>JASJET010000323.1:702337-1404674 GCA_034092305.1 Diaprepes abbreviatus | reverse complement strand
GTAAGTTTCTTCGTAAGCTTACAGTTAATTTTCATTGGTATATATATATATATATATATATATATATATATATATATATATATATATATATACAATACAATTGACGTCTCGCCTTTTATTTAAGGCATTTTCAAAGTTTTTTTCCTAAAAATATTTTTATATAATTAACATTCACATATTTACAATTTTAAAAAACAAACAAGACATTTTAAAACGGTATTTAAATTTTAAAATTTTTAAAAATATTTAATTTTACCGGTACACACCTTGACACTTTGTTATTCTATTATTAAATAAAATTTAATCTTTACAACGTCTACTGAGGATACATGGAATGCGAATGTATTTTATTTTTTTTATATTTTTTATATTTTACAATGCACAAAAAAACAAATAAGGTATACGTTTAGTTTTATGTTTAAGAGGATAGTCAATTTTTGATTCTTATTTGACAGGATCGAATGCTTAGTATTTTTGTTTAAATTAGGCTTGTGTAAATGTGGCTCAAATTTCCCATACCTGTTCTGTCGTTAACAGTGTTTTTATCTTTTTTAATTTCAATCATTTCCTTTATCTGTAATTTTTGGTAATTCATATCTTTGTTTTTTATTATGGTACCGTTATAATCAAAAGTATGTTTTTCGTCCTGTGTGTGTTTGTTTAACGCTGTTGAGGCGTTTTTCGTATATTTATGGCCATTTAATCTGTTCTTCAGCAATTGACTCGTCATGCCTATATACTTTTTGGGACAATTTGTGCAAGGGATCGAATATATTACATCTGATTTATTCATGAGTGGAGTTTTACTTTTTAAATTTGTGAACAATGTATTTAATTTATTTGTGAAGAAAAGAAAATAAATATAAATAAATACATATACATATATATATATATATATATATATATATATATATATATATATATATATATATATATACATATATATTTGTGTTGTGTGTGGTGGTAACTTCATTATTTTCTTACTCGGATCGTCATGGATTGCGTGTACATATTACATAAAAGTTAAAATTAAAAAATTAAAAAATCAAACCACTAAAAAACAACTAATTACAACACCAACAGCAGATCCAAATTTTTTTTACTTTTAAAAACATTTTGATATGCCCAGTCGTCCGGGTTTATCGACGTTAAACAACTGATATTTTGCGTTAAAGTAGTGGAATGTATAACCTATTTAAATTATTTATATCATTTTTATCGTTTACTGCAGACTTCGATTTTTAATGTTCCACCATTTCGTAAAATCTCTTTTTTTAAAGTTATTCTCTGTTTTTTTATGATTTTGGGGTTATCGAAATTAAACCGATGTTTTTTTTTGCTTTTTCATGATTGGTCAATATGATGGTTTTTTTCTTGTCGTACTTGTGACTATTCAATCTGTTTTCAAATATTGGCTCGTTTGCCCGATGTATGAAGCGTTGGAAGCTCCACAAGGAATTTCGTACACGACACTGCTTTTTTTTAATTTTGAAGTTTTTGATTTTAGTTTGGAAGACTTTTCTGATAACAGGTTGTGAGTTTTATGCCCAATTTGTAAGTCGTATTTTTTAAAAAGATGTTGGAATTGCTGTGACAGCCCATTTACAAAACTTTCTTAAATTTAAAATTATCTTATAAAATTTGAAAATGTAAACTTGGCGTCTAGATTTGATGAGCACATTAAATTTTTTTTCCGAAATACCCTCAATATACTAATTAGAGACACTACGCTGCATATAAAAAAAATTGAAAGTAAGATCAGTCAAACTAAGGACGTCCTTTTGGAATGTTTTCCCAACAATATCATACATGGTTTTTTCGAACGATGCTCCAAAAAAATGAAAATCTTTTTACTAAAATTAAACATAGTAACCAAAATAAATTAAAAAACCTAATTCGTAATCAAAATCCGCCTTTAAATAACATAAATACAGTTTCTCTATGGGTAGTAAATCTGACTGATGAGATAATTCCTGAATATGTATTTGACACTTTAAGTTTTGGCCCAAATTTTGCATTGAGTGTAGAAAAAGAAAAGGAACTACGTATACATGACATTTTATGTAACGTCGAAACTCGAATAAATCAAGTAACAACCAATGAAAAAAATGAAACTCGGAATAAAACTTGTAATATATTGTAGAATTTTAAAAATAAACTTAATTCACAAAATAATCAACATACAAAAAAATTCCACTAAAACAATAAAATTCGTAAACGATAACCTCCAAACTAAAATCCTAAGAGCTGAAAAAACTAATAAAACTGCAATAATGCAATCTACTGAATATGATCGAAAGATGAAAGAATTGCTGAACGACAAAAAAATATACAAAGAGATTAAGTTAGACCCAACAAATCAACAACAGAAAAGAAACAACGAACTTATAGATTTATGGCAGAAAAAACAATACATATCACCCGACACAGCTAGAAATCTTAAAATCAGAAATGCTTTACCACCTAAAATATATGGTTTACCAAAGCTCCATTAAAAGAATATTCTCCTTAGACCAATTGTGCCATGTATTCAATCACCATACGCAAAACTTTCCAAATATTTGTCAAATATACTTAAGAACATAGCTCATAAAAATAATTACTGTATTAAAGATTTATTTCACTTCGAAGACAAAATAAAAAATATAACTATACCTAACGATTATATACTTATATCACTGGATGTAATCTCACTGTATACAAACATTTCAGTTTCTCTTGCCATAGAAGTCATTAAAAAAAATTGAACGAAATAAAAAAATATACTGATATTCCTCAAAATGAATTACTTAACGCAATAGAACTTACACTAAATTCTACCTATTTCTAATATGAAAATCAATTATACAAGCAAATTAAAGGATGTGCTATTGGGTCATCAATTTCAAGTATCATAGCACAAATAGTAATTTAGGAACTCGAAGAACATATTAAAAAAAAAACTCGAATATAAAGTTCCCCGATATGTTGATGATTGTATCACTGCGATCTCAAAAGATAAAAGTAACGATATCTTAAAACAACTTAACAACTTATAAAAAAACTTCAATTCGCCATAGAAATAGAACACAAAAAAAAAATTTCTTAGATACTACCCTACGTCACAGTGATAATAACATAAAAACAGAACGGTATACAATAGATACATGGTCATCAAGATATATACATTTCAATTCATGTCACCCTATCACCAAAAAAAAAATCGGTAGTGATAGGCCTTGCCAATCGAGCAATACTACTATCTGATCCAGACTTTAGAAAGAAATCTATTGAGAAAGAAAAAAAACCCTTAATACTGAATAAGTATCCAAAAGATCTAATAAATAGAATTTTCAAAATCAGAATCAACATGTTTATAACACTGAAAATAGAAATAGAGACAAAGAACCAAACATCAACAATAAAAAATATATCTCTCCTTTTGTAAATGGGCTGTCATAGCGATTTTCTTTAAAAAATACGACTTACAAATTGGGCATAAAACTCAAAATCTCTTATCAAAAAATTCCTCCAAACTAAAATCAAAAACCCCAAAATTCAAAAAAAGCAATGTCGTGTATGAAATTCTTTGTGGAGATTGCAACGCTTCATACATCGAGTAAACGAGCCGATATTTAGAAAACAGATTAAAAAGTCACAAATATGAATAGAAAAACACTACCGCATTGACCAATCATGAAAAAGCAAAAAACCATCTTTTTAATTTCGATAACACCAAAATCTTAAAAACAGAGAATAACTTAAAAAAAAGAGAGAATTTTACGAAATGGTGGAAATTTTAAAATCCAAATCTGCAGTAAACGACAATAAAGATATAAATAATTTAAATAGATTAGACATTCCATTACTCTAATGCAAAATATCAGTTGTTTGACGTCGATAAACCCGGACGACTGGACAAATCAGAGTGTTTTTAATAATAAAGAAATTTTGGATGTGCTCTTGGTGTTGTAATTAGTTGTTTTTTAATGGTTTAATTTTTTAATTTTAACTTTTATGTAATATGTGCATGCAAACCATGACGATCCGAGTGTGTACTATATTTTTATTTTTTAATCAATGTAACTAAGAAAATAATGAAATTACCGACAACATTTTTTGAGAATCTTTTCTTAAAATATATATATATATATATATATATATATATATATATATATATATATATATATATATATATATATATATATATATATATATATATATATATATGTTACAGTTAAAACCCGTTTATAGATAGAACGCGTTTTCCCTAGTTAGAACTAGTTTTTACTAAATGCCTTTGTTAAAACTAGAAATAGCTAGTCAAAACTAGAGTTAACCACTGATATATTTGATCTTCATATAAAACTAGTTATCACTCCGAGCTTTAGTTAAAACTAGCACTAGAGAAACTAATTTGGGATTGAAAACAAGAGATACTTTTAAAAATATTTATTAAAAAGATCTAAGACACAGAGTCATGTTCCTAGTAAAAATAATAATCTTACACTAAAGGAACATTTTAGGGAACATCGACATAAAGTAGTTGCCAAGGTGACAATATTAATTAAAAGTAAATAAAATAATCAAACAAGTCAACAGGACACAACCATAAAATTTAGAAAAGGAACATTGTTAAGGAACATTTGTTAACATACAATAAAAAATAATCAAACAACCTTAAAATAAAAAAGGATGAGGATCTACTTGTTATTGCAAGACAAACTATCGTGGCATTTTGAGTTACAAAGATAGCCATTTTTCTTGCAGAGGCACCTTTTTGACATACATCCTTTCTTGCATATGCAGCGCATAAATTCTTGGCCTGTTCCTATGGCTGTTTCCTTAGCAACAGTTCTCAAAGGTAAATTTGTATTTGGAACATCTTCTTCATGCAAAAATTTTTCTTTGCACATGTCGATTTCTGACCAGAAAAGCACATTTAAATAGTTAGCTTTTACCTAATAACGATATAGTTATAGGATAAAACAATTAAGCAATACATAGGTACATACCTGCAATATAATTTGTCGAGCATTCCATATTTCGTTCCAATCTTGTGAAAACTCCTTTTGAAGAACCACTCCGACTATATTCCGTAGATCTGCTTTTGCTCTGTCGACATCAGGGATTTGTATAATTACATTATCACCGATTTCTACTGGAACGTGTATTGCATCTGAAGCCAATGTCATTCTCTTGGCCTGTTTTTTTAAGTGTTGATGTGCTGTTTCTCTGGATGCCATTATTTGTCGATTTACATTTGTTACGACCTTGAGATCTTTGTCATCTGGTGGTATTATAAGAGGCTCTACAGTCGTAGATGCTTCAGCTTCAATGTCATATTCACTGGCTTCTGCTGCGATTGGCGATTTTCCACTTGTTTTGGATGAACTGTCTGCGTCTTTTTGTTTGACTCCGGTTATAATCTGATGCTGTCCACTGCAACTAGCTACAGGCTCAGTTTCTGTATTATCTGTACTATCCGTCATATTTATTTTATTTAACGCATTTTCGAGATCATCTTCATCTCGTATATCCTCAATAACATCTCGAGGCATAGTCGAAGTCATAAGCCCTACTCGCAGTTCTATACCAAACATTGCTTTGTATGGTGACTGTTTAATACCGGAATGAAGTGCCCGATTTTTCATAAATTGTACAAACCGAATATCATTTGACCAATTTGTAGTATCATTACCTTACATCTATGAAGCCAACATTTTCTCTATGTCTTGGTTAGCCCTTTCAACAGATCCTTTGGCTTTGACTGTGTCTTGGCTTTCCATTGACCAGTTTACACTCGGGCCAAAATGAAACGAGCTCATTTATGACAGAATTTACAAATTCTCTGCCGTTATCGGAGTGTAAGATGCAAGGAGCACCAAAAGTCAAAAATATATCAGTCACTGATACGCCACCTCTATGGCTCATTTAGTTTTCAGTGCACGTAACAAAACAAATTTTGTCAAATGGTCTTGATACACCATTATAAACCTATATCCCCAATCTTCTTGATCTTGCATGTCGATAAGATCAACTTGGCAACGACTGTTCATTTCAGAATGTAGTATGGGTTTTGAAACAAATCCCTTTTCTTCATATTCTTTTTACGCTGACAGGTTTCGCACATAGAGAGAAAAATATTTATCATTTCTGAAGTTATGTTCGCATATTTTCGTGAAGTTTCATTTTTAAGTCTATCCCGACCACCATGACCAACGGCCACATGAGCTGCTTCAATTATATCAAAAATTTCATCTATATACAAATAGTATTTCATAGGCTCCTGTCTATTCACTAATTTTCGTATTCCACAAATATTAATTACCTTAAATCGCTTCAGTCTCCTGTACTGTTTCTGAGATTTCTGAACAGCTAATTGTGCTTCTTCAATTTCATCCACTAAATTGTCATAGGTTTCTTTTGTCATAATATAAAAGTGGTCCTCTTTTTTTTCGTGATCGCGAATCGCTAATAACGCGTTTTGTCTTTTTACAAAGGCATTTAATAAAAACTAGTTCTAACTAGGGAAATCGCGTTCTATCTAAAAACTGGTTTTAAATGTAACATATATATATATATATATATATATATAATTTAAGAGTGTTATTATCTTGTATTTCTATTTAAGACCGTGTTTGTAGTATTTTAATCTATTTTGTCAAATCACATTTATTATATTAGTTAGATATAAAATTCGCAAAAGACAAAAAATGTTTAAAATTAAATAGTTTGTTAATAAAAATTGGGTTGCCTACCGTAATTTTTTTTTATTTTACCAGTAAATTGGAAAGACCCATCATTTTTAACCAAACACGGGCCATAGCTTATAACTGGACCAAATTTGAGCTTGGTAAACACGAAAAATGAAATCAGCATGCCGAAAAACATAGATTAACAAAAAATTGTCGAGGGTAACTCAACCACATCCTCTCTCCAATAGCTTCCGGACCATTAATAGTTCCGTAGCTACTAGCAATTGTTATAATTTCGATTTTTTCCTATACATTCTTGTAACATTGTCATTATTCCATCATTTCAGTTAATCCAAAAAAAAGACGCGAGATGAATTTCAAAAAAAAAGGCATAACGAAATAGGTGTCCGACATGCAACTTGTACGTTCTTTTTTACAATATATAATACAAAGACCCCTTCTCGAATCCGTCAGCTAAATGAAATAAAAAATCCTCCGTAGTAAAAGCTCCGTTTGACTTCTTTAAAGGCTTTTACTTTGCCAAATCGTATTTGTTTCTCCCCTTTTTTGAGGAGATTTGATATGCGGCGACGTATGCTGAGCTTTTAAAAAGATATAAAAATACATATCAACTTGTCAGAAGTAATTTTTGTTCTCGGAGGAAAATATACAATGAGGAAAAAGGATGGGTAGAGATTGCTTTGCTCTGAAACCTGTTTAATGATATGTTTTTACTATTTAGCTGTTAAAAAAATTCTGTCAGTAATACGCACCGACTTATAATCGATAGGATGTAATACAGAATTTTTCTGGGTGTAATGAAATCTTCTCCTTGGAAATTTATACTTAAAATTATAAAAAATTGCTAGCCCACTACTTACAAAAATATATGATTTGTTCATTAAAATACTTACAGAAAAATACTGGGCTCACAAGAATAACCCAGTGTTTCATGGAGCCTATGCGGAAGGTCAAAAATTGAGATACCCCATTGATAGACATCCAAAACCTAAAAGTGTATTTGCAATGACCTATATACAGGTGTGGAAAATCGAGAACAGAACCTCTTAAAAAAAAGAAACGTAATAAAAAACGACGGACAACCCGTTTAGCCATGTTGAAGAAGTAAAATAAAGCATACTGTTGTATCGTAGCTTGTTTTCTGGTTTTCAGCAAAAATGGCGTCGGACAAGGACCTTTCGCTGGTTTCGGGTCGTCAAAACACAGTGCGTCGAAAGCACGGATTAAATAAAATAAAAAGAATAATTGTATTTCCATGAATAAAATATTGCGCTTGACTTTAAGGTACATTTTAAATATAATACTATAATAATAAATACATGGATATCGATAATCTTTAAAAATGTGAAAGCAAACAGTGTAAGGATCCGTCGACGCCAAAAGTTTTGGAACAGATCTTCCATATTTTTTTTCCAAGAAGATTTTCGGGAAAAGTCTAGGTGATTTTCTTATCAACTTGTCCGTTGATTTTTGTGCAGCTTTCGACTGTTTAGCTATAGGTAATATTACAAATGCTATGATGTCTGGTCAATGAAGTAAGTAATTTGTAGATTCCTGTTGGCATGTTGTACCAATATTATTCTTTGAAGAGCAATCTTGTTGTTTGAAGTGTGTATTCCCTTCTCTATTGCAGTTTAATGTCCGCTTCCAATAGTTTACAAAATGATGGGAAACCGGAGGATCAGTTTTTGCTTTACTCTTGTTATAATAGCCGACTCATCAGTGTTCTTGAAGAAACGTCGAACCGTGTTGTCATCTTTAGTGCTTCCTAACCCTTTCTTTGGTATGTTAACGAGAAGTCCTAATCTTTCTCCTTAAAGGCCTATTGGATGGTAGCCTTTGTCTGTGCTTTCACCTCTTTGTCTTTCTGCTTACGGGCTTGCCACTTCTGTGTGTCACGTTGATACGACAAGTACAAGCAGGACTCGAAGAATCGAATAAATGCGTGTAGAGTTAACAGTCGTAGCTTGAAATACTCTGTATTTACTGGAACACAGTATCAATGTTGTTGAACTGAGATGTTGTTTGGCAGAGGTAACAACGTTGGACCGATTTCGTTCCAGCCACAGCATTCACCTAGCCGTCTATCATCGTCAAGATAAGTTGTACTGTACTGAAGGTGGGGTGGCAAAGGGAACTCTTTTATATGGTGCAAGTTGTTTAGTTCATAATTTTATTTTTTCTTTAAAAACTTGTTCGGAGAACAAGAAAGGCGAGGAATAAGTTTGTATCAGAAATAATCGGATCAGTAAATGTCATTTTATACTGGCTCTGATCTGACGTTCCATCGATGCCCCATTTGCAAATGAAACTCATATTTACAAATCTAATTTATCAATTTGTTCAAGGGCGTCTAATTGAAGCAATATAATTCGATCTACTGTGAGATCCAGTAAGCCTTGGAATTTATCCTCGGCTTTTGATTTAGTAGAGGTTCGATAATTATCATTGAATATCATACTTTTTTTTGTATTTTACACACCATATTTGTCTCTTGACAATCCAATGTCAAATAGAAGAGCGGCACCGTCATTGGCATTAAGCAAGTTCGGAAAAAACTGGATATTCTGCGGAATTATGTAGAAGTCGTAAGCTATACTTCAATTGTCATTGCATTTTAGGATAATTTGTTTAATTTTTCGTATAAAAGTTAAAAAAAATTAAATAGCTATTTTTAATTAAGTGCCTACCTCCTGAAGGAGCCTGGCCGCTCATATTACTGAGATTTAGTAGAAACAGTACTATAGCCAAACTTCAAATTTAAATTTCTTATCTAGAAATTTTGTTTATTTTGGCCACGTTTTCTTAATTGTGACCCACTAAGCCTTTCCGGTTAGTTCGGGACAGACGTTGTCGGAGAACGCCTACATGACATTTAACCCCCTCTAACTTCCCTGCGACACAAAAAACGAACAGGAATATTTAATGACTATTCGATACATTTATTGTTTTAAATGCATCAAATAGTCGAAATACAAAAAACTTATTTTTTGCTGGCCGCTGGTATATCTGTTACAAAATAAACATTGATTCTAATAAAAATAACGGTAGTTTCTAAGTAAATAAGTTAATAAACCACATTAAAAAAATCATTCTCAAAAATTAACTTTGATTCGGGTAAAAAATAAAAGTAACATATTCAGTAGTTATAAATAAATAAACAAATAATTAAATTCTATTTAAGTAAATAAAAACATCCAAAATTCTACAAGAGGTGTTCAAATAGGCCTCCACTTTGAGCGAGACAATAACCCAATCTATCGTAAAATCCGGTTCGCGTATTTGCCCAAACTTCAGGTGTTATATTTATAATAACTTCATTATTTTTTATCTCAATTCATCCAAAGTCATAGCACGATCATATATGTGCCGATAAATTTTTTGGGAAACATGACCCCAAAGAAAAAAATCGTTTGGGACCAAATCGGAAAACCGAGTGGCATTTGAATGGTTCCCTTTGTGCTTATGAGACGCTCAGGAAATATAGCTTGCAAAAACTGTTGCACTTATCTCGCATAATGAGCAGGGCAACCATCCTGCTGAAACCAAATTTCCTCAAAATTAATATTCAATGCTCGAACAGTTGGTGATTTCACAAAAGGTCCAAGTATTTATTGGCAGTTAGGCTCCCATTAATATAAAAGGGTCCAGTGATAAAATTCCCTAACGTACCAGCCCACACATTAACCTTTTGCGGGTATTGTGTTCTCTAAGGAATATTTAGATGTTGATTCTCTCTAGAGTATTCTACGGCAATAGAAGGATTGTGACGGCCGTGATGAAGATTCATCCGTAAACAAAATGTTGCTGATGAATCTGTCGTCCCTATTAGCCCTTTCCATCATGTCCTCACAAAACACCATACGTTTTTCCTGGTCTATATATATATATATATATATATATATATATATATATATATATATATATATATATATATATATATATATATATATATATATTACTTCCTT
The DNA here is from genome assembly GCA_034092305.1 of Diaprepes abbreviatus. Lineage (NCBI taxonomy): Eukaryota > Metazoa > Arthropoda > Insecta > Coleoptera > Curculionidae > Diaprepes > Diaprepes abbreviatus. Next base: position 1,394,008 of record JASJET010000323.1, on the reverse strand, counting down.
CAATACTTTTTACATAGTTTTTTGATTAACTGTAATTTTTATACAGAAAAATATGTCGTATTTTTGAATAATATACCAATTTTGAATTATTTTACTTATTCAATAATTTTGGGTTTTATTGTCATTTTCTTAAGACTATATATGTTTATATACACTACAAATTAAACAAAGCATCTTATCCTTATACAATACATAAATATGCATTTCAACAAGCTGTTAATCTGAGACTATAGTATTTTTATGCCGAATCTGCAGCTATATCATGTGCCTTAGAATAGGATATTGCTCAACAATTTAACACGACAAACTCACAGTCTGCTTTAAAAAAGTTAGAAAATTTTCCTACAAATTCTAATCCGTTTCCTAATCATTTTAATTTAAAATTAGTATTTCTTAAACAAACGAACAAGTATATTTTCTCTGGGTTAAATGACATACCAACAATGAAGGCAATATTCTTGTAGACCAAATTGCAAAATCTAGCTATTTATTAGACACTTTAATTGATAACATTATTATTTATAACGAATTTTTACCGAAGCTCAAATGGAGATGGAAATGGGATATATATATATATATATATATATATATATATATATATATATATATATATATATATATATATATATATATAAATATATATATATATATATATATATATATATATATATATTGCAATTATCAATGCCCCTGGTGGTAGGGACATGTAGCTAGCGATCTATTTTCGACCACCGTAGTAAATGTATGGATGTTTTCCACAAACTTGGACCTCTATTTAAGTCCAGTTTTACCGGAAAGTGGTGGTGAGATGTTATGTTCCACAACAATATATATATATATATATATATATATATATATATATATATATATATATATATATGTATATATATATATATATATATATATATATATATATATATATATATATCATCAGTGGAGCTGTAATGAACCGAGAGCAGAGGTTGTTCATTTTTAATAATTTCGTACCGCTCTCTATCTGTTATAGATTTCGAGATTGTAGTGCTGCCATCACCAATTTCGAGCACACTCTATGAATTCCTTTCCTGTCCCAAGTTCCAATATCCCAATATTCGTATTGTTTTCTTTTGATTATTAATCCACAATTAACCTATTTCCTGGCAAAAGCACTAGTTTGTAAGGCCAGAAACCACAAAAATAAAAACATGGTAAAACATTTATTGTGTGTATTATCAATTTTTTCAACAGGCTGTCGCCCACCTCCCACTGGTTTACATTTTCCTATAAACATGTCTTGATATAATTTATTTTTTATAAGATACACAATGAATTTATTTCCAATTTTAAAGAAAGCACAAATATTTTTTTTACATTTCGGAAAAGATCTCTGGATTTTATCACGTCTATAAAGACAGAAAAACCTTTTATAAATAAAAAACGGCGTCCTCTATCTTTGCTTTTTTCTCATTTTAAAAATACATATCAACATGTCAGAAGTAATTTGTGTTCCTAAAGGGAAATAAATAAGAAAATGCAAGTCTCGCAACTCGGGGGTTTTTGATATTGAAGGAGAGTGGCGTATTGTTATCATAAAACGATTTGATATAAAATGGAATTCTATTATATTTTAATTTTATTGCCGATGGGTATTTCAAATAATTCTATTGAGGCTTTTCCTGCATTAACTCTTACGGAAGTCAGATTTGGATTTTAATTTAATTAGTCACCGGTTTTTGTTTCTTCTGAGTGGAAATTACGTCCTGTTAAGCCCATGTTATAAGCGTTACATTAAATGAGTATTATTCTGAATAAATGTCTTCAAAACGGTAAATTTTTCACGGATGACGTGGTATTCTTAAGTAAAGATTTAGAAAAGTTACAGGAAATGCTATCTGAATTGAAAAATGCTTCAGAAAAAGTTGGATTAAGCATAAACCTAACAAAAATCAAAATAATGTCTCCAGAAGATACACCACTAATTAAACTTGGAAAAGGAAACCAAGAAACGGAAATAATAGAAGAATTAGAATATCATGGGCAGCTGTTGAAAGATTGGGATACGCTCTTAAAAACCCCGGTATTCTCATTAATTTGAAAAGAAGAGTATTTGACTCGTGCGTTCTCCAGTAATGAACTATGGAATGACAGCACAACAGTTAAAGCAACCAATAAACTGCGTACTACATGGCGAGCAATAGAAATAATCCTGCTGAGAATATCACTACGTGACCAAATAAAGAACGAAGAAATGAGAAGGCGGACGAAAGTGGAGCATGTGTTAAAACGCATTGCTACTTTGAAATGGACCTGAGTAGGACACGTCACTAGGTCGTCAAAAAGAAGTACCGGAAGACCCCAAAAAGATGGATAGACGAAATAAAAAGGAAAACAGGTAGAAACTGGCATTGGAGAAAATAGGTAGGAATGGAAGAGACTGGAGGAGGCCTTTACGTCCAAGAGTGGACCAAACTGGGCTGCTAGAGAGAGAGAGAGAGAGACCTATGTTGTAATGGTGTCTAGTTTACGTGACAAGATGACCTTAATCTTAACGATTGGGGAAAAAAACTTTTAGTAAGCGGAAAATTGTGAAAAATTTTGTTTCTATGTTTTTTTAGTACGATTATTATTTAATAAACGAAGGCATTGCATGCGGACATGCGAAAGGCGGGAGATTCATTATTGTGAAGAGAATGCGGAACTTCATTTCCAAATTAAACATTGATTACTACAACTTGAAATACGTATCGAATACTTTTTTAATATTTTTAACAATTTAGCTCTGATATTAATTTGTCACTAACCGTAGATCACGCTTTGGATTTACAGCACAGAAAATGCAAAGAAGAGTGGAAGAAGATGCAGGAACATCAACTGGACGCCGTTCTAACCAGCTTAGATTGAGTCCAACATATTTTGAGGCCTCTCGGCTTATCTCCGAACAAAATTCAACTTTTACGGCACTTATGTCTTTAAAATTACCAACTGGAAAAGACCCTAATTTTCTGAACAGTTTGATTATGAGTGACGAAACCCATCACCATCTGAATGGCTTCATAAATAAGGGATTCTCTAGAATTTGGGAAATGAGGATTCCGAGACATATTCACAAAAGGCAGTTACATCTGTTGGTTCTCAGTCTATAGACTCCTAGTTTAATTCCCTCCATTATTTTGGAGCCATCTGTATACTATTTAATGGAATTCCTGTTAAGTTTTTCTGTCCCATTCACTTTTGCTAGTCAACTTTGTGCTGAAAATGTTTGCAATGTTTAGTTCTTTTTCATTTCATCTTGAGGCGTGTCCAAGATATGTTGATTTGTAGATAAGGGATTATATCAGGAATGGTATATACTACTGTTTCCTTGCTGTTCAGAGCATGTTGAATCTCATCTGTTACTTGTATCAGTGCGATTTCTGTTGACCTGTCCGCTTGATACGCATGTTGATGAGGATCCAGTGGCGCTTGTTCAAGAATTTCTGTTCCAATGTAGTTATCAATTGCTTTCTCCATCGTTTTTAAAATAAACGATGTAAAGCTGATAGCGTATAGGAATTCACGGTTCATAGTGTCCTTTTTTCCCGCTTTCGGAATGAAAGTGAGTCTGGCCATTCTCTATGTTTCTGGTATGCAGCCCTATTCAAGACTACTTTGACTGATACGCCGTATATGTGGTTCCAGCCATGGTTGGAACAGGGCTGAAATTATTCCATAGATTCCTAGAGTTTTAAGTGGTCGAAAGGTGCCCATTTTAGGTGATTGCTACTGCATGTGTCTAGCCATCGCTAATGGATCACTAGGTTTGCTAGGCTTGCTCCCCGGAAAGTGAGTATTGAGTAAGAATAATGTCCTTTCATCCCCTCTCTCCTGCTCTCTTGCTTTCTGAATGCCATTGCTGAGTCAATCCTCTCCTTCGTCATGACTTTGTGTAGTCACGCTGAGGCAGGTGTAAATTGAATGTCTTAACAGAATTTCTTGAAATTATTTTTAGCTTTCATAATTTTTTTGTTGTAGCTTGTAAGTTTCTCATTATAGCTCTACCAGAATTCTCCGTCACGCTCCCTATTGAAGAGTTTGCGCGTCTCGGATCTTAGGTATAACAGGTGACTATCTCTACAACGTTTGTTTGTTTGTAAGAGGCAGCTTGATTCGTAATATCCTAGTATTTACTTCCTTCAGGTCATTTTCCAGCACCAAATGTTGCTTAGCGCATCCAGTGGTCTGAATATGTACTAAGTTTGTTTTCAGATTGGTGCTGTATTTTTCCCAATCTGTTTTCCTAGGATTTCCTCAAACAACTGGCTCAGGAGGATCAGTTTCTAAACTGAATACGATTATTCTGTAAAGTTTCCCACTAGTCCTATTAAGCTTGGTGCACTAGTATAATATCTAATACTTTTGCCCCTACTCTTGTTACAAATGTGCGGGTATTTCCTATGTTGTTTATAGTAAGATTACATTTGAAGATATATTCTAAAAGTTGCTTACCTCTTTGATTGATGTTCTTGCTCCCCAAATTGCGTTGTGAATGTTGGCGTCACACCCCAATAGTGGTAGCAGTTTCTTTTCCAAGCAGTACTTTACCAATCCTTGCAAAAATCTGGCGGCGGTACAGCCCCGTCCTTTGCGAAGTAGCATGAGGTTATGATGATCTCTTCCTTTTTCTTCTTCAGTTCAAAGTAGAAATAAAAACAAGGTTTCTCGTCAAGAATTCTGTTCCTGTCTGTCTGTAGCATCCTTGCAGTGTAATCATTTTACCTGATTTCTGTTGACCCAGTGTTCTTGGATCAGCCCATTCCCCAGCTGGTTTTTAATGAACGTCCTAACGATTACCGCAAAGGCGCCCTCCGCATGGTGGACTTTTCACGCTTTTCTCGTCGTTGTCTTTGGCCTTGCATGAGAATTTTCCGAAACCAATAGTGAATGGTGTGTCTATTGTCCCCGATTTTCTGACAGGATGGGTCGTCGATTCTTGCTCTCAGTATTTAGTCTTTACCTCCATCTTTTAGGTCAATAACCTTCCATTGTGATATTCTTATCCCATCATTTTGGGATTCTATGAGCTGTAGAAGCTTCTCTGCGGCTCTTCTTTGGCTTTTTGAGAGAAAGATTGTCATTATATGAGTTTTTGAGAAGTCGTCTTCCTCGTACACCATCAGTTCTGCTCCCTTCCAACCTTTTAGCTTTAGTACTTTCACCTAGAGTTATATCGCCGACTGATACCTTCGAATTGGAGCTTATGTTCTCACCATTCGTGCATTTCTTCTACTAATGCCTCCACGATACATAACAGATTGGCTTCCGCAAAAGAGGACCTCACCCCACAGAAAATTTAAAAGTAATATTCTAAAAAAACAAACTTTTAGCTCTAAAAACTGCCACCTGCCAAAATTTTGGACCCAAGAATATGGTGGCGAGTCCCTTTTTCACTTCCCTGGTAATGTCAAAGGGTATTTATGGCCTGTATTTGTGCCAGAAATATACAAATCTACTCACAAGCTACAGTTCAAAAAGTAAATCACTGGGTTTTCTTTTTCCGTTATGGCATAACTTAGGAAAAAGGAATTATATAAAACATTAGATTTATTTTGACGTCCCTTGTATTCTGGCAGGAGTTTAACTTATACTTACTGGACACCCTATATATTTCATATTGTGTTTTTTGCACATTAAAATCAGCCAATTTATAAGGCATTACAAATTAATGAAGGGTACTTTTTAAACAAAACTATTTACGTAAAAGTAAATAAAATACCCTTTGTTTTATAGAGCTTTTTTTTTGCTCCCAATACCCAATATCGGCACAATTTCTACTTTAGTACGTTTCCAATTTTCTTCTCCGATATTAACTGGCTCGCCTCGAGCTACGAAACACCACCAATCAACAAAGTTTACACTCTGACCGACACTAATCAAACTTTTAGCACGGTATTAACGCGCCGACCCAAACAAACTTTTTAACCAATTTAACCCCTTTCCGCGCCACTGCCCCTAACCTGAAATAAGCAATCAGTTAGAGTTTACCAAAACGTTTGACAGCTGACATCGGCATTACTCATATTTCTTGTAACCTCTCGATTATTGTTTGATAATTGATTTTATAATGACAGTTTGTTTCGATGTAGGGTGTAATTTAGTATATTATTACCAAATCAGCTGCATTTTGCATATAATGTGGTTGATATTAACCTGGCCAAAAGTTGGCTTTACTGGAAGCACATCGAATATTTTTTGCTTGATATCTTCCACATAAAAGATTTTTCTTATACAGTCTGTCCCAAGATGAAGTGCCGCGATCGATGTCTTGGAAATAAACTCCGGTTATACTGGAAGTTGATACCTTCTCGTTTATTTTAAATAGAACACCCTATATGGTATTTTATTTTTAGATTCTACTCAAAATTGTAGACATATTTTATATATAATATCCTGAACCTAAATCTAACTCTTTTTGACATATTTTAAATTTTATGTCAAAAATGGCTTTGTAGGCCTACACATAATTATCAATTTCTCCTATATGACAGCCTTTATTATTTAATTGGGATTGGTTTTACTTCTAGAAGGAAGTCTACTTTGGTTTACTGAGTTGATATTTTGATAATAAAATACATTAAATATTAACTTGAAAAAATGGTTAAAAATCAGTTTTTTGAAATGTAAACCCCATATTTTTTAAATCTTATTTAGCATTAAAAATAAAGGTGCCTTTAAATAATGTTTTCTATTCGAAAAATTTGTAGTTTATAAAATATTGACAATTTAACATTTTTAAACTATAAAAACTCTATACGGCTTCGAATTTTTGTTATTAGTTGGCCATGATTGCGAAACGCTACTAAACAAAACAATAGAGCACTACAGAAATGTCACTATTTCTTGCTACTTGACAATTATTAATAAAAATCATGCCAAGGCGATTAAATTATATGGACGAAGATTATTTAAATTTGTTTAATATCTATGGAGAACGTAACAAAGTTTTATCAAAAACATGCCAGATATTTGCTGATAAATATCCAGATAAACAGAAACGGTCACGAAACAAAATTAAATGAATGAAAAAAATTCCAAAAATTTTGGCATCGTTAAGGCAAAAATGCATAAGAGGAAAGCTATTCTCGATAATGAAAATGTCGAACCTGCAATTCTGGAATATTTTGCCCAATATCCTATGGGAGAGCTCAACACATAGAATTCTGTTGAATCGCAACTTCCACCCATATTTAATATCTCTGGTTCAACACCTAAAACACACTGATTTGCTGAAAAGAGTGCAAAATTGCAAATTTATATTAATGATGATACAGGACGACCCTCAATTTTTGGACAGCATAATTTGGAAACGAAACAAAATTTATTCCCTTTTTGGAGTAATACTAATCCTCATCCAGTAAGATTGCAATATTTTCAAAAACCCTGACAACTTATCGTATTTTGTGTTGTAAGAAATAATGGGATAATAAAACTATATTTTGATGAAGAAAACATAAATTATATATTAACTTTTGTAAGAGAAAGATATCTGAAATTTTTATCCACACAATGGCGCCCCACCACACAGAACCGTTCCAGTTACCAACTTCTTACGAACAATATTTTATGACAAATGAACTGTCAACCATGGACCTTTTCTGTGACCTCCTCTTTGTCCTCTTTGACATTTATTAAAATTGATGTTTCTCTATGTAGGTAGGCCGTTTAGCATTTTTGAAATAGAAAAATTTTAAACTGACAATATGTCAAAAACTGCAAATTTTTGGAATATATAAACTTATGCAAAGTCACCCTTATTTTTAATGCTAAATAACATTATAAAAATAAGAGATTTATATTTTAACGAATTAATTTTTAACGATTTTTTCAAGATACTATTTAACGTTAACTTTTGACCACCCTTTATATATTTATTATCAAAATGTCAACATAGTCTACTCAAGTAGATTCCCGACTAGACGGAAACTAACTCCAATTAAATAATAAAGACATCCACATAGGACAAATTGTTATAGTCTGAAAGCTGAAGGGCAAAAAAAAATGATCATTTTTAGCCGCTCAGGTTCATTTCCCTTTGTTAGGAACATATTTCCTAATACCAAAATGAAAGGTCAGACCGCGCGACGGCGTCGTTGTTAATAACAATATCGTTATTAATGAAAAATAAAGATGAAAAATTTAAATTATTTATAGCCGGCTGATATTAAAGCAAGGTATTGTTTATGGTTGGATTAACATAAAAGATATCGTCAAACCACTTATCGACATCACCTTAATCGTCAGAACGATGCGCAACAGCGAAAAAAAAATCAATTTTTCAAATTACATATAACCATCTGAAATTGATATAGAAATAGAAAATAAATAAACATGCACAAAAATGATCCTTAGACCACAAAGTGTTGTCGCAAAAATCATCAGACTGCTATATGAAAGCGACGGCAGCGCGCGAGTTCGATACTGAACTTGCGCTGTGGAATTCATAGTTGGTTTGGTTGCCGATGCCTACTAATGCGACCTCTATCCTTAGAGTAGCAAGTTTGTGTATCGAGTTTTAATATATTTCTTTTTTAATTTACCATCACGCCACCACATGGCGGTTTTATACAACATTTATTGATTTATGTTATTCTTATGTTATTGAATGACCCATCGAGATGTCGCCACCGTGCCTTATTTACTATTCTTCAACCATGAAATCTGTTTATAAGACACAGATACGGGATGATGGTTTGTACCGAATGCAATGGCCCATACTAGGACGAAACAGCGCAGTCGTCATTTTTCAGACCCAAAGTTTTCCATGTTCTTTGAAGATCTCGGCACTTTTTAGCATGAAAATAATATTTATCAAAGGTCTTTTAACCCTAAAAAAGTAGTATTCACTCTCCTAGTTGGACTTTTAAAAATACTTTTGAAAAATTAATATATAATCGAGTGTGTGATTATAATTGACTGTGTTGTAATTAACTACTTTATATATGTAGTTTTAATATAAAAAGAACCATATTCCCAAGAAAATAACCAACTAAAAACATATTAAATGGTTCAAGAAAAATTAATTCCTATATATATATATATATATATATATATATATATATATATATATAAATATATATATATATATATATATATATATATATATATATATATATATATATATCAACTAATTAAAACAAATATTATATTTAGATACCGATACAGAGGATGAAGCTGGTATTCCAAGAAGAGCAGTCAAGGAGAAAATCGATCTTTGAAGGAAGTGAAGAAGAGGATAGTGATATCTCCGATAATGAGGATGCAATGAATTAAATTTTTTTGTACTGTATAATTGTTTAATTAATTTTAATAAAAAATTATTAAAAGTTCTTTATGGTACGATGTTAATAATATTTTTAAATTCGATACACTCACTACCTCCACAAGCTCGATAAAATTACTTGAAATCGTTTGGTGTTTTATTGTACAGTATTTTGTAAGACTGCAGTTTATGAAAATGATACTTGAACTTATATAGAACCGTCTGAAATCGATATATGTTATTGAAGATAGATGAAAATGTATAAAAATATCAGTGTTCGCAAGAGTCGCCAGTCGTAGATAAATATGTTGCGTTTCTAGAGTTCTGCTTACGCGAGGTCGGTCGCTTTCATATCACAATCTGAAGACTTTTGCGACAACACTGTGTTGTCTGCCGATTATTTTTGTACGTGTTTTCCTATTTTCTCTAACATACATCAATTTCAGACGGCTATAATTAATTTGAAAAATTCATTTTTTACGCATTTACAAAATCGGTCTAACTATTAAGGTGACAGCGATAACGGGTCTGACTATATTTTTTATGTTTATCCAGTCATAAACAATACCGTGCCTCAATATCAGCCAGCTATAAATAATTTAAATTTTCCATCCTTCTTTTTCATTAATAACGATATTGTTACTAACAACGACGCAGTCGCGCTGTCTGACATTTCGTGTTGTTATTAGAAAACACGTTCCTAACGAAACGAAATGAAATTGAGCGGATAAAAATAATAATTTTTTACCCCCTCTAGCTCTCAGACTATCAATTATGTTTAGGCCTGCAGACACCATTTAAAATATTTTAAAAACAGTTAGTCTTAGTTATAAGACATTATACAATCAATATGTCTATAGTTTGACATAAAGTCTAAAAATGAAATAACATATATGATGTTCTATTTAAAATAAGCAAGAAGACATCAACTTCCGGCATAACTGGAAGTGCCACCACCTTGGAAATATTTTAGTAAAAATGCCCCCATTGATTTTAGTAAACAGCCAAATTTTTCAAATTTTCCAAAGCCTATTTTCCGTGAAATCGATCGCGGCAGTTCATCGTGGGACACTTTGTATAACTACATAGAATAGCAATAAAGAACAAAAAAATGTTTTTATTTGATCCATATTAATCAAAATATTTTCGTTAATTTGTACTTAAAGAGTATATATCTAATAATCCCATCCAACCATAATTGGTTTTATATGGTAAAACATCCATTGGATATCCGAAACAAAAGACATTAATTAAATCACTATTAATTTCCTCTTTGCGGGAGTTCTGTCGGATATCGGTCCTATAATTCACTTATGAAAGCCGGATTTGGTTTCGGTTACTTTTTGTTCGCTAAAACTAGGAATATTATGACATTGTGGGATAGTGTCGTGTGCAATTTATATATTAATTTATCGTGAATATTAAATATTAATTGCTATTTAATTTTATACACTTATAAATAGAGGCGTAGACAGGGATTCCATGGTAGCCGTAATTTTCCCTAGAAGCTTCATTAATTTTATCGATTTATTTATATCTGATGTTTCAAGCTGACAAGTTCAAATACCTTCTCAACTGTTAATGTTTTTGTCTTTAAAATTCCGATAATTTTAAGCAACGTACTTTGGTTGTTAATTCCACTTTATTCCTACACAATAAAGGTGAGAATCGTGTAAAGCGCATTTTATTTTTAAAGGCTTTAGCACGACAAAATGGTCAAATCTGCCCCCAAGCGATTCACTATTGCCAGAACCGCGTTTGATAACCAATGTCAAAAGATGATTTTGTGCAAATTTTCAGCCCCCCATACGCCCAATAAAGATCTAAAGAGGTTATGTTCACTTTTTTTGAACTTCTTTTTTTATGAGCGCAATTTTGCATCAAAGAATGTAATAAAATTTACAGAAGTGTATGTTTTAGTTGTAAAGAACTATGACTTTTCAGATTTTTCAAGAGAACATCAAGCCCAAGAATTTTTTTTTAAAATTTTCAACCCTTTTTTAGGTTAGTTTCAAACTTTTTGGCCAACTTCAAAATAGTGTTTTTTTATATATTTTTCCATTGCGAAGTAGTAGATATCTGTTGGAGCTCCATTGTCTTTATTTTTGTTAAATATCACGACGTTTCGGCTAGTAGTTATCTCTAGCCGTTTTTAAGGGAAACTGTTGCTCTAAAAGAGGTTCCCATTCTCGGTATAATTAGCGCTGCAGACTCAGCAAACATCGAAGACCCTTTTGCAGATGAGTTCAGGTGGAAAATAAGAGAAACTCTGCAAAAATCTAGAAAAACCGAACCAAACATCAGCAAAGACGAGAAAACTGCCCTAGCTAACCTACAGAAGGACTCCAGTATTAAAATGCTACCAGCGGATAAAGGAAATGCTACAGTCGTAATGAATGCTGAGACATACAACCAAAAAATTGACGAAGTTTTAAGGAAAGGAAATTATACATCTCTTGCTAAAGATCCCACGTCAACAATAAAAGGAAGAATTTATCGCGTTCTTAAGAAACATGAACGATATATTTCTGAGAGGATCCGGACTCAGTTGACGCCACACCATAGTAAAACTCCACATCTTTATGAACTCTCGAAAATACATAAGCAAGACATGCCCTTACGACCTATCACGAGTTACCGGAACTCTCCGATTTCTGAACTTGCCAAATTTCTTCTTCCAATCTTGAGACCATTACAAGGAAATACATCGTCCTGGATTAAGAACTCGCAACATTTCGTAGAAATTATACGTGAAATAGAAGTACAACCAGAAAACCATTTTATTAGTTTTAACGTGGAAAGTCTATACACCAACGTTCCAGTTTAAGAGTTTCACTTGACAACGGCTAGAGATAACTACTAGATGAAACGTCATGATATTCAACAAAAATAAAGACAATGGAAGTCCGACAGATATCTACTACTTCGCAAGAAACATCATTGTCTATGACCTTCAAACAAATATTTTTCCATTGTTTCAAATATATATATATATATATATATATATATATATATATATATATATATTATTGCACTTTTGATTTCTACGTAAAATGCTAGACATATTTTATGTATAATGTTCTATACTTAAGTCTCACCGTTTTGAACATATTTCAATTTTTATGTCAAAAATGACGTCTGCTGACCAAGGCTTAACTATAAATTTTTCCTATAAGAAAATCTTTATTATTTAGTTTGGATTAGTTTTCTTGTAGACGAAGATCTGCTTTAGTAGTCTTATTATGATATTTTAAAAATTATTAGTAAAGAGTGGTCAAAAAAGAAGAATAAAAATTATATTTAAAAAATCGTCAAAAGTCAATTATTTCAAATAGAAAGCATCTATTTTTATGATTTTATCATATTAAGCATTAAAAATAAGGATAACTTTGTATAAGGTTATCTATTCCAAAAATTTGTTGTTTTGAAATATTGGCAATTTAACATTTTTCTAGTGTAAAAATGATAAAAATTTTGTAATTAGTTGACCATAACGGCAAGGCGTAGCGAAAATAAAACAATCAAACCCTACAGAATTGTCATTATTTCTTGCCATTTGACATTCATTAATAATAATTATACCGGGGCGATTAAATTAGACGCACGAAGATTATTTAAAGTTATTTATTATTTAGGGAGAATGTGATAAAGTTATTTCAAGAACATGCGATACATTCGCGATTCGATATCCGCAGAAACAGAAACCAACACCACCAACTGTTAAAAGGATTATAGAAAACTTCAAGAACTTTGGATCCATAAAAATAAAAAGAAATAGAAATTACTTTGAAGTTGGCCAAAAATTTTGAACATAACCTAAAAAAGGTTGAAAATTTAAAAAATCGTGAAAAAATCATGGTTATTTGCAACCAAAAAATACACCTCTGTGAATTTTTTCAGATTTTTTGATGCAAAATTGCGCCCGTAAAAAAGAAAGTCCATAAAAGTAAGCATAACTTCTTTAGATCGTTATAAGGCCTAAGGGAGGCTAAAAATTTGCACAAAGACATCTTTCGACAGATTTAACCATCTTATACCGCTATAGCTTTTGAGTTCCTTACAAATTACACAGTATGACGTGATATTAGTACCATCAATAAGAATAGTCATTTCTTGTAGATTTTGGGTTGCTGAATTCGAATTGCTCCAGCACATCAGATTTTTTAATTATACTACCTTCTAAGTGCAAAAAAATGTGATTTTAGCCTATATTTGAGCTTATGTATCATTCTCACATTTTTTTCCTCAAAAAACTGTTCATAACATCTTAAAGTATAAGTCTTACTCTGTTTTGAGTTTATACAAATATATTTCTTCCTCTTCGAGATATTCAATTTTAAAAATTTCAAATTGCATGAATTTTTCCAGTGTTGGAAGCATGGCTCAATCCAAATTTATCATTAGTTTGCAAAATATATTTGTTTAAATAAATTATTGCAAAATTCAATATTTTTTAAATAAATGCTTCCATTGCATTTTACAAGAATAAATACGTTTAAAGGAGTCATTAAAGGTGTTACTATAAATTTATACTCTACTGATACATTTTAATATACTGAAACAAAAAAAAAAGGTAATTTGTACCTCAGAGTAGATAATCTGCTCAATTTAAAAAAATCTTGAGAGAACAAATATACGTACTTCGTTCATTCATAGTTAGCGAAGGAAGACCTGGAATTTATGATTCCGGTTCCCCATCACATGGAAAAAATTCCCAAACAAAAACGTTTGCCAGATTTTTTTAAAATTTGGCAGAACAAACCCATCCAATCAAAAAGGTAACTAAATTAACAAACATAATACGAAACTCTTTTAAAATAAAAAAAGTTATAAAAAATTACTATATTTCTTTCTTTTCATCAAAACAACTTTTCTGAAAACAGAACACTAATAAATATGAAAAATTATTCAAATGAACTACGTCTATTGTCGATCGATAATTGTCACTTTATTTATCGATTTATAGGTTTTACGAGTGTGTTAGGAAAAATAGAGAGGCGGAATTACAAAAATTCCGTAACATCACAGGATTTTTCCATATGTTCTGTGCATTATACTTAAAGTTTGGTCATCTAAGGAAACTATAAGAGTTGAAGTGAATTATATATCTAACAAAAATGAAAATTTGCTATATTTCCATAGTCAAGCGGTCACCCTCTAACACAACAATGGCACTCAGAAAGTCAGATGGCAGCTTCACGGAAGGCGAGGATGTGAGAATGTAATAATCTTACTCAACACACTAGCAAGCAAGAATCACGAATTTTGTAATAGAACATCACGAAAGGCCCACCAGAGAAACTATAGCAATGGCTAGACACATATGCAGTAGCTGTCGTTTAAAATGGGCAATGAACATCGTCCAACCAATTAAAACCCCAGAAGAACATCCTAAGGTTCCCAGGGAAATAGTACTAGAGAAGCTACTTTAGCCAGTAAGGTCTCTCTTATGACCTGGCAGCAGTAGGGAGGCACAATAGATCTGTCAGGTTGTAGTGTACAGACCCCAAATCTACGCTGTCAGGTTGCGTTGTACAGACCCCAAATCTACGCTCATACATACAACCTAGGGCTGAAGGGTGACCGCTTGAACATGTTAGATGATGAAAGATAGCTTGAAAAATAATTGAAATTGCTGATTCGAAAGATTTTACCAAATCGAAAACGGGCTTCTGAAATCCCTGTGACGTTATAGAAGCAAAAGTGGTTTTCACAAAAGCTCCACAAAGATCGAAAAATAGTATTACGATATATTATGCTGATATTAAGAGTTCAACCAAGGTTTCAATTTATATTTGCAACCAATTTACCATAGACTTGTTTGTTAAGAAATATACTTTGGTCTGGTTTTTATCAAAGTCACTTTGCTTTCTCTATAAATACTCTTAATTTAAAAGAATATTTATAACCGTGTTATATAATGCGAAACCTCATACTTTTGAACACTTCGAAAGCCAAATATATCGTATCGTATTTCCTGCTTTCAGCTATCTATCAAAAAGTACAAAAACGCATTGTATCCTGCCAATAAGAGCCTGATAAGCCCCTAATAGAGATTGTAATTAAATCAGTGTTTATTTCCTTTCAACGAGTTGTTCGCTGGCTCCTAGCACTCCGGATATCAAGTCCATAATTCAGTTATGGCCTACGGATCAATTCCGGATCCGTTTTACCCGGAAAATGACACTCTTTTTGGCAAGAGCCGCCGCCACATTCGGTCCGCCACTAGGCGTAATGAACATGTATTGTGTGAGGATTTTCGATTGCGAGATACGATAAAACAGTGGCGTCGATTGATTGTATTAAATGAATTCAAAAGTGTTGTGAAACCATTGTATTTTTTCTTCACGGTAAATACTTGTGGACAATTTCACGATAAACAATTGATTATTTTGACATTTTTGACACTGCGATTACTGAAAATTATTATTATTATTATTATCATGGGTGACTTAAACTTACCCAATTATAAGTCTAATATTGAATTTGATAATTGTATGTTTTTACGACAGATTTTTGTTTTAAATAATTTAAATCATTATTTGAGTATTGAGTAAAAAGAGATGATCTAGGATCAAGCTTCTTGAGTGTCATTTCCCGCATTTAATCATCGATAAGAAATTCTATGTCCAGGACCCACGACAAGGACTTAGCAGGATGGCTTTTTAGGTCCCATCTCGGCCCACCCCATGAAGATGATTCTCAAAAAATAGTGGCCGAGACAAAAAGTAAATGAATAGTAATTAGAAGATTTTACTCTTTTTTATCTATCAGGAAACCTCGTTAGAGGCGAACTCTAGCAGCTGATAATAGTTCAGTGCTAGGGAAGGAACCTTAAAATAAACTCTTCAGTCAAATAAAAGCCGGGAAATGCGAATTTTAGTAAAATTCCAGAGCCGTCAGAAAAAATAGGCCTCTCTAAAGACCTTTCCACGCTGATTTTTTTCAAAATTCCTGCGTGAATTATTTAAAATGAATATACAGAGTATTCACGCGCCAATTTCTACGAATTGAATAATTTGTGAAAATTAAATTGTGGAAAAAAAACCTGATAGCGACATACCTGATTTAGACATTCCCAATTGCGATTTAAATAATTTTCTGTCAAGAGAAAATTAGTACAACCTAATACATCATTAATGAATCTAAAAACATTAAAAGTGCCTTTGTTTATGATTAAGACAAAAAAAATTTTACGGAATAATTGAATTTCGGAAATTCTTTAAGAACCCCAACGCTAGATTTTATTTTCGACACAAAATTTAAGAGTCTCAATATAAAAATTTTTACTGCGAAAAATCCCACGACAGCTCTCGTTCAATTAATAAAAAATAATTAAAGTAAATATTGGCCAAGTTCTTCGCGATTTATTAAACCCAAATTCTATGTCCTTGATTTTTCTCCTATATTAAGTATATTAAAGCCCCCCCCCCCGTGATTTTTGTATTTTTATACAAAAATATTCCAATTTAAGAGGAAAGAAGTAATTTATTCATACATGTCCAGTCCCTTCTCTCACAATTCGTTCCGGTCTGATGGGGCGAATAGTATTCCAGGCTGTCAGGGTAGTTTTGATGGGACTGTGACAGCATTTAATAATAGACTTTTGCAAACAAAATATTCTGGGTAGCGTTGGCCGTTCCGATATTGTTGCTATTTTAAATACTTAAAAATAATTATTACAAAGACAATAGCTCGAAGTTTGGACGTTCGTCTTATCTCTTGCAGCTTTGGTTCCAAACAACCACAGGCTATTCAAGCTTACCAAAACCATAACTCAGGACTTCAAAATTCAGACGTAGCTGCTAACTAGCTGGTCAGACGATATCTCTTGTTTGGAACTCTCACAGCAATGCGTCGGCGAATTTAATTGCATGAAAGTTTTCAGTTAAATTAAACGAACAAGTTGTTCAAAACACGTAAATCTATTAACAAAAATAGCTAGGAAACGAAAATATTTACAATGAGAAACTTAAATTAGTAATGAATAACAATATTAAAGTAAACAACATAACTGCTCTTAATGGTCATTCTATTGGTAAAAATGTAAAAACCTTATTTAGCTTTATAAAATATTAAACAGAAAAAAGAATTAAAACGCGAAAAACAGATATTTATATTACTTAATCAAGCAGTATTACAGTGGCCTTTTACCCAGTGAAATAAAAACAGGATATTCCCTTAACTTCCCAAATTAAATGAAAAAGAAAACAAAGAAAACCTTCACTCACGCCAAGTGTAAACGTAATGTAATTTTCTAAGACACTATTCTCAAAACCGTCTACCGACTTTAATGAATTCCAGGTTGTAACTAACGATAATTAATTTCTGAAAATTCAAACCAAATTTTACAATCATCCGAACCTCCCCTAGTTTAGGCGCGCTGGTTCCGACATGCGTTATTTCTACCAATAGAACGTACTTTCGCGGTGCACCCCGCCCGGAAAGGGTAGTTTTCGTTTCCGAGCGTCTGTAAGTTTTTAGTCCCTTGATTCATAGATGGCATAAGTCATTCCTTAAATCAGACCCGAGCTCAAACTTAATTATTTTATACAAATGTAAATGGTAACTATTCTACGCTTATAATAAAAGTCCGTGTTTATGTCCATAAAAAAAACCCATTCGTTTTATCCATCTCCACATTTTCTTATTCTTATTTTTGTCGAATGGGGAAAAATATGGGCAACACGCGAGTTTTATACATAATAACAAATATTAACATTGCATTTTAGTAACTTTATTTAAATAACTTTTTCGTTTTCTTGTGATGGGAAAATTTGCTCATTAAAAGTAAAAAAAAGCTCTCCCACGGTTCGGGCACATGTTGGATATATATTTAGCGCTTAAACGTAGACCCCTAACGACGTGGATGATAAAACTCTTAAGTTGCTTTGACATATTTATATTAAAATCTTCAAGAGGGTAGAACCGTTTAGATATTGTGTCACATAAATTGACTGAGTTTATCTTGATTTTTAGAATAAATTAACTAGCCCAAAAGTACCACAACTGAATTTAAGTATGTTAATGGATTTATATTTCCCTGATATGTGACTATTTTTGGATAGACATAAGATTTTAGATCTATGCGACGTTAAGGAAAATGAAAGATGCTCTCTGTGGTGAAGCTTTAGGGTGATGGAAGCACGGAATTCCGGGATGTGTATAAACTTATGAATAAAAAATACAGACAGAATGTTGCTCTACAAAGAATTCACAAAACAATGCAAGGGATGTTTGGAGAGTTATTACCTATGAGAGAAATTGATCTGCACAGAATACTTACAGTTTATTGCTCAGGGCTGGAAAATTTGGTGAGTTCTTCAGTAAAATAATATGCTACACTATAAAGGATCTACAGATTAACTCAGAAATACAAAATGCTATGGTTTCATTGATATCAAATTCAATGCATTCTGTTGCTCTTTTTCCCGTTACGGAGTGTGATGTTTGGAGTGCTATATATGCTCTCAAGAGGTCGAACTCTTTTAACATTTATGATATGAGTCGAAGTCGAAGATGAATGTTGATTCCATGTAAAATTATAGACCTATATCTTTGATTCCGTTATTGGGAAAAGTAATTAGGGTAATACTGAAAAACAGCTTGAGTCGTTATTTTGAACATCACAATTTTTTGCATCCTTTACAGTTGCCGCGGTTGTGGAGGGCGCGGTTGAGGGATAGAAGGTGGGGAAAGCATGGGGCTCTCACTGTGTGATCTCAGTCATGCTTTTGATTGTGTTTCTCATGATCTTTTGATTAAAAAGCTTCATAGATACGGTGTAGGAGGCATTCTCCTCGATTTGCTTTCGTCTTTCCTGTCAAACAGAAGGCAGGCATTTGCATATGGTGGAGAGATTTCTGAGCCTATGGCGGCACGGTGTGGAGTATATATATATATATATATATATATATATATAAAAGTAGACTAAGTATTCAATACAGAAACATGAGAAAATTTAACAATAAATAAAAACTACCTGAGATATTACATTATTATAAAGGGGAGGTACTAAAATTTTGGGAACTAATTATTATTTGGCGACAACAACTATTGGGAAAAACCCAAGTTCTGTCTGGTCATTAAGCAAATTTACATTTTTATTTTTTGTAGTGTTTATATATTTCTAAAGATTCAGATGGGGTTGCTGTGTTGGCGCGATTCAGATCTTTAGAATACAGAAGATTATTCGACTTGTCTCTGGTGTCGGCTATATGGACCACTGTAGGCCACACTTTATAAAATTACGGGTACTAATGTTACCTAGTTTATTTATCTTATACCAACTACTGGAGATTCATAAAAACCGTGGGAAAATCCACCAAAATATCCATTTTAACTCTTGTAGCACTAGATCAGCTAATTTAATTAGGCCTTCAAGGTATGGATTGGAGAAATCTAAGAAAAATACACTGAATATGTCATTATACAACACGTTGCCTGACACCTTTAAAGATTTAGATTTTATGAGATTTAAAACTAAATTAAAAGGATTTTTGTTAGAGCATGCATTTTATTCGATGGATGAGTACATTGAGACTTCTTCTGGAGCATATTGTCAGGATTTTTTAATGTAATTTATAAATAGTTTTCACCTTTTTTTTTCGTTTTGTGACATATTACAATTGTATTTTTCTGTACAAAATGTAATGAAATAAATTGATCTATCTATACGTTGCAACGGCAATGGTCCAAATCCTTTTACAGAGCGGTTCAAGTAAATTTCTCCGTTTAATAGAATTAAAAATCATAATTGACTTTTGTTTCCTTACATTTTACCCCGTCCCTCACTTAGATTGAACATTTTTCCACAAAAAAAAAGACAAGTAAAAGGATATATAACTCAACTAAACTGCAATAGAACAATTTGTAGATTTCTACAATGTTTCTTAACCTAATGCGTGCCATTCTTCTTTCTTCAATCCAGGGAAGTCTTTTAAAGGTCCTTTGCGGCTCCTCTTGGGGCGGCGCTACACTCATAATGAATATGAAGTAACCCAAACATATACCCTAAATGACTAAATTCCCGCGGAATATCGGATCTCTATAAATAATTTTCCTGAAACGACGGACGTGCTTAAACGACACTATCTTGGGGATAACTTATCGTTTAGGTCAGAATAATGATATTCTCTAATACATTCGGTTTTATGAATAGTTTTAATAGAAAATGTAAAGTCGATTTTCGTACATTGGTAATTTAATGTGCAAGTCAAGCTCGACCTCATTTTTAAAATAACTCACTTTTGTCTAATATAACTTTAAATGGACAATACGACGATAAGCAACTCACGTATTTCACCGCCAGTCCACCCCTGCATCTCACTGATTGTTCCAACCAACCCCGCAAATAAAATAAAATATAATCAGAAATCTGGGGCCGACCGCGCACCGACTGCCCGGGCGTGATATCTCGACTTGGAGGTTTATTGAAGAGCCATACGCGTAATATCTCTTGATTCGGATCCGGGAAAATGGAACTAAAGACGAAATTGACGATTTTTATTTCAGTTCGTGCTGCTTTTAAAGTTTTTCTCTTTTATTAGTACTAAAATATCGCGTGTCTTTTTCATTTTTTACGCTCGAACTTTCGGAAATAATATTAGACCGGAATCGGCTGAAATTATTTCTTTTAAAAAGAAGAAAGTCTTATATACGTTTCATAAAATATATTTCGTTACACCTCCTTGAGATTCTCATAAAATGGAATTTATTTTTGTCTAGTGTTTAAAACGGGATTCTCAGAACCCTGCTTCTAACACGGAGAGGATACACAGGTTGTTCCATAGGTTATGGAAATAGTTTTCTTTTATTATGATTTTCGAAGGACCATCAAAGTTTATAGATAAAAGAGCACTACAGCTAATTTCCTAAGTATTTATTAATAATAATAAAAAGAAGAATTATAAAAATGGTTATTTACTGTATTTCTCTCGAGTCGAGTATGCCTCTAACTTCGAACGAGACTCCTTTGAAATTTTGCCGATTTCTATTGTTATCGAGGGCAATCGTCGGCAAATTTGAAAAGAGGTAATAAATGCAGTTGAGTCACAAGAAGTCAATTTTTTTATAGTTCTATTGTTTTCGAGTAGCTCGACCGATACTCACAGCGATCCATTTTCTGTCGGTTTTTTGGTGCGAACTCACAGGTTTTTTTTTTATCTAGTGGGACGGGTTTATGACACGCTTTTTCGAAAAAATTTACTTTGCAGTGAGACTGAAGACACGAGATTTTACTATTTTTTTGTTAATGTAATGAAATTTATTTAGCACTTGGCATTAATTGATTAAAAGTTGTTCGTAAGTGAATATGGAGTGATCGGAAGAAAATAGAGGAACCTGAAAATAATTCCAAAATTTGTGAGTTAGTGACAAAAATTTTAGAGAAAATTGAAATTTCTATTTTTACTCCAAAACTTAGCGAATCTTCAACTTATAGGCGAATTAAGCAAAGGAAAAGTGGAACTGAGTGCTAGCCTGAACCGTACCCTAGAAGAAAAAAATTATACGAATACTTCAAAAACATACTAAGAAGACACGTTCATGAATTAGAAAGTTTTTAGTTAGAAAATAAAAAGCAAGTTTCGATAAAGTTTTGAAAGTTATGAAACAAGACCTGGCATGGGAAAAACCAATCTGTAGAAAGTGCTGACAAAAATGAATTTATGGTAGGGAAAGTGAAAATAGAGGTGATACAGAGGAAATACTTTTAGAGAAAACGATATTTGCGGGAAATTAGAAAATACCACAGGGAAGACATCAGGATGTAATCTGTGTCAGTGCAGGATACATAGTACACAAAATGTATGAATACAAGAATAGAGCAATTTTTCGTGAAGCATTCTTAGAAGCGTTATCGACAGATTTAAAACCCTTATCCGATCAGGGCCACAAACTCATTACAACTCATATTGGAGGGAATTTTGGGAGTTTTGCAGAAGTTTGAACCGAAATCTACCAAAGATTAACATGAATAAATGACGCCGGATATCTTTCAAAGATATTTTTATCAAATGATACAATTGATTTCAAAGAGGTCAGTTGTAGATTTGGATAACGCCAGTTATCATTCTTGAAAAACCGATATTACAGATTGGTTATCAAAAAAACATATTTTCTTTATGAGCGGTTTACTAAAGAAGGAACTTGTAAAAATTGCGAATGAGAAAGAAAGACAATTTAAGAAACATGTGGTAGACGAATGGCCTGAAGAACAATGAAATGTTGTGCTTCGAACACTTTAATTAAAATCCATTAAACTTATATGGGCACAACTAATTCGTAACTCGGGGTAACCCAAAAGGTAAACTATAAGGAATACGTTAATTTCTTAATACATTAAAAAATATATCAGCGAGGACTGGTGAAACGGCATTAACTATGTTATTAAAGAAAAACTTAATTGAAGTTCGCTTCGATGCAGCCACACTCGCTGCGACAATCATCGCCAAACAAACTAGTAAACAAACTGGTTAAATTTCGCTTTTTACTTTGAAATATTAAAAATGATTAGAAAATAACACTCCTGAAAAAAGTAGGTTCTTTTTTAGCAACCTGAAAACCGCCATATTGAACCTTGAACAGATTACTGACGACCTATGTATAAGCTAATTTCAAGATTAAGTAATATTTCGAAAATAAGAAAAACTACCTCTTATTTATTTCGGAATATAATGGTATAAGGAAAATATAATAATAAAAAAAAAGTTCAACCAATTTGACAGCATGAGGTATTGTAATATTGGCCAGTGAACGGGAAAACACAAACTCGTGTAAAAGCTGATTTCCAAGATTTATCAATAGATCTTGTAAAAGTACAACGAAAAGGTATCTTTTTTATTTATAAATATAGGAGATAATATGTAAATAAAATCACTTAAAAAATAAGATTTATTTCTAATGTCCCGGCACCACAGTTATGTTGAACCCCATATAAGCTGATTTCGGGATTCATTATTAAATATTTGGAAAATAAGAAAAAATTAACTAAATTCCATTTCGGAATATAATCAAAACTTAAATATTTTTTTTCTTTACCCTTTATTGGTTTACACCGTCCAGACGCTAGAAATCTCTTTTGGCGCCGGGCGTCGAGGAAGGCTTCGAACCGACAAAGATCAGTTCGTTGCAAGCTCGTCACGCGCTCGACTCGCCATATTTATACGCAACGAGAGCTGAGCGCTTTCTGACCCTTTTCAGATGCGGAGAAGATATGTCTTTTTAATTCGTATTCACATCCTTTTCTATCTTAAAAGCACACGGTGGCTGTTAAACTGACAATCGCAATTTATTCTGACGATGCCGAAAGTACCGGTTTTTCTGTCGGCTTAATTCCACCGGTGTTCCGCCTTTACTGCGGCACGGATCAAATGGATCTAATAAATCTTGGAAGCAATAAAAAATTAAAATATGATATTTCAAGTTATTTAAAGGAAAACAGCAACTTTTAAAAAGGTCGACAATTGTTGATATCGAAATGCCGATAAGTGGACGTAATAAGTGAGATTTTGGCGCATATTTTGAAAAAAAAATATTCTGTACGACCACTAGAAACTGAGATAGAATTTTTCTTTCAAAAAATCGCGGCTGCGTTGTCTATTATTAAGGGATTATTTAAGTAGAAACTCATTGCACCTACTCCAAGAGTCAGAAATTGAGCAGTGGGGGGGGGGGCGTTCTTTCAGCCTGCGACACGCGGAAAAAAACGTGACTCGGACACTTCACATTCATTCCGCCGGAAAAATTTGGATTATCTCGGCGAATATTGGTCGTAGATTCTATTTTGTTTTATTTGTGATTTCTCGACGAGAACGAGAAATGAACAATGGAGGATATGTTTTTGTAATTAAATTATTGTTAAACATAGCAATAAACAAATTACCGAAGACCAAATTTTTCTAAGTCATAAGTGTGCAAAATTTTATCATAGTCGTGTACTTCTTGCTTCGCCTCTTTACTGAATTCGAATAAAATATAAAATCTGAATCTAAACCACAAGATATTGTGACATATTTTTTCTGGAACGTTGAGAAATAAGTAGGCCAAAAGAGGAATGTCCGTCTGACGACGTCGGAAATCACGAGATTTAGGTAAAAAACACTATTTCAATTTATAGAGTCTTGATCATGCGACTTTTTCTTGCAAAAGTAGGTCAAGAAAAGAATGTCGGTTGGTGACGTCGGGATCACGAGACTGTGATAAAGAACCAACATCACGCGACTTATTCTCGCAAAACTAGGTTAAGAAACGAATGTCAGTTTGCTGACGTCGGTGTCACGAGATTGGGATAAAGAATCAACATCACTCGACTTTTTCTTGCAAAACCAGTAGATTCGAAAAATTTAGATTTCTGTCAAGACGTCACGGTAAATGGTGTTTAAATACAAGCCATCTCATTATGAAAGAGGCAGTTAGGGAAGAACAAGTGTTAAGAACGGTTAGTTAAAAGATTTGAAACAGTTAATTCAGAAAGTACTTAGAAACTGCCAGTAGAGTGTTGCGCACTACGGTGAAAAAAATGTTTTAAATATGGTTTTAAATATAATTCTCACAGTAAAATTTCTAAGTGTGTTTTATAGTCTAGTAAACAGTTAATATGGGGGTTTAAAATGGGGGTAAACCAAACTTTTAGCTCATCTTGCATAGCCGAGACGTGTGGGTAAGAGAAATGCGGACTATAAAATATAGTAAATAGTAGGAAAGTGAACGTTTATCAAACTAGTGCCGCTCGTACATAATTTTAATAAAACTCAATCTAAAAAGTGTTTTAATAGTAAGAAAAAAGTTGTAAAGAAGTTCAAAGCAGTAGTAAGTACTCTAGGATCTCGTCCCGCTTTCCTTTATTAACTTAAGACGCTCTAGCCCCTCAGGAAGTTGGAAAAACTATATGAAAAAAAGATAAAAGAGGGGCTAGGCATTACAATAGAATCTAAAAGTGTGTCTTAACCGTCAGTGCCATCTTGTAACGATTTATTTATATCAAAAGTTTCTATAGTAAATCTTTTGTTTTATATTTTTTTTTTCAAGTATGTATCGATGATCACACTAAGTCGTACTGGTCTTTTATTGTACGTTTATAGATGTGTCATTACTATTATCTTTCTTGATTTATTAATTAAAATATTACTTCAATTTAATTTTTTCTGTTAATTTTGGCTAATTAATTCTTAACTAATTTTTTTATGCTACCATAACTTAAAAATTACCTTCGATTTCATTTTTTAAACATGTATAAAGTTACAATTTTAAATTTACATATTTCTCGATATTTTTTGGCAGAATTTGATTGATAAATTCATTTGCATTATTTTTTTAAATTTAAGTTTATAGTAGGTGTCTCTTGTTTTGTAGGGTTCACTCTACTGGTAGTCTAGCCTACTGGCTACCCCACTATGTAGTCAACAATACTGGCTATCCACCCTACAGCATAGAACTAGTCAGTGCCTATTATTCAACCAACAGGCAAACACATCAACACTTAACAGTGTAGGGTTTAATCTTATAATAGAAAATATTATGTTTTTATTATCCCAACTATAATAAATATTCATTATAGGTCACAGGTTTATTTGATACCCACGCAGCTTGCTTTTGGGTTTTTTCTTTGTGTTATTTTAAAGTTTTGACAGAGTAATCTGAAAGCTAGTTCCACACAAGAACGTGGAAGGTTTCTGCGTCTTACCTGACTCAGATGCCATGGCGCCCTTTGTTACCCACCCCTACTCTCCGGCTTAACACTTTTCCCGCTGGTGTTACCACTAGCCTTCAGCTCTGCTTTGCCACATTTATCTTACATCTCTCTGCGAGGTCTGGCACCCTTTTAAAATACCATTGTAGCAATTTCCTAAAACTTTCTCCATTTAACCGCCTTTGTCTTAAACTTTTCGAGATTGCACAACCGTCAGTATCAATTTCGGATAAATTATAACCGCTTCACTTTAAAATCTTTATTTATTTTCTAATTATGTGAAATCGGTTTTCGTTCTATTTAAAATATACCTCTCAAACACTCAGCAAATCGGAAATTTCCATCCACTACTTTACTAGTAAAAACCTGTAAAAGATAAATGGACCCTTTTCTGTCAAACCTGAGGAAAACTTAAAAGGATATTTTGGTTCGAGAGCCGAGTTTCGACATATTCTAAAAACACATGGATTTGGGGTTCAGGGAGAAATTGAAGGGATGACTAGGTCGAAAACTTTTTGTGATGTAAGGTGGGAAAACTTTACATTTAAATAATGGATTAGTTTATAAATAATGTATTTTCCTTGTTAGTTGGCACCTCAACTATTTCTAACGTTCCACTTTTTCTTGGCGGAAAATATTTCTCGTGAACGTGTTGTACATTTTTACAGTATTAGATTTACTTTTCAATTAGAACTAAATTATTTTATTTCCTAATTCACTACCTACAGAGGGGTAGCCTTGGCTTTTTTGGGGATGGCCAGATATGTATTTTAAAAACCAAAATTAAATTTAAAGGTAGATATTATAAAGTGTTAATTACACAAATCGACGGGTACATTGAATAAGAATACTCATTTCTTGTTGATTTTGGGTCGATGAATTCGAATTACATCAGGTTTTTTTAAATATTCTAACCTAAAATTGCAAAAACCGTTGTCTTTATTAATTTTCTCAGGAGACGTCTATGAAAGAAGGTCTGGAACTTTTTATAGAATTCTATTCTCTTATTTTTAACATGAAACCCCTATGATAGAAGGTCTAGAAATTTTTGGATTATTCCTTTTTCTTAGTTTTATTACACCATGTAGTATGGAAATCCTTCTAGAAAATTAGGGAATTTTCCGGTATCGATCAAAAGGGTAAATACAGGGTCCAGATCGGCTTTCGGAGACAGTATAGTTTGAGAGCTCCTCGACGCAAATTGAATTTTTTTGAGAAGTTGTCAAAGTTGTGACAATAAAGAGATCTTGAAATAGCAGAGTGTGTTTAGTACTGTTTAACCTTGCACTGGAGAAAGCCGTAAGAACAGTATCAGTTGACGCTGAGGTTTTTGGGCCAAGTGGCCCTAAACTTTTTGGCCTACGCGAATGATGTGGGCGCGATAGGAGAAAGCACAGTCAATGTGAAGGAAAACTTCATAAAGATAGAAAAAGAAGCTCAGAGAATAGAGCTCCGAATAAATGAAGGAAAGACCAAATACATGCATGTCTCTCGCAACCCCGCCCGAGACAGAATCAGGCAGAACGTCACCATGGATGACTATAATTTTGAGCATGTGCGAGTTTTCAAGTACCTGGGCGCAGTGATAACGGCAAACAATAATATGAAGGAAGAGATTAAACAGCGCATCACACAAGCAAATAAATGTACATTTGCGATACAAACCTTGCTTAAGTCAAAATTTATCACTAGAAAGGCAAAAACCGAAATTTATCGAACAATAATAAGACCAGTAGCAATCTACGCCAGTGAAACATGGACCCTGACGGTTCACGATACGGAGCTGCTAAGAAGGTTTGAGAGAAAAATCCTGCGCATAATATATGGCCCATACCGAGACCTTGAAACAGGCCGTCACAGAATGAGGAGCAACATAGAGCTTGCGCAAATATATCAAAGCCCTGACATCATTCAAGAAATAAAGTCCAGAAGACTACGATGGGCAGGTCATATACAAAGGAGTCAAAACTATCAACTAATAAAACGGGTATGGGAGGAAGCACCACAAGGAAAAAGACCACTGGGAAAACCTAGGCTTAGATAGAGAGATAACATTCACAAGAATCTAGCTATCCTTGAAGTTGGCCAGCAAGAATGGAGGGAGCTGGCACAAGACTGTTCCAGGTGGAGGCAGATAGTCGAGGCAGCCAAGACCCACCCTGGGTTGTAGTGCTACGGAGTCAGTCAGTCAGTCAGTCAGTGTTCAGTAATACAGTTTGTGTTCAAAAATCGGTCATCCGGAACAAATTGGTGTCGGAACTGGATCAAATCCAGAAGAGGTTAGTTGAGGTTAGAAAATTAGAAAAACAAAAAGAAAATTGAAATTGTGTACCAGTGGAAACTAGAAAACAGAAAACAAAAATGGAACAACTACTTCAAGGTAGTTTAAATCAGATATTGATGATGATACAAGACATGAAAGAAGAATTGAAAGAAGATAGGACGAAAAATCAAGATGATATGAAACAAGAATTAATGACAGTGAAGACAAGCCAAGAAAAGGTGAAAGAAGAATTAAGGGCAAGCCAAGAGGACATAAAACTACAACTAAAAACAAGCCTGGAGGATATGAGACAGGAACTTTAAAAAAATCAAGAAGATATGAAGCGCATAGGACAAGAAATGCAACAGAAGATTAGTAAAATTAGAGAAGACGTCCATGGCGAAGTACAACATGAGGTGATGAGAATCCAGAAACAGATGCAACAATTATATATATATATATATATATATATATATATATATATATATATATATATATATATATATATATATATATATATATATAATATATATATATATATATATATATATATATATATATATATATATATATATATAATATATATATATATATATATATATATATATAATATATATATAATATATATATATATATATATATATATTATATATATATATATATATATATATATATATATATCCGGTTTCATAGCGTTGTACGCCTTCCGGTTCCCAGTCTCCATTGTTTTCGGTCTTCCCAATCCCCTGGAAGTAAGTTTCTTTCGGACATGGCTCAGTTAATGCCCTTAATCCAGGTAACTTTTGGTCTTCCTCTTTTTATTTTTTCATTTGATGTCCATTTTAGGATTTGCTTTGGTAGACGTTCGTCCGTCATTCTCACCACATGTCCATACTGCTGACGTTGTTTGATTTCATCGAGAATAGTTTTCTTTACGCCCATAATCTCTCTAATTCTCTCGTTGGTTATCCGTTCAATCCTTGATTTTCCGGCAGATCTTCGCCAAAAGTCCATTTCAAGAGCCAGCAGTTTACGTTCTAAAGTTTTATTTATCTGCCATGTTTCACATCCATACAATACAACGCTTTTAAATATTGTATTGTATAAAAGATGCTTTCTTTCCTTGGTTGAGATAGGGTGAAGGGGAGGAGTAACAACCTCGTTAAAAAACCTGGGTTCATCTGTCCCGGATGATAGCACCCAGTAAGGGCTCCTGCCAGGATACGGCGAAGCTGCTGTCTTGTAGTTAGATGTCGGCTCATCAAAGGGTAAAGGAAGAAAACCTTGAATAAAAATCTTGATCCTCCAGGTTGAGGGTTTTGGCAACGGGCCAACTACCCGTTACATGTATATCCAGGAACAAGCTAGAAATACAGCCTCGGAACGTAGATCTTACTAAACGGAAACGACCAAAACATAGAATGAATGCAACAATTACATTTGTAAATAAGAGAAGTCGTGCATTGCGAAGTACAACATAAGGTGATGGGATTCCAGAAACAGGTGCAACAATTACATTTGCAAATCGAGAAGGTAGCCAGTACAAATATAATAAGAGTAGATGGTGTTCCTGCAACAAGTGTGATGAAGCCACCTATCTTCGACGGCAAAATATCGTGGCTGACCTATGTCCGTCAACTCGAGGCCGGCGCCACCGGCAATAATTGGAGTTCACCTAAGAAGGCACGTGCTCTTGTTCTAGCACTACGAGGTGAAGCTATGGAGGTTCTACGTAACATTCCCGAAAAAAAAAACAGGATGATTACGCGTTTATTGTTATATTTCTGGATATGTGGAGAAACCCACCTCCAAGAAGTGTATAAAGCCCAACTCCAAGGAAAAAGACAAAAATACAATGAAAGTCTGCAAGAATATGAGGCAGATATAATGAGGTTAAAAAATCTGACTTACCCAACATATCCAGAAGAAATAAAGTAAGAGTTAGCAGTAAATAGTTTTATCGAAAGTTTACGTGACCCAGAAACAAGTCAAACTCTAAGAATGACCCTACTGAAGAAAATTTCCGAGGCTCTTACTTATGCCCTCTAGATTAAAATAGCCAAACAGACATCAAGGAATCAAGAACGAATCATAAGAAGAGTCAATGTTTCCCGGGATTATCACAAGATCAACGAGAAAACTTTCATGAGGCTTATGAGGGAGTTGCAAGAATTTTTGAACGAAAGGAAAACACAAGACAACAAAAATACAACCTTTCATAGCAGTAATAGAATTCGTTGTTGGAATTGTGGCCAAGAAGGGCACCTACAAAGCCACTGTACTTGCAATACTGGTTGTGACAGAGGTCCTAATGGCTATCGGCTTCATATTGCTAATACAGGTGATGATGTTCGAAGAAGCGACTTGGAGAAAGTCTTTGTTCCTTATAGTGAACTTAAAGAAGTCTGGTTAAGTAATAGTATTCCCTGTTTTGGATTTGCTGCTTACAAAGATAAAAAATGCAGCAGTTGCCGTCAAGGCGTTGAAATAGGTAGTTGTCGAATTAGAGTGACTTATGCCAGACCGAGAAGAAGGGGTCAGAGTCGCCGGTACCATTCGAATAACATGCGTTGTTATCAGTGCGGATACAACGATCACTTCTACAGAGATTGCCCGGAAATTACTGCTGGTGGAGGCAATAGAAAAAAGGACCATCACGGAAGACATAGA
The DNA here is from genome assembly GCA_034092305.1 of Diaprepes abbreviatus. Classification (NCBI taxonomy): domain Eukaryota; kingdom Metazoa; phylum Arthropoda; class Insecta; order Coleoptera; family Curculionidae; genus Diaprepes; species Diaprepes abbreviatus. The sequence goes on along the minus strand of JASJET010000323.1, from coordinate 1,363,111 downwards.
AGAAGTACTCGCGGCGACCGTGATGAACGAGACGAGAGGGACGGTGACCACGAAAACGGCTACAGAATTAGAACATTCTACAGATCATCTTCGACAACTCTCTTAGAGAAGTCGTTGGTGCGACACTTTACTAAAACTGTGGAATTCATAATTGGCTTGGTTGTCAATGCCGGATAATGCGACCTCTATCCTTAGAGTAGCAAGTTTCGCGTGTCGGGTTTTGATATATTTCTTTTTTAATTTACCGTCGCGCCATCACATGGCGGTTTTATGCAACATTGTTGATTTGTGTTATTTTTATGTTATTGAGTAAGCCATCGAGATGTCGCCACTGTGTCTTATTTACTATTTTTCAACCGTGAAATCTATTTATAGGACAGCAGTGTCGTCATTTTTCGGACCCGGAATTGTTCCACGTTTTTGGAGTTCTCAGCACTTTTTAGCATGAGACTAATATTTTTCAACGATCTTTGTCCGCATAGCCGAGAATTTCTTATTTTATTTTATATCCATCTATCTATCTATATATATATATATATATATATATATATATATATATATATATATATATATATATATATATATATATATATATATTGTTGTAATATAGGAGAAAGTCTGGCTTACTACTACGCCGCCTACGGTTTTGTGCTTCTCTCATCTGTGCACTACTTGGCTCCGTCGATTTTTCTTGAATTTGCATTTTTGATTGGTGTGAATGAAATTGATTTGACTCTTGAAGTGGATCGATCGCAGTAGATTCCATGTATGTATCAAATGAGTAAGCGGGGTGTCTCTCTGTAGACGCGAGCGTTTGATTTCGATGACCCAAAGGTCGTAAACCAGGGAAGTGGTTGGATTGTGAAAGATTTTCCAGGGGATGTACCGATGTAATTGTTGAAGAAACCTCGTAGTACGATTCGTTTTCCAAATCGATGAATTGTCTGCCGAGTCTTGCAGTATTCGTAACGGGGTTGTCTAAATCGATAAGATTCCTCTGAATCTGTTCACTGTGGTGCTGTGGTTGTTGTGTTTGTTGGCGAAAGGAAAGGCACCCAAGGGGTGCCGGAGAGGACCCACCGTAACCTTCCGACCCAGGAAAGATCCAGGCCTCCTCACCTTTCTTGCTGTTTATTTGTGGCATTGGGAATTGTTGAGCCATTTTATGCTCTTAAATTTGGAAGAGTTTTGAAGTTTGTTGTATTTTTTGTGTGAGCCAAAAGTCAAATGGGGACTTTAATTTAATACAAGACGCGTATGGAGGTGAGCTGAAGTGCTCTACGGGCCTTGTGCAATGTGATTGGGGTAATCTAATTATTGAAAAATTAGATTGGTTGGTTGCAACTTTTGAATGTACTGTGTGGGAGTTTGTTTGTACGAGAAAGTCAATCTAAATTTGTCAAGTGTTTGTCTTTTGGTCGGAAAAGATTTTTCGCAAATTTAATTGTATTTCTCGTTTGTATCCGAAATCCGCTGCCTTCTCCGAATTTCACGATATTTTATGTCACGGTGATTTGATGGGACTTTTCTGTTAATTTTTTCGCGCTCGAATTTTTGTGCCAAATTTTTCTAAGTATTTACCAATTTAGAAAAAAATTCGTGCGGGACCAACCTTAGAAAAATGCTTCTAAGTACTTTTTTTTTGGTATTGTTTAATATATGGGGATGGTTCAAGGCTTTTGCAAACCTTTAATGTCTTTGGAGGGTGAGTTTATTGGGAACACTCTTTATTTAATTTGTTTCGCGAAGTTTATGACGGTGATCCGTAATTGCAACGCCAGTTCGTGTATACAATTACGAATAACACCCGTCTTTCGAACTCTAGTATATCGGGCTCTGAGGTTTAGAAAACCTAGCTTACCTTAACCTGTAAATTTAAATCAGAGGAACCCCGATATACCTTATTTAAATCCGATTTCAGCAAAAACAAAAATTAAATTATTTTTAGAGTCTTCAGGCACCCCAGCCTTTGGCAATTTCCCGGGAAAAAGCTACTAGTTCGTCCAGGGGCCTCGGAGGTGCTTTGTTTTAAACTTAAAATTAGCAGAAATAATCCTTCAGCCACGCAGCCGTCTAAAAGATCGTCGAGGTTGATATTTTCTGGGCTATTGAGCCTTCCTGCAGAATTATCTTCTCGAATTTGTCAAATATCTTTCCCCTAAAATATGAATTTATTTTAAGAAAATGCGAATTTCTTTCAAAAAGTGACGATATCTGACAAATTCTAACGTTCTTTCTTCACAACTGATGTTTTCTCTCTTCAAAACTGATGTTTCGTGATTTTCTGTCTCTTCCTTGAGCATAAAATGTTGGCAGTGACGTTTTGGCTGACTATTGCACAAAACATGGGGTTTATATAGTTTCCGAGAGCTGGCTCTACTCTCTTGTATGTATCCTATCAGAAAAAAGCGAACTTTTGATTGGACACTGGGCTATTATTGTCGTCATCGAGTAATTTGGCAGGGAAAACCTAGAAAAGACCTTCCGTGTCTGAATCGGGTCTCTAAAAATATGGGTGTTTCGTCCCGGTGTCAGCCGTAGGACTCGTCAGTGGGATTCCGACTGACACCTTCCCAGACACCCGTCGTCGTACTTATTTACGTTCGGACCTCTCATTTGTAGTTAAATCTAACCGAAGGATGGCGGTAAGATGTTGAATAATCAAGGCCGTCGGGCACCCTTCACCCCTATCATTTAAGTTACTTTTCGGATATCCTATCAGGGCCGTCAGGAAGTGCTTCACCCCTATCATTTAAGTTGCTCCCATGAATCCCATCAGGGCCGTCCGGGTAATGCGTCACCCCTGTCATTTACGTCTCTGCGTGTAGAAGCCGATCAGCGACCCCTTTCCCCCATCACACAGGGTGAAACCGAGAGTCTTATCAAGGCTGATCCACACTTTCATCCCCCCATCACACAGTGATACCGAAAGTACTTATCAAGGCCGATCCGGTAGTACCGCGTCCCCCCATCACACGAATATCAAGACTCTATGACTCGCTGCAATCGTCCTCTACAGGGACGCCATGTTGTAATATAGGAGAAAGTCTAGCTTACTACTTATCCCTGTATACTCGTACATTACAAACACGTTCGGTTTTCTTTCTTCGTCTCTCATATGGGTTGTCTTTATTTGTCTCTCTTATCGGGATATTATTGTCGTCATCGAGTAATTTGGCAGGGAAAACCTAGAAAAGACCTGCCGTGTCTGAATCGGGTCTCTAAAAATGTGGGTGTTTCGTCCCGGTGCCAGTCGTAGGACTCGTCAGTAGGATTCCAACTGACACCTTCCTAGACACCCGTCGTCGTACTTATTTATGTTCGGATCTCTTATTTGTAGTTAAATCTGATCGGAGGATGGCGGTAAGATGTTGAGTAATACGACAATATATATATATATATATATATATATATATATATATATATATATATATATATATATATATAGGGTAAGTACCTCCTAATTTCTTGTGAGCATACACGGGAAATCAAAATAACCCGACTCATATTAAAAAATTTCTAAAGTGCCCATTAACTTTATCGAAATAAACTAAGATTACAATCATCACATTAATAATTAATTCTTGACAACAAATGTCATCACTTTTGTTAAGTCCTAAAACATATTTTTTCAAATCAATTATTAATTGTTTCGTAAACATTTTTAAAAAATAGAAAAAGATTACAATTCAAGAAAAGGTTAGGAACCACTGGTTTAACTTGACAAATGTAGCATTCAATCAAGTAAGTTTCGTACCTCAAAAATATAGAAATAAATAAATCAAAAGAAGACATTACATTACTTTATTTATCGGTTTTTATCTTGAATTTCCCGGTATGTAGTTTTACTTATATTAGTAAATGTATAATTCAAATTACAACAATATTATAAACGAAAAAAAACTAACCAACTATCTAAACTAAGGGCAAATATATACTATTTTAGATGCCAGGGAGTACAAGCAAGCTTTTTAATAAACTTTTCCTTCGTCTAACGCCCAAAAAAAAATATTCAAGAGGCAGACGATTGAGGAGCTAAAAAAATTCTTTCAAGCAGGCTCCGAAATCAATAGATGGCGCGGAGTCGTGTTAAAAATTACAAAAGAGAAAGTTTTTTCTGCTTTTCTTTTAGAATTCACAAAGGATAGACACAAACAGAATAATTATTTGTTGTTATATGCGAAGCTAAAAACTTCGAACGTCTGAAATGGTTCATTTGAATAATAGACAGATAATAGTCTATGAAAGGTTCTAGATAAGCAAATATATATGGGATTTTGTGACAAATAAAGGGTGTTTTTTATAGAGGTATAAAACTTTAAGTTGGCAACACTTTTTTAACTGGCGGCCATTTTGTCAGCTGTCAAGTGATTTATGTTAAGTTTGGTTTGGCATTTCAACATGAATAGACTGACGCCTGAACAACGCTTCCAAATTGTGCAAATTTATTTTGAAAATCGTGGTTCTGTTCGAAATACGTATCGCGCACTATGTCCATTTTACGGTCAACATAATCGTCCATCAGAGCAATTAATTCGATTAACTATGGAACGTTTTCGCACCACGTTTACTCTGAATGATAATACGCATCCACAGAGACGTCGTACAGTGCGTACAGAAGAAGTCATTGCTGCTGTAGAGCGTAGCGTAGAGGAAGACCCGAATCAGTCTATCCGCCATCGTGCACAGGAATTGGATATGTGTCCATTCACTTTATGGAAGATTTTGCGGAAAGATCTTGGTTTGCGTGGTTACAAAATCCAACTCGTGCAAGAATTGAAGCCACACGATCACCTAGCAAGGCGTAGATTCGGTGAATGGGCCCAAAACAAGATTGCCGTTGATCCCGATTTTCATAAGCGAATTTTGTTTAGCGATGAAGCTCACTTTTGGTTGAATGGATACGTCAATAAACAAAACTGCCGTATTTGGAGTGATGATAATCCTCAAGTGTATGTTGAGACACCGTTACATTCAGAAAAACTGACTGTTTGGTGTGCTTTATGGGCTGGTGGAATCATTGGTCCGTACTTCTTTAAAAACGATGCTGGTCAATGGTGACCGCTATAGAGCCATGATTACTGACTTTTTCGTTCATCAATTGAACAACCATGATGTGCAGGAGCTGTGATTTCAACAACACGGCGCAACATGTCACACAGCTCGTGCCACAATTGATTTATTGAAGGAAACGTTTGGTAACCGCATAGTTTCAGGTTTCGGACCCGTAAATTGGCCTCCAAGATCGTGCGACTTAACGCCGCTAGACTATTTTCTGTGGGGATATGGGAAGTCGCTAGTCTACGCCGATAAGCCCGAAACGATTGATCACTTGGAGGACAACATTCGCCGCGTTATTGCCGATATACGGCCACAAATGTTGGAAAAAGTCATCGAAAATTGGACCTCCAGATTAGACTACGTCCGAGCCAGCCGTGGCGGTCATATGCCAGAAGTCATATTTAAATTATAATACCAAAAGGTTATCTTTCGAATAAAGTAAATTTCATGTCAATTTAAAAAATTCATCTTTGTTTTATTCCATTTAAAAGTTCTATTCCTCTATAAAAAAAACACTCTTTATAAGGACAAGGAAAGTGAAGAAAGGCGAATCCCAATAATATTCTATAACAACATACTTTTCAAATCTTCTAGTTTTGAACACTCTCGCAGCTTTACGTAAAGAAGCAATATTTTTCATAAAATAAAGTGGCACTTTTTATTTTATATAAACTACGACGTATATTTGAATAAATATCTACCTAGCTATGACAGAAACAAACAAATATGTGTTGTCTGGTAACCTTGAATAGTAACAAGTTTTTTGTATTTAGAAGTCAAACGCATTCATTATTTTGTGTTTTATGAAGTATATTGCAACAAAAAGTGAGTTTTATGAAAGTGAACCATCCCAGTGTAATCAAACTTTTAACAAACGGACATTATTATATGTCATGAAAAGATAGTTTTTAACCGACTTCTAAAAGAAGTCGAGTATGTATGTTTTTTTTTATGTTTGTACACCGATTGCTCTGGAACGGTGACACCGCTTTGAATGAAATTCTTTACGTTATGTTCAGGAAGTTGCTGCGGTGGTCCCATATATTTTTAGACGAAATTGGTGCAGTAATATCCAAGATGGCACTGACAATATGGCGGCCAAAAAATTTAATTTTGTTTGATTTTCTCCAAAATTGGTGCGGAGGAATTGTTGGGGTCGTACACAACGAATCTGAAATTATTTTTAAAAAATCCAATATGGCGGATCCACTATGGCGGAAAAAAATTTTAATTTTGTCTGATTTTTTCCAAAATTTGTGTAGGGGAGTTTTCGGGGTCCCACATAATAGATCCAAAATATTTTTAAAAAATTCAATATGGCGGATCCAATATGGCGGACAAAATAATCAATTTTGTCCGATTTTCTCCAAAATTGGTACGAGGGAGTTTTCAGGGTCGTACATATCTAATCTAAAATTATTTTTAAAAAATTCAATATGGCGGATCCAAGATGGCGGATTAAAAACTCTACATCTCCCGATATTGTCTAAAATCAGTATTGGGGTATTTTTGTTAGTGTTAATTATGAATTTAAAATATTTTTTGAAAGACTCAATCTAGCAGATTCAATATGGTGTCCTAAAAATTTTACATTCTTCGATTTCCCCCCAAACTGATATAGGGGGTCCTTGAGGGTGTAAATTATGAATTTAAAAATATTTTTTCAGGATTCAATATGGCAAATCCAAGATTGCGAACTAAAAATTTTACATTTTTCTATTTTGTTCAAAGGTGGGACTGAATCGTTTTTAAGGATGTAAATAGCGAATATGCGTCTAGAAATTTTAAATTTCCAGTTTTCATCCAACATTGGTACTATGGGGCTTTAAAGGGTTTAGATTTAGATTATATTAAGACTTAAAATAATTTTTTTTGAAATTCAATATAACGGATGCAATATGGTGGGTTGAAAATTTTACTTTATTCGCATTTTTTTAGATTTGATATTAGAGAGTTTTCGGGGTCGTGTATTACGAATATGAAGTTAATTTTTTACAATTATTAGGTTGATAAGATACAATATGAGGGACAGAAAATTTTACATATTCCGATTTTGTCTAAAATTGATATTGTGGGGTTCTTGAGGCGTATACAAACTCAATATGGAGTATAAAATATATCGAGCTAAGAAATTTACATCTCAGGTTGTTTAAACATCGATATTGGAAGATTTTGGGGCCTATATTACCAATCTAAAATTAATTTGAAATTTAAGGTAGTGGATTTACTATGACAGACTAAATATTTGTTTGACACAATTTTACTGGTATTTGGAAAACTCTAAGAACCAAAGAATTTTTAGTGGTTCATTTTAGGGTGATTTACTACTTTGGATGAAATGGGTACTTTTTTGACACCTTGGAGTCCTTGCAAGGTACCCTAATCTCGATTGGCACTTAGTTCAAATAATTTATGGATATCATAATGAATTCTAACACTAAAAATAGAAAAATAAAATTTTTATAAAAAAATTGAACCGACTTCTAAAAGTGCGCTAAAAAGTGAAAAATAACTATAAATTTTGATATGAAATTGAACTTTTTGAAGTCAGTGCCAAATTATTGGTAAATAAAATAAAGAACTACTAATATATACAAATTATTGTAAGAAAGCAATTACAAATAAAATATTTTTAATTTGTTTATGTAAATCATATTTTGTCAGGTATTAATTTGGCGCCGACTTCAAAAATTTCAATTTCATATAAAAATTTATAGTTATTTTTCATTTTTAGCGCACTTTTAGAGGTCAGTTCATTTTTTTTATAAAAATTTTATTTTCTCCATAAGTACTTACAGGTAAGCTTAAAAAACTCATTTTTTACAATTCGTAAAGTGTCTTATATTGCGATTTTTGAAGCTAAAGATTTTAGTATAATTTTCCTTGATTCTGCATCATTTTTTTTTTAGAATTCTCCCTGGATCATCTCTGTAGCACTTCCTTTCAAGAGATATTTGATTTTGTCCAGAAATTCAACAAATTAATAAACTTATCGAAAAGCTCTATAGACTCACTAACTTCGACTGACTAACCCCTCCACTTCGTAGGTGATATATACACAAATACAGGTTATACATTTTTAGAGAATATTCGAGAGTTTTCTATTCAATTCCATAATATTCATAATGGTGGCGTTTGTCAGGGGCTGTTCAGTACAAAACAGACATAAAAGTCAGTTTACATGGGCTTAAATGGCATCTCCCTTATTTTAAGCCGTGAGGGGTTGGGACGTCGTATATGGCGATATTCCCCATGCGGTATTGCAAGTTGTGTAAAAAATAATTTGGGTAAACATATATTTGGCAACGTCGCACCCCTCTATTGTTATAACAATACAAATATACCACGTGCATTCTTGCGGTTACATTATTAATACGAAGAAGACATCAGGGGCGGATCCAGCCTCTCTCTTTGGGGGGGGGGGGGGGGGCGGTGATATCAAAAAATTACAGTATAGCAAACAAAAGCTTGTCGACGGGGGGGGGGGGGGGGGACACCATCAACATTCCCATTTCTAGTGTAAAAGGCAGAATCGGGTCTATTATTCTGAATTTGAAGCTCTTGGAGAGGGGGCGCGATCACAAGAAAAAAACAAGTTGCCGACAAGAAGGGAGGATGCGAGCACATTCGATCACAGGCAGACGAAAAACCTCATTGGAAAAAGAGGTGTAAACTGCAATAAAAGCAGTTGTACATACATTTTGTTATGAGAAGCAGATTCCAACCGTCGACAAAATTCTAACTAAAATCATTGAAGATCGCGATTTACCTGAAATTAAAAGAACTGAGCTCTGAAAATTGCTCAAAAATGAAGATCGGGATTTACCTGAAATTAAAAGAACTGAGCTCTGGAAATTGCTCAGAGAACTTAATTTTTGCTGGGAAAAACCAGATAGAAAATCTGTTCGTATAGATCGTCCGGAAAATGTCCGTTGGAGAAGGAAATATCTCTCTCAAGTAAAAGGTAGCGTTGCTAGAAATAACACAACTTACAAAATTAGTAATTCAACCGAACTTTTTAAAGATTATTTTGAATAAAATTACTACAGAAAACTAAGAAAAATCCATATAATAAAAGAGTAAAAGAAAATGTGGAAAATCGATCTCATTATCGGTGAGATAGAGGAACCAATTATAATTAATTTGAGCGAAGATAGCTTCACTGACTTTGAATGCGAATTAGATACGCAATGTTTACCAGCGTAAGCATAATTTATTATTTAAATTTTCTCCAACATTTAAAAATTAATTACATTTGAATCCCTTTTTAGTGTTTAATTTTAATTCTGGAGATGATTTAAGAAATAAATAAACTGAAACGTCAAATGTCCTAAAAATGTTTTTAATTAATAATAAAATGACCGATAGTCCAAAAAATTTTTAATATTATATGGGTGATTCTGTTTTTTTATGTATGTTTATCTTCCTGTATTTTTGACAATGGGTATTTTGTAAGTATTTAAATTATAATTTTTTGAGAGTAAAAGGCTACATTTTAGCCTGAATGTGCCTAAAACGGTTTCTATGCCAAAATTAAAAATAATAAAAATCCAGTTGTGATTCGTGTTAAATATGTCAAAATTATCTATATTTTCTAATGTATGTGAGTTATTAAGAAATCATGAGAAATAAAATAATATTATAAAAACTTTTTATTTTAAGTTTATTACCGAAATAATATTCTATGCCATAAATAGTTAGTGATAAAATAAACCTCCTTCCGACGCCTACGACAAGGATTAAAATCCATTTTAACACTTCGCGCATTCAAATATCTATTGTTATCCAACCCAAATAGTCTATTATTATAGACCGGTATTTTTGATTATAAAACTTCTAACCCATTCCTATGAAAAATATATGTGTCTAACAGATTTTGCCAAAGACACCGGACTAAAGACACAGGTAGTTTGCGAAGAAAAAAAAGGGTAAAGAATGATTTATTACTCTCTTTAGTTATTGAATAAACTATAGTATAAGAGACAAAATCAGTTCTATTTCCCTAAACTCCGAGCTCTTGGGGGGGGGGGGGGATCGCCCCCACCGCCCCCCCCTTGGATCCGCGCCTGGGAGACATGATATTACGTATCTCTAAAATTTGAACCAATATTATAAAAATAAGTTTAGTTTCGGTTTTAGCCAGGCGCGGATCCAAGGGGGGGGCGATCGCTCCCCCCCCAAGAGCTTTGAGTTTAGGAAAATGGACCCGATTTTTCTTCTTATACTACAGTTTATTTGAGAACTAGAGAGAGTAATAAATCACTTTTTACCCTTTTTCTCTTCGCAAACTACCTGTGTTCTTTAGTCCGGTGTCTTTAGCAAAATCTGTTAGATATACAGGGTGTCCAAGATAAGGATCCTAACCATGGGGATCTCGGAAACAGTTGGAGATACGAGGTCGGTTAAATTAGAGAAAAGTTGCGCAATTTAGTGCTAAATTAAACGCAATTTAAAAATTTTAAAAATTCAAAATACTTCCGGAGATTTCCGGAAAAAAACGAATTTTGGCAAAATCGTTTTTAATTTTTGTAGGCTTTATTTAAAGAGATATCAAAAAATAAAAGGTAGATTCTTCTTGCCACTTTTTATTTTTTATAATTTGGTCTAAACAAAATTTAAATCCGACGTTTCGTTTCTGAGATACCATCATGAACTTTCATTTTTTATATGGAACAAAAAAAAGTATCCCATGTATTTGATAGCATTTTTTATTACAAATTCAACGGTGTATCACACTTGCATATCAAGTGTGTAGTTCATTGGCTTTTATAAAACTGATATACCTTTCTCTCTCGCTCTCATGGAGCTCTTATGGAAAGTACTTGAACTACGTATTCGATATGCAAGGGTGATACATCGTTGAATTTGTAATAAAAAATGCTATCAAATACATGAGATACTTTTTTTTGTTCCATATAAAAAATGAAAGTTCATGATGGTATCTCAGAAACGAAACGTCGGATTTAAATTTTGTTTAGACCATATTATAAAAAATAAAAAGTGGCAATGAGAATCTACCTTTTATTTTCTGATATCTCTTTAAATAAAGCCTGCAAAAATTAAAAACGATTTTGCCAAATTTCGTTTTTTTCCGGAAATCTCCGGAAGTGTTTGAAATTTTTAAATTTTTTTAACTGCGTTTAATTTAGCACTAAATTGCGCAACTTTTCTCTAATTTAACCGACCTCGTATCTCCAACTGTTTCCGAGATCCCCATGCTTAGGATCCTTATCTTGGACACCCTGTATATATTTTTCATAAGAATGGGTTAGAAATTTTATACTCAAAAATACCGATCTATAATAATGGACTAAAACGTAACCTTATTCTCTCAAAAAATTCGAAGTTATTATTTAAATACTTACAAAATATCCATTATCAAAAATAAATGCTTCTCATAATAAACATGTATGAAAAAATAAATTCGTTCATATAATATTAAAATATTTTTGAGGCTATCGGTCATTTTATTATTAATTAAAAACATTTTTAGGGTATTTGACGTTTCAGTTTATTTATTTCTTAAACCATCTGCATAATTACAAGTAAACACTAAAATGGGATTCAAATGTAATTACTTTTTATATGTTATAATTAAAATTAGACCTACTTATTTTTATTTCTATTGTACTGATATCTTAATTTAATTTACTTTATTATATGGAAATACGATAGCCCCAAAAAAATGAGATAAACATGTTAATTCTACACGCTTAAGAAAAAGACACAAATACAGTAATAAAATAATTAAAAATGGACGGCTAATTGGAATTAAATATATATAAAATTAAAGAGTCGGATACACTAAAATAAAAATATAAAAAAAATAAAAAAACTTATAAACAACATTAAACAATAAAATACAACCAAAACAAAAATTCAAATAATAAATTGTGTTTACACTAGTAAATATTACGTATCTTATTCCTAATCAAAGTCAGTGAAACTATCATCGCTCAAATCAATTATAATTGGTTCCTCTATCTCACCGATCATGAGATCGAGGTCTCACATTTTGTTTTATTCTTTTATTATGTGGATTTTTCCCAATTTTCCGCAGTAACTTTATTCAAAAAAACCTTTCAAAAGTTTAGTTAAATTACTAATTGTGTTATTTCTAGCAACTCTACCTTTTACTTGAGAGAGATGTTTACTTCTCCAACGGACAGTTCCCGGACGATTTATAGGAAATTAAGTTCTCTGAGCAATTTCCAGGGATCAATTCTTTTAATTTCAGGTAAATCGCGATCTTCATTGATTTTAGTTAGAATTTTGTAGACGGTTGGGATCTGCTTCTCATAATAAAATGTATGTACAACCCCTTTAATTGCAGTTTTCATCTCTTCTTCCAACGAGGTTTTTCGTCTGCCTTTGATCGAATATGGCTTAGGAGTACTAACAATTTCAGTCGTTTTTTCTCCTTCAGTATTTTGTATATAGTAGATTTTCCAACTCCTGTCATGTTGGAACACATTTCAACATTATTATCTAGATATTGATATCTTAAGGCATCATAAACATTCATCGTAATAAGTTTCTCGTTGAGGAAAAAATGCCCTGGTTTAACGATTTTTTAATAAATATAGTGGTGAAAGCCATATCTTTTGGGTATCTCACTAATCTCAAATAATATATAAAAACAAGCGCAAACAAGATAAATCACTAAGAACAAACTGTAAGGTGTACTTTGCTCACTGACAGAAATTAAACTATCAGAAATTTTATGTTGCAGTAAATTTGTAAAATATATTTAAATCTAATGAAATATAATTAGATTTACGGCAATTCTCAGTTACCTGCGGCACTGGAGCAGGTACGATGGAGATTTCGGTAACAGTTTTATTACCCTCTCTAGTTTTTGAATAGAGTATAGGAATGTGTATGCTTGCGATCGCCCCCCCCCCCCTTCCAAGAGCTTTGAGTTCAGGAAAATAGAACCCATTCTGCCGTTTATATTAGGAATGAGTATGCTGCTTGCACTCCCCCCCCCCCCCCGGTGACAACTTGTTTTTCTTGCCAAATTGTACTTTTGTGATATCACCGCCCCCCGGAGAGGCTGGATCCGCCCCTGGTTTTAGCACACCATAAATGGTAATATTTAGTCGATTTTATTTTAAATACGTTTTGGCTATTATCCAGTGTAATGAAAATTTTTAGAAGAAGAATCGAATTTTTCCACTGGGTTCGGGAAAATTAAGGGGATTAGATATTCATCGCTCTAGAAACTTCCTTTTATAAATTCTTTCAGCAGGAAGGCAATTTTAATGTGCTCCTCGTATTATATATTCAAGGAAAGGAAAATGATCAAACCCAGTTTTTTTCCATATAATTCTCCACATCAATAAACCTGCAAAACGCGATTAATTAAATAAAAAATTTTAAAGTTTCTCGCAACAAAGTCAAAGTAGTAAAAAATAAGAATAAAAAAATGAAGAATGGAAGTGTCAAACGCTCACTAATTTTTTGAAATATGAACCAGATGCGGAAAAAACCGAATAATTTATTCGGCATCAACAAGCCGGAACGATGTTGGCTGCGTCATAAAGCTGCACGAATTTATTTTACTTTTTAATGACGACCAGGGTCGGCTCGCCAATTAATGAGATTTGTTTTTCCTCGGAAAATTGTACCTGCAGTCCGAAAATTATTTCATAATATTTTTTATTATATTTAATGCACACTACATAAATATTTTCAGGAGATGTGTTGTATTTTCGATAAGAATTAATCAAAAGTTTAAATGGTAAAAAAGAGCGTCGAAACGCAATTTGAATAATGGCGCCAATCACGTGACACGTAACGTCATATCATAGTAAACAAAACAATACTAAAGGGTAGTTTGATTTCTTGAATTTTTTTATTTGTTTATCGTTACAGTATAGTTTATAAATGGTGCCTAGTTCCACAATGCACATCGACGTATATAAGCATTCCAAAACAGTTGTTGAAACCAACTCGGATAAATTCCAGGGTAGCTATTCTGGTTCTTCATAGGAAGTGATCATTCTCTTGAGAGAATAGAGACAATCGCATCCCATGGTTATTCTCCCGGTCGTGTATTACCGTATTCTCGTACGATATGATGGAAGATCGGAAGCAAAATCTAATAAGCTATGTTGCCAAACGTTTATAGTGTATGTAACCATATATATAGTGCATTTAACCCTAAAAAAGATTATGAATATGGACATAATCCTACTTAGCAAGCAAATTTTCGAATTTAAAATAAATATAATTAAAATTTTTAATCTATTTAATATTTTTATTAAGAGAAAAGAATTAGAAATGGAGTTTTATAGAGAAAAAAATAAATATGTAAAAATATAAATCGAAATATTTTACTGGAAAAATATCCGTTATACTTAAAATTAGTATCACCGTCAAAGATGTAAAGGATACGCGAAATAAAATTAACATTTTCATTTCATAAAATACAAATTTAGTTTATCTACCGGGTTAAGAAAAGAAAAATTTTCCTTATTTTTGTAAAAATGTTATTTTTTGTACTCCCCACAAATATCAGGAAATGAATATACAATGTAAGTAAACAAAATGAAATCCGTAAAATTTTATTTCATCAATAAAATACATTTTGCATACTTAATATATGTACATAATATTACGCTAATAGTAAAATTATTAATTTTCCCTAAAGTAGTTACTGATAATGTGTTATTGGATCTGTCTTGCTTCTTGTAGATCAGGGTGTATATCTTGTTCTTGATGAACATTTCCGATAATAAAAAGTTATTATCAATCTATCTTTTGGAAAACATCTAAATCTATTTTTCTAGACCTCACAACATCTTTCAACGGTACTCCGCAATGAACAGATATCTACTAAATCTTTCCTCTGGTGTTCCCAATTGTAAAACGTCTCACAAAGACCATGGCCTTAAAAGAAACCCTGAAAAAATTAAACTTAGTTTACTTTCCTGTATATATTTAAACATATTCTAAATTAATAACAAATTATCAGTTTATTGTACAATTAATTTACCTGAATCTCCAATGAGGAAGAATAAATCTTCTGGGTTTCTTCTATAGATCATTTCCATTATATTGCAAATGTTAGATTCATTCCAAATATAGGAATCATGGGTACTACAAGGAAATGTAGCATTCTTTTTCAAAAAAAAAAACAAAACAAATTGTATGTCATTTTTAAGTTTGTAAAATACATATTATTGCTATCTGTTTATAATTTAGGATTTAGTAGAAAATTACACAGATGGACAAGCTCATAATTCATTTAAATTTTATAGAAATTAGATTCACTCTGAAATAGCATCTTCTGTATTTAAAGCATCTGGTTTTTTCTTCCTGATACTCCAACTGACACTTCCTGATTGATTAGTTCCAGAAATACATTCAACCCAGTAATTTCGTGGTAGCTGCCAGTCACAAAAAATTTACGAATCTACAAATATTAATATTTTAATAAAATTATATTAATATGTGTACCTAAATGTAAAAAGGAAAATTAATATCAGCTTAACATCCTCCAAATTTTTTAACAGTAACTAAAGTACTTAATATATTACAAATATGTATAATCCAACCAAGTAAAAAATCATTAATGACTTAATGATCTTGTATATGCTAACTTTATAGTTACAAAATATTACCATGACTTCTGGCAAAGATGATGTTGCCTTCTTTCAAGCCCTGAGAATTCTAGAAATTTCTAGTACAAGATATCTTCATAGATCTTTATCAAGCCGTTAAAAAAAATTAAACGAAGTAGAATCCGCCAAATTTTACAAATATTTATATAATAGGAACTTACCTAAACAGCCTTGCAAGTTCCGAATCATTTAAATCTCCAAATCGACGCAACCGTGGTAGAAATCGACGATTATAACTTGCCACTTGTTTTTCCGCTAATCTGACATTCTTTGGTCCATCATGATTCAAAATTACTTCCTCAATACCCATTTTATAAATGTATATTAGTAAACAAAAATATTTTATAAAAATTACAATATTTTATATTCAAAACGATCTTGAATTTTCTTGAACTTTTATAACCTAAAAATAACGCACAATGACGGAAATGACAGTATCGTTCTCTCAAAATCTCGCCGTTCCCTTGGTTGGGACTAGTAGAACAAGTTCTCTCAAGATTTTATGGATGTGACCATCGCTTAAAGTTACCAGAACACGGTTTCTTACTTTTTCATGAGAACCACGCCCACTTTCCATCAAGATGAACGTTCTCTCGAGAACGAGAATAGGTACCCAGATAGATATGAGCTCATTTTATGTGTGAAAAACACTTTAACACTTTATCTTGTATACATGACTTATATGGACATCAAATGATTAGTTCTAGGACAAATACATTATGGATTAAAATAAAAGTCTAAATCCTCAGAGATCTATAAAACCAAAGAAATTTGTTATAATTATGTGCAAATTTATTGTTAACATAACTAATTTTGCTGTTTTATCTTCAATGCCGGGCTTTCGCACGGTAAGAAAGAGGAAGACGACAAAAAGCAGTAATCTACTGTCTCTCTGATGTTTGGAGCATAGAGTATTATTCGAGCCCAGGGGGCTCCCGGACTAATAAAAATACCATTGGGCGAGTTGGGAGTACACTTGAACCCCAGAGAGCCTGACAGAAGTGCAATCAGGCCGCTGAAGAGATGGTTAAAGGATGTCGTAACAAGGGCAGGAGGAAGGTGGATACGTTGCACTCGGGGAGATTTACGTCCAGCGGTATACTGAGAGTGAACTAGAAAGAAAAATAAGAAGTTAATTTTATTTATATGTCAGATACAGAATATTTGACTAAGTTTTATTGTGGTACATTCAATAAATCTGAGCCGATATTAACTGAAAAGAGAATTAATTGCATCATATATCATCTTAATATGGTAGACTTTTACGTGGTTATATCCGTATTACTTACCTAAATCATTGCACACATAACTCCAACAAAAGTAAATTTATTAATAAAAAAAAAATAGATGTTTTATTACTAACAATAATATACAATTTCATTTGTGAGTAGACAAGAATTGCGTGTGTAACATAGATTGGTAAACTTTCTCTAGTATTTCTTTAGCATTTTTCGGTAGAAAATGTTTCCAGTAATAATGGAATTACACATCATATAAATTTATTGGAGTTTTTTTTTCTGTTGCTATTGTATGAATATTTTGGATATTACACATTGTCAGATCTGTTTATATTTTGTTCATTTATTTAATGCTTTTAGTTCTAAGTGTCCTGTTGTATTTTATTTCTTCTAATAAACCTTTGAGGATTTCTCCATCAAGAGATAAAGCCTTGGAAAAAATATAGTTTGGGTTTACTCCCTCATCTCACTATTTTATAGCTTTAACTAAAACGATGATATAATATAAATATTAATTTTACTTGGCAAATTTGTATATATGGCATTTAAAACTTACAAAAACTGAAGTCTTGCCAAGTGCAGGTAGACATATTTTATTCGAATTCGTTAGTATTCTGCAAATATTATAACTATACCTTCTAATTCATGGTATAAGAAGTATATTGCACTTTTCTAGTAAGTTTTATTAACTCCTGTCTTGTTATTTCTATTATCGCTCTAACTCTCTAACTTCTATTTTTTGATCATTATCTTCTGTATTTGTATTTTTAAACTCTTTCTAGTTATATACTTCGTAAATTTATATTTAATTCTATGTTCAGTATTATTATTACCATACGTTTGATCTTTTTAACCGACTTCTAAAAGGAGGTTCTCAATTCTTCGCGTATATATATATATATATATATATATATATATATATATATATATATATATATATATATATATATATATATATGGTGGATTAAAGATGGCGGATTAAATATTCTACATCTCTCGATTTTGTCTAAAGTCGGTATTGGGGGATTTTTGTTAGTGTTAATTACGAAATTAAAATAATTTTTGAAAAACTCAATCTGGCGGAATCAATATGGTGTCTTAAAAATTTTACATTTTTCAACTTTCTCCAAAACTGATATAGAGGATTTTTGAGGGTGTAAATTATGAATTTAATAGTATTTTTCAGGATTCAATATGGCGAATGCAATTAGCTGACTAAAGATTTTACATTTTTCGATTTTGTTCAAAGGTGGGTTGAAAATTTTAAAAAATCGTTTTTGAGGATGTAAATAGCGAATATTAGTCTAGAAATTTTAAATTTCTGGATTTCATCTAAATTGGTACTAGAGGGCTTTGAATGGTTTAGATTCAGATTAGATTAAGACGTTAAAGTTATTTTTTTGAAATTCAATATGGCGGATCCAATATGGTAGGAAGAAAATTTTACTTATTAGCATTTTTTCAAATTTGGTATTAGGGGATTGGCGGGTGGTGTATTTCGAATATGAAGTTAATTTTCTACAACTATTAGGTTAGCAAGATACAATATGAAGGACTAAAAGTTTTGCATTTTCCGGTTTTATATAAAATTGATATTGGGGGGTTCTTGGGGCGTATACAAACTCAATTTACAATATAAAATATATCGGGCTAAGAAATTTACGTCTCAAATTCTTTAAATGTCGATATTGGAACGTTTTGTGGCCAATTACCAATTTAAAATTAATTTGAAATTTAAGATAGTGGATTTACTATGACAGACTAAATAATTGTTTGACACAATTTCATTGGTATTTGGAGAACTCTAAGAATCAAAAAATTTTTGATGGTTCATTTTAGGGTGATATACAATTCTGGATAAAATGGTTACTTTTTTGCCACTTAGGAGTCATTGCGAGGTACACTAATCTCGAGTAGCAGTTCAAATAATTTATGAATATCATAATGGATTCAAAACTACAAATCGAAAAATAACATTTTTATAAAAAAAATTGAACCGACTTCTAAAAGTGTGCTAAAAAGTGAGAAATAACTACACATTTTTATATGAAATTGAAATTTTTGAAGTCGGCGCCAAATTATTTCTCAATGAAATAAATAACTACTAATATATACAAATTATGTTAAAAAAGCAATTACAAATAAAGTATTTTCAATCTGTTTATAAGAATCACATTTTGTCAGGTATGAGTTTGGCACCGACTTCAAAAATTTCAATTTCATATAAAAATTTATAGTTATTTTTTACTTTTTAGCGCACTTTTAGAAACCAGTTCAATTTTTTTATAAAAATTTTATTTATATTCATGTTAAATCCGTATTGTTCACAAAAATTACGTGATATATTTAATAATCACTGTGTCATTAGCAAATCTGATAGCCAATTTCTCGGAGTATGTGCTGTTTCGTATTTTGTACTGAATAAATTCAGCACAATATCCAAAGTATCGTCATTCATACATCTAAAAATTTGATTTGAGATTTGATCTGTCCCTACTGCTTTTCAAATTTTGCTGTTTTTAGGGCTGTTTTTATTTCTTCTTTCAATATTTCCAAAACTTTGTTGTATTTTATTTCAATTTTCATTTTTTCAGTTCTATTGTCTCCATCTACAACTTTCGTAGATAGACAAATTCGAAAGCAAGTAGAAATTGGCACCAGATTTCAGAAAATAAGTTCAAATGGAAGAGATTAGAGGAGGCCTATGTCCAGGAGTGAGCCAAATTGGGCCGAGAAAGAGAAAGAGAGAGAGAGAGGTCTTCTCTAAGCAATTAATCAATGATTAACTATATCGAATTCTTTAATTTCTCGCTAGTATCCAGGACTATTTTTCCACTTGCAAACATTAATAATCCCAGTTTTCTTTTTCTGTTATTGTTAATTATCTCCTTTATTTTTTATAAATATTAAAACTGTCATATTTTCTCTGATATTCTTCTATCTGTACACATTGTTCTCTTAACCAACATTGATTTTGTATTTTTTCTGCGTATTTCTTGATACTTCCGTTTATCTCTCCTTTTGAGATATCGTCTTTCATGCATTAATTCTGGTATCTTCTCTATCGTCCTGAGTTTATGATTGCATCCTTTTAATTTTTAGTAATTTCATGTGCTCACTGAAAGTAATTTACTCTCTATTTCAGTATTTGGAAGAATTTTTTTCTTTTATGTTCACCAATGTTTTGTTAATTTCCTCTGTCACAAGTTGTTTTGTGTTTTTTCCTTAGTTTAGTAGTGTCGATTTGTGTATTTTTTTTCTTGTCCTTATTAGTTTCTTATTGAGCCTAATTTTCGTAATTTCGGTACTGTAATCTGATTCTAGGTCGGTTCTTCATATATATTTGCCGACATAATTGCATTTTTGTATTTTTGTTGAATCAACACATCAAAAATGTTGTTTCTTTAGAATTCAGAATTATAACTAATATAAAATTTTTATAAAAAAAATTGAACCGACTTTTAAAAGTGCGCTAAAAAGTGAAAAAAAAACTATATATTTTTATATGAAATTGAACTTTTTGAAGTCGGCGCCAAACTAATACCTGACAAAATGTGATTTGCATAAACAGATTAAAAATATTTTATTTGTAATTGCTTTCTTGCCATAATTTGCATATATTAGTAGTTATTTATTTCATTTACAAATTATTTGGCGTCGGCTTCAAAAAGACCAATTTCATATAAAGATTTATAGTTTTTTTTTCACTTTTTGGCGCACTTTTAGAAGTCGATTCAATTTTTTTATAAAAAATTTATTTTTCTATTTTTAATTTTAGAATTTAATACGGTATCCATAAATTATTTGAACCAAGTACTAATCGAGATTAGTGTATCTCGCAATGACTGCAAGGTGGCAAAAAATTACCCATTTTATCCAAAGTTGAAAATGGTCCTAAAATGAACAACTAAAAATTCTTTTGTTCTTAGAGTTTTCCAGATACCAGTAAAATTGTGTCAAACAAATATTTAGCTTATCATAGTAAATCCACTATTTTAAATTTCAAACTAATTTTAGATTAGTAATATAGGCCCCAAAACCTTCCAATATCGATGTTTAAAGAACCTGAGATGTAATTTCTTAACTCGATATATTTTATACTGCATATTGAGTTTGTATACGCCTCGAGAACCACACAATATCAATTTTCAATATTTAAAGAACCTGTAAACCCTCTAATACCAAATCTGAAAAAATGCGAATAAGATAAGATTTTCAACCCACCATATTGCATCCGCAATAGTGAATTTCAAAAAAACTATTTTAAGTCTTAATCTAATTTAAATCTAAACCCTTTAATACTCTCTAATACCAATTTTGGATGAAATCCGGAAATTTAAAATTTCTAAACTTATAATCGCTATTTACATCCTCAAAAACGATTCAGTCCCACCTTTGAACACAATCGAAAAATGTAAAATTTGTAGTCCGCTGTGTTGGATTCGCTATATTGAATCCTGAAAAATTAATTTTAAATTCATCATTTACACCCTCAAGAACTCCCCTGTATCAGTTTGGGAAAAATGTAAAAAATTTAGAACACCATATTAAATCTGCCAGATTGAGTTTCAAAAAATATTTTAAATTCATAATTAACACTAACAAAAATACCCAATACTGATTTTAGACAAAACCGGGATATGTAGAATCTTTAATCCGCCATCTTGGATCTGCCTTATTGAATTTTTTAAAAATAATTTCAGATTCGTTATGTACGACCCGAAAACTCCCCCGTACTAATTTTGAAGAAAATCGGAAAGAATTGATTTTTCATCCGCCATATTGGATCCGCCATATTGAATTTCTTAAAAATAATTTTGGATTAGTTATCTATGACCCTGAAAACTCCCTCGTACCAATTTTGGAGAAAATCGGACAAAATTGATTTTTTGTCCGCCATATTGGATCCGCCATATTAAATTCTTTTTAAATAATTTCAGATTCGTTGAGTACGACCCCGAAAATTCCTCCATACCAATTTTGAAGAAAATTAGACAAAATTACTTTTTTTGGCGCCATACCCCAATCTTGGATTTTACTGCACCAATTTCATCTAAAAAAATATGGGACCACCGCAGCAACTTCCTGAACATAACGTAAAAAATTTTATTCAGATCGGTGCCACTGTTCCAGAGTAATCGGTGTACATACATAAAAAAAACATACATAGTCGACGAATTGAGAACTTCCTTCTTTTAGAAGTCGGTTAAAAATAATATAAATATTTCGAAAATTATCGATGCTAGAAGCTTCCCCATAATTTACTTGTTATCCTAAATAAATCTAATTTTTCGATAGTCAGTACGGAAATAGGTTATGCTTAATAATTCCTATAAAAAAAGTCTTGAAATACAGAATGCATGATTGTTTTCTGTTAATGAATCAAAAACCCCTAGATTATCCGCAGAAGTTATTTCAAGTTGAGTAAGGCTTAATTTTGAACGCTGCCACTGCCTTCAAGCTTCTTTAATTCCAAACTCGGTTGTAGCAAAAAGATGGAGATTTATTCTGTTTGTGAACTGCCGGGAAATGAATGTGCATCAGCACTGATTTCAAGGTGCTTGCTATACTATGTTTTTGTGCAATTCCTTATAATCAAGACGTATTTATCTTTCCTCGGGAAATTAGAGATGGAATTTACAGCTTGCCAGAACTTTATATTGAATTATTATTAAAATATTATTTAAGGTAACCTTTGGCTCAAACAAAATGTTAGAAAATATAGATAATAGAGCAGATGTATGGTTGATTTTCTCCTGCTTATATTGAAAATATAAATAAAATCCCCCATATTTCCTTTTAATATAAGTGTCGTAGCAAACAGAAAATCATGGTGCTTCGATTTAAACAGTTTCAAATTGGAAGAATTATCCGACGTTTCGCCTACGATTGCACGATGCATCCTCAGGGATTTTTACTCCACGAGATTAGCACACTGTGTTCTAATCTTGTGGAGCTATGTCTGTTTATCTGCTACAAAAACCCACTGGGCTCCCGCACAGTAGTACATCCAAGAGAATGTACTACTGTTAAGTATATTGATGTGCGTAGGTTATTGTTATTCACACTGGTTTTTGTATTGTCTCAAAGCGGCCTCGTCTCTTACAATTATTCAGGAGGTGCTCCTTCTCACAAGTGAAGTTCCACTTGTGAAAAGGAGCACCTCTTGTGTAATTGTAAGCGACGAAGTCGCTTTGAGACAATACAAAAATCAGTGTGAATTGCTAATTTTCAATCTGTAAAATGGATTCACCTCAAGAAAGTATTTTAATCCTTCTGATTTAGAACTTAGTTTTTTTTTAATATAATCAATAATTGCGTTCGTTTGATTCATAAAAATCAACCCTATTTTTTGTAAAATGTCATTTTATTATCAGATTTTAAG
The DNA here is from genome assembly GCA_034092305.1 of Diaprepes abbreviatus. Lineage (NCBI taxonomy): Eukaryota > Metazoa > Arthropoda > Insecta > Coleoptera > Curculionidae > Diaprepes > Diaprepes abbreviatus. The sequence continues at coordinate 1,339,799 of JASJET010000323.1, read as the reverse complement.
CCAACCGGCTTCGCACTCCCTCCAGGTACCAATATCCACCAATTCTCTTCCCCCTTGATGTCTTGGAAGCATTGCACGTTCAATAGCACTCCTAGGGTGGTGTTTGGTGTTGTTAAGAGTGTTCTTATTTTTCTTTGCAGGTTTTGGATGTCCATCCTGCTCCATTTTATAATTCCAAACGAGTAGCTAAGCACAGAGCATGTTTAGCAGTTATAATTTCACCGATCTGCACCTCAAATGCTCCAGGTTGTATCTTTCTTTTAAGGAGGTTCAAAATACGGCACTTGTCAAGTCCAAACTGCACTACGATATCCCTGGAAAACTCTTCTACAATTTTAAGCATTTACTCCAGCTGGTTTCTGGTAGCAGGCATCAGTTTAAGATCATCCATGTATAGAAGATAATTCAATCTTACTACCTCTTCGTGGTGATTTCTAATACTAAAGTCGTATCTGGTGGAGTTCAAACGGAGTGAAAGTGGATTCATTGCAAGGCAGAACCACAATGGGCTGAGTGAATCGCTCTGAAATATTCCCTTTCGTATTGGGATTGTGCTCGTTTCGATGGTATCGTTAGATGACACATACAATTGGATCCTAGTTGTCCAGATTGATATGATGCGTTCTAAAAGAGCAACAAAATGATTATCGACCCTATACATTCTCAATATAGTTGTTAGCCACTCATATGACACTGAGTCGAAGGCTTTCTTATAATCTACATAAACAGCAAAGAGGGTCTTCAGTTGATACAGGCTTGGTTACATATCACAAAATCAATAATCAATTGCTCCTTACATCCCATTGCCCCCCTAGTGCATCCTTTCTGTTGACTTGCGATAATGTAATTTTGTTCACAATGCGCGTAGATACGTTGTATCATGCAGGAGATGATTACCTTATATAGTGTGTGGAAGGCATTGGACTGGCCTATACTTAGCTGGGTCATATGTGTTGTGTTGGTCCTTTGGTAAGAGATACATAATACTTTTGTCAGCAACAGCTGGATTAAGAAAAACATCGTTAATAAGATTAGCCAGTTGATGGTGCATACCCCAGAACTTCTTGAGTCAGTAGTTCTGAACCCGGTCGAAACCTGGAGATTTCCAGTTATGGACTTCCTTGATTATTCCTGAGATCTCCTCGGTGGTAAATGGCTCAAATTGCATGTAGCTGTAGTCTTAGCAGATTTGGCGTTCTTCATTGATCCAGCCGGCTGCGATGTTACAAATGACTGGTGTGGAAAGTTGGTTTCCCCTGAACTATTCTGCCTGCTCTCTGTTGGGATATCTATTATCTACCATATTAAGTGTAGAGTTTAAGTTACGGTAGAAAGTCTTTTCTGATCGTTGGAAAAGAGCATTGTCTCGTTTTCGGTTATTGCTGGCCTTGTATCTCTTTAGCCGTCCTATAATAACAGAGATCGGTTGCGATTGGTACCGAGTACCGGTATTTAATGATAAAGTTGAAAAATCCCACTTAATGTAGTAATAAAAGTCATATCACCGCGTGGTAAAAGAAATCATGAATCGATTGATCTAAATGTATTGACTTCAAGCGAATTTCAGTGAATTTTATGGCATGCACAGCTTGACCTGAACTGGCAAACGCGATACAAGATTAATCTTGCACAAATTTCCTTTCTAGAATTTGGGGAATGTCATAAAAAATACATATATTTCTAAATAGCTTAAAATATCAATTTTCCAATGAAGTGATTGAAGTTATTTCGTTGTTAAATAGTGTCTTATTTTAGTTACTAGAATGATGCAAACGAAGAATATTTATATATGTTTTTTTTACATTTTTTAATAATTAATAAATAACTCTATCTCTTTTGCATAATCTCTAATATTTCAAACTACAAATATAAGGTTTTTTTAACAATTAAGATGTGAAGAACCAATTTTTTCGAGTTCTAGGAAAAGCTATTATTTTTTAGTAAAAAAGTTTCAAACAAAAGTAATGCATATTGAAAATACCTACAAAATGAGCTGAGGCCGATCAGAGTTGGATAATTTTTTCATTAATTATTACAAAAAAACTTGCTAAGATGGCGGTTTTTTCAATTGTTAATAAACAATTGTTGCATGCATACAAAAAGTGTGAAAAATTTGAAGTAAAAATTTTTAAAACTTTTTATACAATAACTTTTTATGTTTTTTTTCATTATTTATTCTTAGCGATCTAGAGGTCGTAGAGCAGTCTGCGGATGCGCAAATGAAAGTTCGAGACTTATACTAACAATAACAAAAAAGAACCAAATGAATTGTTGATTTTAAATTATTGAAACAGATAAACAATATTGGGATTCGTTTTATCATTAACAACAAATAGAATAACTCTGCGACAATTGTTGATATCGAAATGCCGATAAACGAACGTAATAGCTGAGATTTTGGCACACATTTTGAAAAAAAAATTCTGTATTACCACTAGAAACTGCGATAGAGTTTTTCTTTCAAAAAATCGCTGCGGCTTTGTTTAACATTAAGGGATTATTTAAGTAGGAACTCATAGGGCGATGATTAATGAAGCGTACATAATTTTTAGTCATTAGTTAAAGGTATGTAAAAAACGTTGCCCAAATTTCTTATCATACAGTGGGTAAAAAAATGGGGCTATGTCACAGCTAGTCCGACCCTACAGTTGTGAGTAAATCACAACACTTGTTTGGATAGTAATTTGAAAGATCTTTCCTGGTATACATCATATTAAAAAAATTGAAATATACCTGATAATTATGTGTAAAAAATTTGATTTCATTACAGCTCTATATACGAAAAAAGTTTATATGAACCTGTATAAACTCTGTATAAACAATTTTTCAAGTAGTTCGTACGTTTGCTTCTATTTTTAAATGAATGTGCAAGCAGTATCAACCACAGAGCGACTATGGAAAGTAACTTATGCACACTTTTTTGAACGCACCCTATATCACAAATTACAACGTCAAACTTCTTAAAAAGAATTTCAATAAACTTTTTAAAAATACCTTTCCGAATTCTAATACCCAATACGGATATTTTCCGTTATTGGATCCCCAATCCCTCGCAAACCGGACCAACTATTCCTTTACAAAGGCATATATCGATAAAACGGGATACACTTAAGTAAGACCCTGTTTAACCAAATCCTCTGCCGAAACCACTTAACCCCATAAAGCTATCAGTATAACTTTGCCTTTTACAGGATTCTAACTTTAAAGGTCCGACCGATTCGGTTGCTTGAAATAGGGTTCAAGCCCGTACTTTTTTTTGTTATTAAGTTAATTTTTTGGGATCAAATTAAATGTTTAACAAATTGAGTTCGGAGAGCCCATAGAGCTCTATCCCAATAAAAATATTGTGTGTTAAAAATATTAGTTAGAAACCAGTTATTGAATCAATGGTTGCAGTGACGTAGCTACCAGGGTGGCAGGGATGGCAGTACTATTAAGCGCTGAGTCACATTAGGCGCCACAGCCGCCGCAGTAACGAGCATTTGGCCTCAAAAACCGGACAAAATTAAAAACGTTGTTTTTGACTCTAAACGTGTCAAAATCAGTATCCGAGGGTTTTTAAGGGCGCTAAGTTGTTTTCTGGCATTATTTTACTAATCGGGTGAAGGGGGGCTGATTAGGGTGGGGAAGGGAAGGGGAGTAATATTAAAAAAACGTAATGGTTATCGTTTTATATGTTTTTAGGTGCTCCGATTTCATTTCTGGCATTACTTTATCAAACGGATGAAGGGACGCTCACTTAGGGTGGAGAAGGGGGGAGAGTAATATTTAAAAAAACGTAATGGTTATCGTTTTATATGTTTTTAGGTGCTCCGATTTCATTTCTGCCATTACTTTATCAAACGGATGAAGGGACGCTCACTTAGGGTGGAGAGGGGGGGAGAGTAATATTAAAAAAACGTAATGGGTATCGTTTTATATGTTTTTAGGTGCTCAGAATTCATTTTTGGCATTATTTTACCAATCGGGTGAAGGGGCGCTGACTTAGGGTGGGGAGGGGAGTAATATTAAAAATACGTAATGGATATCGTTTTATATGTTGCCTTAGAATAATTGTACGTTTTCCCATAAAAATCTATCTCAAGATAAAAACCAAGCCTCTTTACTGTATGATCAAGTAGGTCCTGAAGCACAACTTCAACACTCGTCTCAGTCGCTTGGATTGACTCTGGTTTTGGACAGCAGAGGTTCTTTGCTTCTCTAAGTAGAGGATACCAAAGAAATATACCCTTATTGGAATCGTGTAACAACTCCCACTGCCTCCTTGTAAAGTCACCTTCAACAAAGATTTGCAAAGCTTGCTCAAGTGTGTAATTTTTTACTTTCAGTTTCTGAGCAGTATTTATTACCTTCCGGTAAAGTTTGGCTCTTGTTGGTGTTGAAGTTGCATCTATTATAAGTTTAGAGGCCGCGGCATTTCCAGACATTCGTTGACTTACGCTGGCTGCATAGGTAAACTCCTCAACAGGTACCTGTTTGCGGAGTTCTTTTGTATTTCATCGTTTACTACGATCATGTAATTCTTGGAAATGCTTCCTTGGGCGTCCCGAAGAATTCGTGGCCTAGTTATGTATTGGTATTGATGTATTAAGCTATTTCTCGTTTTTTTTCAAAAATCTTTCTTCAATATAGTTAGATGATATCCATCTTTTCTTCAAATCACTATTAAAATGTTTTAAATCGTGACTTAAGGTATAGTACTCGTTTTGGAGACATTTCATCATTTCGCAAAGCTTATTTTCCATAAATGATACCTTATCTTCAAGTGTTCTGGATGTGCTTTGTTTAAAAAGCATGTATAGCATTTTCCGATATACCTCAATAACATTTGATGTCAAATTTGTACCTATAGGAATATATATATATATATATATATATATATATATATATATATATATATATATATATATATATGTAAGTAAAAAATAACCAAAATTATTGCAAAAAAAAAACCGTGGAACTCAAAGCGGTTTTTTTAAGAGGTGGAAACATGTGGAAAATGTTTTGACTGTTATGATATGGCTAATGTCTATAGTTTATTATAAAAAAAGGATTGTAGCCCGACCTAGCTCGGAACATTTTCAAAAACACTAATTAGTTAAAAGGAAAAACAAAAAATAGAAAATTTTCTTGCAAACTGTTTTAGGTCCATAAGAATACATACAGTCCTTATATTTTTGAATAATATATATTTAAATTAAATACATACCTTGTTCTTTAGATTCCATCACAAAAAATTTTTTTTTAATATTGACTTTACAAAATACCAAACACCAAACACTAGTCTAAAAAAAATCTATCAAGAACGAATGCGTGCGTATTGAACGATGCTTAGATTGCAATTCACTGTGCGGAGCGTAGCTGCGTGGAGGGGCCACTTTTTCATATTTTTATGATAGTACGGTTACTCAGCTATACAAAAAAAATAATTTCGATGATTACTTGTATAGTTTGCATTTCTCCTTTTTGTCCGGTTTTTGAGGACAAATGCTCATTAGTGCGCCGTCCCGATCCTATTATTAACCGACTTCTAAAAGAAGGAGGTTCTCAATTCGTCGAGAATGTATTTTTTTTTGTATGTACACCGATTACTCCGGAACGGCTGCACCGATTTGAATGAAATTTTTTACGTTGTATTCAGAAAGTTGCTGGGGTGGTCCCATATTTTTTTGGATGAAATTGGTGCAGTAAATTCCAAGATGGCGCTGACAATATGGCGGCCACAAAAATTAAATTTTGTCCGATTTTCTCCAAAATTGGTGTGGGGGAGTTTTTGGGGTCGCACATAACGAATACAAAATATTTTTTAAAAATTCAATATGGCGGATTCAATATGGCGGACAAAAAATTAATTTGGTCCGATTTTCTCCAAAATCGGTACAGAGAAGTTTTTGAAGTCGCACATGACGATTCTAAAATTATTTTTAAGAAATTCAATATAGCGGATCCAATATGGCGGACGAAAAAATCAATATTGTCCAATTTTCTCCAAAATTGGTACGGGGGAGTTTTCGGAGTCGCACATAACGAATCTGAAATTATTTTTAAAAAATTTTATATGGCCTATTAAATATGGCGAAGAAAAAATTAATTTTTTCCGATTTTTTTCAAAATTAATATGGGGGGAGTTTTTGGCATCGAACATTATGAATCTGAAATTATTTTTAAAAAAGTTTTTTGTCTAAAATCAGTATTGGGGAATTTTTGTTAGTGTTAATTACGAATTTAGAATATTTTTTGAAAAACTCAATCTGGCGTCCCGAAAATTTTACATTTTTCGATTTTCTCCAAAACTGATATAGGGGTACAAATTATGAATTTGAAATTCTTCTATCTTAATTTTAACTGGTCAGAGCACAAGTCAGACAAAGACTTTTACTTTATGAGTTCGAAATATTCAAAAATGAAATCAAATTAGTTTGAATTAGTTCGAGGATCTAATTTCAAATATTATAACTACTAAAAATTCTGGTAAAGTAACAGGAAATAATCAACTAATAAACTAAAAACAATATAATCAAAAAATCGATTTTTATCTACTTGCAAATTTAGCATTTTGATATATTCAACTGGTGTGCCGTATAGGCAACCATAAAAACTTTCAATGCAATCGAGTGAACCTGATTATTTATCTGAAACAGCTGATATGTGAAAATAAATAAATATTTCCTGAAGAAGGAAAATCAACAAGAAAATAAAAAAAAACGTCTATATTTATCCAATCATTAAGAAAACGCTTTTCCCAATCTGGGATATATTGTCTCGAGGAATCTAACGAAATTTAAAAATTACAGAAATAGGTTAAGTTAGGATATCAATCAAAATTTCAAAATGTAAACAAAAGGAATGATCTGAATATAAATGAAACCAATATTAATGAGTGAAAAACAAAAAGTAATCATTAGTTTTATAGTAGAAAACATAGTTTACTGTAAATTTAAATTTAAAGTTATGCATGTCATTGACAACCTTTAAAGAAAATCGTACAAAACAAAAATCTATTTATGAATTTAGTAATATGAACCTGTAATTTAATCTTTAACCGTAACAATATATATACATATACATATATATATATATATATATATATATATATATATATATATATATATATATATATATATATATATATATATATATATATATATATATAGACTTTTTATTGATTCTATATTGGTAGTAGTGGAACTATTTTAGTTCTTAACCAACTGAAAAAATCTTATACAATAAGGGCAAACATATTCTGTTCTAACAGTAATAGACAAAGGTAGGAGCCTCTCCCATTGCAGTGTACCGCAATCTACAGGTCGGTTGCGAATTCAATGGTTCTCGTCAATACAAGGTAGACCAACCCATCTAGACATAAGAGGAATGAATTTCTTAAGCTATCTATATCAGATCAAATATGAAGTCTGATACAAGCAGCGCCATCTCACAGCATTGTATGTAATGTGAATATTTAATCTCGTAGAGATTTATATACTGACAGTAAAGACAGTGAGTTCGAAAAAGGTCTGCGGGTGGCGATGTGTTGCCATGGGATAGTCTTCCACCCATTCCAGGTACTTCTTTACAGTCTGAGATAGTGCTTTTCTTTAACTATATTGGAACAGAATCTTTTTGTTCTTATTGTATAAGGTTTTGTCAGTTCAGGTTAAGAACTAAAATAATGTTTATACGCCCAACAACAAGTAGATTGTATCGTATCCACCGTTTTCATTGATTTTTCGGAACAAAAGGTTTTCTTTGTAACGGAAAAAGAACTGCTATTTGTTCTGGTAGTTTACGCAGTAAATAGAAAAGAAATCTGCGAAAATGTTGGAGTACTATTATATATATATATATATATATATATATATATATATATATATATATATATATATATATATATATATATATATATATATAATAAAATAGAATAAATTATTGGCGAAGCGGACATGAAAATTTGTCAATCTACTTGATTCTCGTATTAAAAAGTGCGGAGCACTCCAAAATATGGAAAAACTCCGAGTCCGACAGATGGCGACAGCGCTATTTCGTCCTAATATGGGACGCGTCAGGCCACCGCAGTCGGTACTTTTTAATACGAGAATCATGTAGATTGACAAATTTTCACGTCCGCTTCGCCAATATTTTATTCTATTTTATTTTAAATTACACGGACAAAAACTTATCTACATATATATATATATATATATATATATATATATATATATATATATATATATATATATCCACATTTGACTAATACATACTACCAATGCTGACATATAGTACATAAGCTTAGATGCGAAATAGGATTATAATGAAGAAAAATGCAAGTTGCTAGAGATTAATATAAACAAAAATATTTGAGTTTATCTTACAGAATAATTTATCTAATGAAGAGAAAGCATGATATGAAAAGACCAGTTGAACGTTCTTGTATGAAGAAGGAATTTTAAGCTATAGGGAGTCTTATAGTTTCACTAAATATTAATGTTGCATATGACACTAAAAAGTCAATGGCAGATTTACGACTATTTGAAAGCAGTGTCATTACTTGAAATACTGCAAGAAATTGTTGCTTTTTATGTGAATGGGAGAGTAGAGACTTTCTCCTTTCTAGAAGTTGAAAGGCTCTGTCAAAAATTAAAATTCATGTCTTGATTCAAGTTCACAAATTTATAAGAGTAATAAAAATACTTGCAGAAGGGAAGAAAGATTTTCCAGTTCATAGCGTTGTTATTTGTGTTGTTTTTAAATACTTTCCAATCATTTGCATGAAGAAAAAAAGACTAACAAAACCGAATTTACATTTCCGAATAATTTCGCATAACAGGCGGCATGTTTACTTTGTATATATATTCCAGGCTGCATATAAACGTTGAATCATTCAAACAGGACACATAAACAATTCATTTTTGTCCCTATTTTTATTTCTAAAATTGATTAGCCAGTAGCAAGGTACACAGGTTTTTAAATAGGTCTATAGGTTTAACTTGCGTTTGTTGTGTTTAATTTTTAGGTAAAACAAAAGAACATTGTTGCAAAAATTATACAGTATGTTTTAAATGCTTTGAATTCAAAAATTTGTATTTTTTTTCACTTTTCGTGTGTGTTAAGATACTCAGTGATGGGGCAACCAAGGTTGGGATAAACAGACCGAGAAGCAACACTTGGTACCAAATTTTGGCGAAACGGCTGCAAACTTCTACAGGAAACCAAACGAACGATATATATATATATATATATATATATATATATATATATATATATATATATATATATATATATATATATATACTAGCGACCCGCCCCGGCTTCGCACGGGTGCAATGCTGATACTAAATACACTACAGAAAAACTGTGAATATTTATTTTATTTTTACAACAATTATTACATCGCTGCCGCCGCCCCGGTCAGCCAGTACCGCCGCAAGCGCTACTTCCCGCAATTTTAAATCTGTAATATCTTCGAAAATATTCATTTAAATCTTGTGCTGTAAAGGACCATATAGATCTATATTAAATCAACAATGTATTTAAGCTATTTAATTGGATAAGGATTAATGCTGTATTGGTTAAAATCGCTTCAAAATTTGCCATTATTTGTCGTAAAAAGTAAATGACAAAAAAATGTTATTGTGGGATATCCATGAGAGATAGACATATACCATCGCGGAGTTTTCTGTAGACCTTTTCAATGTGTACAAATAATTAGTACATTATTTTGATAAATCTCGTAGGGTTCAGCCTGCGTTTGCAATGTAAGCGGAAAAAAATATGATAATAAACGACATCACATTAGAAACCTCAAAAATAACAGTATTTCTCCACTATTTAATGGATGTTATTATACATATAAACCTTCCTCTTGAATCACTCTATCTATTGAAAAAAACCGCATCAAAATCCGGTGCGTAGTTTTAAAGATTTAAGCATACAAAGGGACATAGGGACAGAGAAAGCGACTTTGTTTTATACCATGTAGTGATATATATATATATATATATATATATATATATATATATATATATATATATATATTTGTAATATTTTCTTGGGTATAGGTTTTTCCATTAGAGAAACAAAGGACAACAATTTTTCTGACGTTTCGCTCTACATAGTGAGCTTCTTCAAAGAGCTGGTATATTTATTTTAAATCTACAAAATTACAATTTTTTTTTAATAAACATATATCACAGTAAAAAAAGAGCTACCTCTAAATGAATATATTTCAAGTATAGAGTCTGCCATATATAACAAACCAGAAGAAATAAGAGATAGCATCAGATCTAAAATAGTAAATTTAATTACAAATCACAAAATAAAGACCAGACATAATAAAGCTAAAACTAATAATTTCCAAATTAAAATACAAAAGCAAATTAATCAAACAAAATAATTTGTTGAACATAACCCTCAAATTACTATTCTAAAACCTGATAATAGTAATAAAACCGTAATTATGAATACATCTGATTATGATAGAAAAATGAACGAACTACTTGATGATACTAACACTTATAAGAAACTTAAAAGTGACCCTACAAAATTGTTCCAAACTAAGAATAACACACTAATTAAAAAACTATAAAAAATTAAAACATATAACTGAGGATGAAAGTAAAAAATTAACAATACACAACGCTATAGCACCAAAAATTTATGGGTTACTTAAATTACACAAACCAAATACACCTCTCAGGCCAATTGTTTCAAGCATACAATCCCCATTTTATAACTTGTCCAAGTACTTATCAAACTCTCTAACAAACATCAAAGAAAAAAATAATCACTATGTAAAGGACTCTTTCACATTAAAACAATTCATTGATACAATACAAATACCAGCAAATTATAGATTAGTTTCACTCCATGTAGTTTCTTTGTATACAAATATATCCAATGACATCATTCCCAAAGTTTTGGAAAGAAATGGGACAATTTAAAAGAACACACAACATTGACACTCGTGAATTTATAGAATCTGTAAAACTTACAATAAACAATAATTATTTCCAGTTCAAAGATAGTTTGTACCAACAATTAGACGGTTGTGCTGTGGGTTCACCAATCTCCTCAACAATAGCACAAATAGTTATGGAATATGTAGAAGAAGAAGTATTGAAAAAACTGGATTTTAATATAATATTTTTTAAACGCTATGTAGATGACTGTTTGGCTGCTGTACCCGAAAACAAAATAGATAGCTTATAAAAATATTTTAGTAATTTCCACCCAAAACTGCAATTTACATCTGAAATTAAAATAGAACAGAAAATAAACTTTTTGGACTTAACTATACATAGAAATAAGACGGATAACAATCTTCATACAAAATGGTACAAAAAAGATACTTGGTTGGGCCGGTACTTGAATTTTAACTCTCAACATCCAAATAAACAGAAAAATAGTATCATAATCGGTTTAGTTAATCGAGCTATAAAATTATCTTCACCCGAATTTCGCCCAGAAGTGCTAAAAAAAGTGGAAGACACCCTAATAATGAACCATTTTTCCAAACTACTCATAAAAAAAATAATTAAACAAAGAACCTTTTTACATTATAACACAAACAAAAAAAAATAAATTAACAATACCAAAACACAAAACACTTTCATTGCATTACCGTATGTAAACCAACTATCTGAAAAAATAAAATATATTTTAGATAAGAATAACATAACGGTATGCCATACGGCAAACAATTTACTAGGATTATTTTTTACGATATTAAAAAGCAAAGTTCCCACCAAAAAAAGATCTAGCGTAATATATGCAATTCCATGCCTAAACTGTCCTAAGAAATACATTGGCATGACGACACAATATATTGAAAATAGAGTGAATGGATACAAGTATACTAAAAACGCATCGACATCCTTACATAAACATGAACAAACATCTAAGCATGAATTTGATTTTAAAAACACCCATATTTTAGATACTAACAGAAATTATCATAAATTAGTCATCAAAGAAATGATACACATAAAAAAGATAAAAATACTATAAATAACAAGCAAAATATCAAAACCTTAAGTCAGATATACTATAATTTAATATTTTAATATAACATACTTGAAGCGACTCTATAATAAATATGAGAAATAATGTAATGATGCTTGGGACGATTTCATATACACTCATGCAAATGAAAGAACGTTATTAAAAAAGAAATAATGATCTTTTTTCCTATTTTTTGCTTTTTATAAAAAGAAATCTATCCATATCAATTGCATATCAAGTATCATACTTGAATTTATTTTTAACATACACACAAAACTACTTTCAAGGTATGTACTATTTTATAATTTTCACTATTTTAACGTGTTGTATTGTTTTGAATTTTAATCTTTAAGACTGTTGTAAAATCTGTTTTATTTTTATTAATTTTAATTAAATTAAAAATATAAATGTAATGTGTAATTACTGTGATCTATGTTTATTAAAAAAAATTGGTAATTTTGTAGATTTAAAATAAATATACCAGCTCTTCGAACAAGCTCACTATGTAGAGCTAAACATCAGAAAAATTGTTGTCCTTTGTTTCTCTAATGGAAGAACCTATACCCAAGAAAATATTACAAAAAAATATTTAACAAAAAGTTTAAGATACAAAAATAAATTATATATATATATATATATATATATATATATATATATATATATATATATATATATACAGGGTGTCCAAGATAAGGATCCTAAGCATGGGGATCTCGGAAACAGTTGGAGATACGAGGTCGGTTAAATTAGAGAAAAGTTGCGCAATTTAGTGCTAAATTAAACGCAGTTAAAGAAATTTAAAAATTTCAAACACTTCCGGAGATTTCCGGAAAAAAACGAAATTTGGCAAAATCGTTTTTAATTTTTGCAGGCTTTATTTAAAGAGATATCCGAAAATAAAAGGTAGATTCTCATTGCCACTTTTTATTTTTTATAATTTGGTCTAAACAAAATTTAAATCCGACGTTTCGTTTCTGAGATACCATCATGAACTTTCATTTTTTATATGGAACAAAAAAAAGTATCCCATGTATTTGATAGCATTTTTTATTACAAATTCAACGATGTATCACCCTTGCATATCGAATACGTAGTTCAAGTACTTTCCATAAGAGCTCCATGAGAGCGAGAGAGAAAGGTATATCAGTTTTATAAAAGCCAATGAACTACACACTTGATATGCAAGTGTGATACACCGTTGAATTTGTAATAAAAAATGCTATCAAATACATGGGATACTTTTTTTTGTTCCATATAAAAAATGAAAGTTCATGATGGTATCTCAGAAACGAAACGTCGGATTTAAATTTTGTTTAGACCAAATTATAAAAAATAGAAAGTGGCAATGAGAATCTACCTTTTATTTTCTGATATCTCTTTAAATAAAGCCTGCAAAAATTAAAAACGATTTTGCCAAATTTCGTTTTTTTCCGGAAATCTCCGGAACTGTTTGAAATTTTTAATTTTTTTTAACTGCGTTTAATTTAGCACTAAATTGCGCAACTTTTCTCTAATTTAACCGACCTCGTATCTCCAACTGTTTCCGAGATCCCCATGCTTAGGATCCTTATCTTGGACACCCTGTATATATATATATATATATATATATATATATATATATATATATATATATATATATATATATATATGAGGTATTTCTTATTTATTTCTTGGACCTTTATTAAAATATTTTTTATTTTTTTGTTTTTCTTGGGATTATGGTCCGTTTAAAAATGGAATTAAAATGTAATGGTGGTGTTGTATTTTATATTACATTTTTTTTAATACATTAACGTTTCGGTAATTTTTTTTACCTTCGTCAGAATGTGTGTAGCTAAAAAGACAAAGTATTTGGTTGATTTTACTATTAAAATATTTACATATTATTTATTTACCTTGGACAATGATTCCCAACACCCCCTCTCTCACAAAAAAAACCGTGGTTATAGGTCTCGCAGATCGCAGCATTAAGTTATCAGATCCGGAATACGGAAAACTGGCCATCCAAAAAGCAAAAGAAGCCTTAAAAATAGACAACTATCCCGAAAACCTGGTCAATAATCTTTTTAAAAAAAGAATTCACAAATTTTATAACGAAAATTCACCAAATATTAAATCAAAACAGAAACACGAAAAATACGTATCACTTCCATACATTTCGACACTATCTGAAAAACTCCAAAATACGTTCAAGAAATACGACATAACAGTCAGCCATAAGGGTCACAACCTTCTAAAAAATTGCTACAGTAAACTTAAATCGAAAATACCAAAAGATAAAAAAACACATGTGGTCTACAGTATCCCATGCAAAGACTGCGAAGGCGAATATATAGGCCAAACAAGCCAATATCTAAAAAATCTATTAAATGGGCACAAATACGACAAAAAAAAAAATAAAACGGCTTTAACAACACACAGCATGGAAAATCGCCACTCCTTTAACTTTGAAAAAGTAAAAATCTTGAAAACGGAAAACCATACAAAAAAACGAAAAATCCTAGAGATGATAGAAATACAAAAAGACAAACATGCAGTAAACGCTAAGGCAGACACCAAACAACTTAGCAAAATATATAATAATATTATAAAATAAGAACCAAAAAAAATTAAAATTCTAAAACCAAAAACGCATTGCATTCTCGAACCAGACCCCTTTTAACCCACAATAGCCAAAACAACCCTCATTACCTACAAAAAAATACCATCTGTTCTCTCAGTACCATCTTAACTTCAAGATGACACACGTGGTCATCTTGAACTCTGTGAATCTCGCGAAAACTAAATTTTTAATAGAACAAAATTTTCAAATAAATTTATACATGTAAGTGCAGTGTTGTTCCTGAATCATTGTTCAAGGTAAATAAATAATATGTAAATATTTTAATAGTAAAATCAACCAAATACTTTGTCTTTTTAGCTACACATTCTGACGAAGGTAAAAAAAAAATTACCGAAACGTTAATGTATTAAAAAAAATGTAATATAAAATACAACACCACCATTACATTTTAATTCCATTTTTAAACGGACCATAATCCCAAGAAAAACAAAAAAATAAAATATATATATATATATATATATATATATATATATATATATATATATAATATAATCTCTATAGTGCTTACTTTTACTGCTGAAAGTAAATTTTTGGTTTCAAGCCTACAATTCATTTTTGAAAGCAAACAAACATTAAGTACATACGTGCAGGCATACATCACCCCCCTAACCAGCCTCCACTTCTAGTTTATAACCCTTACTTCCATCCGCCGCGCCGAATTTCCATGTCGCGGTTTCTGTCGTAATGAACGGCACCGGTCCCATCCCCCGTTATCTTAGACGCCATTTAATGTGACATATTCAATGAGATCTCCTAACCAATTAATGGATAAGACAGAGCGAAGGTAACAGATTTACTGGCGTGACTCTGATTAAAGGTGCTGCGTTCTCAGATTACATTTCGTAACAGACAAGAAGACTGACTAATTATTTATAATTAAAATGATTTTATTTCATTTTCTAGTCTATTTTAAATTTATATTTTGGAATACGATCAAATTTTAATAAAATAGAATTAGAGACAGTTTAACCAGCATACAAAAACCATGATATTTTTTGTGTTGGCATTTGTTTACAGTGGCGTATTAGAACTATAGGTTTTGAGAGGGATCTTGCCTTCGATCATACTCTAGATATAAACAACAATAGATTTGTCTGAAGGCTATTTATGGTCGGTGGGGGAGACGCTTTTTTGATGTTTGACAGACATAAACATATTTACTTATCTTGTCTTTCAGTTTAATTTCTTGTCGTGACTTTTTTCGGTGTTTTTAAGTGTTAGAAATTACTATAAATGCGAAGTTTACAATTAATATTAACAAAAAGAGGATTTAAAAACTTATTTTTATCGGTAAATATTGTTAGATTGTTTACATATTGAAAATAACAATAATAAAAATTTAGGCAACCATATATTCATACTTTGTTTTCAGAATTGACGTACCCAGGGGTATGTTCGAAGGACGTACCGATGATACTCGTTTAAATAATGCAATTAGAAAAGGATAGCATAAAATCGGCATGTCTGTACCAAGAAATTAAATATCTACTGTTTATCAACACTTTTTGAAATATAAATAAAAATATTATTACGTTATTCAGCGTTCAAACAACCGGGCCCTAGTTCTGACGTTATGCTACTTCTACAGGGGTATGTTCGAAGGATCTTGCAGGTGAAAATTGGAACGAGTTGTATGTTCATTGCGACTTGAATGAGTGTTTTGATATTTTTTACAATATTTTTATGCATTATTAACCGACTTCTAAAAGAAGGAGGTTCTCAATTCGTCGACTATGTATTTTTTTTTATGTATGTACAACGATTACTCCGGAACGGCTCGACCGATTTGAATGAAATTTTTTGCGTTATATTCAAGAAGTTGCTGCGGGGGTCCCATATTTTTTTAGATGAAATTGGTGCAGTAAAATC
Organism: Diaprepes abbreviatus; assembly: GCA_034092305.1. Lineage (NCBI taxonomy): Eukaryota > Metazoa > Arthropoda > Insecta > Coleoptera > Curculionidae > Diaprepes > Diaprepes abbreviatus. The sequence continues at coordinate 1,323,310 of JASJET010000323.1, read as the reverse complement.
CAAGATAGCGCTTACAATATGGCGGCCAAAAAAATTATTTTTGTCCGATTTTCTCCAAAATTCGTATGGAGGAATTTTCGGGGTTGTACCCAAAGAATATGAAATTATTTTAAAAAAATTCAAAATGGCGGATCCAATATGGCGGACAAAAAACTTAATTTTGTCCGATTTTCTCCAAAATTGGTATGGGGAAGTTTTCAAGGTCGCGCATAACGAGTTCAAAATATTTTTAAAAAATTCAATATGGCGGATCCAATATGGCGGACAAAAAAATCAATATTGTCCGATTTTCTCCAAAATTTGTACGGGGGAGTTTTCTGGATCGCACATGACGAATCTAAAATTATTTTTGAAAAATTCAATATCACGGATCCAATATGGCGGACGAAAACATCAATTTTGTCCGATTTTCTCTTAAATTGGTATGGGGGAATTTTCGGGATCTCACATAACGAATCTGAAATTATTTTTAAAAAATTCAAAGTGGCGAATCTAATATGGCGGACAAAAAAAAATTAATTTTGCCCAGTTTTCTCCAAAATTGGTACCGGAGAGTTTTTGGAGCCCCATATGACAAGTACAAAATTATATTTAAAAAATTCAATATGGCGGATTGAATATGGCAGACGAAAAAATCAATTTTGTCTGATTCTCTCCAAAATTGGTATGAGGGAGTTTTCGAGGTCTCACATAACAAATCAAAAATTATTTTTAAAAAATTCAATATGGCGTATTTAATATGGTGGATAAAAATTAATTATGTCCGATTTTTCTCAAAATTGATATGGGGGAGTTTTTGGGGTAGCACATTACGAATCTGATATTATTTAAAAAGATGGCAGATTGACGATTTTACATCTCTCGATTTTGTCTAAAGTCAGTATTGGGAGATTTTTGTTAGTATTAATTACGAAATTAAAATATTTTTTAAGAAACTAAATCTCAATATGGTGTCCTAAAAATTTTACATTTTTCGACTTTCTCCAAAACTGATTTAAAGTGTTCTTGAAGGTGTAAATTATGAATTTAATAGTATTTTTTCGGGATTCAATATGGCGAATGTAATATAGCTGACTAAAAATTTTATTTTTTTCGATTTTTTTCAAATGTGGAACTGAATCGCTTTTGAGGATGTAAATAGCAAATATAAAATTATTTTAAGAAAATCTAATATGTCAGGTACAATATGACTGTTTAGAAATTGTAAATTTCTGGATTTCATCTAAAATTGGTACTAGAGGGCTTTGAAGAGTTTAGATTAGATTAAGACGTTCAAATTATTTTTTTGAAATTCAATATGGCGGATCCAATATGGTGGGTTGAAAATTTTACCTTATTAGGATTTTTTCAGATTTGGTATTAGGGGGTTGGGGGTGGTGTATTACGAATATGAAGTTAATTTTTTACAACTGTTAGGTTGGTAAGATACAAGATAAGGGACTAAAAATTTTACATTTTCCGGTTGTATCTAAAATTGATATTACGGGGTTCTTGGGACGTATACAAACTCAATATGCAATATAAAATATATCGGGCTAAGAAATTTACGTCTCAAATTCTTTAAATATTAATATTGGTTTTGAGGCTTATATTACCAATCTAAAATTAATTTGAAATTTAAGATAGTGGATTATTTACTATGACAGACTAAATATTTGTTTGACACAATTCATTGGTATTTGGAGAACTCTAAGGATCAAAAAATTTTTAGTGGTTTATTTTACGGTAATTACTTTTTTGCCACCTCGGAGTCATTGTGAGGAACACTAATCTCGATTAGTACTTAGTTCAAATAATTTATGAATATCAAAATGAATTCAAAACTAAAAATGAAAAATAAAATTTTTATAAAAAAATTGAACCGACTTCTAAAAGTGCGCTAAAAAGTGAAAAATAACTAGACATTTTTATATGAAATTGAAATTTTTGAAGTCGGCGCCAAATTATTTCTAAATGAAATAAATAACTACTAATATATACAAATTATGATAAGAAAGCAATTACAAATAAAGTATTTTTAATCTGTTTATGCGAATCACATTTTGTCAGGTGTTAGTTTGGCGCCGACTTCAAAAATTTCAATTTCATATAAAAATTTCTAGTTATTTTTCACTTTTTAGCGCACTTTTAGAAGTCGGTTCAATTTTTTTATAAAAATTTTTTTTAACATAAATTTTCCTTAAAATAAATACTATAGTAATATAAATAAAAAAGAATGGGTTAATAAAGGTTAATAAATTATCCTGAATTAAAACAAACTTACATTAAAGCAAAGAATAATCATAGAAAATTAATTAACTGAACAAAAAAGACTTTTTATCAGAATAACATAAAATATAATAAGATATAAACAGAACTATGTAGAATGTAGTTTCTCAATTAACAAATAAACATAAGGATAAAAAAATCTGCAAATTAATGTTGGCAATGATTGCATAACGGATCTTTATTTAATAGTTAATGCTTTTAATGAATTTTTTGAAAGTACTCCATATGAAATTTTGAAGAAAATACCACGTAAACACAATGTGGTAAGTGAAATTCTCAGTGAGGAATCTCCTAGGGAATACTGTTTTTCATTACGTCCATATTCAGAGATAGAGCTATATGATTTACTAAAAATTAAGCTTCAAAATAAGCACTCAGCGAGCGCTGACGATGTACCCAGTTTTTTAATAGGAAAAGTGTAGGAGTTTATCAAAAAGCCCATTACTTTTTTGGTTAACCTTTCATTTTGTTTAGGAATTTTCCGTCTACATTGACAATGGGTAAAGTGGCACCTATCTATAAAAACAATAACATCAAAGAAATATCTAATTATAGACCAGTTATGAGTTTATCAAAAATTTTTGAATATGCTTTTTTAAACAGAATGACAAATTTCGTACAAAGTAATAATATTTTAAACTTAGATCATCATGGCTTTACGAATGGAAAATGCACATTTAATCATAATGTTAAAAAATGTATCGGGGCGAGCGAGTGTCCTGTTGGGGTTTTTTGTGACCTCAGCGGGGCATTTTATCGCGTTGATCATAGAACTTTATTAGTTAAATTATCTAAATACGGAATTCGCAACTCTTCATTGAACTGGATAAAAACATTTTTGGAAAATGGGAACACAACACAGCATTAGTTCTAAACTTATAAAAGTGAATGTCCCACAGGGATCCATATTAGGCCCTGTCCTGTTTATATTATATACAAATGAAATTGGATGCATCCCTGGGGACCCTATGTCTGTATATGCTGATGATACATCATTTTTAATTTCTGGAAGATCAGACCATGATTTGGAAGAAAAATGTAATAACAACATACTGGATGAGGGTAGATGGTTTAGTGAAAACTTTTTATTTCTCAATGGTAATAAAACTAAATTTATTAGATTCCATAATTATCAGAAAAAATGTTCGAAACTATATATTTTAAGTCAGGTTAACTCTATTGAATAGTGTGAAAAGGTGAAATTTTTGGGCATCTATATTGAAGAATGTTTAAATTTTAAAAATTACTGTGAATATGTTTAGGGTAAGCTAAATAGTTTGGTTTATATGTTTAGGAACTTACGCACTGTTTTGGATTAAGTACAGCTTCTTACAGTTTACTACGCCCAAGTTGAATCGTGCTTACGGTATAGGGTCACTTTCTGGGGTTGATCATCTTTCGCCCATAAGGTGTTTTTATCACAGAAAAAGATCATTCGATGTATTGCCAATGTATGTAGTACTTTCTCATGTAAAAATATCTTTAAGAAATTCGGAATCGTAACTCTTCCGAGGTTATCTGTTTTTGAAATGTGTATTTATGTTTAGTTAAATAAGTCTTCTTATTATCTTGTGAAAGATAAGCATCAAGTAAACACGCTTTAGAAAAATAAGTTACATTTTTCCGATAAAAAATATAATTTGAGTTATAAATCTCCAAATGGCTTAGGGCCCCAACTTTTTAATAAGTTACCAGAGGAAATAATAAAAGTCCCCCAAGAATACTTGCTAGAAAAGTGTTTATACTATATAGATTCTTTTTTAACCAGTAGTAATAATTGAACATGTTTGTCTTGCAGCGTCTCCCTTTTTACAGGGTACGGCAACGGATCCGTACGGCAGCTCAATATGTCGGAGGCTAGGTTCGTATCTCTTTTAGAGATCGTTGTGCTCTGCTTTGATTACCCAATAGACGCCACCTGTTTTACATTATCTATGTTACTTACCTAGTGATTAAACAGGAAAACACTTAGGTATGAGGAATGATTTTAATTTATTGACTGCTGGTGTATAGCTACATAATGAAACGACTTAATTAAAACAAAATAACAATTCCATTTTATTCCAAAAAAATTATTATGCACATAAATCAGAATGATACCTACAATTTTTTTTATATACTCTTTCTTGATAACTATTGATGTTGCATCGTTTTAAAACGTTATATAAAATTTGGCCGCAAACGTTCTAGAATTTTCAATTGCCAAGAAAGTAATTTTTATAAAGAGATTTATCAAAAAGTTCTTACATTTTATTATGTCAAATGAAAATATATTTATATTGTTTTATTTGCATGTAAAAAAAATTGATGTAGAGTTTCAATTCTCCAAATTAAAGTTTTCTCCTACCTGGCCTATGCTATGGTACCTCTCACATCTATTTATTTGATCCAGCGCTGTTGTTAGGATTCTTGTTGTTGTTTGTGGATGACTGGGGGTTTCACAAGGCCAATCCCAACTCACCAACCAAACGCAGAGTGAGGGTTAAAGTCGTTGTGGTAACACGGACAGGAAAAATAGATCCGGAACAATCAGAAAGCCTTAACAGCCGGGAAAATCAAAATGGAAATCGCAGTAAAAGGAATGAGATGAAGCCAAAGATGAAAAAGAACTTGCGTCAGATAGTTCTGAAATAAAATGTTATTTTTACCACATGTTCGTAAAGATAAGGGGCAAAATCTTACCTCATTGATTAGTGAACTTTAACATAAAAACACTTGACCGTCTGCCCTTTCAAATCTAATGGCATGATTGGTCTACTGCCTTCGACGGTTCAACAGTAAAAGAAACGAAAATGAAAATCTCTCTCGCAGCCAGACGTGACAAATCTTACGGATATTGTTTTTAATTTTTGCCAACCTTATTCTCAACCTGGAGCACTCTAACCTAGTTCCGAACTTACACTGATTACCAGGTAATACATCAAATAGTGGCAAGCCATGAAAAATTATCAAAAGGAAATTTTGATCAAACAGTCCAAAGTTACTAATCATGATTAAAACAAACTTCAAACAAATTGCTACAAATTCCATACTGTATACTCAACCTTAAATGATCGATCTCGACATGCCGTGCTCGTATCAACGAATCGGGTATACGTCCACAACAAATGCTAACTGAACTATATTACCGGCTATAACCTTATGTTTTTAATACTGAAATGGAATGTAAATAAATGAGAATTTATTAAAAATAAAATATTTTACGACTTTTAAATTCAAACAAAATAATGTGCTATATAAACTACAGTAATTTACAAACTCTGTTAAGAAGAAAGAGTGATAAGTTATAAGACCAAAAGAGTTGTGAACCAAAAAAACAAATTCCATGTTTACTATTTTAAATTACAGGATAAATAATTAAATTTAATCGGATAAAAATATACAAATTATGTCATATTACTAAAAACATCAAGCATTGACGCAAACTGGTAAATTTAAATGCTACAGTTTTTCTGGCGATAATTAGTTAATTAGTTTTAGGTCTTAACAAGTTGACGATTCCTATACAAATTGTTATTTTGTCAAAAAAAAAGGAAAATAAAGATATTATTATTAATGTAAGGTGAACTGAGGTAAACTCTACTCCATCAAGAAACTATATATTTTGCAAGTAGTGCATAGAAATGGTGATTACTAGTATGATTAGTCGCAGTTCCAATGATTTGACGAGAAGCAACAAATCATTTGAAAGACTGTTACTTTTGCACAACAAAAGTGTCTGGTTTTTCAAGAAATAGTAAACATAATATTGAATATCCGGAAATTCCCTAAGTAATAAAATTGGTTCTTCATGGAGAAGGTTTTCCAGTTCAAGCGCCCCCAGCAAAATAGGAGGAAGACTTATTTTACCAAAAATGAAGGAAAAGCACCCAATTTAATCGAACGACCTGAATTAAATGATCTAGTTCGGGACCTCCACTTGTCCAAAGAACATGCTGGAGTATTGGGGTATAGATTACAACAATGGAATTTACTAGCCACTGGAACCAAAGTTATAGTATTTCGGAACCGTAAGCGGGAACTATCCTCGTTTTTTATTCTGCAGGATAAAATATGTGTTTGTGTTAATCGTGTTATGGAAAAATTAGGATTTGCACATAACCCGGACTAATGGCGCTTATTTATAGATTCTTCTAAAATAGGTTTAAAAGCAGTTCTGCTCCATGAGGTTGGCATGAAGGCAGCATACGAAAGTATGTCACTTATTCTAAATGCAATAAGCTATGATACGTATAAGTGGCAAATGTGATGACCTATAAGTCATAAGACTATTACTAGGGCTTCAGGGTGGATTTACTATAACTATTTTCTTTGTCTTTGGGACAGTAGAGCAACACAACCATTACCAAGTAAAAGAATGGTTTCTGAGAGATCAATATATTCCAGGTTAAACTAACGTAAAGAACATACCTTTTGTTGATCCCAAAAAAGTACTGTTACCTCCATTACACATCAAACAGGGATTGATTAAGAATTTCGTTAAAGCATTAGATAAAGAAGGAGATGCGTTTAAATACCTTAAACAAATTTTCCTAAACTAGGTAATTTTAAGCTTAAGGAAAAATATTTGTTAGACCACAAATTAGAAAAATACTAAGGGATCAACAGTTTGATCAAAAATTAAGTGATATTGAATTACCTGCGTGGTGTTCTTTTAAAACAATTGTTTTTTAGAGAACAAAGAAGTAGAAAACTAGGAAAAACTTGTAGAAGAACTAATTGAAAGCTACTGTAAAATGAGCTGTCACATGTTTCTTAAAATATACTTCTTTCACTTCCATTTAAATTTTCGTTGTTGCATTCGTAATCAGAATGCTTTAAACCCCATGGACAACCATTATAACATCAATGAGGTCAGGTTAGTTCAGGTTAGTTTATTTATTTATATTTGTTAACTGGTGTTATCAATAATTTGTAAGCGACTTTTTTGTATTAGGGACAAAGTTGGGATTAATAACCACAAATCTATTATTAAAAGTATAAAAACAACAAAAGCCTAAAATTGTAGAGAAGTTCTCCGAAATGCAGTTTGGACTTGATAAGTGCCGTATTTTGAATATCGTTAAAGGTGAAATATAACCTGGATCACTTGAAATGCAGAACGGTGAAACTATGAAAGCCGAATTGACAACCGAACTTGTCAGAAGGGTAAGGCGGGTATTACGAACTAACTTAAATAGTAGAAATTTGTTTAACGCGTTCAACACGTATGCTTGCTCTGCACTTACCTACTCTTTTAGAATTGTAAAATGGAGCAGGACGGACATCCAAAACCTGCAAAGAACAATAAGAACACTCCTAACAAAGCACAAAAACATCACCCTCGGAGTGCTATTGAACGTACAATGCTCCCAGAACATCAAGTAGGAAGAGGATTGGTGGATATTGGTAAGCAGCTCGACCAACAAATAATAAACATACGTTCATTTCCACAGGTTATCGGACTCTTCCACACTACATCGAGCAATAGGCGAGGCAGACGATTCAACGCCGCTACAGCTGAGGGAACAAGATACTGTTTCTCACCATCAAACAGACCAAGAGAAGTTACAAACTTAGTTACAGAAGCCACTTCATGAACGGCATCCAAATGAGGTCAATCAGGACAATGTCGACAACTCAGCGTCGAACTATTGATTGATTTCAGGACAGATGTTTCCGGAAACGGAGGGCTTCTTGTTAACTATCCAAGACCGGGTTATTCCGGCGAAGAACTATCGGAAGTTTGTCGTTAGACCAATGTAGATATGGCTATCAAACATCAGAAACAATCTAGCACATAACCGGAGGATGTCAACCGCAACCGCAACCGAGTATAAGGAAAGACACGATTCAGCCGCTAAGATATTCCTCCAAAAGATAGTATATAAGTTAAGCCTATTGCAGGTAGGGAAAGTGCCTTATTACAAATACAATCCGGAGTCTATTCTTGAGAACAACCAGTTCAAATATATTGGGACCGAACGGTTCTGACGGATCAGACAGTTGCTCATAATAGACCAGACATTATACTAACAAATAAAATTTCTAGGCAAACTACACTGCTGTACCTAAAAACAACAACCTAAGACCAAAATACAACTAGAAGATCGCCAAATACAGAGATCTGGAGGTGCAAATCCGAAGACAATGAGCAATGAACAGCGTCCAAACGATCCCCATAATACTGTCAACAACTGAAGTGATACCAAAAAACCTCGTGCAGAACGTCAAGGGACTGGGCCTTAATAAGCTTCTGTATAAGCCGAATCAGAAAGCAATTATTCTTGGAATCGCACGAACTGTCCGAAAGTTCGTAGGAAGTACAGTAGACTACATCACCTAGGAGCCAATAACATGGAAAGGGTTCCCATAGAGCTTCATACTTTTGGTATCTTTGCAAAGCCATTTAGCTTCTAAATCGTTGATAAAGTTATAAATTTGAAGTAACTCAAGAAAGAATAAAAAGCTCTTAAAAGCTTTATTCGGGGATATCTTGCTGGCGCGAAACCGAATTATCCTACTAATTAGTTTATTTGTACTATAACAAGACTATATATATGCGTAAATTATAGTGAGTCAAACTAAGAGCACACGTTTCATTTAGTCGTACACGTCTCTCATGTACGTGATCGCTGCACGCGGCCTGATAGCTCTTATCTTCGTTGAAATTCGATTAATTCAGGAATATAGCTTTAGCGCTAAAATGTACTATATACGTCGGCACTGATAGAGTTACGGCATAACATTAGAGGATGTTCAAAAAGATTCGTATTTAGATAATTCGTGTAATATACTGTAAGGCAGATTGTGAGCATCCGGGGAACAGAAAGCACTTCGAATTTACATCCTAACAAGTATTTTAATCTTCCGAACAATGTTGTTTTATCTTAAGTTTACTGAAGGGAATGGAACACAGTTGAAAAATCATTGGCCTCTTGAAGCTAAACGAGTTATTAACAAGTTATTATGGAAATTGAGTATTAATACAATAGTTATCAAAGTAATGAATGGTGTCATTTTGTAACTGAAGTGTTATTCGTAGAGTTTAGTCAGCTCTCCCTCCGGACACGTTTCATCTGATTTTATTGTCTCTTCAGTATAAGTTTAACAAGTCAAGGTTGATATTTCTACTTTAATTTTAAATGAAACTGGTTAAATGCGTACCCAAAATGAATTATGTTAGGTTTGCTTCCCAGTTATTGGCGTTGCTAGTTTTTTCTGCAAATTGATTTGAGGTTTATTTTTAAGTTAATCGAAAAAATCGTCATCATCATCATTATTAACCTTTTTGTTATCCAGTTTAGGTCTGGATAAAAGTCTCCAATAATTCTCTCCATCTGTCCTTTTTCACATTAAACCAGCATGTCGCTTGAAATTGACGCAAATGCAATGTATTTATATGCTGATAATAGAGAAGCGCCTACTCGCAGTGTTATCCAACGTTGCCAGATAGTCTGTATTTCGAGCATTTATTCAAGTGCGCGTCATATCATATCCCGCCTATAGTTGTTTCCTAACCTGAACTTGTTCTTCAGATTCATAAACAGTTGTTTTTCAAGCTGTTCTAATAATTTCCGTTTTCTGATTTTCTGGTTATAATAATTTATTAAATTGTCATTATCTTTGCTATACTTTAAAATGATCTGCAAGCAGGGGCGGATCCAGCCTCTATCTTTGGGGGGGGGGGGGGTAATATCACAAAAGTCCAGTATGGCAAGCGAATGCAAATTATCGACGGGACGGGGGGGGGGGGGGGGGGACGCCGGAAACATTCCCATTTCTAGTGTAAAAGGCAGGGTCGGGTTTATTTTTCTGAATTTGAAGCTCTTGGAGAGGGGGGCATACCAGCAGCATACACATTTCTAGTATAAGAGGCAGAATCGAGTCTATTTTCCTAAACTCAAAGCTCTTGGAGAGCGGCTATCGCAAGAAAAACAAATTGTCAAGGGGGGGGGGGGGGGTAGAATGCCAGCAGCATACACATTCCTAATATAAATTGTAGAATCAGTTCTATTTTCCTGATCTCAAAGCTCTTGGGAGGGGGGGGGGGCGATCGCCAGCATACATATTCCTATAAATAAGAAATAAAACCTTCAACGTACACGCTGCCAGTATAAGCTTTTATAAATTTACTGCAACAATAAAATTTCTGATAGTTCAATTTAATTCCTATCAGTGAGCAAAGTACACCATACAGTGTGTCCTTAGTGATTTATCTTGTTTGCGCTTGATTTTATATATTATTTGAGATTAGTGAGATACCAAAAAAAAAGGCTTCCAGCTCTATACTTACTCCAAAATCGTTAAACTAATGCATTTTTTCCTCAACGAAAAACTTATTAAGATGAATGTTTATGATGCCTTAAGATATCAATATCTAGATAATAATGTTAATGACAGGAGTTGGAAAAAAAAATCTCGTTGGAAGAAGATATGAAAACTGCAATAAAAGGAGTTGTACATACATTTCATTATGAGAAGTAGATCCCAACCGTCGAAAAAATTCTAACTAAAATCAATGAAGATCGGGATGTACCTGAAATTAAAAGAACTGAGCTCTGGAAATTGCTCAGATAACTTAATTTTTGCTGGAAAAAACCAAAAAACCAAGGAAATCTGTTCTTACAGATCGTCCGGAAACTGTCCGTTGGAGAAGGAAATATCTCTCTCAAGTAAAAAGTAGAGATGCTAGAAATAACACAACTTACAAAATTAGTAATTTAATTAAACCTTTGACAGATTTTTCTTGATTAAAGTTACTGCGGAAAATTGGAAAAAATTCATATAATAAAAGAATAAAACAAAATGTGGAAACTCGATGTCATGATCGGTGAGATAAAGAAACCAATTATAATTAATTTGAGCGAAGATATCTTCACTGACTTTGATTAGGAATTAGATATGTAATGTTTACCAGTGTAAACACAATTTATTATTTAAATTTTTGTTTCTGTTATATTTTAGTGTTTAATGTTGTTTATATATTTTTTTATTTTTTTATATATTTTTATTTTAATGTGTCCCACTCTTTAATTTTATATATATTTAATTCCAATTAGCCGCAATTTTTTATTATTTTATTATTATCTTTGTGTCTTTTTCTTAAGCGTGCAGAATTAACACGTTTATTTTTTTTTTTTTTGGGCTATCGGATTTCCATATAATAAAGTAAATTAAATTAAGATATCGGTACAATAGAGATAAAATAATTATAATTTTAACTGTAACATATAAAAACTAATTACATTTGAATCCCGTTTTAGTGTTTAATTGTAATTCTGCAGATGGTTTAAGAAATAATTAAACTGAAACTTCAAATGTCCTAAAAATGTTTTTAATTAATAATAAAATAACCGATAGCTCCAAAAAAATTTTAATATTATGTGGACGAATTTATTTTTTTATATATGTTTAACTTCTTGTATTTTTGACAATGGGAATTTTATAAGTATTTAAATTATAACTTAGAATTTTTTGAGTGCCTAAAACGGTTTCTATGCGAAAATTAAAAATAATAAAAATACAGTTGTGATTTGTGTTAAATATGTCAAAATTATCTATATTTTCTAATGTATGTGAATTATTAAGAAATCATAAAAAATAAAATAATATTATAAAAACTTTTTATTTTAAGTTTATTACCGAAATACAATTCTATGCCATAAATACTTGGTGATAAAATTAAACCTCCTTCCGACGCCTATGACAAGGATTAAAATCCTTTTTAGCACTTCACACTTCCAAATATCTATTGTTATCCAACCCAAATAGTCCATTATTATAGACCGGTATTTTTGATTATAGAGTTTCTAACCCATTCCTATGAAAAATATATGTCTAACAGATTTTACCAAAGACACCGGACTAAAAAACATAGGTAGTTTGCAAAGAAAAAAGCTAAAAAATGATTTATTACTCTCTCTAGTTCTTGAATAAACTATAGTATAAGAAGTAAAAGCGGGTCTATTTTCCTGGACTCAAAGTTCTTGGGAGGGGATCGCCCCCGCCGCCCCCCCCCTTGGATCCGCGCCTGTCTGCAAGGAGAAAAGCGAGTTTGTTTTATGCCCTCTAGACATCCTAAGACAGTTAAAAGCAGATGCCTTATATATTGATAAAAAAAACAAGGAGCAAACTACATTACTAGAATGAACTAAGTAATTTCATTGAGGGGTTAAATGCTAGTATTAATTAATCAACAGGTTGTGAAAGAAGACGTGAGGTATCTAAGATTTGTTTTCAATTGGGTGTAGAAAATTGTAGATTACCCAAGCAGAAATGTCTTGAGATAGTTTATAGCTACTGTCAAGGTCTGGATGAAAATCGGAAATCTTGGGCTGAATTTACACGATTTGAGAGTGGATATTGTGCGGGAAGGAAATGAAATAACTAGGCAAAGGAGTATGGAAGAACAGCTTTACTCTCTAAACAAAAACAAAAGGTTTTCTAAAAACTATTAACATTAATTAATTAATATGATAGTTTGTTCTTTTTTAGAATTATTCTAATCTTTCTGCTGTACAGAAAACTAAGTTGCTGCATATATATATATATATATATATATATATATATATATATATATATATATATATATATATATATATATATATATATATATATATATATATATATATTGTAAAATGCGAACAGTAAATGCAAACTTCGTTCCAATCATATCCTTTCTGTGTTAGAGGTTGCACAATTGGAACAAATTGCTAAAGAACACAATTCATTCTATTTCACCACCATCGAGATGATGGCCTACCTGTACCACCATACCGAGAAGAAAGTCAAAACTTACTCTCCCCGCCACAGTAATACGGCAGAGGTACATGTTTCGTCTCTACTAGACTCATCAGTGTACCGACATGCACCTGGCTGTGAAGAGGATGAATTGTGTTCCTTAGCAACTTGTTCCAACTGTGCAACCTCTAACATGGAAAGGATATGGTTGGAACGAAGTTTGCATTTACTGTTCGCATTTTACTTCATTCATTTAAAGAGCTGCATATAGTTGTAAGTTTGCTGAATGTGATTTCAGCACTACAACGGCATAATGTAGTTATATCCACTGCTATTGCGTCTCACACGAAGGAGTCCGTGAAAGCCGCATAAACATTTATACGCCATCCGGCGGGAGGTCGGCGAAGCCGCGTTCAGTGCATGCTTCCTTCCGATCTGTCCATTGCACAGCCAGGTGCATGTCGGTACCCTGATGAGTCTAGTAGAGACGAAACATGTATCTCTGCCGTATCACTGTGGCGGGGAGGGTAAGTTTTTTACTTTCTTCTCGTACAGGTAGGCCATCATCTCGATGGCTGTGCAAAGGACAGATCGGAAGGAAGCATGCAAATACTGAACGCTGTTTCGCCGACCTCCCGCCGCTTGGTGGTTGTAGAATTGATCTACAATCACCAAGCATAAAGATGCCAAATAGGAATTTGGCGAAACATCTACAAACCTCTACAGAAAACCAAACGAACGAACGGATGTATTCCCGGATTAATACTGAATCATATATATATATATATATATATATATATATATATATATATATATATATATATATATATACAGCGACGGCATTGTTTCGTCCTCGTATGGGCCTTATCTGGCCATTGCATTCGGTACAAACCATCATCTCGCATCTGTGTCCTATCAACAGATTTTACGGTTGAGTAATAGTAAATAAAACACAGTGGCGACATCTCAATACTGTGTTCTCGAAAATCACCCTCTGATATCCTCTTGTAAAAAAAACTAATGTTTTGAAAGAAAGACTTTTCAGATAATTAGCACGAGAATGTTAAGGATTTACAGAAATCGCGGCTTCGGTATAACTAAATTCCGGACCTTTCAATCCTTTTAAGTAAATTGCACTCCACTAAAAAGAAGTTTTTCATTTAAAAAGCTAATCAGATATTTCGACCATGTTTTGCGTACCCATAGTCCGTCCCGACACGTCGTAATTAACTTCATCCCCCGTGGGTCACTATTTTCCCTTCCATAAATAACGGAGCGAAATCAGCCGTCATAATTTTCAAGGGGCGCTAAAAGATGTACGAGGATAATATGGAGTGTTTATGACGTATGACGTGATAAATGCCTGCCTTTGTTTCGGGGATAAATAGGGATAAGAGGAGAAAAAGTGCTTAAAATTGTATATTTTTAAATATATTTTAAATATTTATAGCGTTATAGTCAGTGTGAGACCGTGAGCTATACTAAGTGGATACGTTTTAAATGAACTGGTTTTCAAGACCATACGTGGAATATAATTTCAACAAAATAATTTTTTGCTTTATATATATATATATATATATATATATATATATATATATATATATATATATATATACTTTTTTCTTTATTTTGTCTTTTCTTGGGTTTAGATTCTCTTTTTAACAAAAAATGCAAATAATCGATGTTTCGCCCTTTATTTAAAGCATTTTTAAAATTTTTGGTTTATTTTCCTTCCTTAAAATATTTTTTATATAATTAAAATATTGACACAAGAACATGTCTACAATTTTAAAAAACAAAACACTTTAAAACAGCATTTAAATTAAAAAAAAATATTTAATTTTACCGATACACACCTTGACATTTTGTTACTCTATTACTAATGAAATTCAAATCTTTACATCGTCTACTGAGGATACATGGAATGCGAGTGTATTTTATTTTTTATATATTTTTTTTATTTTACGATGGACAAAAAAAACAAAAAAAACGCATACATTTAATATTATGTTTAAGAGGAAATTCAATTTTTGATGCTTATTAACAGGATCGAATACTTAATATTTTTGTTTAAATTAGCCTGGTGTATATGTGGCTCAAATTTCCTATATCTGTCGTTAACAGTTTCTTTGTTTTTCTGCAATTTTTGGTAATTCATATCTTTAGGCTTTTTATTATGGCAGTGTTATAATCAAAAGTATGTTTCTTCGTCGTGTGTGTGTGTGTGTGTGTGTGTGTGTTTGTTTAACGCTGTTGAGGCGTTTTTCATATATTTATGGCTATCCAATCTGTTCTATAGCAATTGGCTCGTCATGTCTATATATTTTTTGGAACAATTTGTGCAAGGAATCGAATATACTACATTTGATTTATTCATTACTTTTTAAAATAGTGAACAGTGTATTTAATTTATTATGTAACCTGTGACATACGATAATATCATGGTTTTTCAAAATTATTTTTTCTGACAGCTCACTAATGTAAGGTAATGCTACATATTTTTGCTGTTTATGTTGTATGTTTCTCGTTACTAGGTTATTATAAAATTTATATGTTCGTTTATTAATTATTTTGCTGATAGTCTTTTCATTGAAATTATTATTTATTAGTGTATTTTTTACTTTTTGCAGTATTCTTACTCGGAATTTTGGAGACGTTAGAGAGATAGCACGATCAGACAGACCGATTATGACACTATTTTTTTGAGTTTTTGAATTATTAGAGACAGTTTAGATATTCACCTGACCAAGTTAGTTTGGTGTACCATTCAGTTAAAATTTTGTTTTTTTTTGCGTATAAACGTCATATCTAGAAAATTTATTTTATTGATATTTTCTGTTTAGGATAAAAATAAAACACATTTTAAAAAAGCATGATATTATCGTATGCCACAGATCACGTAATAAATTAAATACACTTTTAAAAAGTAAAACTCCTCTCATGAATAAATCAAATGTAGTATATTAGATCCCTTACACAAATTGTCCCAAACAATATATAGGCATGATGAACCAATTGCTAAAGAACAGATTGAATGGCCATAAATGAACGAAAAACGCCTCAACGGCGTTAAACAAACACAGACAGGACGGAAAACATACTTTTGATTATAACACTACCATAATAAAAAACAAAGACATGAATTACCAAGATTTGCAGGTAAAGGAAATGATACAAATTAAAAAAGAGAAAAACACTATTTACGACAGAACGGATATAGGAGATTTGAGACACATTTACACCAGCCTAATTTAAACAAAAATATTAAGTATTCGATCCTGTTAATAAGCGTCAAAATTGCATATCCTCTTAAACATAAAATTAAAAGTATGCGGTTTTTTGTTTTTTTTTGTGCTTTGTAAAATATAAAAAAAATATAAAAAATAAAACACACTCGCATTCCATGTATCCTCAGTACCTAAACAGATGATGTAAAGGTGGAAGTTCATTATCAACAAATAAACAAAATGTCAAGGTGTGTACCAGTAAAATTTTTTTAAAATTTATATACTGTTTTAAAGTGTTTATTTTTTAAAATTGTAGATGTGTTCCTGTGTGAATGTTTTAATTACATAAAAAATATTTTTAGGAAGGAGAATAAACCAAAAATTTTGAAAATGCCTTAAATAAAGGGCGAAACGTGAATTGTTTGCATTTTTTGTTAAATAAGGAACTTAAACCCAATAAAAGACAAAATAAAGAAAAAAGGATGCAATCTATAGATATATATATATATATATATATATATATATATATATATATATATATATATATATATATATATATATATAACATATATATATATATATATATATATATATATATATATATATATATATATATATATGTTGAACTGATTTTGTTCCAGCTACAGCGTTCACCTAGACGTCTATCATCGTCATAGATAATTGTACTGAAACGGGATAGCAATGAAAACTCTTTTATGCAAGTTGTTTAGTTTGAGTAACTGACTTGAACGACGCACAAATGTTCTCGACCTATTAACTGGGCGCGATGCTCCCACAAGACTGCTGCCTTTGACCTGAAACAAAACCTTAGAAAAGAAAGATTGGCCGTTCGTATTACCGAGATTAAAAAGGAAACGTTACTATAGCCAACCTTGTAGTTCAAATTTTTTATCCGAAATTTAGTTATTTTTTATTTTGACCACATTTCTCAATTCTGATCCACTAAGCCTCTCTCACATCTTTCGGGTTAGTTCGGGACAGACGATTTTCAGGGAACGCCTACGCGGCATATTACCCCCGCTAACTTCCGTGCAACACGAAGACGATCAGTAGCTTGAAACGAATGAGAGGATATATTACTTTTCATCTAAAGTTATAACATAATCAACGGACTTTGGAATATTTAATTATTATTTGATGCCTTTATTGCTTTAAATACATAAAATGGTCGAAATACAAAAAAAAATATATTAATTATTAATAAAAATCATATCGGGCCGTTTAAGTTATAAGCACGAAGATTATTTAAATTTGTTTATTATGTATAGAAAATTTAACAAATTTTTATTAGGAAAATGCCATACATTTATTGATAGATATCCAGATAAACAAAAACAGTCATGGGACAGTGTTAAACTTAGGTATAAGACATTATACTTGAAAGATGTCTATAATTTCTATAATTTTGCGTAGAATAATAAAATAAAATAACATATAGGGTGTTCTGTTTAAAATGAGCAAGATGGCATCAACTTCCGGTATAAACGGAAGTGCAACCATCTTGAAAATATTTTAGCCTAATTGCCCTTATCGACTTTAATCTACTACCAAATTTTGAAGTTTTTTTAAGGTCTATTTTCTGGGAAATCGATCGCGGCAGTTCGACGTGAGACATCCTGTATATAGACAGGCTACTATTATAAATAATTTCTATAAAATGTTTAATTTAAAAATGTTTCTAAATCGATTTTATTTAACTTATAAATAAACATGACCATTTAAAGAAACAATTTACAAAACATAATGCTTGCAAATTTATAAACATAAGAAGTTAAAATCAGCAGGATAATTCAAGAAACGACAGAAAGAACCAATCTATTCTCCTGAAATATTAACCAATACCAACCAACATAACAAAAATATTCATAACAAAAGCAAAACGGTGCAATATATCACTCCAAATGCACCCCGATGTACGTTTCTATTATTTCCAAGAATCATCTTTCTCCGGCATGACATCTCGCGTGATACACACTTATTTCCGTTTGAAAAATAAAAATGTTTCTCTGCCGCTGTCACAGTTTATTTCGTTACTGTCATTCCGTTTTAAAAAAATCAGTCTTACAAAGAAAAAAGCCTGCGAGGCAGTAATAGTGGTCAATAGATGTATATCGCTGGGTGGTCACCTCTCATCAAAAATACTAATGTTAAGAAAAGGCAAGCTTGCGACTATTCTAAACCCTTTTAAACTTTTACATTTTTAGTTCTAACTAATTTTTTTGACCTTCGACACTTAATTAGATTTTCCAATTTAGTATGTATTAATAAATTGAGAGGTTAACGATTTACGTTAACGTTAACAAATTTTCATGTGGTGATAAAGGTCCACTTACTTCTTAACCCATCATATTTTTTATTTATATGCATAAAGGGGTCCCTAAAAGACGCAAAATGGAAAAAGATAATATTCGGCAATGTCTGGATTATTCCAGACTGGTAATAGCTCAGATTTATGCCGTAAGTTTTGTCGTCGACGAGCCTTTTAGTGCTCTGAATAAAAAACGAGAAATTGGGGTAAATTATTGTCCTTTTACATTGAAATATTTGATGCTATTCATACATGTTTATATTAAAATAAAGGATTCGTTTTTCATCAACCATATTGCAGATATTTACCTAAAGCTTAATAGTGACACGGAAAATATTTTCAATTATTTAAGGTTGTCACCATCCGTTAATTTTTCTACATTATATTTTGTTCCAACAAAATGTAACTTCTCAAATTAGACCACGCAACAAATTTTAGTTTATTTGTTATATCTTGTGTAAAAAGTGCATTTTTTTTAAATTTTTGGGGCGCTGAAAACAAAAATGACAATGAAATTAAAAACAATTTTCAAGAAAATTGTCAAGAAAAAGTTTTTTTATTTTATTTTTAACAAAATAATAAAAAAAATACATATTTTTACACTTGCAGAGACATTAAATATCTTAAATAAGTTATTAACAGGTTGAACACCGAAGAAATCAAGAAATAGACGGATTTTATATTTCAGTGTATATTTTTCAATTATTACTATTGGCCAAGCGCTTTCGGTCTGACTTAGATCATCCTCAGGCTCAGACCTCGTCAAAGAGCACACCTAAACCCTGCCAGTTCTTCCAGTTCCAAGAAAGAAAACAACAAAAATCAACTAGTACACGAGAGACCTGCATACAAGAACAAAACATATCGCACTCGGGAGAGGGGAGGAGCCTGCGAAGCCGCCCACCAATCAGGCAGCGAGTCAACTAAACACAACTCGAAATTCTTCAGAGGCCACCATCAGTTCTCAGCGAGTAACGAGACGAACCGCACTTGAAAATGCCAAATGAGACTTTGGCGAAACGGCGTGAAAACGATTTTTTGAACGAACGGATTGAAACCCGGAATAACCAAACTATTCATTCTACCATCCGTGAAAATCTACGATATAACATATATATATATATATATATATATATATATATATATATATATATATATATATATATATATATATATAATGTTGTTGGGTAGTGTTTCACGGATGGGAACATGTGATTCAATATTAATCCGGGAATACATCCGTTCGTTCGTTTGGTTTCCTGTGGAAGTTTGCAGACGTTTCGCCAAAATCTCTTCTTCTTCATCGGATACATATCCATTAATGGATGTTTGCGATCACATGCTCCATTGCTTCTCTATCTCGGGCGGTGTGGATCAGTGTTTGTACATCACGTAACCCTGTCCATTGTCTTACGTTCCGAAGCCAAGACATTTTCGTTCCTCCCCATTCCCCTTCTGCCCTCAATTTTGCCCTCAATCTTCAACTGTAACGTTTCGCATGATATGTCCCAGATAGGCTGTCTCATTCTCTCATCTGATTTAGCATCTCTGTGCTTGGTGGTTTTAGATCAACTGAAAGAAATTCAACGTGCAGCGTGCTTTATACGCGGTCGCAGATATAACTGTTGGTTTGCGTTGGCTCTGCCTCCCTCTCGAGCGCCACCGTTGGTGTCAGTTTAAGCGTGGTATGCGTGTCGGTACAGTGGTCCCGCTTGAAGAGAGTTTTCCAAGTAGAAGGTAGATTGAGTGCATCGTCTCTCTTATTTACAGTGCCGTTCTTTTCAATTTCGACGGATCCACGGATCAATCATGCCTTGTAATGTTCTGTATTAGCGATTTGCTGACCGGTGTCAAAATCAATTTTGTATCCTGTCTCGTCCTGGTGTTGAAAAAGCGCCGATGATGTCTGTCTGTTTCTTGTACTGAGTTTGTGTTTTTCTAGTCTAGCTGATATTCTTCTGTTGGTCTGGTCTATGTATGTTTTATTGCAGGTGCCACATGCGATTTTATAGACGCCTTGATTTTCCAAATCGATTTTGTCTTTTGGATTTCTTAAAGAAGAGCCTATGGTTTTATATGGTTTGTAGGCTGTAGATATGTTGTGTTTCCGGAGTTATCTGCCGATTCTGTCTGTTGTGCCTTTTATGTAAGGAAGTACGGTGATTTGTCTATCATCGGCAGGTGGCCTTGTTTCTTGCGTTGGTTTTTGTTGCAATTTTATTACCTTATTTATTGTTGGTGTCTTGTAGCTATTTTATTGGAGGGCCCTTTTTATGTGTGACAGTTCCTTTTCTTTTCCTTGGTCATCAGTTAGGTGAAGGGATCTTGATATTAAGGTATTGGCTACGCCTTGTATTTGTGAGGGGTGGTGATAAGAATCAGCATTCAGGTATCTATCCGTGTGTGTTGGTTTTCGATAAACTGTGTGTCGTAGATCACCATCCATTGTTTTGGTTATGAGGACGTCTAGAAACGGAAGCTGATTATTTCCTCAAGTTCCAAAGTAAACTGTATCTTTGTGTGGATAGAATTAAGAAACTCATGGAAGCATTTGAGCTGTTGTTCGCCATGAGGTCATATTACAAATCCGTCATCGACGTAGCGACACCAGAGTTTGGGTTTGAGGCAATGCAACGGTCGTCATGGATACCGATGACTATACTGCAAAAATTAAAGATATCTTGAATATATATATATATATATATATATATATATATATATATATATATATATATATATATATATATATATATATGAAGTAAAATGCGAACAGTAAATTCAAACTTCTCTCCATCATATCCTTTCTGTGTTAGAGGTTGCACAGTTAGAATAAATTGTTATAAAACGCAATTCATCCTATTCCACCACCATCGAGATGATGGCGTACCTGTACCACCATACCGAGAAGAAACTCAAAACTTACCCTCCCCGTCACAGTGATACGGCAGAGGTACATGTTTCGTCTCTACTAGACTCATCAGGGTACCGACATGCATCTGGCTGTGCAAAGGACAGATCGGAAGGAAGCATGCACATACTGAACGCGGCTTCTCCGACCTCCCGCCGGATGGCGTATATATGTTAATGCGGATTTCACGGATTCCTCCGTGTGAGATGCAATAGCAGTGGATATATCCACATTATGCCGTTGTAGTGCTGAAATCACATTCAGCAAACATACAACTATATGCAGCTCCGCGTATGAATGAAGTAAAATACGGCATAATGTGGATATATCCACTGCTATTGCATCTCACACGGAGGAATCCGTGAAAGCCGCATAAACATATATATATATAATATATATATATATATATATATATATATATATATATATATATATATTCAAAGCTCACTGTACAGCATTTGTGGACGAACTGACGCTTGCAACCAGGGTTGCCAGATGATTTTATATTATTTTCCTAGATTTTTGATAAAAAATTCTCTAGATTTTCCTAGGAAAGTTCACAAATCTCCAACTTACGACATTCTAATTTACAGCACGTTCTATTTTACTATAGAATTCCTATATATTTTACATTTCTTCTCTCCTCTTTACCCCTAGCATATTTTGCGTATTTGATGTGGTATTTTAAATTAAAGAATTGACGCCCTACATGTGTTATTTATCTACAAATAATAAATCTAAACTTTAAAAATGTAAAAATGTGTACATAATACATCAAATCACTAACCTATTCTAAAAAAAAATAAACATAACACTTTTGTTAGATGTATGGTAGATTTTCATTCTCTAGATACAAAATTACTGAATTAAATATCTTAACCATTTCCGGCTAATGCAGAGATTAAAACAGATGCTCGATTTTAACAAACTTTTAGTATGCAAAATCCCATACAATGTGTCCAGCAACGTTGCGTATTTTTTTACCAAAATTGCATAATACATAAAGCTGTCGTGATTTCCCCGGTATTTTACCCACTAAAAGCAAGGGAGCATAAAAAATCACCGAAATTTCTTAATACATATACAACTGCGTTCAAGATTTGTAAGCTATTTTATATGTCAAAGCGTAAAACGAAATATTATTTATTAGTTTTTATATAGGAATTAGAAAATTTGTATCTTATTCAATAATTCCCTAAATTAGAGATATAATCCCCTTTTTCCCTATATGTTGAAAAATTCCTTAGGTCTGGCAACGCTGCTTGAGACTCGGGTGCTGTCGGGCCCGTGTGTACGTGGGGCGCGTTCATTGGCCGGATAATTCCGGCCAATCAGATTGCGAGCTCTGCTGTGTGTCGTCGGCCATGTTACCAGTGTTTGTGGTAGTGTTGCCGAGAAGACGAAAATTACCACAAAGACATGAACATACTGCAAGACACCCTAGCAAAAATTGGTTGTAATAAAAAACATATAGTCAAGGCTCTAAAGAACAAACACTAGGCCCGGAAAAATCGAAAAAACCAAAAGTATAGCTTCAAGTTTTTGTTCCTTATGCCAGAGGTACCACGGACAGAATTTCAAAAATGCTCAAGAGGCACAACATTGAAACCAAACTAGTTTTCTATATATAAATCGAATAGTTTCTTATTGGAACACCCTATATATATATATATATATATATATATATATATATATATATATATATATATATACAGTGCCTTCATTTCAAAACGAACCATCCTTAATAACTTTGTTAAATAGAAAAATTTAAAAAAAAGAAAAAACACGTCAATTTAGATATACAGGGGGAAGTTTAATTTTGCATTTGTTAAAAGTCTGTCAATCACCTCCTCACCTCCAGCTAACCTCACTTTGATATGTCAAATGGGAACCCCCACCTTGTGACACATCATTGTAAGCAGCATAAAATTGTCTATCCAATCGTATAAAAAAAATTAAATCGGTTGACGTACAAGCGAACAGTGTGCAAAAATGTCTTGTAATAATGCATAATATATCGGCCTCGAACTTTAGTATGTCAAATGATTACCCTATAGTGTGATACATCATTTTAAAGGGCATACTATCTCCTATTTAGCCAATAAAAAAAAACAAAATCTGTTGATGTACAAGCGAATAGTAAGAAAAGATGTGTGGTAATAATAGACACCTTATCACATTAAACTTTATTATGTCAAATGGCTACTTCATAGAGTAAAATATTATTTTAAATTTAAAATAAATATTTTTTTAAAATAATAAACAGTTAAAATATTTGCGAGAAAAAAACTAAGCCTGTTTTAAAATTCATCGCAAAATTCATTGCAGTCTAATCAATCTAGTGTATTTATTTCAATGATATTTTTTGCGGTACCTGATAGGTACAAGAAATCACTGCAATAAATAAAATTTTTAAGATCTTTAAACACCAGTTGTTTATTATTGTTAAAATTGTCATTGTGACGCCTAGTTGAAACGTGAATATAAATGGTGTATACGCTAGCCGAAAGAATAGAAATAATTTTTCTCTATGGAGCTGAAGATCGGTGCGCTCGTAGAACCGCCAGAGCATTTAACGAGAGGCATCAAGACAAAAACGTGGGCCATAAATATGTACTCGAATTGGTACGAAAGTTTGAAGAAACGGGATCCGTTTGTAATAAAAAATCTATTGAGAAAAAGGTTGTAGATGAAGCATGCCAAATCGAGGTACTAGGACAGTTTGCAATAGATCCAACTTTATCCATCTCAAAGGTCGCAGATTTAACCAACATTTCTGCTGGCTCTGTGCATAAAGTTTTAAAACAAAATAAGTTTTTTCCCTACAAAATTCAAATTCTTCAAGAACTCGGAGAAGACGATTTTGATAGGAGAATTCAATTTTGCGAATTAATGTGCCAACGAATTGACGAGGACCCCCATTTACCTAAGAATATCTGCTTTAGTGATGAATCAACTTTTTTTCTAAATGGACTGGTTAACAGACATAACTGCAGATACTGGGATAATGAAAATCCGCACCTTTTCCGAGAAGGGCATACTCAATATCCCGAAAAAATTAACGTGTGGGCAGGAATTTATGGCAATGAAATCATCGGGCCATTTTTTTTGGAAGATAATTTAACTGGGCAAATTTATTTAAACCTTTTAGAAAACACAATATACCCTGCCATTGTGCAATCTTTAGAAAATCAAGTGGATGAAAATGCTGTTATGGTACTAAATGAAAATAATTTGCATTTCCAGCAAGATGGAGCTCCCCCGCACTACGCTTTGGCAATTCGAGAGTGGCTTGATGAACATTTTCCAGGGACGTGGATGGGCAGACGTGGTGCAATTGAATGGCCAGCACGGTCTCCAGACCTAACCCCTCTAGACTTTTTTCTTTGGGGGTATTTAAAAAGCAAGGTTTATAAAACCCCACCTGAAAATATTGACGATTTAAAAGATCGAAATGTTCGGGAATGTAAAGGAATTAGCACAGAAACCCTTGCTAATGTTCGTGGGGAATTTCAAAATAGGCTTTTTTATTGTCTCGCTAATAACGGCGCACATTTTGAACATTTAATAAAATAATTTTCTTCAACTGAATAAAACTGAATAAACTGCTTATATTTAACACACATTTTTGCATCCTAATTGCCTATAACGTCTATTTACTTAATTTTTTTTGACATCATTGGATAGCAGATCGTACGTCCTTTAAAATGATGTATCACACTATAGGGTAATCATTTGACATACCAAAGTTCGAGGCCGATATATTATGCATTATTACAAGACATTTTTGCACAATATTCGCTTGTACGTCAACCGATTTAATTTTTTTTATACGGTTGGATAGACAATTTTATGCTGCTTACAATGATGTGTCACAAGGTGGGGGTTCCCATTTGACATATCAAAATGAGGTTAGCTGGAGGTGAGGAGGTGATTGACAGACTTTTAACAAATGCAAAATTAAACTTCCCCCTGTATATCTAAATTGACGTGTTTTTTCTTTTTTTTAAATTTTTCTATTTAACAAAGTTATTAAGGATGGTTCGTTTTGAAATGAAGGCACTGTATATATATATATATATATATATATATATATATATATATATTATATGAAATTAAAAAACATTACTCGCCTCGCTGGCTTCGCAACAGTCGACTAATAAAAAACATACCCACAGTACTCTGGTTACTGCAGTTAAAACATTTTATAAACCCGTAATAAAAAAAATCCGGGGGTTTCCAAAAGACGCAAAACGGAAAGAGATAATATTCGGCAATGTCTGGATTATTCCCGACTGGTAATAGCTCGGATTTATGTAACAGTTTTGTCGAGCCTTTTAGTGCTTTGAATAAAGAACGAGAAAAATCGGGGTGAATTATTGTTCTTTTGAAATAAAAATTTCGTGATGCGCAATAATAAAGCGTTTGACGGTATTGTTATGTTTTTCGTATTAGAGTAATTCGTTTTTTATACAATGGTGTGAAATTTATAGTATGTTTATGGGCGATTTAACCAAATGGAGAATAAGGAATAATAATATATATAAAAATCATGATAATGATAATATTAATACGCCAACTTTATATAAAATAAAACCAACAGAATTTACAAATATGTAATAACAATATCTTGGCAGAAAAGAAGCAGAAAGTAGCCCCAAAAATGCAAGAGACAACTGATCATCGACTTTATATTACTCACACAAGCCAAAAAGGAACAACGCATGATCCTAACCAATATCTACCAAACCTTTTCCTCTGTGAAATCTGGATAGCATTGTCCGATTAGTAGTATTACATGGATGATGTTTGTTTCCACTGCCGCAATGGCTTGACCATTCTGCATCTCAAATGCTCCCTGATGTATGTTTCCTCTAGTTGTGTTGAAGGTGTGACATTCATCAAGGCCGAAGAACATTTCTTTTTTCTATGGGAATATGCCAACTTTATTTAAAATATTCTTCTTTTTCTTCTTCTGGTCTTACAATTCTGGGTGAGTCTTAGCCGCATCCACTATCGCCCCCCATTTCCTACGGTCTGGTGTTTCCATTTCCCACTGCCATCCTTCCATCTTTTCCTGGGACGGCCTATTGTTCTTCTACAATCTGGTCTCTCAAAGAATACTGTTTTCAATAATCTGTGGTCCCCTGATCTTACCACATGGCGTGGCCATCTTATTCTATTGGCTTTTATACAGCGGACTATGTTTTCACTGCCATACAGTGTAGCCAATTCAGCATTGTGACGTCTTCTCCAATTTCCTGTTGTTTCATCTCTTTGGGGACCAAATATCATTCTAAGAACCTTTCGTTCAAATATGAGTAATTTATTTATTTCCCGTTGATTGAGGGTCCAAGTTTCGCTGCCATAAGTAACTACCGGGCGAATAATTGACCTGTACAGAGTTAGTTTGAATTGTCTTTTTAACAGTTTAGATCTCAATAATGTTGTGAGGGAGTATAACGCCCTATTTGCTGCCGCTATTCTCGCTGAGACGTCTTTTTCAACTCGATTGTCGTCTGTGATTACCGCTCCTAGGTACTTGAATTCCATAACCACTTCGAAGTTGTATTCATTCAGTGATATATTCCGCCAGATTTGAGGTCTTGGATTCTTGGTTACTACCATGTATA
Organism: Diaprepes abbreviatus; assembly: GCA_034092305.1. Taxonomy (NCBI): domain Eukaryota; kingdom Metazoa; phylum Arthropoda; class Insecta; order Coleoptera; family Curculionidae; genus Diaprepes; species Diaprepes abbreviatus. Next base: position 1,296,223 of record JASJET010000323.1, on the reverse strand, counting down.
TAGTTTTTTCTTCATTTACTCGGAGACCCATATTACCTGCTGCTTCCTCGAGTTGTGAAAATACCTCTCGCACGTCTCTTGTTAAATGAGCCACTGTATCGATATCATCAGCAAAAGCCAGCACCAGTTTTGAACCTTGGTTCGCAAAACCCTCTGTCAGCCCCGACGCAACCCTGCTCATTGCATGTTCCAACGCAAAATTGAAAAGCAACGGTGACAGAGGGTCACCTTGTCTGAGTCCTGAAGTCACACTGAATGGCGCTGATGTTCTATTTCCTACCCTTACCTGTGCATATGAGTTTATCACGCACATTTGTGTTAGATCGCCTACTTTTCTTGGTCTGCCCATTTCTAGCATTGCTAGCCATAGTCTGCTTTTTTTCACGGAGTCTTATGCTAGCTGGAAATCCACAAAGATTTGGTGGACATCTCGGTTAAATTCCCAGTTTTTTTCCAATATTTGTCTGATCGTAAATATCTGGCCTATTGTTGACCTTCCAGCACGAAAACCGCATTGGTAGTCGCCGATAATATCTTCCGCATAAGGCGTCAGTCTATTTAGTAGAGTAATTGCCAGGATTTTGTATGTTATGTTGATAAGAGATATACCTCTATAATTTCGAAATTGTTCCTTGTTTCCTGTGTATATATATAAAATATTACCAACAGAATTTACAAACATGTCTATAGTAACAATATTATGGCAGAAAAGGTGCAGAAAGTATCATCAAAGATGCGAGAAATAACTTCTCATCAAATCGTTAATACTCAGAAAAGAAAAAAGACAACGTAATATCCTTACAACATTCATAGATTACCGAAAGACATTTGACACTCTTGTCTACTAGTATCGCCGATGTACAATATCCTATATTCTATCATAGTCAACTTTCGCAATAATATTAGACACAAGTGGCATTTTAATATATATCTATGTGGTAAAAATCAGCCTCTAAAAACTGAATAGATCTATATTAAAAGAAGAATTTTCCAGCGTCATTCTGTGAAACAGCTCTGGTTTTGCTTGTCAATTAACCTTCTTTCTAGTACCCTCTATAGTAGCAATAAAGGCTTTAAGATGAATGCCGACACAGATACATCCCTTGTTATTACCCATTTCTTATACATGAATGATATGAAACTTTACGCTGGCAGCTAAAAACATCTGGACGATCTGATATAATTGAGGCACACCTTTTAAAAATATATGGATAAATGTAAAACCTTAAATGCCAAAAAATAGAAAACAGTCGATAGTTACGTAATAGTGTCAAATGTTAAGATTGTTCGTGCTATGGAAGAGGAAGAAAGTTGTAAATAACTTGAGCTTCAGCAACCGCTGTTACTAGAGAAGAAGCAAGCAAAGAGCAAACACTGCTGTATATATATATATATATATATATATATATATATATATATATATATATATATATATATGTTTATGCGGTTTTCACAGATTCCTCTGTGTGAGAGGCAATAGCAGTGAATATATCCACATTATGCCGTTATAGTGCCTAAATCACATTCAGCAAACGTATAACTATATGCAACTCCGTGTATAAATGAAATAAGGTGCTAATAGTAAATGCAAATATATATATATATATATATATATATATATACGATTTTATCTCCTTATTTTTGAATGGATTAGTCTCTAAAGCTGTTATCCAAATTTTATGGATATTAAGTAATTTGTAGAGCTTTGGAAAATGCTTAGATTCAAAATCAAGTCCTTGGTCAGAATGTAACTCCAAAGGAATTCCTAATCGGCTTAACACATTGTTGACTAAGACTTCAGCTACTGTTGAGGTCTCCTGTTAGGCATGTCAAATATCTCAGGACATTTGCTGACGCAGTCAATAGTAACCAAGATGTATTTGTTGCCTTTATCTGTCTCTGGTCCAGCTATATCAGTAGCCATCCATTTAAAACGTATTCCAACATTTTACTTCTTCATTTATCCATAGATATCGTGCTTGGACCTTGGCAAGCTGCCCATTTAGAGCACTGGCAAAGTCATAATTTTATGTCTTGATAGTATTTAACCTAGTGGTTTTTCATGAAGTTTGTCTAGAGTTTTATTAACTCCTAAATGAGAACCAGACTTTCCATTTTAAATTTCTTCGAAACCTACTGAAACTTTCTTTGTGAGTACTCCCAATTGAACTTGGATTTTCTTACCAATGGCACTTTCTCAAGATCTCTTTGGTAATCGGTGTTCAATCAATAGCGAGTGTCACTCAAAGTGCCTTAAATTTAAGTCCTTTACCCGAGATATCTTCCCAACTAGGATGCCTCTATACTCTATTCAGTATCAACATTAAAAGTCACTCTCTAAATAAGAAACTCTACTTTTTGTTCTATTTTGCTACAGTGCTTTCATTCTTCCTTACATGGTTTTCTTGACAAGATATCTGCATTGTTTTGCAATCTTCCTTTCTATGTTTGACTTTAAAATTGCACTATTGTAGTTTTTCAAGCCATCTGGCTACTTGTCCTTTAGGCTGCTTCATATTTAGGAGCCATTTAAGAGCTGCATAGTGTGTTCTTATTAAAAACTCCTGTCCATACAAATATTTATAAACATATTGGACAGTTTTGATCATTGCAGGCAGTTCGTTTCTCGTGTTTTTTTTTGGCATCATGCTTTTTCTTCTTGTTTTATTTTTCAGACAACGTTTTTCTTTTTAGCGGAGTTCTTCTTCCTCCTATTTTTCTTTCAGTTTTTTTCTTTTTAACGATGTCCTTCTTCTTGTTTGTTTTTTTTAGCGAGGTTCTTCTTCTAGTTTGCTGTTAAGTCAATATTCTTATAGAAGTTCCATAAAATAAGCCAATGTTTTATTTATTTGTTCCATTTCGGATATTGGTTCTATAGTATTTATCATGGAAACTTCTAGAATGTTTAAACCAAAAGTGGATAATATACTTGCAGTTGGGTGTATAAAATACAAGTATATAAGAGAAACTTAGTTCTCAACCAACTAAAAAAACCTTATACTATAAGGACAAACGTGCTCTGTTCTAACACAGTTAGAGACAAAGCACTATCTCAGATTGCAAGAATACCAGGAAAGGGTGGAAGCTTTTCCTATGGTAGTGCACCTCCATCTGTAGACCGGTTTCGAACTTGTTAGTTCTCGTCAGTACAGAATAAGCCAGCGCACTTCAGCATCGGAAAAGTAAATCCTTTAAGCAACTTATATTAGACAAAATATGAAATCTAATACAAGTGGCGCCATCTCTCAGCATTCCACGCAATCTGAATCTCGTAGAGATCTGTATATAAACCAAAAGTGGATAATATACTTGCAGTGAGGTGTATTGTTCTTTCCAAAGACAGGGGAATTCATAACTGATATTATGGATCAAGATCATAACTTATATTATGGATCAAGTCAATAATATCAGGAAGAATGTAATAAAGAACCCCAATATTCGTACTAAAAGAGAAATCATTGCCCCATATCAGCATTATAGAACATCTTAGAAAAACAGTTATTTGAAACACTAGGGTTATATGACATATACTTGCCATTCATCCTGTGTGTACCCTCCAAAATCTGCAGCACTATTGCCTCAATCGCCTTTTTCTAATAAAATCCATTTCTGCCCCTAAACCAATACATTATATTTAGGGAGAAAAGTAACAATCTTGATAAACATTACGCTAAAACTTTTACTCGTATTATTAACACAGAAATCGGTCTATGATTACAAACATTTTCGGTGCCATGGTATGACCCGAAGGAGAGTTAACCTACTGGATGTTTTAAGTGTACTGTGACAAGAGTATGTTTATTATTCGCCTCCAATTTTCTTGTAAAAATTACCTTTACTTCCTACCAAGAGCTTGGCGCTTCCACGAAAATTCATGCGGCACGCTAGCTCGCTCCTAAAATACCAAATATTCCCAATTTTCCAGTATTATTTCCCAAATTTATATTCAACAAAAACTTCTTAACTTATTCATACTCTCTAAGTCACAGCTTAAATATAATTATGAAAATACGGAAACCTTAAAGAAATTTACCGCGCCGAACTTTGCTCCCTTTTGTTTTGTCAAATTAAGACTGTTTCATCAAAACAATTTACACAAACAAACAGGAATTTCTTCTGTTTGTTGGTTTTGCCTGTTAAGTCTCGTATTTTGGGAATAATTTAATGATTCAGTATTGACTTTAAGCAAGAAGAATGCTAAATTTTATATAAACTTTTTAAAGATATCTTTTTATTAATGTCGGTTGTTAATGTGTTTTGTATTCTTGGTATTATTGGAATTTAATTTCTTAAGTCGTATAAATGAAGACTGTTTTTAAAGACTCTTAATATTCGACATTGTTTTGCTACGGATTATGGCAGTCGGGAACACTAGTAGGTTTTCGTAGCTAATGAAGAGGCATAGCGCCACCAAAACTTTTTATAGTCCAAACGGTGTATATCTTTAAAAAATTAGTAATTATAATGGTATTTGATTGCCATACATCTAAAAAAAATGTCCTTCGTAAATATAACTAGGGTTGTTCATTTCGATTTTCTGTCTTCCTCTCGGAATAACGAAACATAAGTTATTTCTAAAATTAAATCAACACTCTTTTTTATAATTTTTAACATGTTTTATTAACTAAAATTTAATAATTCTACAGAATATCCCAATCATATTTTTATAAAAATATGAAGGTTTGTACGCTTACCTACTCCAGAAGTAGTAGGAGTGGTAAAACACTAGAACGTTTAGTAGTTTTCTCTCCTTATTTCTATCCATAATAATGAAAGAGATAAAATTGCCTCACAGGGCCGTAACAAAGAATAAACACAAAAAACAGCTGTTTTTTTTTGAAAATAATTTTAATACATAACGTTACTTTGTCGTTCTACAATAACGACCATAAAATATTTTTAAACACATTTTATGTACTTTGTCAACAACGTTGTGATATTTTTATTACATTAAGATATAAAAGAGTTTAGACACTTTATACAGCTATTTAATACTGTAATAAAAAAACAGCTTGTTTTTATAGGATTCATTTAGATTTTCTAACTGAACTATTATTTGGAGACATATGGAAAATTTTAATCAGCTTGAAGATATACCGGTAAGTAACTAATAAGAAGTTTTTTTTGTGTAATATCTCTTTCAAAAACGTTAAATAACATTCTGTCGAGCTTTATTAAAATACACAGTATTTCAAACTCATTTAAGTGGACCCTATGTTAATACAGCTTGTACAGAATGTAATTAGAAATATTTAAAGTATTTTAACAAAAAATAGTACATTAGCTGAAAATAAGGGAAACTGGTCCTCGAAACATATGTCTGAAATGCTTAATTTTAGAAGAAAAAAAATAATAAGATGTACACCGGCCCCCACTGCATTACATTAAAGTAGACCCCCCGAACTTGACCTATAAAACTGGACTGATCATGCGTAATCGCTCCCTTATAATAAAAATGACGTCACCTTACTCCGTGCCATTATGTGCAAATAATTGGTTTGGCAACAATGAATTCCCTAAGTTTTTATTATATTGGTAAAAGTGTATTTTTAACATTGACTGAATACTTTTCATTTCGACAATAATTTATTTTTTATTTTGCTGTTTTATGCATTTTTTCACATTTTATGTAACGTTTTTCAGAAAATTTCAAATAGGAATGTGAACTTTAAGGTTTTTTTTGGTTTTTTAAAAAAATGTGATTCTTCATCGTAAGACGTGCAAATACCTCATCTGGTAAGTTGGAGTTTATTTAATTGGTAAGTTATAAAGCATTCAATAATAATTATATAAAATTTTACCTTAGAATCAAATTGTAAATCCAAGGGTAACAAGTTTAATCTTATGGATATGATGTATGATAATTTTTAAATGCTATCAATATTTTAGTTTTCTAAGAGAAAAGAATCTTCAAATTCAAGGGCTGAAGCAAATTGATCATGATCATAATTCTTTTATACACCAGAAGAGTAACTCTGTTCAGAGCATTTTTCTGGAAATAGTTTTTTACAAGAAGATGAGCAAAAAGTTTGTTGTGCTTCTTACAAATCAACTGCCTGAAAAAAACTATGAAGCACTGTTAGATGTAAACATCTTGAAGCAACTAAACTTGGACTTAATAATATACACTCGCTCTACAAAAAAAAAGTCCTGAATTAGGTGTGCATTAACCAACAACAATATTGTTTTACCATAAAGTTAATATTCCACTGACATATAAAGCTGAATATCGAAACTGGTATGGTGTTAAAATTTAAAATGATTATACGTTTAAAAACCAATATGCCATATTAAAATAGAAATAAATGATTGCATATAATATGAAATTTTTCAATATTACTAAGCATGTTTGGAAATTACATAAATTTTACTTTTACGTATTTGTTTTGCCTAAAAATAAAATAATAACCTTTTGTTTGAATGTGTTATTAATTAATAAAACAAAAATTCTTGATTTTAGCTCAGATAGGAAATTTGTGTTATTAAAATTCTTTGTCAAAGTAGTGAAAAGCTGCGATTGATTACCATTTCAAAAATTCAACTCTAGGAAAGGTCAATTCCAGATCCTTAAACAGTTAAGTAAATGGAAAGTTTGACCTAGTGTAAAAATTAAAAGTTGCTAGTAAATCTTTATGTATATATTTAGATTAAAAATGATTGTATTAATGTAAAAATTTTCTTGTATTTACAAGCTTTTTTATATTTAAAGTGTTTTAATAAATATTGTTTTGTTTACAATTAAATATAAACTGCTTTAACACTATCCTCTTTGGAGTTAAAATTTTTTTTTATAAAAATGGTTTAGTACGTAATGTTGCTTTACTTCCTTTAAGTTAAAGCTCCGTTATTATGAAGGAAATGTCAACATTATTATGAATGTTGTTAACCCTATATAAATACCTATCAGTTCCCTAAAAGCATCGAGGAGAAAATAATTTTAACAAAGACCTAATCGAAGTTATTTTTAAATGATGACACTCTCTTATTTTGCAATAGATTATATGGACATTTCGATACCTTATATTAAACAATATACTATATTAATTTATGATATAAAATTTTTAAAAATAAATGCCTTAATACTTTTTTTCGTTAACTTCTTATACTCTACGTCCGAATAAGGATGTTTCTAAAACAGATATTTAAAAAAAAAATTGTTTTTGGCCCATATTTCACATTTTAGCTATTTTGCTAAATAACAGTTTTATTGTAAAAAATAAAATAAGTAAACAGTCATAGAAAAAGCATTTTCATTTATTTATAAGAACTGGCATTTCAAGCTTGTTATCTAAAAATAATAAAATTGTTACATATTTACGCTGTTCCAAAGAAGTTAAAAAAAAATTGCTTTATTGGAGTTGCTTTAAACAGAAAAATTATAATTTTGAGGAAACTAAAAACAGAAATTCAAGTTAAATATTGTTTTAAAGAAACAATTATCCCGGCCATTTTAATTGAATATACTCGATTAACCTGTCAAGTAAAACAAGGAAGAGCGATTTGTTGTTTTAGATATAGTATAGAAAGAAATAGTTATTGTCTAAATCTGTTAGAATAATAGAGTTGACATTCATACACGACACAGTCACGCCAATGTAAGAAACTAGCAGGGAATTCAATGTTGCCATACAAATTATTGCACCTAATGGCGACCAGTAAGGGCGGGTCAAAAATTATTTTCATGATCAGTCCAGTTTTATATGTCATATTCGTGGTAGACCCTCTTCTAGAAGGAAACCAATTCCAGATAAATAATAAAGGTTTTCATAAAGGAGAAATTAATAGATATGTTTAAGCCTACAAACGCTATTTTTGACATAAAATTTAAAATATGTCAAAAACAGATAGGCATGTATAGAGTAATAAACACAAAATATGTCTATAATTTTACGTGGAATCTAAAAATTAAAAAATATATAAGATATTCAAAGCTAGAGAATACTAAAATTTGTTTATAAAATCAATTTAAAAACATTCCTATTTTTAATGATCTCTGATATCTACGCCTATATTACCATTAAACCGTTTTTTATATTGAAAAATCAAAGCATCTCCACAAAGAACATCTACCAAAAATTTTTCACGAACATCATCCCCGAAAAATCCAATATTTTTCATGTCACTCCCCGTTTCCCACATTCCATGTGACACGTCCTGTATTACACGAAGGCACATCCAAAAAACAAAAGCCAATCTGTTTTAAATATTGATACCTATGTCCGCTTTCTAGATCTTAAGGAAACCACTTCTGTTTTTACAGGCCGTTAGAAGATTTGCCGGGCCGTATATTGAACCCTTCTGTCAATTTCCGAATATTTATTACTTTTAAAAAGTTTTTTCTACGATCGAGTGAGAAATTATGGTTTTTAGTCGATTTTTAGTTCGTTAGAGTGTATAGGGGCTTTCCTTATAGTTTAAAGCTCATTTTTCCTTGGTTAGTTAAAAGCAAAATGAAACAAATTAAAGGTCAAAGGTACATCATGAATTCTTAATGTTCGTCATTACAAAAGACATGTGTACAATGTAAAGGAACACCATATTTAATTAGACACGATTTAATTTAACCAGGCAACTATTTGTTCCTTCGTTTGGGTCAAAACATGATGAATTTTTAATTTACTTTTCGAGAATCAATCGATTTGAAATTTTGTCTGCATAAATAATACTCGTGATAATACAACGAACAAAAAAGACTTTTTACTGTAAGCTAAACTCTCCACCTAACATGGCAGATAATAAATATCTCAATTGAGAGCAGGTAGAAAAGTTCTGGGGTAGCCAGCTTTTCACACCCGCCAATTGTAACATCGCAGCAAGCTGGGTCAATAAAGAACTCAAAATTTGCCAAGACTACTGCCAGATGCAGTTTGGGCGATTTACCACCGAGAAAACTTCAGGAATAATCAAGGAATCCCATAACTAGAAAGCTTAAGGTCTCGGCGAGATCCATAACTGCTGGCTCAAAAAGTTCTGATGTATTCACCATCAACTGGATAATCTTACTAATGATGTTTTTCTAAACTCAACAAAAATGTCATTGTTTCTGACGAAACAGAATGCTTCCAAGATATCAAGGCGGACATTGATTAGCAGTTTGACCAACAAATAATTAACTTGCGTTCTTATTTCCACAGATTAGCGGACTCTTTCACACTACATCGAACAACATGCGAGGCAAGCGACTCAATGCCGCTAGAAGTGAAGAAAGAGGATATTGCTTCTCATCACCAAACAGACCAAGAGAAGTTGCAAGCCTGGCTACGAAAGCCACTTCATGGACGGCATCGAAATAAGGTCAATCAGGAAATTGTCGACAACTCAACGTCGAACTACTGGTTGATTTTAGAACAGATATCTCCGGAATCTGTTCCCTGTTACCCCTACATGTTTTAGTTACTTTATGCGAAATATATCTCTCATTTATCCAATATATTTCGGAACATGAAAACGCCTTGTTTTCGGGATTCTTATTGTTGGAAATGTCCGGGAAAAGAGGTCGGTTTTGGAATATTATCTTGGATATTTTCTCATCCTCCTCAGCGAATTTAACTGCGGGAATTGAAAGCAACTTATGACATGGTTTGACGTGATAAGATGTATCCCTTGCGTGAGTTAAATGGACTGTTTTTACGACGTTACGGAATAGATTACAAGGAAAGCATGTACAGATAGTTATAATTACACACCTTACGCGCTAACTTACAAATGGGTAAAGTAACGCTAATATATTTCATTGCGTAATAATTTTTATTACTGATTTTCATTCTGCGCATTACGTTACATCCCTGTAGCGGATTTTATATTCAAATTTGCAAATTATTTTCATGCGCCAAAGTTGTACAACGATTTCTTTTGCGGAAATTTTTATTACTAATTTTCCAATCATTTTCTTTGCGGAAAATAATCAAAACAAAAAAGCCTACAAACTCAAACACTAACGAGTTCCCCCTGGCTAAGTGTTATTAACCGTAATGCTGAGCTTACCCATACTTTAATCTTCTTTTATAAACCTAACCTTGGAGCATTCCAAGCTCAACCTTCATCATGCTTTATGCATAGCTGACAAATGCTTATTTTTGGAAGCAAACGTTACTTCAATTTCCGAAGTAAACAGAAGAAAAACAAAAGCCCTATTATCATCCTCTCCCCTTTTGCCCCGGTGAGCGAAAAGAAAGGTGAAGCGGCCAGATTTCCTATCTGGTCGGATGGTTTAGGAGGGATTCTCACCACACCCCCCTGCGTTGCGGTTCAATAAGGTAGAAAAAAGCTTAGATACGGTTTTTACATTCTAAATCTACCTTCTTTCAACGACAAAAAGCGACCTGGTGGAAATGAAACACGATTGCGCTCCTTACAGGACCCAACACGCATCACGATACGGTCTAGTAAGGTAAATTTGTACTTGTAAACGCTTCGCCCGAGGTCGTTATGGTCCCTGCTTTATGAAGATATCGTATACTGTAACGATTTCGGGAACAACATCATACTAGTTTAGCGCCTTCACCGACTGACTGAAAACCGGCAAGCTCGATTCGACACACATCGCAAACTTCTACAAGAAAAAAAACAAACAAACGGATGTATTACCGGATTAATACTGAATCATATGTATATATATATATATATATATATATATATATATATATATATATATATATAATAGAGCTAGAGAGATCTAATATAGCTACTTATCTAACCGTCTGTTTTCTTAAATTAAATCTAAGATAAACTAAAAGTAAATATAATCTAAGATATAAAATTATGTTGAGAAAAAATAAAAATGTAAATTCTAAAACATTCATGTTCTCACTTTTGGGCAAGTGATCCAGAAAATCACCGCACCCGACCGCGCGTTACCAATAATAAATAATTTAACAGCTCTTTTGAAGCATTCTTAAGAGCTACGACATCCCTAGGAAGTGAGTTATAAATTTTTACTGCATTATATCTGAAAGATCTCTGAAAAAGGGCAGTTCTATGTTTCGGGACAATGAACATGGAACTATAACGTGTTTGTCTCCTATGAATATCACTGCCACGAATTAATTTATTAGATAGATAAGAAGATGTTTCTGTCAAGACAATCCTATGAACAAGGGTTGCTAAATGTATAAAGAATATCTCCTCTAAATTAAACCAGCGGGATGCCCGAAATAAAGGTGTCACATGATCGAACTTTCTCATACTGTAGCAAAACCTAAGGCAGGCATTCTGAAGTCCCTGGAGACTATTCCTCTCACGTAATGTAAGTGCTGGTCAATATACAACGTCACAGTATGACCACAATATCAAAGAGTCACAGAGTCTCAACTTTATATCAGTTGTTAAGACATCTTTATGCATATAAAGAATGTTTTGCTTATAGTAACACCTTTGCAATAAATTCGAAGAATGTGCATCAAAGCGAAGTTGTGCGTCAAACATTACCCCAGGTTCTTGGCAGAGTCCGACGGCGTCAACATTGTATCACCAATTTTGATTTTAAAAATATTACTCTCTACAATTTGTTGGCTGTGCGATCCAAAAACAAGAAGTTTCGACTTTTTACCATTCAGACACAATCCATGACCCCTGGATATCTCCAAAATGATCTGTAAATCATCATTAATCTGCTGTGCAGCCTGTGCCATTCCGACTAAATTAAACAAGCAGTAAACTTGCAAGTCATCAGCGAATTAGTGAGAATGACAAGTTTTTGTAAATTTACAGAAATCAGCAGTATACAGCGAAAATAACTGCGACCCAAGAATGCTGCCCTGTGGTACACCCCTATTGAAAGTCACAAATTCAGACCTCTTATTGCCAATGTACACTCTTTGCATTCTATCTCCAAGATAACTCCTAAACCACTCCATTGCACTCCTCGCAAAGCCAAAGTATCCCAGTTTTGCAAAAAACATCGTATGATCCAAAGTGTCGAAGACCCTACTAAAATCTAGTAATATATATATATATATATATATATATATATATATATATATATACATATTTTCTTGGGTATAGGTTTTTCCATTAGAGAAACAAAGGACAATAATTTTCTTTCTGACGTTTCTCTCGACATAGTGAACTTCTTCAAAAGAGCTAGGTATATTTATTTTACATCTACAAAAATTACAGAATTTTTTATATCATAAACATATATCACAGTAATTACACTTTTATATTTGTAATTTAATTAAAATTAATAAAAACAAACCGATTTTAAAATAGTCTTAAAGTTTAAAATTTAAAACAATACAAACAGGTTAATTACTATTTATAATCTTCACCATTTTAACCTGTTTGTATTGTTTTAAATTTTAAACTTTAAGACTATTTTAAAATCTGTTTTGTTTTTATTAATTTTAATTAAATTAAAAATATAAAAGTGTAATTACTGTGATATATGTTTATTATATAAAAAATTCTGTAATTTTTGTAGCTGTAAAATAAATATACCTAGCTCTTTTGAAGAAGCTCACTATGTAGAGCGAAACGTCAGAAAGAAAATTATTGTCTTTTGTGTCTCTAATGGAAAAACCTATACCCAAGAAAATATTAGAAAAAAATATTTAACAAAAGGTTTAAGATACAAAAATAAATTATATATATATATATATATATATATATATATATATATATATATATATATATAAATAGATACATTTTTGTCCGTGTAATTTAAAATAAAATAGAATCAAATATTGGCGAAGCGGACGTGAAAATTTGTCAATCTACATGATTCTCGTGTTAAAAAGTGAAGAGCACTCTAAAATATGGAAAACTCCGGGTCCAACAGATAGCGACAACGCTGTTTCGTCCTAATATGGGACTCGTCAGGCCACCGCATTCAGTACAAAGCATCATCTCGCCTTTGCATCCTTTAAAGCTGAGTTTAAAATCAAAAAACAGCAAACAAGACGACAAAGGCGACATCTCGATGGTCCACTTGATAACACAAGAACCACACAGATTAACAAAGTTTGTAAAAAAAAAACGCCATATGGTGGCGCGACGGTGAATTAAAACAGAAATATGTAAAATCGAGTACACGAAACGCGCTGCCCAAAGGATAGGGGTCGCATTTTTCGGTACTGGCAACCAAGCCTACTGCTCATTTCAGCAGCCAAAGCCACGTGTCGCACCAAACGATCCCACCATGAGAGCATCGTCTAGCGTGTTTCAAAGCCAAACAAATAAATAAATAAATAGATAAGTTTTTGTCCGTGTAATTTAAAATAAAATAGAATCAAATATTGGCGAAACGGACGTGAAAATTTGTCAATCTACATGATTCTCGTGTTAAAAAGTGTGGAGCACTCCAAAATATGGAAAACTCCGGGTACGACAGATGGCGACAGCGGTGTTTCGTCCTAATATAGGACTAGTCCCATGGTGGGATCGTTTGGTGCGGCACGTGGCTTTGGCTGCTGAAATGAGCAGTAGGCTTAGTTGCCAGTACCGAAAAATGCGACCCCTATCCTTTGGGCAGCGCGTTTCCTGTACTCGATTTTACATATTTCTGTTTTAATTCACCGTCGCGCCACCATATGGCGGTTATTTACAAACTTTGTTAATCTGTGTGGTTCTTGTGTTATCAAGTGGACCATCGAGATGTCGCCTTTGTCCTCTTGTTTGCTGTTTTTTTGATTTTAAACTCAGTTTTATAGGATGCAAAGGCGAGATGATGGTTTGTACCGAATGCGGTCGCCTGACGAGTCCCATATTAGGACGAAACAGCGCTGTCGCCATCTGTCGGACCCGGAGTTTTCCGCATTTTGGAGTGCTCCGCACTTTTTAACACGAGAATCATGTAGATTGACAAATTTTCACGTCCGCTTCGCCAATATTTGATTCTATTTATTATAAAGGGTTTTCCAATAAGAGGTGTCATTTTGAAAAGCCCGCTATTTCGGTAGATGTCACTTTTGAAGCTGTAAGTTTTTAACGTTTGACAAGTAGAAACTACGCCATAAATAAAGATGGAACGATACACGCTTCAACAACGTATTGAAATTATTAAAATTCACTATAAAAATGGTGAAATTTTGGCAGAGACGGTTCGTAAAACTCGAACATTTTTGGGTCGTCATGAAGCACCTTGTCGGAGCGCAATAAAGAAATTGGTGAAAAAATTCGAACTGTTGGGACAAGTTAGTTATGTGAAGAAAAAAACCCGTGCACGTCGCTCAAGAACAGCCGAGAATATTGCTGCTGTAGCCGAAAGTGTTGAAGAAAACCCAGGTTTGTCCATTCCTCGTCGTTCTTTGGAATTAGGGATTCCACAAACGTCATTACACCGTATTTTGCATAAAGATTTGGGTCTTAAGGCTTATAAAGTTCAGTTAACGCAAGAACTCAAGCCGGCCGATCATCAACAACGTCGTGCCTTTGCTGATTGGGTTCTTGAAATTCATGAAAATGATCCGGAATTCCATCGAAAAATCATCTTCAGTGATGAGGCCCATTTCCACCTCGGTGGCTTCGTCAACAAACAAAATTGTCGCATCTGGGGCTCGGAAAACCCAAGAGTTATTGTTGAAAAGCCTCTCTATCCTGAACGTGTGACTGTTTGGTGCGGTTTATGGTCCGGCGGGGTCATTGGACCTTACTTTTTCGAAAATGAGGCTGGAGCAACAGTTACGGTGAATGGATTGCGCTATCGAGAGATGATTAATGATTTTTTATGGCAGGAATTGGATGGTATTTATCTGGACCACGTTTACTTTCAACAAGATGGCGCTACGTGCCACACAAGCAACGAAACCATTGATCTTTTACGGGAAAAGTTTCCGGGCCGTGTTATCTCTCGAAGAGGTGATCACAATTGGCCACCGAGATCTTGTGATGTGACACCTTGCGATTTCTTCCTTTGGGGCCACGTGAAAGACAAGGTCTACGCCAACAGCCCAGCGTCGCTTCAAGACCTCAAAGATGGAATTCGTGAGGCTATCGAGGACATAGGGCAGCCACTTTGCGATTTGGTTATGGAAAATTTCATGAAAAGGATATGGTCCTGTAGGCATGGTCGTGGTGGTCATTTGGCTGATGTTATTTTCTATCATTAACGGCATACCTTCATCTTTATAATGTAATAAATATCCGATCATTTATCTTAAAAAATGGCATTTTTCTTTGAATATCAAAATAACACCTCTTATTGGAAAACCCTTTATATATATATATATATATATATATATATATATATATATATATATATATATATATATATATATATAATAAAATAGAATCAATATATATGTATATATATATATATATATATATATATATATATATATATATATATATAAAATGGCATCAATTTCCGGTATAATCAAAAGTGCCATCACCTTGAAAATATTTTAGCCGAATTGCCCACATCGACTTTAATAAACTGCCACATTTTAATCTTGAACAAACAAGCGTTAAATAATTTTCCACCGAAATAACAATAAAATATGTCCAAGTCAAAAAAATTTAGCAGGTCACTGCGTAAATAACGTATATTAATTACTTGTAAAAACCCTTAACATGTTTTAAAAACCTGCAGGATGAAAAATGAAGTACTGTTCTTAACAGCGACAGCGGTCATCCCTCATCAGAATGACACCGGGCGACACTTGACAACTGGGCCATGTTTGCTGTGTTTCGGGTCTGGTGCAGATAAGTGAGACCCTTTTCCCTAAAAAGGAGAGACAGTTTCCATCAGTGGCTTGTCGTGGAAATCATCTGAAAATCGACCGGACGTTTCTGTAATGGGACTGAATAGGTAATTTTTGTGTGAATTGACTCGAAGCGAAGGTTTATTTAACCAAGAAATTATGTGGCTTTGTTAGAGAAAAAAACGCTGTAAAGGTTGGCTAATAGATTAGTTTGTTAAGAGAATTAAGCCGATGTCATAAGAAAATGCACTATTAACTGTTTGATTGTGAATTTACGATTTTAATTGGAATTTTTTGCAGTTGATGCCGCAGTAATTAAACAATGATTTTAAAGGTTATTTTAGGAGAAACTTGAGTCTTAAATCAATCGCAGTTTTCTTTTTTGATTCAATAATATTTGAGGCTTTTTCTATTTAAACATAGAGATCAAAGAAAGCAAAGCATGGAAACTTTAGAATACAAGTGACGCATAGTACATCAAAATTGAGATAATGATCTTTCCTAAGCTATGTCACGCACTGAAAGTCTTCAAAAATCACATCCCTTTATAAACCCATCTTCGACTCTTCACTGACTGCATTCTTTAATATCATTCCACTAACAATCATTACCGTCTACAGCTTACCTACAAATAATCCCAATCTAACCCTAAACTCCCAAAACCCCCCGCACAACACACAACATACCTTTCTTTGGCTATACAGGGTGATTACCGGAAAATTTATCGATCGATTGCGGGAAAACTATAATTAGGAAGAATCTGAAAATTTGACGGTGTACTAACGTGCATGGGGGACAGTTGGCTAAAATATTTTCAAGATGGCGGCAATTCCAGTTATACCGGAAGTAGATGTCAACTTGCTTATTTTAAATGGAACACCCTATATATTATTGCATTTTTTATTTCTGCGTGAAATTCAGATATATTTCATGTATAATGTTCTATACTTAAGTCTCACCGTTTTCGACATATTTAAATTTTTATATCAAAAATGACGTTTGCGGAATAAAACTTAACTATAAATTTCTCCTATAAGGAAGTCTCTATTATTCAATTTTGACTTTAGTAGTCTTTTTATAATATTTTCAAAATTATTAGTACAGAGTGGTCAAAAAGGAAGAATAAAAATTATATTTAAAAAATCGTCAGAAGTCAATTTTTTCAAATAGAAAGCACCTATTTTTATAATTTTATCACATTAACCACTGAAAATAAGAGCAACTTTGTATAGGATTGTCTATTCCAAAAATTTGTAGTTTTAAAAATATTGGAAATTCAATATTTTTCTATAGTAAAAATGCTATAAGGCTTTTAAGTTTTGTTATTAGCTGGCCATGACGGCGAGGGGTGGCGAAAGATAAAACAATCGAACCATATAGAATTGTCACTATTTCTTGCCATTTGACATTCTTTAATAATAATCATGCCGGGGCGATTAAATTACACGCACGAAGATTATTTAAACTTATTTATTATTTATGGAGAATGTGATAGAGTTATTTCAAGAACATGCGATACTTTCGCGATCCGAAAACCGCAAAAACAGAAACCAACACTACCAACCGTTAAGAAGGTTATAAGAAACTTCAATAACTTTAGATCTATAAAAGCTAAAAGAAATATAAATAAGCCAATTGTTAATAAAATAAAGTTTAAAAAATTATTCGAGTAAATGTTCAAATTTTCACACCTAAGCGAGAACTCTTCTTGGATGGCTCTTCTTATTGACTGAAGATTAAGTTCTTGAAATGCTATTCTGACGCGTTGCATGCAATCTTCCATAGTGGTTAATGCAGTGTTGTATACTTTATTTTTGATTGTCCCCCAAATAAAAAAATTAAGTAATGTTAGGTCGGGGGAGCGAGGTGGCCTAAGATGTGGCCCATTCTTGGCTATCCATTGATCATAAAACAAGTATTGCATATGATTGTTAACTAAATGACTATTATGTAGAGGCGTCCCATCATGTTGATAAAATAGATTTCTATGATCAGCCAGCGGCAAGTTATCTAACTACTTCACTTCCAAATTTCTCAAGATGTCGAAGTAGCGCTCACCTATACATTAAAAAACATATTTTATATCTGGAAGTCGTCAAAAATGGCTAACACACCATTCAGATTATCTTGATAGAAATATAGGGCGACGACGCCGTCATTTCTTATAGCACAACATACTTTAAACTGACAAGACTCTTGAAAATTTAGTTCTCTGAATGGGTGTACGTTTAAGTGGCCCCAATAGTAGAAAATTGGTCGATTAAACAATCCATTTTTTGTAAATCTGGCTTCGTCCGACCAAATAATATTATCCAAAAAATCAGCATTTTCTTCTGACCGAAGTGAAATAAATTGACAGAACTCTACGCTTCGTGGAAAATCAGTATCTTTTAAATGTTATTCTATTGAATACAGAGAGATAAAAATTGTGTTTCCATAAAATCCTTAAAACTGATGTTTGAGATAATCCTGACTCTAATGCTACTTGCTTTGTAGATATCGTCGCATATGCGACGAAATATCCTAAAATTATAGTTTAAATATTTTCATTATTAACAACTGGTTTGTTTCAATTTCTTTTTGCTTTTATGGATCCAAAGTTCTTGAAGTTTTTTATAATCCTTTTAACAGTTGGTGGTTTTGGTTTCTGTTTCTGCAGATATCGGATCGCGAATGTATCGCATATTCTTAAGATAACTCTATTACATTCTCCATAAATAATAAATAAGTTTAAATAATCTTCGTGCGTATAAGTTAATCGCCCAGGCATGACTATTATTAATAAATCTCAAATGGCAAAAAATAGTGACCATTCTGTAGGGTTCGATTGTTTTATTTTCGTCACGCCTCGCCGTCATGGCCAACTAATAACAAAACTTAAAAGCCGTTTAGCATTTTTACAATAGAAAAATTTTAAATTGTCAATATTTTGAAAACTACAAATATTTAATAGATAGAAATTTTACCACCCATTAAGATAATCGTATTTTAATGGGTGGTAAAATTTATAACATAGGTTATAAATAGTTTAGGTCCCAGTAGTGTACCTTGTGGGATGCCTGTCTTAAGCACACTCTCCACCGATTTCGCCCCAGCAATCCAACCAGCCTGTGTCCTATCTGAAAGTTATAGCTTGAGAAATATAATACTATTCGTATCAAAGTTGTATTTTTTTTAGTTTCTGCAAAAGGATACCATGATCCACAAAGTCGTCAACCTTGATCAAGTCACAAAGCAACACTGCTTCAAACTGAAGCCTGTCGAAAGACTCAAGAAATCGAGATATAAGTTCTAAAATGCGCAAAAAATGTGCTTTTGATGCTTCTGAAACAAGATTGAGACTCAGAGAAGGTGCTGTTATGCTCAAGTAAATTCCTTATTTGTGATGATATTCATTTTATTTTCGAGGTAAAAGGGAGCAAAGAAACTGTCTTATAGTTATGTATTACTTCCAAACTATTTTCCTTAAAAATATGAGTTACCAGGGTCTTTGTAAGAACTGCGGGAGAAGCATTTTCTTTAAAATAAAAATTCACTCATTTAGTAAGGGGAATCACAATTAATTTTTTAATTAACTTCACCCCAACTTAAGAGTCCTGGATAAATGTTACCTCTGAAAAGGAAAATTGTGTGTCCGTGACTTCAAACCTGACACCACCAACAAAATCAACAATTTGAGGAATATTCTCAACTAAGACGTGCGCGCTTGTTCAGAAGGATTCATTATAAACATCCGAAATTACAGAAGTGGGCTCTAATTTGTTTCTGACAATACCACGCTCATGATCTTTAAGTTTCCACATAAAGGAATTCGTTTATCATTTGCCCTTATTTTTTGTCTGTTATTATATTGCCTTTTAAACTTCTTATACGAAATTTCTTTATGTCTATATTGACGGCTTAACTCTTCCAAAAAGTGGAGCTGTTCACGCATACCTTACAATCACTTATCAAACCAACTCATACCTCCACATTGACTCATCTTTACTCTATATTGCTTTTCTGGGAACGCCCAGATATATGCTTCCTCCAAAACATCCATATTCTTATTGAACTTTTCATTAACTTTGACCCACACAATACCAATTAATTGTAGATACTAGGCTAAAGCAGGCGCGGATCCAAGGGGGGGCGGTGGGGGAGATCGCCCCCCCCCCAAATAGCTTTTAATTCAGGATAACAGACCCGATTTTGCCTGTATACTATAGTTTATTCAAGAACCAGAGAGAGTAATAAATCA
Source organism: Diaprepes abbreviatus (assembly GCA_034092305.1). NCBI lineage: Eukaryota > Metazoa > Arthropoda > Insecta > Coleoptera > Curculionidae > Diaprepes > Diaprepes abbreviatus. The sequence continues at coordinate 1,276,342 of JASJET010000323.1, read as the reverse complement.
TTTTTTACCCTTTTTTTTTCTTCGCCAACTACCTGTATTCTTCGTCCGGTGTCTTTGGCAAAATATGTTAGACATATATTATAGGAATAGGTTAGAAATTTTATAATCAAAAATACCGGTCCATAATAATGAACTATTTGGGTTATATAATAATAGATATTTGGATGTGAGAAGTGTTAAAAACGATTTTAATCCTTGTTATAGGCATGGGAAGGAGGTTTATTTTATCACTAAGTATTTATGCCATAGAATATTATTTCGGTAATAAACTTAAAATAGAAAGTTTTTGGAATATTATTTTATTTCTTATGATTTCTTAATACTTCACATACATTATAAAATATAGATAATTTTGGCATATTTAACACAAATCAAAAGTGTATTTTTATTATTTTTTATTTTGGCATAGAAACCGTTTTAGGCCTATTCAGACTAAAACGTAGCCCTTTTTCTCTCAAAAAATTTTAAGTTATAATTTAAATACGTACAAAATACCCATTGTCAAAAATACAAGAAGTTAAACATATATACAAAAATAAATTCATCCATATAATATTAAATTTTTTTTGGGGCTATCGGTTTTTTTATTATTAATTAAAAACATTTTTAAGACATTTGACGTTTCAGTTTATTTCTTTCTCAAACCATCTGCAGAACTACAATTAAAAACTAAAAAGGGATTCAAATGTAATTAATTTTGATATGTTACAGAAAATTTAAATAATAAATTGTGTTTACGCTGGTAAACAATCGTATCTAATTCGTAATCAAAGTCAGTGAAGCTATCTTTGCTCAAATTGATTATAATTGGTTCCTTTATCTCACTGATCATGAGATCGAGTTTCCACATTTTCTTTTATTCTCATATTATATGGATTTTTCCCAATTTTCTGCAATAACTTTATTCAAAAAAATCTTTCAAAATTTCAGTTAAATTGCTAATTTTGTAAGTTGTGTTATTTCTAGCAACTCTGCCTTTTACTTGAGAAAGATATTTCCTTCTCCAACGGACATTTTCCGGACAATCTACAAGAACAGATTTCCTATCTGGTTTGCCCAAAATTTAATTCTCTGTGCAATTTTCAGAGCTTACATCTCTTCTTCCAACGGAGTCTTTTGTCTGCCTGTGTTCGAATATGGCTTGGGAGTACTAACAATTCCAGTCGTTTTTTTCGTCTTCAGTATTCGGTACATAGTAGATTTTCCAACTACTGTCATGTTCGAACACATCCAAACGAACCTTTTAATATTATTGTCCAGATATTGGTATCTTAAGGCATCATAAACATTTATCGTAATCAAGTTTTTCGTTGAAGAAAAAATGCCCTAGTTTAACGATTTTGGAATAAATATACATGCGGAAGCAATATCTTTTGGTTATCTTACTAATTCAAATAATATATAAAAACAAGCACAAACAAGATAAATCACTAAGGACACACTGAAAGGTGTACTTTGCTCACTCACAGAAATTAAATTGAACTACCCGAAATTTTATTGTCGCAGTAAATTTATAAAAGCTTACAATATTTAAATACAATTAAATATAATTAGGTTTACGGCAGTCCTCAGTTACCTGCGGCACTGGAGCAGGTACGTTGGAGGTTTTGGTAACAGTTTTATTACTCTCTCTAGCTCTTGAATAGAGTATAGGAATGTGTATGCTTGGGATCGCCCCTCCCCTTCCCAAGAGCTTCAAGTTCAGGAAAATAGAACCGATTCTGACTTTTATATTAGGAATGTGTATGCCGCTGGTACTTCCTCCCGTTGACAACTGGTTTTTCTTACGATAGCCCCCCCCCCAAAGAGCTTTGAGTTCAGGAAAATAGACCCGATTCTGCATCTTATACTAGGAATGTGTATGCTGCTCGCATCCCACCTCCCCCCTGTCGGCAATTTGTTTTTCCTTGTGATCGCCCCTCCTCTCCAAGAGCTTCAGAAAAATAGACCCCAGCCTACCTTTTAAATTAAAAATGGCAACGTTGCTGGTGCCTCCTCCCCCTCTCTCCCCGTCGACAACTTACTTTCGCTTGCCATACTGTACTTTTGTGATATCATCGCCCCCCCCCCAAAGAGAGAGGCTGGATCCGCCCCTGGGCTAAAAAATGTAATTTTACCTTTTTGGGTGATTGATCGACATGTCATCCCGTGATATGTATATCCTCCAGATTTTTTTCGGCTAAGAAGTAGATGAATTTATCCAGACAGTTCCCGAACCATCACTGAGCTTACCGGTGAAAGTCCACAAAAACATTGTCAAGAAAGTACTGAAAACATTTTTGAAAAGCTCTTTTAAAAAGCATGTCAGCTAAATTCTGTCAGTTAAAGATTGACCAAAAAGAGGTCATCAACATATTTATTCATTGTCCGTGGGCTAAATTTTCAACCGATAAATTTTGTATTACATGCCATTATTTTCAAGTAAAAATTCATCACTTTATATTTACGGAAAAATTGCCCCGTAAACTTCTCACACTCGAGACGGAGTAAAATAAAACGCTTTTAAAACTGTTAACAAATGGCGGTAAACTTTAAGTTTTAGCTTTTAGCCGGGATTATATTTTCCTATGGTTGACTTGTTAAGGGCGTATTTTAGGATTTTATAAGGTTTGCAGGTCGCCAATTGTTGTTTTTAAAAGGATTTTTAAAGAATATCAATTTTGTAAATGATCAACAAGTATGGAAGACTGGTCGAAAACGATTTTTCTAAAACACTAATCGTGTTAAAATAAAATTGAAAATGGAAACAAAACGATAGCAGTAATTAAAGGAATTAATTAAAAATTAATTTTGGGTATCTGTTTCCTATCATTATGGAAAAGAAGGTGTGCAGACCTATCACTCAGGCCGGTATGCTTAATTTCCATAATAGGGTTGTGGAGTGTTACTTTGAATTTGTAAATTACAGTAATCTTGACATAAATGCTAAATTTGTTAAATTTTTAAATTTTTTGCAAACTGCTTACCTCCACTCTTTCCCTGAAAAAACATATAGGGTGAGATCAGACCAAGGAAATAAAATCAGCTGGTTTGATGACTCTCTGAGGGCAATGAGGGATAACCTTCAGTTTCTTGATGAATGGAGTAGACAGTATAACCTTGCAAGAGCTCAACAAGTATACAAAAACTATAGAAATATGTATAAAAAAGCCATTCAAGTAGCCAAAATAAAAGCTAATGATAATCTAATTAATACCTCTAATAATCCTTCTAAAACCATATGGCAGATTATTAATGCAAAAACAAACAAAAATAATAAATTAAACTTAAGCCACAGCTGTACCATAACTCCAGATACTTTTAATAATTTTTTTTGTAATATTGCCCACGAAACAATACATTCAATACGAGCTTCTCAAAAAGATCCAGTCGATTTCATGTCTTGTTTGGTGGTGGGAGGGCTCCCTTTGTTTTTGGGGCTGTGTCCTTCATTGAGGTCAGAGACATCATTGCCCAATTAAAAAATAAAAATAGCTCAGATATCTTTGGTTTGAATGTCAAACTTATAAAAGGTATACAGAATGTTATCATCTCTCCTTTGACAACTGTTATTAATCAATGTTTTAGAGAAAATACCTTCCCAGATATATTGAAAATTGCCCAAGTCATTCCCATCTTCAAGAAGGAAGACCCTGACTCACCAGGCAACTACAGACCAATTTCTTTGTTACCCATCATCTCAAAGATATTTGAAAAATGTATATCCAATAAAATAATAGATTATTTTGAAGGAAACAACCTCTTTACTCCCTGTCAATTTGGCCTCAGTAATTGCACAATGGCGATTCTGGACCCTGTTTACTACATCTCAGATTCCTTTAACAAAATGGAGTATACGGGTGCCTTATTTTGTGATTTAAGTAGGGCATTTAACTGTGTTACGCATCAAATACTTCTTCAAAAACTCAAAAAATACAATTTTGCAGATTGTTAGGGTTGCCGGGGTGTCGTCTGGACAGGGTGAGCTTAACATAGGTGTTCCACAGGGCTCTGTCTAGGGACCCATCCTGTTTGCGGACGACACCACGGTTGCTGTGTCGACAAATTTGCTAAAAGATACTTTGTCAGAGGCCGATAGAGTGCAGAGAAATATTGAGGAGTGGTTTTGTGCAAACAGACTACTTGTCAATAAAAGCAAAACCAATAATATGGTGTTCTCACTCAGAAATCTAGAGAAAGTAAATGAGAAACCAAATGTCAATTTTTTGGAGGTGCAGATGGATGAGGGGCTGCGTTGGCACAGCCATATCCAGGAAGTAGCTAAAAAGCTTAATAATGCTTTATATGCTCTTCGTTCTTTAGCAGAAAGTGCCTCAAGGTCTGTATTAAGAACAGCATACTTTGGACTTTTTCATCCAGTCGTGTCCTATTCCATATTGACTTGGGGGCATGCACCCCAGGTATCTCGAGTATTTAAAATACAGAGAAGGACTATCAGGGCTTTGTCGGGTCTTAACTATAGGGACTGCTGTAGGGAGGCCTTCGGGGCTCTTGGTATACTAACCATCCCTTCTTTGTATATACTTGAGAATCTGCTTTATATTCATAAGAATAGGCATGTTTATGAAACTCATGCAGAGGTGCATGACTATAACAATAGATTTAAGGATAGATTAGTGCCTATGTACCAACGTGTGGAGAGGTGTCGGACTGGCCCGGGATATTGGGGTATCAAACTTTTTAATAAAATTCCCCTAGAATTACAAAATCTACCTTATTTAAATTTTAAATATAAAATAAAACAAATTCTTGTCCAAAATGCCTTTTATTCCACTGAGGAATTTATAAATTACAACTTTTAAATAATATGTTAATTAATGTAGTGTTGTTTCTGTTCCTTTCATTTAAATGTTTATATTGTTTAAGCTAGCATATTTGTTGCTATTCTCTCTTGGTAAGTTATATGTTTCTTGTATTTTTTACTTGTACACATTTTAATTTTTATACACACACTAGTTTTATTGATACTTAAGCTATTTGATTGTATATTATTTTTATTAATTGACTTGTGTAAGTACCTTTTGTGCATTGACATTAATAAATGATCTTATCTTATCTTATCTTATCTTATCTTATTATTAGATAAATTTCTTATGGTTATAGACCAGGGTTGATCTGTAAAAACTCATTATCATTTGGCTGTTAAAATGGGGCAACCTAGTTGTATTCTAAACCCTCCAGAATAATAAAAAACGAAAGCTTTCGCGGTTTTTGTCAAGTTGAAAGTCCTTGTTCTTGGGTTTAGCCGTGTCAAATTGGAATTACTATCCGACATTTCGCCTACGATTGCACAAGGCATCTTCATGGATTTTACTCCACGAGATTAGAACACTGAATGACTATCGAGGAGCAACAGCCCGGTATTTATACTCGACTGCTGCTCAGCGAACCGTGATCCAGCGTTACAATCTATTTCCACGTGTTATGTAGACTGTAACCTACATCTCTATTAATATTAATTGAATATTTACAAATTTCGATTGATTCTCTTATTTTACGTTTAAAGAAACCAGGCACTCATGCTAGCACCCTAGTTTCTTTTACATTAAAAGTGTAACCTGAGCAATGCGGGTATTCAGCTACTTCAGATTGTACAATTTCTTCCTTTTTTATACATTTTGCATGTTCCTTAAGCCTAGTGGATATAGACCGTCCTGTTTCACCTACATACACTTTACCACAAGAGCACAGTATCTTGTAAACGCCTTCTGTTTGAAATGGAATTTAACTTTTCAAGGAAATTTCTACGAGCAGACTTCGGGAGCGGCCATGGGATCTTCGCTTCACATGTAGTAGCTAACATCTTCATGAAAGCTTTCGAAGAAAACGTCTTGTCTTCTGCTCCTTTAAAACCTAAATTTTGGTGCAGACATGTAGATGATACGTTCGTAGTTTGACCGCGTGGAGCAGATAACTTCCATAATTTCCTGAATCATCTAAATCAACAACACCCTAGCATAAAATTCACCATGAAAACCGAATCAAATGGCGCCCTTCCCTTTCTTAATGTACTAGTACCAAAGAAAGAGAATGGCAAATTAGAACATTCTGTGTACAGGAAAACAACATATTCAAATCGATATTGCAATGCCATATCACACCATCATTCTTCTCAAAAACAATCCGTCATAAACTCTTTGGTACAAGGCACTTTCAATATGTGATGAACAATCACTGAAATCAGAAACAGAAACTGACTATTGCTCTGAGAGGCAACTGATATTGCGCTGAAGATATAAGAAATTCTATTAATAAATATAAAAACCCAACTCTTCAACAAAATGTCATAAATGTACCTTCTAGGGACAGTGTTGTCTTACCTTACACAGACGCGGATCCAAGGGGGGCGGTGGGGGCGATCGCCCCCCCCCCCCCAAGAGCTTTGAGTTTAGGAAAATAGACCCGATTTTGCTTATTATACTATAGTTTATTCAAGAACTAGAGAGAGTAATAAATTAACTACCTCTGTTCTTTAGTCCGGTGTCTTTGGTAAAATCTGTTAGACACATATTTTTCATAGGAATGGGTTAAAAATTTTATTATCAAAAATACTGGTCTATAATAATGGACTATTTGGGTTGGATAACAATAGATATTTGGATATGTGAAGTATTAAAAAGGATTTTAATCCTTGTCGTAGGAGTTGGAAGGAGGTGTATTTTATCACTAAGTATTTATTATGGCATACGATATCATTTCGGTAATAAACGTAAAATAAAAAGTTTTTATAATATTATTTTATTTCTTATGATTTCTTAATAATTCACATACATTAGAAAATATAGATAATTTTGACATATTTAAGACAAATCACAACTGAATCTTTATTATTTTTAATTTTGGCATAGAAACCCTTTTAGGCACATTCAGACTAAAACGTAGCCTTTTTTTCTCAAAAAATTCTAAGTTATAATTTAAATACTTACAAAATACCGATTGTCAAAAATACAAGTTAAACATATATAAAAAAATAAATTCGTGTAAATAATATTAAAATTTTTTTGGGGCTATCGGTCATTTTATTATTAATTAAGTATGTATTTTTTAAACCATCTACAGAATTACAATTAGACACTAAAAAGGGATTCAAATATAATTAATTTTTATATGTTACAGAAAATTTAAATAATAAATGTTGTTTACGCTGGTAAACATTACGTATCTAATTCGTAATCAAAGTCAGTGAAGCTATCTTCGCTCAAATTAGTCATAAATGGTCCCTCTATCTCACCGATCATGAGATCGAGTTTCAACATTTTCTTTTATTCTTTTATTATATGGATTTTTCCCAATTTTCTGCAGTAACTTTATTCAAAAAAATTATTCAGAAGTAAAGTTAAATTACTAATTTTGTAAGTGTTATTTCTAGCAACTCTACCTTTTGCTCTAGAGATATTTCCTTCTCCAACGGACATTTTCCGGGCGATCTATAAGAACAGATTTTCTATCTGTTTTTTTTTTCAGCAAAAATTAAGTTCTATGAGCAATTTCCAGAGCTTAGCTCTTTTAATTTCAGATAAATTCCGATCTTCATTGGTTTTAGTTAGAATTTTATCAACGGTTGGGATCTGCTTCTCATAATAAAATGTATGTACAACTTCTTTTATTGCAGTTTACGTCTCTTCTTCCAACGAGGTTTTGAGTACTAACAACTCCAGTCGTTTACTTCACCTTCGGTATTCGGTACATAGTAGATTTTCAAACTCCTGTCATGTTGAAACACATCAAAACAGAGCATTTAACATTATTATCTTGAGATTAATATCTTAAGACATCATAAACATTCATCGTAATAAGTTTTTCGTTGAGGAAAAAATGCCTTGGTTTAACAATTTCGAAATAAATATAGATGTGGAAGCCATATCTTTTGGGTATCTCACTAATCTCAAATAATATATAAAAACAAGCACAAACAAGATAAATCACCAAGGACACACTGTAAGGTTTACTTTGCTCACTGACGGAAATTAAATTGAACGATCAGAAATTTTATTGTTGCAGTAAATTAATAAATTCTTATAATATTTAAATATAATTAGATTTATGGCAGTCCTCAGTTACCTGCGGCACTGTAATGGAACCAATATTAATTATTTTACACTGTTCAATGTGAACTATATTCCGTTAAAATAAATAAACTCTGTGAATAGATTTCTCGTGGGAATAGGGTAGTTATATTTTTTTATCACTATCCAAGAAAGTATAAAGGAAAAATAAATCAGTTATCGAGCTTAACTTTTATGATTTTTGTCGTTTAAATGTTTTCTTAAAAAATACATAAAGTCAGTTAATTTATGAAGACGTAAAAAGACCCTCTCTTAGAATTGCCTATAAATCTGTCTAAGTAATCCTACCATGGTTATGTAAATAAAATCGACGTGATAAGGGTAGCTTTTTTTTAACATATGGTATATGAAATAACCTTAAAATGTCTTAAAATATTGAACGATTTTCCCATTATTACGAAACAAAAGAATAATCAAATAAACTCATTATACTGTAATATAACGTTTGATTTGTGAAAGGAAATTAATGTAGCGTCCGTTTTTCCTGATTGCAAGAAAGAATGATTGAAATACCAGCATTATGAATAAAAGGCACTCAGGTTTTTTCACAGATGCTATATTATCTTATTCCTTTAGTTATAGAAAGAAATAGAATAGTTTAATTCGGAAAGTTAAGGGAGTATCATGTGTTATTTTAGTCGGGCGTTTCGCGAATTTCATACGGTTTGATTAAGTAATATAAATAGCCGTTTTTCGCGTTTTATTTCTTTTTTGTTTAATATTTTATTAAGCTATTTATACGTGTTTTTTCTAAATTGGGTTTTACGTTTTTGGTTAAAAGAACAGCCAAGAAGAGCAATTATGCTAGTTTTTTTCGTAATTGTAATTAGTTTTAAGTTTCTCATTGTAAATAGTTCGTTTTTACTATTTATTTTTGTTAAATAGATTTAAGTATTTTGAGAAACTTGTTTTATTTAGTTTAATTAAAACCTTCACGCGAATTAACTTGCGGGCGCGCTGTTGCGAGACCTACAAAACAAGAGATGTCTTCTGACCAACTAATTAGCAGCCTTTCCTAAGTCCTGAAGTTCTGAGTTGTGGTTGGTAAGCTTAAATTGTAGGTTATTAAAATAGTTACTAATTAATATGGGGCAAAAAATGATTATAGATAAAGTGATTAACGCTACCTCAATATGTCATTAGCAGGAGTCTATAATCAAATTCTGTCACAGCACTGAAGCAGGTACATTAAAGGTTTCGGTAACAATTTTATTACTCTCTCTAGTTCTTGAATTGAGTATATGAATGTATATATTTGCGATCGCCCCTCGCCTTCCCAAGACCTTTGAGTTCAGGAAAATAGAACCGATTCTGCCTTTTATATTAGGAATGTGTATGCTGTTGGCACTCCCCCCCCCCCGTTGGCAACTTGCTTTTCTTGCGATAGCCCCCTCCAAGAACTTTGAGTTTAGGAAAATAGACCCGATTCTGCCTCTTATACTAGGAATGTGTATGCTGCTCACATCCCCCCCCCTGTAGGCAACCTGTTTTTTCCCGACCCTGCTTTTACACTAGAAATGGGAATGTTACTGGTGTCTCCACCCCCTGTCGATAACTTGCTTTCGCTTACCATACTATACTTTAGTGAGATCACCACCCCCGCCCCCCAAAGAGAGAGGCTGGATCCTCCCCTGACCTTACGTACATGGAACCACCGACAAGATTGCCAGATTGCTCAGAAAAATCAAACATTCGGATAATTCTCAACACATGTAAGAAAGTTGGATAATGTTTGAAATCTTCAAAGGACGCAATTCCATTTTAAACAGGAAGCGTTTACAAGATACCTTGCTCTTGTGGTAAAGTGTATGTTGTCACGGTTAAAAATTTATCTTAAATTTACTATGGTTAATTTGGTTCATTTTATCTTATTTTTGCTAATATTCACTTTTTGGGCTACACTATATCATTGTTATTAAGCATTACTCTTTTCTCCTTCGTCTAACAGCCTAATATTCATTGCATTTCTGAGCCCAATTGCTTTTCGAGCCATTCCAAATTTCACTCCCTTGCAAATTTTCTTCCCAACCTAATTACTTTCTTTATCTTTCAGTAATTTGCCTATAAGAAATACAGCCCTAATTAAAATTATTTCATAACTCATATTTTTAAGTCGGCAACTCTTCGACACTGTTTTGGGTTGTTTATATTTAAATAGCATGTTGTTATTTACCTTTTTATATCTTTTTTTGTGCTGATTATTTCAAATTAAATTGTTACATTTATCTATCTTGATCACAGTTTTCCGATTCTTTATTTGTAATATTTTTTAGGATTTGTTTACCTTTTCTTGGGGTTATGTGACCTTTTCACTTGACGTTTAGGCAATTTGCATTCTTTTAAGCCGTTTCTTGTTGGGTTGCTATTTCTGTGGTAATTTTTAGGAGCAAATTTGGGTGAATAACTAATACCGTGTTGCTAATGGCTGAGGGAAAATTCTTATTTTCTATTTTAGGAATCAACAATGAAGTCCTATTTAATTTTGACTCGAAAATGTCAACGACTTATTAGTTAGCAATGCTGTTTAAGCCCACTATTTTGAGCTGTCATTGCTTTTGTGGAATTGCTACTTGTTTTAAGGTCCCTTTTGTCTCGCGCTCTATGTTGAGAGAAAAAGAAGCTCGTACTACGCAGGTTTCGGGCTTTCTATAAAATAGCGAGAATTTAACTGTCAATCCTACTTTTTCCTGAAGATAATGCCCAGGACCGACAAAATGACTCCATCTTCCAACATTTTCTTTAGTTCTTCATCAATAATTCTTTGTTTGAATGGAGACACGGGGTAATATCTTTGCTTAATCGGCCTGGTTCCTGGTTCTATTTCGATCACGTGTTCAGCTAGTTTACAGCATCCAAAGCTAGAACCCATTTTATCCAGTTTTTCTTTAAGATAATGCCCAGAATCAACAAAATCCCTGCTTCCAGGGCGTACCTCGATAGCTAGCCCAAAAAAATACTAAATCACATAAATCACTACAACGCTATCGAGGTACCCAAAATGAAATTTCCCATCAAAATTCGCAGGATGGCGGGAATAAATCAGGATGGAAATTTCTCGGGTCCAAAATACAAAATTTCACAGGAAAAAGTAGCATTGACAGTTAAATTTTTGCCATTTTATAGAAAGCCCGAAACCTGCGCTGTACGAGCTTCTTTTTCCCTCAACATAGGGCGCGAGACAAAAGAGACCTTAAAACAAGTAGCAATTCCACAAAAGAAATGGCAGCTCAAAATAGTGGGCTTAAACAGCATTGCTAACTAATAAGTCGTTGACATTTCCGACTCAAAATTAAATAGGACTTCATTGTTGATTCCTAAAATAGAAAATAAGAATTTTCCCTCAGCCATTAGCAACGCGGTATTAGTTATTCACCCAAATTTGCTCCCAAAAATTACCACAGAAATAGCAACCCAACAAGCAACAGCTTAAAAGAATGCAAATTGCCTAAACGTCAAGTGAACAGGTCACATAACCCCAACAAAAGGTAAACAAATCCTAGAAAATACTACAAATAAAAATTCGGAAAACTGTGACCAAGATAGATAAATGTAACAATTTAATTTGAAAGAAGCAGCACAAAAAATATATATAAAAAGGTAAATAACAACATGCTATTTAAATATAAACAACCCAAAACAGTGCCGACGAGTTGCCGACTTAAAAATACAAGTTATGAAAGAATTTTAATTAGGGCTGTATTTCTTATAGGCAAATTACTGAAAAATAAAGAAAAGGTAAAAATTTGCAAAGCTTGAAAAGCATGAAAATTATGTTTTTTTTGAAAAAATTTCGATACTCACCCCCTATTTCGAAGTCCTAAAACACAATTCTGGCCTTGATTTTTCACTATTTTTCCTCACTTTCTCGGAAAACTCAAAAAAAGAAAAGCGTCACTTCACAAAGCACTTTCTTTTCAGTTAAAAACCGAATTTAAGTATTTATTTTCAATGGAACTCGTTAAAAAATATTGTACGTAATACATTTTAATTATTTTTGCACAAATTTTAGCAAACCAATTTAGAAAAACTTATATTTTCAGTGAAAAATCAAAAACATCTCGAACACGTCATCAACGGTCAGACTATCTAAACTGGCCGCCGAATCACGTAAAAAGGTGCAACGTTGCCAGATGTACAATTTCTTCATAATATAAACTATAAGATTTGTCCTTCTCAGTCAACAACATAGTTTAATTTTTTTTAATATTCAGAACAGTTTCTAAGTAAAAATAACCTTAACCCTTCAAAATTATTGGTTGGTTTTGGTTAAGATAGGTTGGTTCAGGTTTAGTTTGATTTTGGTAAATTTGGAAAACAGAAACTAATCTGAACTAATCTAAATTAACCTAGATTTAAAGTTTCCTGGTATAAACTTTAAAATTTACCCATTACAGTTAACAACATAGTGTAATGTTTGTAACGTATAAAAAGGGGTACAATGAATCTTAACCTTCCAAAATTTTTGGTTAGTTCTGGTAAGTACAGGTTAACATTAATGTTAGTTTCTTTAAAAAACTAAAATTAACCTGGACTAACCTAAACTAACCTGAACTAACCTAAATTGACCTAGATTTATTAATTAAAAAATGTCACTGTCTAGCAGAAACCACGTGGAGGCAGGACAAGCTCTGCCACTCGACATTTTCTGCTAACGGACATAAGCAATATGATCAATTCATATTATCCGTTTAAAACTACTGGTATTTGGAGGGAAACAAACAAAAGCAACTATAATCCTTAAAACCTTTAATATTTATAGTCAAAATGGCACATCAAAGTATAGGTATTTGGAGGGCGTCAAACAAAAGCAACTATAATCCTTAAAACCTTTATTATTTAGAGTCAAAATCGCACATCGAAGGCATAGACATAAGAGTAATTAATAGTACTTCAATAATCAAAGGAAAGGAAAACATTCTTTTTGGAACCTTTTCTTTCCAATTCAAACAGAAAGAGAAGAATATTTAAAAAAATCGTTTTTGCAATCTGGCAACATCGCATACTTCAACAGTACGCCATCTTTAGCGAACTATGCAAACTATTTTTTTTTGGTGCCGGTCGTTTTCTTTTCATTTTGTTGTGATTTTTGTCGTGGTAATTTTTCGGATTTTTTCGATAAAAAAAGGCATATTTTTGAATTTTTGTATAATGTAGAAGCTTCTATCACTGTGGAATTCGTTGTTATAATAAAAGTTTAACGATTTAGTGGAAAAAATTGAACCTAAAGTGAAAAGTTATTTTCCCTGTTTTCCGCAAATTGAGAAAAAATTATGGAAAACCGAGGTCAGAATCGTGTTCTACGACCTCGAAATAGGGGGTATGTATCAAAATTTTTTCAAAAAAAACGTCATTTTCCTATCATTTCACTCTTTACGAATTTTTTCCAAAGAAAATAATTAGGTTAGGAAGAAAATTTGCAAGGGAGTGAAATTTGGAATGACTCGAAAACAGGCGCGGATCCAAGGGGGGGCAGTGGGGGCGATCGCCCCCCCCCCCCCCAAGAGCTTTGAGTTCAGGAAAATAGACCCGATTTGCCTCTTATACTATAGTTGATCCAAGAATTAAAGAGAGTAATAAATCATTTTTTACCCTTTTTTTCTTCGCAAACTCTCTGTGTTCTTTAGTCCGGTGTCTTTGGCAAAATCTGTTAGACACATATTTTTCCTAGGAATGGGTTAGAAATTGTATAATCAAAAATACCGGTCTATAATAATGGACTATTTGAGTTGGATAACCGTAGACATTTGGAAGTGTGAAGTGTTAAAAAGGATTTTAATCCTTGTCAGAGGCGCCGGAAGGAGGTTTATTTTATCACTAAGTGTTTACGGCATAGAATATTATTTCGTTAACGAACTTAAAATCAAAAATTTTTATATTATTTTATTTCTTAATAATTCACAACTGTATTTTTATTAACTTTAATTTTGGCATAAACGCCTTTTTAGGGACATTTAGACTAAAATATAGCCTTAGTCTCTCAAAAAATTCTAAGTTATAATTTAAATATTTACAAAATACCCATTGTCAAAAATGCAAGAAGTTAAACATATATAAAAAAATAAATTCGTCCATATAATATTAAAATTTTTTCGTCATTTTATTATTAATTAAAAACATTTCTAGGACATTTGGCGTTTCAGTTTATTTATTTCTTAAATCTTCTGCAGAATTACAATTAGACACTCAAAAGGGATTCAAATGTAATTAATTTTTATATGTTACAGTTAAAATTAGACCTACTTATTTTTATTGCTATTGCACTGACATCTTAATTTTATTTACTTTATTATATGGAAATCAGATAGCCCCAAAAAAATAAAATAAACGTGTTAATTCTACACGCTTAAGAAAAAGACACAAATACGATAATAAAATATTTAAAAAATTACTGCTAATTGGAATTGGAATATATATAAAATTAAACAGTGGGACACACTAAAATACAAATATATAAAAAAATAAAAAATATATAAACAACATTACACAATAAAATACAACAAAAACAAAAATTTAAATAATAAATTGTGTTTACACTGGTAAACATTACGTATCTAATTCGTAATCAAAGTCAGTGAAGCTATCTTTGCTCAAGTTAATTATAATTGGTTCCTCTATCTAACCGATCATGAGATTAAGTTTCCACATTTTGTTTTATTCTTTTATTATATGGATTTTAACCAATTTTCTGCAGTATCATTATTCAAAAAATCTTTCAAAAGTGCAGTAAAATTACTAATTGTGTAAGTTGCATTATTTCTGGCAATTCTACCTTTTACTTGAGAGATATTTCTTTCCCCAACAGACAGTTTCCGGACGATAAATAAGAACATATTTCCTATCTGGTTTTTCCCAGCATAAATTAAGTTCTCTGAGCAATTTCCAGAGTTCAGTTCTTTTAATTTCAGGTAAATCCCGATCTTCATTGATTTTAGTTAGAATTTTGTCGACGGTTGGGATCTGCTTCTCATAATAAAATGTATATACAACCTTTTTAATTGCAGTTTTCATCTTTTCTTCCAACGAGGTTTTTCGTCTGCCTGTGATCGAATGTAGCTTGGGAGTACTAACAATTCCAGTCGTTTTTTTTTCCTTCAGTATTCGGTACATAGTAGACTTGCCAACTCCTGTCATGTTGGAATACATCTCAACAGTGCCTTCGTTTAACGATTTTGGAATAAATATAGAGGTAGAAGCCATATCTTTTGGGTTCCTTACTAATCTCAAATAATATATAAAAACAAGCGTAAACAAAGATAAATCACTAAGGACAGACAGTAAGGTGTATTTTGCTCACTGATAGAAATTAAATTGAACTATCAGAAATTTTATTGTTGCAATAAATTTGTAAAAGCTTATAATATTTAAATATAATTAGAATTATGACAGTCGTCGGTTACCTGCGGCGCTGGAGCAAGTAGGTTGGAAGTTTCGGTAACAGTATTATTACTCTCTCTCTAGTTCTTAAATAGAATATACGAATGTGTATTCTTGCGATTGCTCCCCCCTCCCCCTCTCAAGAGCTCTGAGTTCAGGAAAATAGAACCGATTCTGCCTTTTATCTTACTAATGTGTATGCTGCTGGCACTCCCCCCCCCCCCCCCGTTGACAACTTGTTTTTCTTGCGATAGCCGCCCCCAAAAGCTTTGAGTTCTGGAAAATAGACCCGATTCTGCCTCTTATCCTAAGAATGTGTATGTTGCTGGCATCCCCCCCCCCTCTTCAAGAGCTTCAAATTAAGAAAAATAGACCCGACCCTGCCATTTACACTAGAAATGAGACTGTTTCCGCTGTCTCCCCCCCCCCCCCTGTCGACAACTTGCTTTCGCTTGCCACACTGTACTTTCGTGATATCACCGCCCCCCCCCCCAAGAAGAGAGGCTGGATCCGCCCCTGCTCGAAAAGCAATAGGGCTCAGAAATGCAACAAATATTAGGCTGTTAAACGAAGGAGAAAAGAGTAATGCTTATTAACAATGATATACTGCTGCCTAAAACGTGAATATTTGCAAAAAGAAGGTAAAATGAACCAAATTAATCATAGTAAATCACTATCACTATATAGTATAAAACAAAGTCGCTTTCTCTGTCCCTATGTCCCTTTGTATGCTTAAATCTTTAAAATTACGCACCGGATTTTGATGCGGTTTTTTTCAATAGATAGAGTGATTCAAGAGGAAGGTTTATATGTATAATAACATCCATTAAATAGTGGAGAAATACTGTTATTTTTGAGGTTTCTAATGTGATGTCGTTAATTATCATATTTTTTTCCGCTTACATTGCAAACGCAGGGTGAACCCTACGAGATTTATCAAAATAATGTACTAATTATTTGTACACATTGAAAAGGTCTACAGAAAATTCAGCGATGGTATATGTCTATCTCTCATGGATATCCCACAATAACATTTTTTTGTCATTTACTTTTTACGACAAATAATGGCAAATTTTGAAGCGATTTTAACCAATACAGCATTAATCCTTATCCAATTAAATAGCTTAAATACATTGTTGATTTAATATAGATCTATATGGTCCTTTACAGCACAAGATTTAAATGAATATTTTCGAAGATATTACAGATTTAAAATTGCGGGAAGTAGCGCTTGCGGCGGTACTGGCCGACCGGGGCGGCGGCAGCGTGCCTATAAATAGCGCGTCGGAGGCCGATGTAATAATTGTTGTAAAAATAAAATAAATAGTCACAGTTTTTCTGTAGTGTATTTAGTATCAGCATTGCACCCGTGCGAAGCCGGGGCGGGTCGCTAGTTTAAGATAAATTTTTAACCGTGACAATGTAGGTGCAACAGAACGGTCTATATCCATTAGGCTTAAGGAATATGAAAGATGTATAAAAAAGAAACAAATTGTACAACAAATATATTTCTTTATTTCCTACTGAAATTTTGTTTTTTTTTTAAATGTTGATTTATGTGGCAAATCGCCACCCTCTAATAAATCTCTAATCAAGAAAAACTAAAAAAAACTAAATGCTCCAAACTTCTTGATTTGGTGAAAAATAACTTTCCGCTTGCACGTACGGTACGGTAATTTTTCTCCACTAAACTCGTATGAAAAAAAAACTTTTACAAAGTTCTAAATCCAAAGAAAATCTCGCAAACTGTGTCAACAGATCCGGAAAAAAACTCGCAAAGCAGATTTATTTCGGCAAATCCACACGCTAAGTGAATTGGAGTTTTGTTGCTGCGAAAAAATTAATATCCCCAGAGAACATAATTTATTCTGTTAGAAAGTGTCGCAGCTTCTTAGGATTTTTTTTCGATAAAAACGACAAAAACAGATACATTAAGTTTTTTTTAAGAACTGAAGTTGTTAATGAAATTTGCATTTATTAGTAGTTAGGGTGATTTTAAAGGATTTATCCTTAAAAATAAAAGCGTCCTACCTTTAATTTGCAATAAAAATAAAAGCGGCGTTTCTAACCTTTTTTCAATCGCGACTTTCTTCTATTTTTTAGTAAAATTCTAGATCCCCCTTTCTCACCCAGGCGCGGATCGCCCCCCCCCCCCGCCCCCCCCCCAAGAGCTTCGAGTTCAGGAAAATAGACTCGATTTTGCCTCTTATACTATAGTTTCTTCAAGAACTAGAGAGAGTAATAAATTATTTTTTACCCTTTTTTTCTTCGTAAACTACTTATGTTCTTTAGTCCAGTGAGTTTGGCAAAATCCGTTAGACGCCTATATTTTTCATAGGAGTGTATTTTTATTATTTTTAGTTTTGGCATAGAAACCGTTTTAGGAACATTTAGACTAAAACGTAGCTTTATTCTCTCAAAAGTTATAATTTAAATACTTACAAAATACCCACTGTCAAAAATACAAGAAATTAAACATATATAAAAAATAAATTCGTCCATAAAATATTAAAATTTTTTTGTGGCTATCGATCAGTTTATTATTAATTAAAAATATTTTTACGACATTTGACGTTTCAGTTTATTTATTTCTTAAACCATCTGCAGAATTACAATTAAAGACTAAAAAGGGATTCGAATGTAATTAATTTTGATATGTTATAGTTAAAATTAGACCTACTTATATTTATCTCTATTGCACTGACATCTTAATTTAATTTACTTTATTATATGGAAATACGATAGCCCCAAAAAAATAAAATAAACGTGTTAATTCTACACGCTTAAGAAAAAAACATAAATACAATAATAAAATAATAAAAAAATTACGGCTAATTGGAATTAAATATATATAAAATTAAAGAGTGGGACACACTAAAATAAAAATATATAAACAACATTAAACAATAAAATACAACAAAAACAAAAATTTAAATAATAAATTGTGTTTACACTGGTAAACATTACGTATCTAATTGGTAATCAAAGTTAGTGAAGCTATCTTCGTTCAAATTAATTATAATTGGTTCCTCTATCTCACAGACCATCAGATTGCTCTATTCTTTTATTATATGGATTTTCCCAATTTTCCCCAGTAACTTTATTCAAAAAAAATCTTTCAAAAATGCAGTTAAATTATTAATTTCGTAAGTTGTGTTATTTCTAGCAACTCTACCTTTTACTTGAGAGAAATATTTCCTTCTCCAATGGACAGTTTTCGGACGATTATAAGAACAGATTTCCTATCTGGTTTTTCCCAGCAAAAATTACGTTCCCTGAGCAATTTCCAGAGCTCAGTTCTTTTAATTTTAGGTAAATCCAGATCTTCATTGATTTTAGTTAGACTTTTGTCGACGGTTGTGACCTGCTTCTCATAATAAAATGTATGTATAACTCTTTTCATTGCAGTTTTCATTTCTTCTTCCAACGAGGTTTTTCGTGTGCCTGTGATCAAATGTGGCTTGGGAGTACTAACAATTCTAGTCGTTTTTTTTCTCCTTCAGTATTCGGTACATAGTAGATTTTCCAATTCCTGTCATGCTGGAACACATCTCAACAGAGCTTTTAACATTATTATCTACATATTGATATATTAAGGCATCATAAACATTCGTCGTAATAAGTTTTTGTTGAGGAAAAAATGCCTTGGTCGAACGATTTTGGAATAAATATAGAGGTGGAAGGATAAATTTTTGGGTATGTCACTAATCTCAAATAATATATAAAAATAAGCGCAAACAAGATAAATCATTAAGGACACACTGTAAGGTGTACTTTGCTTACTGACAGAAATTAAGTTGAACTATCAGAAATTTTATTGTTGCAGTAAATTTATAAAAGTTTATAATATTTAAAAATAATTAGATTTACGGCAGTCCTCAGTTACCTGCGGCACTGGAGCAGGTACGTTGAAGGTTTTATTACTCTCTCTAGTTCCTGAATATAGTATAGGAATGTGTATGCTTGCGATCGCCGTCCCCCCCTCCCATGAGCTTTAAGTTCAGGAAAATAGAACCGATTCTGCCTTTTATATTATTATGTGTATGCTGCTGGCACCACTCCCCCCATTGACAACTTGTTTTTCTTGCGATAGTCGGCCCCCCAAAAGCTTTGAGTTCAGGAAAATAGACCTGATTCTGCCTCTTATACTAGGAATGTGTATGCTGCTGGCATCCCCTTCTCTCTCCAAGAGCTTCAAATTCAGAAAAATAGATCCGACTCTACCTTTTACGTTAGAAATGGGAATGATTCTGGTGTCTCCCCCCCCCCCGTCGACAATTTGCTTTCGCTTGCCATACTTTACTTTTGTGATATCACCGCCCCGCCCCCCCCCCCCCCAAAGAGAGAGTCTGGATCCGCCCCTGTTCTCACCCATATGTGATCCATCAAACAAAAAATAAAGGGTTTGAGAAAATATATTTTAGAACTCAACAAGAGTGATAATATTTTTTATTAAGTCTAAATTATTAATGATAAGTGTCAAATTACAGAAATTAAAATTAATAGCAATAGAAAAAAAGAGCAAAAGGCTAATAATAAAAAATATATATCGCTTCTGTTTGTAAATGGTCTGTCACAGCAATTTCAACATTTTTTCAGAAAATGCGACTTGCAAGTTGCTCATAAAACTCATAACCTCTTATCAAAGATTTTTCCCAACTAAAATCAAAAACTTCAAAATTTCAAAAAGTCGTATACGAAATTCCTTATGGAGACTGCAATGCTACATACATCGGGCAAACAAGCCAATATTTAGAAAGTAGATTGAAGAGCCACAAATACGACAAGAAAAATACTATAGCTTTAACCATTGACGAATTATACTAAAACGGCTCATTCTTATGGGAGGATTGGAAGCGCTAAGTATTAAAACTCGGTCATTGATAAATCCGAAAATTTAAATATTTTATACTTGTTTCTAACAAAAGTATGTATAACACATTAAATTACTGATATAGATATCAGTTATTGATAATATTGTAAATTGCCTTTTATAAATAAAACGGCGTACCAGTTTGGCGTACCATTTAGGAGCGTCAAAATTATAGCACAGGATAGGAATTCTTGGTGTATTTCTTCTATGCTTTAACTAATCATGAAAATATCATCATTTTAATTTCAATAACACTAAAATCCTCAAAATAGAGGGTAGCCATAAATGACAAAAAAAAAAGAAATAAACAATCTGAATAGATTATACGTACCACTTCATTGATGCAAAATATTCAAATTGACGTCGATAAAGCAGCAGGATTGTGTAATATGTTACTGTACACACAAGCCACGACAGACCAAGTATTTATATTTTTTACCATTATAAACTAAACACATAATCAGATTATGAAATCATATTTCAAAGTAATTTTTTTCATTTAATCTTATGTTTTTGTACTATCTATCCATTTTTGTTTTTTAGTTTGATAAAGGATAAACATCTTACCCGAAATGTCACCGGCCTTTTGCATATATATATATATATATATATATATATATATATATATATATATATATATATATATATATATATATAAACAAAAATAAAATAAAATCTTGGCTTAGCGGAGGTGAAATGTGTCAAGCTGTACTATTCTCGTGTTAAAAAGTGCGGAACATTCCAAAGTATGGAAAGACTCCGGGTCCGACAGATGGCGACAGCGCTGTTTCGTCCTAATATGGGACTCGTCAGGCCACCGCAGTCGGTACAAACCATCATCTCGCCTCTGTATCCTATAAAGCTGAATTTAAGATTAAAATATGTGGAATATCGTAATAGGCTAAACAAGATAATTAAAGATACGAAGAACACGTATTATAGAACTAAAATAAGTGAAAATACGAGAAACATAAAGAAAATGTATCAATTTATAAGTGAAGCAACAAATGAAAAAACAACAATCCCTAACATCACACAAATAAATGACAACAATGAAAGCATCACAGATCCCAGGATTATATCCGAATCGTTTAACAACTATTTTATAAACATCGGAAAAACAATGTCAGAGGCAATAAATTGTCCAGAAAACCCTTATAAAATCAAGAGTACTGCCGACTCATCAATGTTTCTGAGACCTACAAATTCAGACGAGGTTTCTATGCATATAAACAGCCTAAAGAACAATTGCTCCTCAGGTTGTGATCAAATTTCGGCCAGGACACTTAAGTTTCTGCATGAATACATTAGAATGCCTCTTGTTCATATAATAAACTTAGTCTTTAAATCTGGAAGGGTGCCCTCCCATTTTAAGGCATCTGTTGTCACTCCGATCTATAAGTACGGTGATAAGAATTGTGTGGGAAGCTATAGACCGGTGAGTATGGTCTCCAATGTTGCGAAAATATTTGAGAAATGCTTAAAGACGCGTCTTGTAGATTTTTTCAATAACAATGCTGTATTGTCAAATAACCAGTTTGGATTCAGAGAGGGTAACAGTACAACGGATGCAGTGTTCGAGCTAGTAAATAGCGTCACGGAACATTTAAACGGTGGAGATAAGTGTATTGCTCTTTTCCTTGATCTGGCGAAGGCTTTTGACACGGTCTCCCATGCTCTTCTTCTTGAAATGTTGGATGCATGTGGAGTGAGGGGAATCGTTTCTGAGATCTTCCGAGATTATCTCAGGGATCGTCCCCAGCGAGTCAGAATTGGGAAAACTATCAGCGAAGCTAGAATGGTTGAGCATGGCATACCGCAGGGAACTGTGATCGTACCTGTTCTTTTTAATTTATTTATCAATAATGTTTGCGGTCTTGCTTTGGAGGGGAAAATAGTGTCGTATGCTGAAGATACTGCTGTGGTCTTTTTTGCTAAAACATGGGAAGATGTAAGAGAAAAGCTAAAATCAGGCTTTAAAATAATAAAGCACCTTTTAGATACCATTAAATTAAGTTTGAACATCAAAAAAAACACATTATATTGCTTTTTCCCTAACCGAAGCCAATAGACCAATTTTTTCTCAGATAGTCTTGGATTGTATAAGTGAACCTCTGCGAGAAAGCGCTAGTACTAGATATCTTGGTGTAGTGATTGATAAACATCTCAAGTGAGATCAACATTTGCTATATCTAGTTAAAAAGATAAGATGTTTAATTTATAAATTTTATATGTTGAGAGAATTTCTATCAAAAAATAATTTAATAATGATTTATAGAGCACTTGTTGAGTCTTTGTTGAGCTATGGCGCACTGATTTGGGGAGCGGCATGTAACTGTCATCAAAAACAATTAGCAATTACACAAAACTATATTGTGAAAATTGTATTGAAAAAACCAAGATTGTACCCCACTGATTTGTTGTATGATGAGAATATTTGTAACTTGAAGAGCCTGTATATTATCACAGTTTGAAATTTTATACATCGTAACGAAAGATTTGCAAAATTAGTAATATCTCATGTGTATGGAACGAGGGGTAACACCAATAATTTACTTAACACCAAATATTGTGGAAATAACCAGGGGCATCATTTTGTTTCTTATATTGGCCCTAAATTGTATAATCTCATACCAGTTAATATACGTAATATTACAGGAAGGAAACAATTTAAAAAGGTATTCAGGACATTTTACTTCTCAAAAAGTCATCTCTTTTTGAATACCTTTAAAATGATAAATGTATTTTAATAATGTAATATTTGTTTTAGAGTTTTAGTAATTTTAATATTTATTTTTATATTTGCACTTTTGTAATTTTCTGTCTTGTTTATATCGATTGACGTGTATATCTAATTATGTGGATCTTTGTTAACTAGTGTAGGGATTGATATTCACCAATAAATTTGTATAGTAGGCAGTTATATTTTGTTGTGTCTTTGTGGTTGATTGGACTGATTAGTGAATATGTAGTCATGTTGAAATTGTATATGGTTATGTTTACTATTAATGCACATACAGGTATTTCATACCTAGGTGCAAGATAAACTCTGTGATTTGTGTAATTATTATCAAGACTAATGTACTATTTGTTTGTATATTGTAACTTAATATTTGTGAAATAAACTGAATTGAAATTGAATTGAATTGAAAACAGCAAACAGGACGACAAAGGCGACATCTCGATGTTTCACTCGATAACACAAGAACCACGCAGAATGACAAAATTTATAAAAATCGCCATGTGGTGGCGCGACGGTGAATAAAAACAGAAATCTATAAAATCGAATACACAAAACGCGCTGCCCAAAGGATAGGGGTCGCATTATTCGGTACAAGGCAACACACATTTCACGTCCGCTAAGCCAAGATTTTATTTTATTTTTGTTTCTATATTACACGAACAATAACTTATTTATTTATTTTTTACTTGTTTGGCTTTAAACACACTAAACGGTGCTCTCATAGGAGGATCGTTTGGTGCGACACGTGGCTTTCGTTGCCAATCTAGCAGCAAGCCTGGTTAACCCTGCATAAGGTAACTTCATAAAATAACTATTTTTGAAAACGGATTTTGTGTCTAAAAGTAATACACGTTAATAACAAAAAAAAATAGTTTAATGGACTAGACTCAAATTTTCTAATAAAAAAATTAAAATATAAAAATTAAAAGCATTTAAAATTCCACCATTTTAATTGATAACAAATTATTTTTGATATTTGAATATTAAATTAAAAACAATTCAAACACTTAAAATTTAAAATAACATTTCGTGAGCCTTCCATTGCTTTCAGTACCAATAATTTCTCTTTTTGATACATCTTTATAGGAGTTTCTGATACTAACGGGCCTTAAAGTTAAATAAAAATTTGTTTTTCACCTAATGTAGACTTTACTAATGACACTGTATACTTGTGTGTCAGAATTATAATATGTAATTACTTTTAGCTAGCAACTACGTTTTCAAAAATAATTATTTTATGAAGTTACCTTATACAGGGTCAAAAACAAATAAACTTTGCATCACATGTGACCAAATTTTAATAGCCCCATATGGATGTTGTAGAAAAGCACACATTAATATGGCGCCACTTTAAACAAAATATATCTGGGATGAAGCATTGTCAAAACTAAGAAGTTTTATGTAGGGTGCGTCGAGTCTTATTTTGCAACAGTGGCGCAATTTACAAAAAATGGGCAAAAAATCTAAATTATCTTATACACTTGAAATTGTGTATATAGGCTATATATATATATATATATATATATATATATATATATATATATATATATATATATATATATATATATATATATATATATATATATATAGGCGCGGATCCAAGGGGGGGGGCGGAAAATTTTCCCCATTTTGCCTCTTATACCATAGTTTATTCAATAACTAGAGAGAGTAATAAATCATTTCAATTTTGAAAATATTGTCGTCATTAAATTTGAAATAAAATGACATAGATTCGAAATCGATACCTCATTTATTAGCAATGTTACGGCGTTATAAATAATTAAATTTTTAATAAAGTCCAAGAGTATGTGACGCCTATGCTGCTTACTACACATGCGTATAAAGTTTAATTTTTGTCATTTTGATTTTTAATCACCACGTGCGATTGGTGTATAGTCTATTCAAGCACTAGAGAGAGTAATAAATAATATTATACCCTTTTTTTCTTCGCAAATTACCTGTGTTCTTTAGTCCGGGGTCTTTGTCAAAATCTATTAGACACATATATTTTTCATAGGAATGGGCTAGAAATTTTATAATCAGAAATACCGGTCTATAATAATGGACTATTTGGGTTGGATAATAATAGATATTTGGATGTGTGAAGTGTTAAAAAGGATTTTAATCCTTATCATAGGCGTCGGAAGGAGGCTTATTTTATCACTAAGTATTTATGACATAGAATATTATTTTGGTAATAAACTTAAAATAAAAAGATATTGTAATATTATTTTATTTTTTCTGATATCTTAATAATTCACATACATTATATAATATAGATAATTTTGACATATTTAACACAAATCACAACTGTATTTTTATTATTTCTAATTTTGGCACAGAAACCGTTTAGTCACATTCAGCCTAAACGTAGCCTTTTTCTCTCAAAAAATTTATATTATAGTTATCATTTAAATACAAAATATCCAATGTCAAAAATACAAGAAGTTAAACATATATAAAAAATAAATTCGTCCACATAATATTAAAATTTTTTGGGGTTATCCGTCATATTATTATTAATTAAAAACATTTTTAGGATATTTGTTGTTTCAGTTTATTTATTTCTTAAACCATCTGCAGAATTACAATTAAACACTAAAAAGGTATTCAAATATAATTAATTTTTATATGTTGCAGAAAATTTAAATAATAAATTGTGTTTACGCTGGTAAACATTACGGATCTAATTCGTAATCAAAGTCAGTGAAGCTATCTTCGCTCAAATTAATTATAAATGGTTCCTCTATTTCACCAATCATGAGATCGAGTTTCCACATTTTCTTTTATTCTTTAATTATATGGATTTTTCCCAATTTTCAACAGTAACTTTATTTAAAAAAATCTTTCAAAACTTCAGTTAGATTACTAATTTTGTAAGTTGTGTTGTTTCTAGCAACTCTACCTTTTACTTGAGGTTTTTCGTCTGTCTGTGATCGAATCTAGCTTGGGAGTACTAACAATTCTAGTCGTTTTCTTCTCGTTCAGTATTCGGTACATAGTAGATTTTCCAACTCCCGTCATGTTGGAACACATCTCAACAGAGCTTTTAACATTACTATCTAGATAGTGACATCTTAAGGCATCATAAACATTCATCGTAATTAGTTTTTCGTTGAGGCAAAAACGGCCTGGTTTAACGATTTTGGACTAAGTATAGATATGGAATCCATATCTTTTGAGTGTCTGACTAATCTCAAAAATATATAAAAACAAGCACAAACAAGATAAATCACTAAGGACACACTGTAAGGTGAACTTTGCTCACTGACAGAAATTAAATTAAACTATCAGAAATTTTATTGTTGCAGTAAATTTATAAAAGCTTATAATATTTAAATAAAATTAAATATAATCAGATTTACGGCAGTCCTCAGTTACCTGGGGCACTGGAGCAGGTACGTTGGAGGTTTCGGTAACAGTTTTATTACTCTCTCTAGTTCTTGAATAGAGTATAGGAATGTGCATGCTTGCGATCGTCCCTCCCCTTCCCAAGAGTTTTGAGTTCAGGAAAATAAAACCGATTCTGCCTTTTATATTAGGAATGTGTATGCTGCTGGGACTACCCCCCCCCCCCGTCAGTTTTCAACTTGTTTATCTTGCGATAGCCACCTCCCAAAAGCTTTGAATTCAGGAAAATAAACCCGATTCTGCCCCTTATACTAATTGTGTAGGCAGCTCGCATCCTATCCCCCTGTCGACAACTTGTTTTTTCTTGTGATCGCCCTCCCCCTCTCCAAGAGCTTCAAATTCAGAAAAATAGATCCGACCCTGCCTTTTACACTACAAATGGGAATGGTGCTGGTGTCTCCTCCCCCCCCCCCCCGTTGACAATTTGCTTTCGCTTTCCTTACTGTACTTTTGTGATATCACCGCCCCCCCCCCCAAAGAGAGAGGCTGAATATATATATATATATATATATATATATATATATATATATATATATATATATATATATATACATAGATGCTCTTATGTTCAAAACATCAATATATCTATTCACCGTCGATAAATAAAAATACTCATATATATTCAGCTTTGATCCTATACTTAATATCATATTTAATTGACCAAACATGCTGATTTGCAACGAGTTTCAATTTAGAATATTGCATAATTTATTGGCGCTCGCTATAAACTTTATTTGAATTTTCAAAAGAAGTAATTGAAAGTAAACATACTCTCGCTAAGTATATATTTACCTTTTAATGCACTTGGCTTCGTTATTTAATGTCTGTTTGCAGACAACTTGTTTGAGTCTTTTGAAACTCGATATGGAAGCGTTTTATGATCAGTAAGACGTATTTTAGATGTTGTAAAGTTGAAACTTTGTTTAGATAAAACTTATATAATTTGAAATTGTGTTACGTTAATCTTTAAGAAGTTATTAAGGGAAAATGGTTTAATGTTTGCGCTTATTAAATTGGTGTGAGTCAGTGGCGGGTGGTATTAAGGGAAAAATAGTATTACGAAATAAAATAATATACCGGGCCTCTTTTTTCTCTTTAAAATATTCAAAAAAATTGAATAAGTTATTGTTCCAATCCGCCGATTTTTAGACTCTGTATTATTGAATACACTTTATTATTTTGAAAACTTTTTATTGTCAACCTTAATTGTAACATTCATCAAACTATTTCAAATTGCGTCGACGAACTCTCAAACTATAGTGTCCCCGAAAGCCGATCCGGACCCTTTATATCCCCTTTGGTCGACACCGGGAGATTCCCTAACTTTCTAGAAAGATTTCCATACTACATGGTGTAATAAAAATAAAAAAAAGGAATAATCCGGAGATTTCTAGATCTTCTGTCATAGGCGTTCTATGTTAAAAATAAGGCAATAGAATTCTCTAAAAAGTTCCAGACCTTCTTTCATAGACGTCTCCTGAGGAAATTAACAAAAGGTAAAATTAATCAAATAAATTATGAACTCTTAGAAAATAAACCTAAAACCCTAAAAACTACAAACTAAAGGGTGTTTTTTATAGAGGTATAAAACTTTAAGTTGGCAACACTTTTTTAACTGGCGGCCATTTTGTCAGCTGTCAAGTGATTTATGTTTAGTTTGGTTTGGCATTTCAACATAAATAGACTGATGCCTGAACAACGCTTCCAAATTGTGCAAATTTATTTTGAAAATCATGGTTCTGTTCGAAATACGTATCGCGCACTACGTCCATTTTACGGTCGACATAATCGTCCATCAGAGCAGTTAATTCGATTAACTGTGGAACGTTTTCGTACCACGTTTACTCTAAATGATAATACGCATCCACAGAGACGTCGTACAGTGCGTACAGAAGAAGTCATTGCTGTTGTAGAGCGTAGCGTAGAGGAAGACCCGAATCAGTCTATCCGCCATCGTGCACAGGAATTGGATATGTGTCCATTCACTTTATGGAAGATTTTGCAGAAAGATCTTGGTTTGCGTGCTTACAAAATCCAACTCGTGCAAGAATTGAGGCCACACGATCACCTAGCAAGGCGTAGATTCGGTGAATGGGCCCAAAACAAGATTGCCGTTGATCCCGATTTTTGTTTAGCGATGAAGCTCACTTTTGTTTGAATGGATACGTCAATAAACAAAACTGCCGTATTTGAAGTGATGATAATCCTCAAGTGTATGTTGAGACACCGTTACATCCAAAAAAACTGACTGTTTCGTGTGCTTTATGGGCTGGTGGAATCATTGGTCCGTACTTCTTTAAAAACGATGCTGGTCAGAACGTTACAGTCAATGGTGACCGCTATAGAGCCATGATTACTAACTTTTTCGTTCATCAGTTGAACAACCATGATGTGCAGGAGCTGTGGTTTCAACAAGACGGCGCAACATGTCACACAGCTCGTGCTACAATTGATTTATTGAAGGAAATGTTTGGTAACCGCATAGTTTCACGTTTCCGATCCGTGAATTGGCCTCCAAGATCGTGCGACTTAACGCCGCTAGACTATTTTCTGTGGGGATATGTGAAGTCGCTAGTCTACGCCGATAAGCCCGAAACAATTTATCACTTGGAGGACAACATTCGTCGCGTTATTGCCGATATACGACCACAAATATTGGAAAAAGTCATCGAAAATTGGACCTCCAGATTAGACTACGTCCGAGCCAGCCGTGGCGGTCATATGCCAGAAGTCATATTTAAATTATAATGCCAGAAGGTTATCTTTCGAATAAAGTAAATTTCATGTCAATTTAAAAAAATCATCTTTGTTTTATTCCATTTAAAAGTTCTATACCTCTATAAAAAAAACACCCTTTACATACACAAATTAATACTATGAAGTGTAAAACGCTATAAAGTTCATTACATTATATATAGGGAAAGAAAAACAAAAAAACTGGAACTAGGAGAAAATAGGCCTGCCGTTTACTTTTTCTCTAAAATTATACTACGGTGCTATTTCTCCACTTACTCTTGGACCCCATATTTGCCCATTCGATTAGCTCACGTAGAGTTAGGGGGGTTATAGTAGATAAAAATAAGGTGCCACCAACTTTAAGGTTGGGTCGTCCTAGTGGGAAAAAAAGCTGATATAATAATAATAATAATAATAATGTTTATTCATAATATACATACAAAAAGTATTTTCTCAAGTCAAAATAAAACTACACATTATAGTGAAACATTAAGTAGACAACAACAAATCAGTCTAAAATTATTAAAAAAACAAAATTTTTGCAACAAGTCAAATTTACAAGCAAAACAAGTACAGTGAGGGAATCTTCTGTGCTTCTCTGTCATATTAAATCATTGAAATTATTTAATAGAAACTCTTCAATACTGTAGAAAGCTTTTATCTTCAGATAGTTTTTCATTTTGGATTTAAACTGCTGCGTACCGAGGTTTTTAACAACATTAGGAAGCACATTAAAAAATTTCAGCCCATAGTGGCTCCCACCATCCCTGGCTCTAGCAGTTCTTATAGTAACTTATAGTAATAAGTTAAAGTAAAATAATTCCTACCCCTCGTGTTATAGTTATAGTAATCACTATTACAGATATACCTATCGGCATTCTTTTTGATATGCATAAGGCAATTCATGATATAAATAAATGGTAAAGTAAGGATGCCAAGGGAGATAAAACTGGCTCTACAACATTCTCTGAACCCCACACCAGACATGATCCTTATACAACGCCTTTGTATGGCAAATACCCTGGAAGCATGCAATGAATGTCCCCAACACAGGACAGCGTAGCTAAGATGTGAGTGGATATGACCATAGTAAGCCTTTGCAAGAATATCAATAGATACTAGGTTTTTCAGATTACGTAATATAAATATATTTCTACTTAAAATACTTATAAGATATTCAGCATGTCGCTTCCATGTCAGTTTAGTGTCAAGATATACGCCCAAGAACCTTACAGCCGATTCACTTACATTCAAAGCCCTCAGTGAAAAATCCATTGTCTGGGTTTTGGTCTCATTGAGAATTAATTTGTTAGCAGTAAACCATTGCTGAATATCCGACCGCGTGCTCTCCATTTGTCGACTAAGATTTATCATATCATCCGCTCTCTCGAGTGCCGTTGTGTCATCAGCAAACAAAATAATAGCTGTACCCTCATTTGAAATACATGTACTAATCTCATTCACATATAAAAGAAACAACAACGGCCCAAGAACTGAGCCTTGGGGCACACTTTGAATGACTGGACTCGAGCTTGATGTCTCACCATTAAATGTTACATATTGGAGACGATTTGACAAGTAAGATTTAATAAGATTGACTGTGCAATCGTTAAAGTAATATTTATAAAGCTTTTGAATCAAGAGATCATGGGACACGCAGTGAAAAGCTTTTGTTAAATCAAAGAAGGAGACCCGTACATACATTCTCCCCTCAAAACACTCTACAATGTACGAAGTTAGATGGTTTATGGCAGCTGTAGTTGACATGTTGCAACGAAAACCAAACTGACAGGGATTGAACAGATACTAGTCTTTAAGATAGTCACACATCTGATTTTTTAAAGCACTCTCAAAGATCTTACTAAATAGTGGCACAATTGAAATTGGCCTTTAGTTAACAACATCATCGCAGGCTCCCTTCTTAAAAACTGGCACCACACGAGCCAATTTCAAACATTCGGGAAAAACTGCTAATTTTATTAAAAAAAAAATTTTAGTTAGCGGGTATATTATAATATTTTTTATAGTCTTAAGTATCCTAATATTTAAACCAAAGCAGTCCTTACTAGGACTATTATTAAGGTTAGACATTATATCCCTCAGATTATTAAAAGTAATTTCATTAAAATGAAATGTTGGACTCGAGCTATTTATATTTAGGGAGTCTAGGTAGCCAAGCGGGTTGGAACCTGAATTCGGAATATTATGCATTATATTTTCAGCAATATGTGAAAAGAAGATGTTAAAATCGTTAGCATTTAACTTTTCAGTCAGTGGCTTGTCAATAATGGGGTTGTTGTTTTTAACAACATCCCATATTTCTTTAATCTTATTTTTTGATATGTTAATATGCTTACTGTTCGCTTGTTTTTTAATTTTTTCAATTTTATTTTTATAGTCCCTTCGAAAAGATTTTAGCATATCATGGATAACCAAGACCGGACTTGTTTTATTCAGCTGAGTTAGAAACTTTAAGGTATCCCTCATCTGCCTCAACTCCTCATTAAACCAGTGGATCTTATAAGAATATCCAAAATTATTCCTGTTTACCAGCTTTGTTTTTACAGGAAACGATGTTTCACAGGCATCCTTTATTAAATTTATAAATGTTTCGAACTGTATACTAAAGTGAAAGATATAGTCTAACCTAGCCACAGAAATAGACCACACAGAAATATTAGGTTTATTAAAAAATCTTAAAACAGTTTAAATAGTAACAGAATAGCTAATTTATTTTGCTGAAATTATAAAAGGTTACTAACCAGTAGGGTTTGACAGTTTAGTGCAAAAGCCTTAATAATAAAATTGATAAGAAAAGTACACTACTCTAAATTACACTGTACATATAGCCCAAAAAGAAATCGCAAATATATCAAATACTCGTAAATAGTGCGCTAATGAGCGGGATATGACCGAACCAATGAAATAGTGCTACATAACCTACTTTTGACCGCAACCCTTACATGGAAGTTTGCTGCAATTTTTATGATCTATTTATACTACTTCGTATCCTATCCATATCATTATGGTTTTAAGTAAATTAGTAATTAATCATTAATATTTCAATATTTCAATAAATTAATAAAAAAATGTACAACTTTAAAATAACTTATCTTAAATGTCCTTGACATAGATCCTGGTGAGATCCAGCTTTTATCATAACTTGAAGCCTCAAGATAGTAATGCATGGTGGATTGAGCACCAGGAACGGAACGGGCTGTTACAGCTTCTTCTGAGACGTCAGTACCATCTTGGAAGAGATGAAAAGGAAACGACAGAGCGACGAAACATCGGTGGAAGATTGGCGAAAAGAAGAAGAAAGGAAGATCGAGTAAAATAAAGATCGTTGAAAAAGAAGAGGCCTGAAAAAAACGCCCAGAATTAGTAACTAGTTTTATCAATCTCTTGCAGAGAATGCAGAAGATAAAAACTAGTTTTAAACCGGGAATACAAGGATGAAATTTAACTTATTCCGTTACAACTTTAAATCATAACTACACAACATAGTTATCAAGGTATAACTGCCCACGGGAAAAAAACTTCTTTAGGATTAAACCGGTAAAAAGCCGTTCGAGCAACGCACGTACACTTTTTACAAGAGAGAGAGGAAAAAAAAGGGAAATATCTATCGGCTAATCCCTTTTCAAGGATAAAAGGCCCCAAAAAAAATGAAACCACAACTACCAACCTAACTGTAACTCTGAATACAGTCATAAGTCTGCAATTGGTAACACTGCCTGTTGATGCCATATCTCATTCTAATCAAAGTATCACGAAAAACAGAATTTCTGTAATTTCGGATGTCGACCTAACAATTAAATATTTGACTGATGGGTTTGGTCTATATTTCTTGGTTGTTAACTGATATCAATGTCAATCAATAACTTCACAACAATAATAACAACGACACTATTTTTTTTTACTTTTGACGTACTAAATCTACTTTTTGCCTAAAATGGCGACAAAACATACTACGGACATTTTCGGTTTGACACCTCAGTTCAATCTGTCATCCATTTTGTTTTTTGAAATTCGCGGGTTTTAGCACGTTCATATCTGGCAACATTGCCTTTTCAAGAATACGGCTTTTACTGTCAAAAGTATGAAGTGACAGTCACTTTTCATATCACACTCTCAAGGATACTGGCCCTGTGTATCAGATACACACAAAACGAAGTAATGGATTGGTTAATAAAAATGTAGAGCAAACTTCAAGAATATCATTATTGAAATCTAGAATTTCTGGCGCAAATGAAATCTCAAAATTTTACCATGAAATATAATATAATATTACCAACTATGAACGCCTTACCAAATCCTGGCAACACCCTGTGAGGTACTTCAGTTCAGACTTACCTAATGATTGTCCTAATGCTGACTGGAGTCTACCTATATGCTAGCTCATCTCAGGGTAGATTCGTTGTTTTTATATTGTTCCACTAGTTTTAATATATTGCCTGTGTAAGTTTTATAAATGTCTAAATCGGGAAAAAAAGGCGCCACCAAATTTTACTTTAGAATGAGCTCTAATGATTATACTACGAGCAATTGTAGTAAAGAAAACTTGAAAAAGAATAAATATTTAATATGTCATATCCGGGTAAATAAATCGCAGAGTCTAAGTACTTAAAAGTATCCTAATTTAAAATTATAGGAAATAAAACCAATTAAATAGAGGCCAATACATTTATTCCTCACGGTATACCCCTTCCCAGAAAATAAGTACAACCTCTGGAAAAAGTTATCACCAGTGTGAATTCTTGCAAGCTCCTCTAATGGGGCTATCTGAGAAATTGCGTTAACAAACGGTAAATTTGCAATCAATAAAAAAAACTCTGTTAACGACTTAGTCGAAAGTTATTGACTTTCTATGACATAGAAAAGGTGAAAATTAAATAAAAAAAGAAAGAATAAGTTAAACTTGACAGTGTCCTGCACAGTGAACGGCAAACCGATTCAAAAGTAAACAAATAAACTACACTTGGAAGGTTTACGTCGACATAGCCCAGTCATAGAAGATAAAAACACTCTCTATTTTAAACTGGACTATGAAGTTCCATAAGCCCAACAATGCAGGAGACTATCAACTTTGCAGTAATAAAAAAAAAATAAGCAATATCAAAAAAAACTACAAAAATATCTGCAAAGAGAAAGAATTAGAAATTTGATAATGAGAGAGATAATGAGTGTTTAAATGACAGTTAACAAAAATATAACAATAGAAAATTACACAAAAAAGTGATAGATAATTACAAAAATTAGATCATAGAAATCAACTTATAACTGTCGCTCAAGTGATTAAAATCTTAACAAAATTTTTCTGAAAAGTATGTTACAATTTTGAACAAAAATAACTAGTTTCCAAAATATTCAATTTTTAAGTAATTAAAATTTTCAATAAATTTATCATTATAATATTCAATACTTTAAACAATTCTTAAATGGTTACTTGGCCACTCTGGGACTCTAAAAATGGAACCATAATAAAAAACCTCAATTACAGTAGAGTATCGCAAAATAAAACATTTAAATTTGAGGTTGTAGCGCAACGAAGTCGACTGCGTTTCGCTTTACATAGTTTACTGGTTCGCCGCAAATATTATGTGATATGGTAAGTTACCAAAAGATAAATATCATTAGAAAAAAAATATTAAAGTCCAAATATTTAAAATCTATTAATTAGAAAGGTTCAAAATCATGTACACAAGAATCCCTTACCTGTTAGCCCTCTAGGTAATCGAACAGAAAACTGTGCTGAATCACTTTCAAACAGGTGGTTAAACAAGGCCTGTGACATAGATGGCTTCACCAGAAAGGACGGTGACCTGGCTCAATATGGAGATTGTCCCTTTCAGAGGCTCACAATCCCAGAAGTGCAGCACGATAACCCAAACTGTGCATTTCATCCAAGAAAAACAGAACCAATGAAGAAATCCAAAAACGTATTGTACTTATCCCAAAGACGTACTATAGTTTTCCCAAAGACCCTCGAACTCAAGAAAATGGTGGCATCTGATAACTGTTAAGCCGTTGTTTCTGGCTGGCTGAAGAAATTATTTGCACCCCGACTTGGTTTTGTTACTTTAATCGGCCATTTAAGACCAAATCCTTTTACCTGTGAAAGTAGTAAAACTAAACCACTTCTCGCTCTTGCGTCAGATAGCCAAAATAGAACGTTTTCTCTCAAATCACTAGCACATTTCTTCCAACGGAAGTTACGAAAAAAACTTTATAAAAACGTCTATCAAAAATCTATCCAAAAAAAATAACCTTAATCTCGTAGCCATAATCTCGAACCCTTGACATTTATCATACAATTTGAACTACTTCCGGAAAATATATGCAAAAATTCTTCTATCTCAATTTTAAACTGGCCAGTACTGAAATCAGACAGAGACAACCAATATATTAATAATCTAACCTGCCTCGTCCTACAAAATGAATACCCAATAACAAACTACTTAATGGGTTCGAAATATTTAAAAATGAAATCCAATTAAGTTCAAATTAGTTCGAACTAGTTCGAGGGTCTAATTTCAAATCTTTTATTTACCAAAAATTCTAATTAGTAAAGCAAAGGGAAATATTCAATTAATAAACTAAAAACAACATAATGAAAAAAAATCGATACCGTCTCATTTCAAATTTAGCATTTCGATAATATTCAACTGGTGTGCCATCTTATAGGCAACCCTAAAAACTTTCACGCAATCTCGTGACCTGACTATTCAACAGCTGATATGTGACAACAAATAAATATTTTCTGAAAAAGGAAAATCAAATAATAATCACAAGAAAGCAAATAATCCTATTTATATTTATCCAAACATCAAGAAAACGCTTTTCCCAATCTGTGATACATTGTCTCGAGGTACCTAACGAAATTTACAAATTACAGAAATAGGTTAACTGTCGATGTCAATTAAAATTTCAAAATGTAAACAAAAGGAATGATCTGAATATAGATGAAACCCATATTAATGAATGAAAAACAAAAGGTAATCATTAGTTTTATAGTAGAAAACATCGTTTACTGTAAATTTACGTACAAAACAAAAATCTATTTATGACTTTAGTAATCTGAACCTGTAATTTAATCTTGAAAAATGTAAACAAAATATTTATTATTTAAACCCAATTTTTAACCGTAACAATACTACGGACATTTTCGTTTTGACACCTCAGTTCAATCTGTCATCCATTTTGTTTTTTGAAATCCGCGGGTTTTACCACGTTCATATCTGGCAACATTGCCTTTTCAAGAATACGGCTTTTACTGTCAAAAGTATGAAGTGACAGTTGCGTCACTTTTCATATCACACTCTCAAGGATATTGGCCCTGTGTATCAGATACACGCAAAACGAAGTAATGGATTGGTTAATAAAAATGTAGAGCAAACTTCAAGAATATCATTATTTCCTACTTTTTGATGTTAATCAAACAATGTCATCCTAAAATATTAAACAGTATTTATATATAATGCGCAAAATCAAAACTTTTAGAGCCTAAGTAAACCGATAAATCTTATATTCGACCGTCCTCAACTTTTTTTGTTAAAATGTTAAATCGATAGGAATCGAGCAAGAATAAATGTTATATTTCTCTTTCTATATATCAAAATGTCGTGACAGGAGCCGGATATTTTATGATCTGACAATATCTTTGTGAATAATATACTAATAATATAACAATATACGGGGTGTTATTATAATTAAATGAAAACTAATTTGAATTTGGGTTAAATTTAGTTCATTCAAAAAGAAATCCTCAGTATTTGAGTGCATTAGATCAATTTTCGGTGGACTTTTAAATTTAATGTACTTAGTGTGTAACAAACAAGGCAGTGAAAAAGGAAATTAGAAAAGACAATAGAAATTACACCAATAAACTAATAATAGACACAATAAGTGAGAACAGCAACATGAAAGGACTAAAAACAAAAAATTCAAGAGGCAAAACAAGAATAATAATAATAAAAAAACGCAAAAAACATGACCATCCAGGACGAAAAGGAAATAAGCAGAGCCATAGAAGAATTCTACACCAAGCTATACTCGCTACACGCACAACAAGAGCAACAACGAACAAAAAGAACCATACTCAACATAGGCTCAGAGGAAATTCCAGAAGTAACAAACTCAGAAATAAGAATGGCACTAAATAAATTAAAGAACAATAAATGTGCAGGAGAAGACAAAATTACAGTAGAGATGCTGAAAATTGGCGGCAGAAAAAATAGAACAAAATATTGAAGATTCTATTTAATAAAATAATTGAAGAGGCAAAAATTCCACAGGATTGGTATAACTCCGAAGTAATTTTGATATTCAAAAAGGGAGACAATACAAATATTGAAAACTGCCCACCAATATCCCTACTATCACACACCTACAAGTTGTTAACCAAAATCATAACCAACCGCATAACAAACAAACTCAATTTTTAACAACCTGTCGAACAAGCTGGATTCAGAAAACACCACAGATCACCTACACACCATAAGAATACTAATTGAGAAGTGCACCGAATATAACGTACCGCTCCATATGGCTTTTGTAGATTTCCAGAAGGCATTCGACTCCGTCGAAATATGGGCAGTATTACAATCCTAAGAAAACGCAAGAATCGATTCAAGATACATAAACATCATGAAGAACATATACGAAAACGCAACCATTCAAATAAAAATAGACGACAAGACGAAAACGAACCCCATAAAACTACAAAGGAGAGTGAGACAAGGGGGTCACTATCTCACCAAAACTGTTCACCCTATTCCTAGAGGACATTTCTAAGAAACTTAAATGGGACATCAAAGGTATAAACATCGACGGAATATACTTGAACTATCTCAGATTTGCTGATGACATAATCTTAATAGCAAGTAATCTCCAAGAATTGAATGAAATGCTGCAACAGCTAATGAACTACAACAAAACAAAAATAATGAGCCACGAACAGGCAAACATAACAATACAGAACCAGAGAAAAGAAAACGTCGAACACTATGTATACTTGGGTCATGACGTCAGACTAGGGAAATCAAACCAGGATGCTGAAATAAAAAGAAGAACACAGCTGACATGGGCCGCTTTCGGCAAACTTGCATACATCCTGAAAAATAATTCAATTCCCATAAATCTAAAAAGAAAAGTATACGACACATGCATATTACCGGTGTGTACGTATGGATTAGAGACCATGTCCCTCACTAAAAAGTCCGCTAAAAAAATTAGAAACAGTCCAAAGAGCGATGGAAAGAAACATGCTTGGAGTATCATTAAGAGACAGGATTAGAAACACCGAGATAAGAGGCAAAACGAAAGTCAAGGACATCGTGGAGGAGGTTGCAAAGATGAAATGGCGATGGGCTGGTCACGTAGCCCGATATGAGGACAACAGATGGATACGAAGAATCCTGGAATTGAGACAGAGGGAGACAACAAGAAGCACGGGAAGACCTAAGGACAGTGGTGGGCAAACAGTGGATGAGATTGGCGATGAATAGAGAAAGATGGAAACAATTGAGAGAGACCTACATCCAGGAGTGGATAGACAGAGGTTGACAAAGAGAGAGAGAGAGAGAGAGAGAGAGCAACACAAAACGAACTCTTGAATTTACATACATAAAAGATCTGATTTAGGCGCCAATGCATAAGACATAAATTCTTATATATACCTTTTAATAAATAGAAAATAATTGATATAATTTGGAAGGTAGAAAACATAAGGTATAAAATAAATAAATGCTAAAAAATATTGCAAAAGGAATGAAATAAAATTAACACAATGTAATCCAAGGTTTTCGGGTATTCCAAGTATGTGCTGAGTCCTTTTCATTACTGTAAGGTAACTAACGTTTCGGTGAAATCTCATTTATCATTTTCAAAGCCCACTGTACTGCGCCTGTGGGCGAATGGATGCTTGCGACTCGGATCCTGTCGGTCCCGTGTGTACATGAGGCGTGTTCGTGAGCTAGATGGTTCTAGCCAATCAGGTTGCGAGTTTTGCAGCGCGTCATCGGCTCTGTTGCCATTGTTTGGGGTCGTGTTGCCGAGTTATGATCCATTTTTTTACTTCCAGTTACTGGATGATGTTTCGTTAGCAGATTTTTCCAAGTATTAGGCAACCGCTAACTGGCATATCTACTATTTAAGTTGTTAGAGCTCCTTAAAATTTCTATGGCTTCCTTATAACTCTCATGGAAAGATTTTCACATCTCCATAGAATTTTTGTCACTGAAAAGTTTGTCGTATGTCTTGTGTTGAACAAGTGTTGGACCAGTGCAGAAGAAATTGTTTTCTACTTGACAGCATTTATGTGTTCGTCTCTTCTGGCCCTTATTTTATGGTTGGTTTGACCTACGTAAGATAAGCTGCATTCTCCGCATGGAATTTAGTATACTCCCTGATTTTCTGGAGGGTTTTTTTTCTTTAGCCATCACCTGGCAGGATCTCCTTTACGTTACGGTCTGTAATAGAAAATAAATACAGTATATTGTCAAATTAGCTAAACATCGCCTTGAAAACACCTATTTTACTTATGAAGGTCAGCGACATAAACAAATCGAGGGAGCCCATATGGGATCACCGCTATCTCCTTCACTCACTAATTTATTTATGGAAGACTTCGAATCAAAAGCTTCAGAAACTTTTTCACATAAACGATTGTGTTACGTAAATGACACATTTGTTATCTGGCAACATGAAAAAGAAAATCTCAAAAATTTCCTAAACCACATAAACAGTTTACACACAAAAATCAAATTCACCATGAAAATAGAACAGGAAAGAAGATTACCTTTTCTTGATATTCTACTAAAAAGAAAAGAAAATGGCTTGCTTTCACACACTGTCTACAGAAAACTCACTCACACCAACAGATACCTCAATGCTGATTCACATCAAGACCCATCCCGATTATTTGCCGTAGTGAGATTACTTGCGTTTCGATCTCAATCTCTTCTTCTTCTTCGGATGTTTGCGATCACATGCTTCATTGCTTCTCTATCTCAGGCGGTGTGGATCAGTGTTTGTACATCACGTAACCTTATCCATTGTCTTATGTTCCGAGGCCAAGACATTTTCTTCCTCCCCATTCCCCTTCTGCCCTCAGTTTTGCCCTAAATCACCAACTGTAAGAACCCATATTTTTCGTTTCGCATGATATGTCCTAGATAGGCTGTTTTTCTTTTCTTGACTACTTCGAATAGTTCACGCTCTCTTTCTACACGCCACAGAACTTCCTCATTTGTCTTCTTCTCCGTCCATGAGATTTTAAGAATTCGGCGATACAGCCACATCTCAAAGGCTTCCAGTTTATTGATATTATTCGTTTTTAGGGTCAATCTCTTACAGATCAAGAAAATTACCACAAAGAAGTGAATATACTGCAAGATGCCCTAACAAAAAATGGTTATACAAAAGAAGGACAAGATAGACAAGGCTCTAAAAAACAAATGCTTGGCCCCGAAAAACTGCGAAAGGCAAAAGAAGAATTCCAAAGCTTTTGTTCCTTATATCGCAAAATCGCAAAAATTCTCAAGGGGTACAACATTAAAACCATTTTCACCACAGACCGTAAAGGATCTCCTGCCGAAACCTAAGGAAAAAATCCCTCTAGAGAATTAGGGAATGTACAAAATTCCATGTGGAGAATGCAGCTTATGTTACGTAGGTCAAACCAACCATAAAATAAGCGCCAGAAGAGATGAACATATAAACGCTGTCAAGCAAAAAACAATTTCTTTTCAACTGACCCTGCACAGGACATAAGATAAACTTCTGAGGAACAAAAATGCTATCGAAATGTAAAAACTAGTCCACGAGAGTTATAAGGGAAGCCATCGAAATTACGAAGAGACCCAACAACCTAAGTATCAGAGATGGTAGTCAGCGGTTGCCTAATATTTGAAATAACCTGCTAACAAAGCATTATTTCGTAGTAGGTAGTCAAGAAATGGATTATAACTCGGCAATATGACCCCAAACACTGGCAACAGAGCCGATGACACGCAGAAAACTCGCAACCTGATTGATCAGAACCACCCCACTAATGAACACGCCCCACATACACACGGAACCTTGAGAACTCGAGTCGCAAGCATCAGTTCGCACACAGACGCTGAACAGTGAGCTTTAAAAATGGTGAATAAGATTTCACCGAAACATCAGCTGCTTTACAGTCCTGAGAAAGATTCGGCATACACACAGGATAACCGAAAAACTACGATTACACATCACATCTGTGAGAACACCGATATAATTGATATATATATATATATATATATATATATATATATATATATATATAGCTTTTTACTTTCGTGTTAATAAATCAAGACAGAAGACAACGGTGTGTCAGACAGTGAAATCGTAAATTGATA
The DNA here is from genome assembly GCA_034092305.1 of Diaprepes abbreviatus. NCBI lineage: Eukaryota > Metazoa > Arthropoda > Insecta > Coleoptera > Curculionidae > Diaprepes > Diaprepes abbreviatus. Next base: position 1,234,753 of record JASJET010000323.1, on the reverse strand, counting down.
CTGTTAGATAATAACCAATATATTTTAAAAATAAATCATATATTATAAAAAGAATATTATTTAATAATTGTAGAAAGACCAGAATAATAATTAAATTATAAAACACAAAACAAAATGTTTGTCGTACAACTCCACATTGTGTAATATATGAGACAAGGACATGCTAGTCATATATTTCCGGATTATGTAAATGGAAGGCATGTCTACAAAATTTAAATAATCATATTAATAATTTTAAGTATTTTTTATTTATAGAATACTGTATCTGAAACAAAACTATAATAATTCTTACAAAACAATGTGTACTAGCCAAGTATTTAAAATTATGGTTTCTAGACCCATTAAAAATAATTATTACGTGCTATATAAGTTATTAGTAATTATTTTTAACCTAAAAATACCTCTCGTCGCACTTCTCCTACGTCTTGTCGTACAATTAATTCAATACTATTTACTTCTTGGCATATATCTCCTATGTCTTGTTGCACTTAGCCTATCTCCTTTTTAAAGTTTTGCTTTTATCCCAGTACAATTTGATCGAGTTTTTACTCTTTTTGTAATCTTTAATGCGACGTTCTTTTTTAATTTGTCTTTAAGGCGACGTTCTTAGTCTTAGCGTTCCTCTATTTGGCGAAATGCTTTTTGTTCATGTTTTTCTTTCAAGCAGCGTTGTTCCTTTTTTGGAGCCATTCTTCTTTTTCTAGCTTGTCTTTAAGACGGCGTTCTTCCAGAAGTTTTCACTAAATTACTGTCAATACCATATTAACTACTTCTTAACACTTTTACAATTAAATTACAACTAACTAATTACTCATATGCTATCCCTATTTACATACCTATCGAAGCCACTAAAATATGCCACAATACAAGTCTAAAAATTACAAAAAACAAACTGGAATAAAAGCCGAGAACTATTTAGAAATATGATTAATAAATGATTACTCATCGATATGATATTTCTATAAGGACGCTGCTGAATTCCCCTAGTCATTAGTTACAATATAATTTATCTATAAGGAAATGATCAAATTCCCCTAGTCCTTGGTTACAATATGAAATAGTTTTCTAACAGTAGACAAATACCCTATTTTCTTATTCTCTAGTAGGTTCTTGATATTTAACATTTCTTACCTCATTCCAAGTATCACCCGATTTCATCATGGTACTTAACTAGACTCCTAACAATTGAATTGTAGTTGATATACTTGCTGATCTTTACACTGATGTATTTAAGCTTATCACAAATTGCCTTTTCATATCCCTCTTAATTCTTCGTAACATAAATTTCAAGATGATTATATTGTGTGCTATTCGGACTAAATCATCCAAAAATTATTGAATTTTGATTAATTTGTTACTCTGTGGTTCCGGTTATTTGAGCATCTTTTATACATATCATGAAAAGAATATACGATAGACAACTCCCTTGATTAAGCTCTTTTGTTAGCCTGAATCTACCATGGTTGTTTACTTTAATCTTGATTATATTGTCCTTATATTATGCTTGGATTTATTTTGTTAATGGATTAAAAACATTTGTTTCGTCCAATGCTTTACACCCTTTTTAATGGGTACCTTATCGAAAGCTTTAAAGCGATCAATAAATGACTTATGTACTTATGTAATTCTCTTCTTCTTCTGTAATTCCTGATTAGTTTTCACAGTTTCGTAGGTTTTTATTTTCCCTAAAGACAAAAATGATAATAAAGATTTTCGAAAAGAGTATCTTTCACTTACTGCACACCCCAGTATTCACTAGTATATATATATATATATATATATATATATATATATATATATATATATATATATATATACATATATACATATTTTTCATATTCTTGAACCATAGATTATATTTTTTTTCCTTTGTTGGGTTGAGGTTCTTTATATAAATAAAAATGTAACAATTTACGTTTTTATCCATGTTTAATGCATTTCAAAATTTTTTCATAATTTATTTCCATTATCCGAATTTTTTTTGTATAATTAAAAACATTTATGTATAAAACATATCAACACTTTTTCATCATAATTTTAAAATATATCTAATTTTGTAAATACGAACCTTGTTTATTAATAAGTACTACATTTGTGACCTGTATTCAGGTACTGAGGATACAAGAAATGCAAATTTATTTTATTTTTAATATCTTACAATGCACCAAAAACCATTACAAAAACCGTACACATTAAATTCATGTTAAGAGGATATTCAGTTTGATATTTATTAACAGGATCGAATGCTTGATTCTTTAGTTTAAATTAGACTGATGTAAATGTGACTCAAATTTCCTATATCCGTTCTATTATTAACAGTGTTTTTATTTTTTTTTTAATTTCTATCATTTCCTTTATCTAATATTCTTGGTAATTTATATCTTTATCCTTAATTGTTGTTTCGTTGTAATCAAAGGTATATTTTTCCTCCTGTGTGTGTTTGTTTTGTATTAAACATTATTATATAGTACAAAAATATTAAAAAAACAAGTCCTACAGCTTTTTTTGCCCAATTATGTCAAAACAAAACTTAAATTTACTTAATATGATAAAAACTTTACTGTTGATTCTTTATTGGACCTAGAAACACAGTGATGAGATTTTCTTTACTTTTAGAACTTCCTAAAGGACTATTTGTAAATGACTTTAAAGGAAAATTTAGTGGATATTTGAATGGATTATAATACATACAAGGAAACTGGCATAATTAGGCTGAGATCCCTTAATAGAAAAAGACCAATGTAGATACGGCTGTCAAACATCACAAACAATCCACCATATAACTGGAGGATATTAAGCGTTTGCTACAACAGAGGATAAGGAAAGACATGACTCAGCGGCTAAGATGCTCTGTCCAGAGTTAACAAATAAGTTAAATCTATTGCAGATAGGAACAGTGCCTTATTACAAATACAACCCGGAGCATATTCTTGAGAACAACCTGTCAAGTTATATTGGGACCGAACGGTTCTCAAGGATCAGACAGTTGCACATAATAGACCTGACATTATACTAACACATAATTTCTAAGCGTACCTAGCTGTACCTAACAACAACAACCTTAGGCCAAAATACAACGAGAAGATCGCCAAATACAGAGATTTGGAGGTGCAAATACGAAGACAATGGGTCAGCGTCCAAACTATTCCCATAATTTTATCAGCAACTGGAGTAATACCAAAAAACCTCCTGCTGAACATTAAACGACTGCTTCTTATTGAGCAACTGTATAAACCGATTCAAAAAGCAGTTTTCCTTGCAACCGCGCGGATCGTCCAAAAGTTTGTAGAAAATACAGCAGACCACGTCAATTAGGACCCGATAATATGGAAAGGATTCCCACAGAGCTTCATACTTTTGGTATCTTTGTATATCTGGTATCAGTTAATATTCTCTGGAGGGAGTGCGAAGCCGTTTGGCTTGAAGTCATAAGTAAATCATTTAAATACACCAAAAAAAAAACATTCTTAAGAACAAATTTTCCCTTTTCTAATGGTTTTAGATATTTTGGCAGCCGTTTTGGAACCGTTCTTTTTTATTTTCTCCATAATCTGTATTAGGTTCAAAACAGTAAACAGTGTATTATAAAAATAATAAAAGATCTCCCTACAATGTTTTATTAATTAGCTAGTGGAAGATCATCCAATAAATTTTGCAAATTTACTAGACGTTCTAGGTAATTCAAACCATTTAAACGAGGTGGTAAGATGGCAGGACCAATAATAAATGTGTTAATTATTCCTATCGATATGTAAATTTAAAACTAATATTTATAATACACAACCTTTATTGCATGCAGGTTTGCGTCAGTATAAATTTATTCATTATATAAATAATACACTAAAGCATAGACCCAATTCAAAATAGATATGTAAAAGCTCTTATACCGGAAGTAAAATGGACGCAACAGCTGTTCTCTTAAAGTCCTGTTTACTGTATCACTAGAAACTCTAAGTTCCAAGATTTAATGTTTTGTGCTGAGACTTAAATTTTCTTCAACTTCTTCTAAAATGTTTTTCTCAACCTCTGGTGACTAAGTTGTAAAATTCTGTTCATAATTAAGTATTGCAGAAGCAAAATTACCAGTTTCTAGAAGATGCTTTTCAACAGCGATAAATCTTTGTCGATTTGGTACATATCTACTTGGAAATTTTGCTCTGTAAACTCTCATAAAATATCCTCATGCAAACATAGTAATATTTTAAAATCTTTTAACCGTTTTAAATCACCATGTACTGCCACTGCTACGAGATACATCTTCATATCAAATCGATATCATAAAATAAAGTCCTAAGATTCTGGCTTTATACGATAAGTTAAAATGTGATTTTTATGAGAATTTACTAACACATTTCGGCAGAGAACGTTCACTATAAAATTCGGACTTAAAATATTTATATCTTTTCCTTTCTGTTTTACCTATATTTTAAAGTTTAAACTATAAAATCGTATAGGTGTATAGAATACGGAGAAAATCGAAGGATTACGAAAAAATTACTTGAAAAATAAGTAAATTTTAAAAATAACAAGAATATTTATTTTACAAGCATGTAAAAACATTGTAAGAATGGTGTAATTTTAGTGAAATTTCATAGTCGCAAAAATATTTTTATATCTCACTGACAACAGCAATTAGATTCGCAAAAAAAGTTTGTAAACACTACTGCTGATAAGGAAGTTATTGAAGAGCAAGATTTTGAATTAATATGGGCAAAACGAAGACGAAAACCTCGCTTTATATTTTTGACGAAAAATCAAAAATATGTTCCAGAAACGTCATCTAAGATCAGACTCGCGAAAACTACTAATATTCGTTTGACGCGTTGCCAGATGTAAAAAACATTCATAATATAAACTATAAAATTGCTCCATCTCAGTCAACAACAAAGTTTTCCGAAAAATAAAGTAGTTCTGAATGATAGCAAGGAACCAGAACATAATAATTTTTTAAACAGTACTGTAAGAAACCTGGACAATTAGTAATAATGAACCTTATTATCTAAGGGGGCATCATTACCAAGAAAGAATGTCTCAAAAATCTACTAGAACAACACAACGTGGATTTACTTCGCGTAGTTGAACATCATCAATCCGAAGATATAAAAAATTTCAGTTTTGGAGATTATATGGTTGTTAGCCACTTTTCCAGGACTTCTTGGAAAGAAGGAGGTGTCTGTATAATTGCTAGAAATAGTTTGTACTTAACGTAAATCGTCTTTAATAATTTAAAGGAAATGACTTACGAACTGTGTGCCGCAACATTGTGCACATTAAGCGGGGAATCGATTTCATTTTATTCGATATATCTATCCTCTGATGACGTTGAAGTATTTATAGAGGAGCTCTCCATGATGTTAGCAAAAATATATAATTCAAAAAATAAACATGTCGTATGTAGGGATATTAATATTGATGTTTTAGAGCTGAGTAAAAAGACACAAAATCTAAACAACCTTCTATTGGAGTCAGGCGCGGATCCAAGGGGGGGGGGCGGTGGGGGCGATCCCCCCCCAAGAGCTTGAAGTTCAGGAAAATAGACCCAATTTTGCCTCTTATACTATAGTTTATTTAAGAACTAAGGAGAGTTTTTCATTTTTTACCTTTTTTTTTCTTCGCAAACTTCCTGTGTTCTTTAGTCCGGTGTCTTTGGCAAAATCTATTAGACACATATATTTTTAATAGGAATGGATTAGAAATTTTATAATCAAAAATACCTGTCTATAATAATGGACTATTTGGTTTGGATAGCAATAGATATTTGGATGTGTGAAGCGTTAAAAAGGATTTTTATCCTTGTTATAGGCGTCGGAAGGAGGTCTATTTTATCACTAAATATTTATAGCATAGAATATTATTTCAGTAATAAACTTAAAATAAAAAGATTTTATAATATTATTTTATTTCTTATGATTTTTTTCATAATTCACATACATTAGAAAATATAGATAATTTTGACATATTTAACACAAATCACAAATGAATTTTTATTATTTTTAATTTTGGCATAGAAACCGTTTTAGGCACATTCAGACTAAAACGTAGTTTTTTTCTCTCAAAAAATTCTAAGTTATAATTTAAATACTTACAAAATACCCATTATCAAAAATACAAGAAGTTAAACATATATAAAAAAAATAAATTCGTCAATATAATATTAAAAATTTTTTGGGGCTATCGGTCATTTTATTATTAATTAAAAACATTTTTGGGATATTTGACGTTCCAGTTTATTTATTTCTTAAACCATCTGCAGAATTACAATTAAACACTAAAAAGGGATTCAGATATCATTAATTTTAAAATGTTACCGAAAATCTAAATAATAAAGTGTGTTAACGCTGGTAAACATTATGTATCTAATTCGTCATCAAAGTCAGTGAAGCTATCTTCGCTCAAATTAATTATAATTGATTTCTCTCTCACCGATCATGAGATCGGGTTTCCACATTTTTTTTATTCTTTTATTATATGGATTTTTCGCAATTATTTGCAGTAAATTTATTCAAAAAAATCTTTCAAAAGTCCAGTTAAATTATTCATTTTGTAAGTTGTGTTATTGTCAGCAACTCTACCTTTTACTTGAAAGAGATATTTCCTTCACCAATGGACATTTTTCGGACGATCTATAAGAACAGATTTCCCACCTGGTTTTTCCCAACAAAAATTAAATTCTCTGAGCAATTTCCAGAGCTGAGTTCGTTCAATTTCAGGTAAATCCCGATCTTCATTGATTTTAGTTAGAATTTCGTCGACGGTTGAGATCTGCTTCTCATAATAAAATGTATGTACAACTCCTTTTATTACAGTTTACATCTCTTCTTCCAACCAGGTTTTTCGTCTGCCTGGGATCGAATGTAGCTTGGGATTACTAACAATTCCAATTTTTTTTCTCCGTCAGTATTCGGTACATAGTAGATTTTCCAACTCCTGTCATGTTGGAACACATCTCAATAGAGCTTTTAACATTATTATCTAGATATTGATATTTTAAGGCATCATAAACATTCAACGTAATAAGTTTTTCGTTGAGGAAAAAATGCCCTGGTTTAACGATTTTGTAATAAATATAGATGTGAAAGCTACATCTTTTGGGTATCTCACTAATCTCATATAATATATAAAAACAAGCACAAACAAGATAAATCACTAAGGACACACTGTAAGGTGTACTTTGCTCACTGACAGAAATTAAATTGAATTATCAGAAATTTTATTGTTGCAGTAAATTTATAAATGCTTATTATATTTAAATATAATTAGATTTACGGCAGTTCTGTTACCGGGGACACTGAAGCAGGTACGTTCAAGGTTTCGGTAAGAGTTTTATTACTCTCTAGTTCTGGAATAGGGTATAGGAATGTGTATGCTTGCGATTGCCCCTCCCCTTCCCAAGGGCTTTCAGTTCAGGAACATAGAACTAATTCTGCCTTTTATATTAGGAATGTGTATGCTGCTAGCACTCCCCCCCCCCCCGTTGACAACTTTTTTTTTGCGATAGAACCCCCCTCCCCCCACAGGAGCTTTGTATTCAAGAAAATAGACCTGATTCTGCCTCTTATACTAGGAATGTGTATGTTGATCGCATCCTCCCACCCCCCTGTCGACAACTCGTTTTTTTCTTGTGATCGCCCCCCCCCTCTCCAAGAGCTCCAAATTCAGAAAAATAGCCCCGGCCCTGTCTTTTACACTAGAAATGGGAATGTTGTTGGTCTACCCCCCCCCCCCGGGACAATTTGCTTTCGCTTGCCATGCTGTACTTTTGTGATATCACCGCCCCCCCCCCCAAGGAGAGAGGCTGGATCCGCCCCTGATTGGAGTACAATATTGTTGCTACCATAAACGAACCTACAAGAATAACTAATCACTCTAAAACATGTATAGACAATATTTTTGTTGATTTTTCCGGTCTAAAATCACAGATAGTGGACTACCATATATCGTATCATGCCTACCAATTATTTTATTTTACGACAGAATCACCATACAAGTTTTATACTGAACGATTTTTTAGCAATCAATATCCAAGTTTTATACTGAACGATTTTTAAGGAAATATAATCTTAATAATATTGAAAGCTTTAAAAATGCCATATCTCTTATCGACTGGAACAGTTTAGTTCGAGCTGTGTCGGATGACGATATTGATACATATTTTAACGCATTTTACTCAGAGATTTTTTTCACTTTTGACTGTTATTTCCCCATAATTAAAACTAAGGACTTGAAAAATGCTAAGCAAACCTGGATTACTAATGAACTAAAACCACTTTCCCAAATGTTAAAAGAAATGCATAAAATAATAAATAATAATTTCTATAATAATAAGTATATATAGGACAGCTGACGGAGTATATTAGGGGCACGAGGACAAGTAAACTTCAAAGACGAGTTAAGGAAATAATGGAACGAGCCCGGTACCATTCGCAATACGATCCGGTGAATGGTACGGCTCAACAATGCCTCGACACGCTGAAACAGAAGCTCTCTGCTGTTGCAGGACGGCTAAGGAGATACAAGACCAGTAATAACCGGAAACGAGACAATGCGCTGTTTCAACGATCCGAAAAGGTTTTCTACCGTAAGCTAAACTCTCCACCTAACATGGCAGATAATAGATATCCCAACAGAGAGCAGGTAGAAGAGTTTTGGGGAAACCAACTTTCCACACCCGCTAATTGCAACATCGCAGCCGGCTGGATCAATCAAGAACACCAGATCTGCCAAGACTACAGCCAGATGCAGTTTGAGCCATTTACCACCGAATAAATCTCAGGAATAATCAAGGAATTCCATAACTGGAAATCTCCAGGTCTCGACAGGATCCAGAAGTTCTGGTGTATACATCATCAACTGACTAAACTTATTAATGATGTTTTTCTAAATCCGGAGAAGATGCCATTGTTTCTGACAGAAGGTATTACGTATCTCTTACCAAAGGACCAACATAACACACATAACCCAGCTAAGTATAGGCCGATCACCTGCCTTCTCACACTATATAAGGTAATCACCTCCTGCTTGACCCAACGCATCTATGCACATTGTGAAAAAAATATCATCATCGCAACTTAACAGAGAGGATGCACCAGGGGAGCAATGGGATGCAAGGAGCAATTGATTGTTGACTCTGTCATATGTAACTAGGCCTGTACCAACCGAAGAAACCTCTTTGCTGTCTATGTGGATTACAAGAAGGCCTTCGACTCAGTACCACATGAATGGCTCAAAACTATACTGAGAATGTATAGGGTCGATGATCATTTTGTTTCCTTTTTAGAACGCATCATGTCAACCTGGAGAACTAGGATCCAACTGCAAGTTCCATCCAGCGATACCATCGGAACTAATACAATCCCAATACGAAGAAGAATATTTCAGGGCGATTCACTGAGCCCATTGTGGTTCTGCCTTGCAATGAACCCTCTGTCACGCTGTTTGAACTCTACCAGATACGGCTTTAGTATTAGAAAAAACAACGAAGAGGTAGCAAGATTAAATCATCTTCTATACATGGATGATCTTAAACTGATGGCTGCTACCAAAAACCAGCTGGAGCAAATGCTCAAAATTGTTGAGGAGTTCTCCGGGGATATCGGAATGCAGTTTGGACTTGACAAGTGTCGTATTTTGAACATCGTTAAAGGAAAGATACAACCGGGTGCATTTGAGATGCAAAACGATCAAACCATTGCTGCAATGGAAGCAGAACAAACATACAAATACCTAGGTATGAAACAAGCTAAACGAATTGACCATCGCACTATGAAGGCCGAATTGACAACCGAATTTGTCAGGAGGGTAAGACGGGTGTTACGAACTAGTCTAAATAGTAGAAATTTGTTTAAGGCGCTCAACACGTACGCATGCTCTGCGCTTAGCTACTCTTTTGGAATAGTAAAATGGAGCAAGACGGACATCGAAGACCTGCAAAGAAAAATAAGAACACTCCTAACAAAGGACACAAACACCACCCTCGGAATGCTATTGAACGTACAATGCTTCCAAGACACCAAGGAGGAAGAGAATTGGTCGAAATTGGTAAGCAGCTCGATCAACAAATAATAAACTTACGATCTTATTTCCATAGGTTAGCGGACTCTTCCACACTACATCGAGCAATATGCGAGGCAGACGATTCAACGCCGCTACAGCTGAGGGAACGGGATATTGCTTCTCACCACCGAACAGACCAAGAGAAGTTACAAGCTTGGCTACAGAAGCCACTTCATGGACGGCATCCAAATGAGGTCAACCAGGACAATGTCGACAACTTAGCGTCGAACTACTGGTTGATTTCAGGACAGATGTTCTGGGAAAGGGAGGGCTTCTTGTTAGCTATCCAAGACCAGGTTGTTCCGACGAAGAACTATCGGAAATTCATTATCAAAGATCCCTCAATAGAAAATGACCAATGTAGATATGGCTGTCGAACATCAGAGACGATCCAGTACGTAACTGGAGGATGCCAAGCGTTTGCCGCAACCGAGTATAAGAAAAGCCACGATTCAGCCGCTAAGATACTACACCAAGAGTTAGCAGATAAGTTAAAACTCTTGCAGGTAGGAAAGGTGCCTTACTACAAATATAATCCAGAGCCTATTCTTAAAAATAACGAGTTCAAGTTATACTGGGATCGAACGGTCCTAACAGATCAAACAGTTGCTCATAACAGGCCAGACATTATACTAACAGATAAAATTTCCAGGCGAACTACACTAATCGACATCGCTGTGCCGAACAACAACAACCTAAGGTCAAAGTACAACGAGAAGATCGCCAAATACAGAGATCTGGAGGTGCAAATCCGCAGACAGTGGGCAATGAACAGCGTCTACACGATTCCTATAATACTGTCAACAACTGGAGTGATACCAAAGAACCTCCTGCAGAACATCAAGGGACTGGGCCTTAGTGAACATCTGTATAAACCGATTCAGAAAGCGGTTCTCCTTGCAACCGCGCGAACCGTCCGAAAGTTTGTAGGAAGTGCAGAAGACCACGCCACCTAGGACCCGATAACATGGAAAGGGTCCCCACAGAGCTTCATACTTTTGGTGTCTTTGCATACCTGGTATGAGTGAATAATCCCTGGAGGGAGTGCGAAGCCGTTTGGCTTGTAAGTATAATAAGTATAAACAATTAAATAATGGGTAACTTAAACATGCCAAGTTAACTTTTGACGGCAACAGATTGAGGAACGCTACAAATATCAACAGGAGAGTTGGAGTGTAGTAAAGGAGAGCAACGGCGGTAAAGAGAAACACTCCAATATTACAAAAATAAATTTTGAACAAAAAGAAGTCGCTGACCTTGGAGAAATTTTTAGGTATTCAACAGATACTTTGCGGATTTTGCTAACAGCAGTGATTTACCACAAACCCAACATCCACAAAATGTTTCTATCCTGACACAATCTTTTTTTCTTTACCCAGCAATACCATACGAAATTGACAAAGTAATTTCTAACGTATGTCAGTAAAAATCTTCTGGAATAGACGATATGCCAGGCAACATTCTAGCCTCAATAAAAAATCTAATCTCCCCAATATTATCAAACTTGACAAACTTAAGCTTTCTACAAGGCAGGTATCATAACGTACTCAAAACTTCCAAAGTGATTCCTATATATAAACACAAAGTTAGCCCATTGGAGACCAAAACTATCGGCCGGTCGCTCTTCAAAATCATGTGGCTAAAGTTTTCGAATTTGCTTTAACAAAAGACTTACTAAATACTTAATTGTATGGGTGTCAGGAGTCTGGCCAATCTTGTCTTTCTGATAGAACACAGCGGGTTATCATCAGCGGCGTTAGATCATCGAGTCGGGTCGTGAATAGGGGACCACCACAAGGTTCTTGTATTTCACCTACAATTTTCAACTGCTATATTAACGATTTGCCCAATGTTGAGATTCCTGACACATTGTTTGTAATATATGCAGACGACACGAATATTTTGGTTGATAGTGACTCCAGGTAGACCTACCTAAGAGATCGAATGCAAGTATAGAGCATGTGAATACCTGGTGCAAAAATAATGGCATTAAATTAAATAAAAATAAGTCTGTCGCAATACAATTTGTTACAAAAAATACCACTCTAAATCAGGGGCGGATCCAGCCTCTCTCTTTGAGGGGGGGGGGGTGATATCACAAACGTACAGTATGGCAAGCCACGGGGGGGGGGGGGGGAGACACCAGCAACATTCCCATTTTTAGTATAAAAGGAAGGGTCGGGTCTATTTTTCTGCTATTGGAGAGGGGGCGACAGGGGGGAAGCCAGCAGCATATACATTCCTAGTATAAGAAGCAGAATCGGGTCTATTTTTATAAACTCAAAGCTCTTGGGGAAGGGGCTATCGTAAGAAAAATACGTTGTCAACGGCGGGGGGAGGGGAGTACCAGCAGCATACACATTCCTAATAAGAAGAATCGGTTCTATTTTCCTGCATACACATTCCTATATTCTATTCAAGAACTAGAGAGAGTAATAAAACTCTTACCGAAACTTCCAACGTATCTGCTCCAGTGCCGCAGGTAACTGAGGACTGCCGTAAATCTAATTATATTTAAATATTATAAGCTTTTATAAATTTGCTGCAACAATAAAATTTCTAATAGTTCAATTTAATGTGCAAAGTGAGCAAAGTACACCTTACATTGTGTCCTTAGTGATTTATCCTATTTGCGCTTGTTTTCATATATTATTTGAGATTAGTGAGATACCGAAAAGATATCGCTTTCACCTCTATATTTATTTCAAAATCGTTAAACGAGGGCATTTTTTCCTCAACGAAAAACTTATTACGATGAATGTTTGTGATGCCTTAAGATATAAATATCTAGATAATAATGTTAAAAGCTCTATTGAGATGTGTTCCCAACATGACAGAAGTTGGAAAATCTACTATGTACTGAATACTGAAGGAGAAAAAACGACTGGAATTGTTGGTACTCCCAAGCCACATTCGATCACAAGCAGACGAAAAACCTGGTTAGAAAAAGCGATGAAAACTGCAATAAAAATTCATTTTATTATGAGACGCAGATTCCAACCGTCGAAAAAATTCGACAAGGATTAAAATCCTTTTTAACACTTCACACTTCCAAATATCTATTGTTATCCAACCCAAATAGTCCATTATTATAGACCGGCATTTTTGATTATAAAATTTCTAACCCATTCCTATGAAAAATATATGTGTCTAACAGATTTTGCCAAAGACACCGGACTAAAGAACACAGGTAGTTGGCGAAGAGAAAAAGGGTAAAAAATGATTTATTACTCTCTATATTTCTTGAATAAACTATAGTATAAGAGGCAAAATCGGGTCTATTTTCCTGAACTCAAATCTCTTGGGGAGGGGGCTTCCATAAATGCTTCAATGAAACTGACAACCTAACTTCAACCTTTCTTATTGATAAGTGCTTTAACTCAGTAGACGATTTTTTCTCATTGTAAATATATATTAATTTAAAACTGTTTTATCCCCAATTCCTTGTATATGATTAATTTGTAAAATACCTGTAGTTTTTTTGGTATGTATGTACAGGGTGAGTCAACGATTGGATGAAGTAGGTTTGTGCCTTTTCGGTGAAATTAACAAAGAAACTATATTTATTGTTTGATACAGTTTATTTTTACGCAGATTTTAAAAATATTTAGGACTCTACAGGGTGAGCCAAAAAACTAGGACAGCATAAAGTTGTATTTTTTTAACTAGAACACCCTATATACGAATCGTATTTTCGATTTAGCTTATAATTTTAAATCTATTTTATTAAGGTTTTACTATAACAAAACTTTATAGTTTCTGAGATAATTAAGTTTAAAGAAAAAAAGTCACATTTTCAAGCATCAATTCAATCCTAAATAACGTTTTCAATTTTGTGACAAATATATTCAAATTTGGAATTTAGCAAAGCCAAGGACAAGTTAACATAATTTTTACCTAATATTTGCAATAAAAGCTACAGGGTGTTGAACACATCGGCTCAAATTTGAACAAGTTTAAATGAATAAATATCTTTTTTTTTAAATGATACACCCTGTATATTTTCATGTTATTTAATAGAGTAAAAAAAACCCTAAAAGTTTTGTTCAATATATCCTATACCTATTTATAATAGTTTTTGAGATATTTCAGTTTGTCTTATTTTCCATACGTTTTTACAGAAATAGTCTTCATTATCATAGTAGCCATGTAAAATAATAAAAAGAAACTACAGAAACAAACAGAATGTGGTTAAATATGATGAAATACATTATTCGTTGTATTACAACGGCAATAGTTTAATTAAACATAATGTGAAAAAATTAACACAACAATAACGACAAGGCAAATACATATTTACTTTTATACTAAATTGAAACAAAAAAATTACCTATTAAATACTGAGATTAATTATTTCTTTTTAATAAGTGTTCGAATAAACGACACTCTTGTGCAATGCACAAATTTAGTCTTTTTTGCAGATTTTCTCGGACCCTGGAAAAAATTAGTGGCGTTATTGTTCTACAGGTATCCCTAATCCTGTTTCGCATATCTTCCACTGTTGTTGGTGGATTAACATACACCTTATTTTTAATATAACCCCATAGGAAGAAATCTAATGGGGTGATGTCGCAAGACCTTGGTGGCCACTCAATGAAACCCCCACGTCCAATCCATTTTTGCGGATATCGTTGGTCCAAAAACGCACGAACTTCACGATGGTAATGCGGAGGCGCACCATCGTGCTGGAACCACATACTGTCGAGCTCATCCCTATCGAGACCTTGAAGCAGTTGGGGTAGTTCTTCTTGTAGAAAGTTCAGGTAACTATGGCCATTTAGTGGTTCATTAAAAAAGTTGGGTCCAATAATTCGATTATGATGAATACCACACCAAACATTTAATGACCAGTGGTTTTGATGTTGCACCTCTCTAATCCAAAATGGGTTTTCTGTGGCATAATAATGCATGTTGCGTCTATTTACGGCACCGTTACTTCTAAAAGTAGCTTCATCACTAAACATTACCTTGCATAATAAATTTGGATTTAATTGAATCTCCGCATTTATTGTACGACAAAAGTTTACACGACTTTCAAAATCCTGTCCATGCAATTCTTGGTGTAATTCCATGTGATATGGATGATACCTATATTTCTTGGTAGTACGATTAGCGGTCGATTGTGATGTTTCACATAATGCTGCTAACTGACGGCTACCAATATAAGGATTTTCCTGAACATTTAACAATACTTATAGTTCTTTTTCTTCATTAGTTACTGGTTTGTTGACCACTTTACGTTTTGGATAATCAACAGTACCAGAAGAATCAAATCTTTGCATTAAGTTTTGAAAAGTATGGGTATTAGGCTGGCGTCGATCGGGATACTTCATTTTGTAAATTCTTTGAGCAAGAAGGTAATTTTTTGAGCCTCTCCTATTGTATAAATCATATCTATTTACTCATTCTTTGGAAAATTCATTTTACAATATAAGATGAATGCAAAAAAACCAAACTACACTACATAAAAACCAAAAGAAGCGATTGCGGTTATAAATTTGACACACAGAAAAATGTTCTTTTACATTGTTTTTGCCATGGCTACTATGATAATGAAGACCATTTCTGTAAAAAAGTATGGAAAATAAGAAAAACTGAAATATTTCAAAAACTATTATAAATAGGTATAGGATATTTTGAACAATAGGGTTTTTATTACTCTATTAAATAACATGAAAATATACAGGGTGTACTATTTAAAAAAAAGATATTTATTCATTTAAACTTGTTCAAATTTGAGCCGATGTGTTCAACACCCTGTAGCTTTTATTGCAAATATTAGGTGAAAATTATGTTAACTTGTCCTTGGCCCTGCTAAATTCCAAATTTGAATATATTTGTCACAAAATTGAAAACGTTATTTAGGATTGAATTGATGCTTGAAAATGTGACTTTTTTTCTTTAAACTTAATTATCTCAGAAACTATAAAGTTTTGTTATAGTAAACCCTTAATAAAAAAGATTTAAAATTATAAGCTAAATCGAAAATACGATTCGTATATAGGGTGTTCTATTTAAAAAAATACAACTTTATGCTGTCCTAGATTTTTGGGTCACCCTGTAGAGTCCTAAATATTTTTAAAATCTGCGTAAAAATAAACTGTATCAAACAATAAATATAGTTTCTTTGTAAATTTCACCGAAAAGGCACAAACCTACTTCATCCAATCGTTGACTCACCCTGTATGTATGTGTTTGTATGTACATATGTATATAACCCTAAATCTGTATATATTTTTTTAAATGACGAGCTCCATGTTCATTCATTGTACTTTCTTATAATCAATGTTTGTAATATTCAAAAGCGAAAAAATAAACTTGAACTTTAACCTTTTAGTTCTTAAAAATAATGGACGGAATTAAAAGCACATTTTAATAGAATGTTATTTTATTTGATGCTTCGTTTACTTAAGCTGTCAAATGTAAATACTATGAAAGGTGTTATTTTTAAAAAATAGAATGTTTTCTGTGTGGGAATCTTCAAGAGTTGAAAACAAACACTGAAAAACAAGTAAATATTAGTAATTCAGTCACAAAGAAATATGAAATTTTATGGCTTGAGAAATATAATTATTTTCCAGTAAAACAAGTTCTCTCCCAAAAAGGAAAATAAATGTATCGTAAAAATTTCACACACAAGACGGAAAACATAAAGCTCTTTTAAACTCTTAATAAATGACTGTTTTTGGCTTTTAACCAGAGTTTACTGTGAGCAATATTTTAGGAATGGGTAAAGATTATTTAGGAGTTTTTAGAGCAAAAAAATTGATTTTCGTAATTTATTTTTAATTTAGTGAACATTGCAATAACTTCAGAGTATAATGTTGAATAAAATTATTTTAATAAAATAGTAAATTTAAAAGTTCTTGAATTATACAGGGTGTCTCAAAAGAAAGTTCACATTTAAAAAATCGATTTAAAAAAAAGTCAGGACTTTATTGAAAAAATGTTTATTACATATTAAAATACATTGTTTGGGAATTTATTTTTTAAAAATGATATCGTCAAAATGTAATCCGTTGCGCTCACGGCATTCATTTAATCGAGCACTAAAATTGCCCATGACGGCTCGGCAGGTATTCTCCGTGATGTCTGTCATTTCGTTGCGGATATTTTCTTTTAATTGTGCCAGGGAAGTCGGTTTATTGGGTAAACTTTTGATTTCACATAACCCTATAGGAAAAAATCCATAGGTGATAAATCAGGACTGCGTGGAGGCCAACTTATGTCACCTTTCTTTGAGATTAATTTGCCAGGAAAAATTTCACGCACTCGGGGCAGAGACATGTTGGACGTGTGTGAAGTTGCTCCGTCTTGCTGGAACCATGTTCTTTGGTTATAGCCAGGAAAATTTTGCAGTTCAGGCACGAAGAAGTCGTCTAACATCTCCATATACCGCTCTGAAGTCACTGTTACTGTCCCTTTCATCTTCAAAAAAGTACGGGCCGATAATTTTTCACGCCGACATCGCAGCCCATACAGTCACTTTCGGCGAATGTAGAGGTTTCTGATGTTTGTGTTTTGGATTGTTTGCGCTCCAATAGCGGCAATTTTGCTTGTTTACATGACCATTAAGATGAAAATGGGCTTCATCCGAAAAGAAGATGTTGATAAACGTTGAAAAGCGTTCAGTCATCTGGTTTACGAAGTCAAGCCTCTGACCAGCATCCTGAGGCTTCAATTCTTGCACCAACTGAATTTTATAGGGGTTCAGCTTTAAATCTTTGTGTAAAATGCGGAATAATGATGACCTATGCACATTTAAAGCAACAGCACGCTTACGAATCGAAACGTTTGGGTCATCACGAACAAACTGAGTAACACTCTCTACGTTTTCGACCGTTCTCGAAGACCTCGGACGCCCGGATTTTGGTTTATCTAGTGTTGAATCGGTCTCTTCAAACTTCTGGACCCATTTTCCAATAAGCCGAGCGCTTGGCGCATCATTTAAGTGACGAATATGTCGAAAATTGCAGAATTTTCTACGCGCTACAGTCGCCGAATTACCGTTTTTGTAAAACTCACCTACGCACAAAGCACGGTCCGCTCCCGAGAAACGCTCCATAGCGACTAAATTCCCAAGAGCCAGGCTACCGATTGACATACCCCCCGCGCCGCTCGGAATAGTTGCGTTCACGCAATAAGCAAAACAAATGTGTACTTTCTTTTGACACACCCTGTATTTAATACATGTTCCTTTGAATATCAAGAAGATATGAATGAATAAGCAATTATGCAACAATAATTTGTTTAGCATCATTCGAAATTCATTACAGTCATTGATTATTTTACTTTTTAAATATTCACTTCATTATACATTATTATATAGGGTGTCCGGTAAGTACTTGCTAATTTCTCGGGAGCATGCTACTTTGTCATAGAAAAAAAATTCCTGAAGAGCTCCTAAATAGAGATACAAAGCCTTAAAGAAGTACCCAGCGATTACCTCCGATCCTTCCAATTTTTTTCGAAATGCCTCTAACATAGGGGATATTCAATACTAGTTTACGTTCTTCGTTCGTTGTCGATATTGTCCTATTTCTGCGTTATTCCAGAATTTTATCCACCAGATATATCTGTGTGCTTTCAGGACATTTTTAATTGTGATATATCTCTTTCATCAAGTTCTCATCGAAGTTTCATAGAGTTAAGGCTCTATCTACGAGATTTCTTATAATTCCTTGTTTGGTGTTTTTGGAGTGATTGGATGAATAGTTTAGATATTTTCCTGTGTGTGTGGCATTTCTGTAAACTGAGGTTAGAATTTGTCTGGCATTTCTTTCAACCAAAACATCTGTTGGAAATTCATTCCATATTGAGAGCGTTTGTATTTTGTATTTAAGTACTAGTGGTTAAGTATTTTTAGTTACAGTTTATATTTGATTATTTTAGTGTTTTTATTGAGACAAATAATTCCTTGAAATAACATATTTATTGACCAAATGCGAAAAGTAGGCAATTGTTTACAAACTGTCATTAAAAAAAAGTTTTACTAATTGTCAGTAAAAAATTTGTCAAGAAAAAGTCTATCTCGTAATATTTTATGAACGAACAGAAGAGAAAACCAAAGTTGGTTTTAATGGTGTTAAATTTCAACGAATTTTTGGCAAACTGGGGTACAATTATTTTCTCAGCAACAGCTAAGTGGTCCTTTGCCAATTTATTTATTTGTTAATACACAACAGTGAATTATTTTTCGAACTATCGAAGCAGATAGTGAATCTCCTCAACATGGGAATTACATCAACATCTAAGAAGGGTAATTTATTTTGTACTTCTTTCTCCATGCTGAGTTTAATGCTTGGACTGATATTGCTGAGATGAGAAAGGAAGTTTTGAAGTTCATCGTCGTTTCCAGTCCAGATAATATTGGTATCGTCTACGTATTTAAGCCATAAATTTCGTTTCTAAATTTGCTTATTCAACTGCAAAACTCTCAAACAATTCCATGAAAATATTTGCGACCACCGGAGAGAAGTAGTCCATCATCCTGGATGTAGAATTTTTCCTTTTCTTGAAAACAGGAATTAGTTAAACAACTTTCCAACAAGTCCATGACGGCGTGCGGTGGTAAAGATGTTCTTTCTGCTAAGGTCTGGTCTTCTTCAAGTTTCTTTCTTATGATTTTAGTGACTCCTTAACTGGAACCTTAGTGTATAGGCTTTCCACGTCAAAGCTAATAAAATGGTTTTCCGGTTGTACTTCTATTTCACCTACAATTTCTATAAAATGTTGCGGGTACTTGACTCAGGACGATGTATTTCCTTGTAGTGGTCTCAGGATTGGAGGAAAGAACTTGACAAGCTCGGGAACTCGTGAGGGGTAGTAAAGGCATTGTTTATATGTCTTCGGGAGTTCATAAAAATGGGGAGTTTTGATGTTGTATGGCGTCAACTTACTTCGGGTCCTGTCAGGAATATACTGTTCATGTTTCTTAAGAACGCGATAAATTTTTCTTTCGATTATAGATATGGGATCTTTAGCAAGAGATGTATAATTTCCTTGCCTTAAAACTGCGTCAATTTTTTAATTGTACGTTTCAGAATTCACTACAAGTGCGACATTTCCTTTACCCGCTGATAGAATTTTAATACTGGAATCTTTCTATTGGTTAGCCAGGGCAGTTTTCTCGTCTTTGCTGATGTTTGGTTTCGTTTTTCCAGATTTTTGTAGAGTCTCTCTTACTTTCCAGCTAAATTCATCTTCAAGAGGATCTTCGATGTTTGCTGAATCCGCGGCGTTAATTATATCGAGAATGCAAACCTCTTTTAGAGTAACCGTGAAGTTCAAACCTTTGGCAAGTAGTGAGTTTTCCGCTGAGGTTAATTCCTTGACAGATATATTAACCACTGTTCTCAGACTTTGAGATGGCTGTTGTCGTTCTTATCTACTCTGGCATTTAGAAAGTTTATTTTTGTGTACACCTTCTTGTTTTGTTCTGACTTCATCACAAGTATCGTCAATTTTCCTTAAGATGGGGACGTAGTCTTCTTCTAATGTATATTCTTTAAACTCTTCAAACTGTTGACGAATGTTCTCTAGTAGTGTTGTAGCATTTTCTAATATTCTGTTTGCCCGTTGTCCTGGAACTGGAGATTTTATGAACTGGGTGTATCAGATACCATGCGAATGTGGCAACTTCTACGTTGGTGTAACAAAGAGATCCCTTGACGTAAATATACATCTTGAGGAGAAACAGAAAATGGTTTAAAGCTAAAATTCTACACCAGAGAAAACGGAAATTCAAAGAGGCCGTGGATATATATCAGAACCCAAATTTAATAAACCATTTTTAAATATAAGAGAAGTGTGAAAACCTCTTCTTAATAATTGTAAATTAAAACTAAATACAGCATCAATGGGACATTGGCGTAGCACACATGTACTGCACCCATCTCAGTCACAATCAACTGTATTTACTTTTAGTATAAATTATTGTGTAGCTTAAAAATTTACTTAGTTTCCCTTGAAAATAGCTAGAAATCACTACTAGCCGAAACGTTGTAATATTCAAGAAAAAATAAAGACAGTGGACTACTTCGCAGGAACCATCGTTGTATATGACCTTCAAACAAACACATGATAAGATGATGTTAAGAAAATAACAGGATTTCAGAAGCTGAGGTTTGCCTAGGAGATATCTAAGAAAGGCCTCGATATTATACGCAAGATACCTAGAGAGATTAAGAGAGAGAAAGAAAAATGATTATTTTACTTCGTAGTTTTACTATTTCACATGTTTTTATTACATTTCATGAAATACCCATATACTCGGAAAATTCCAAGACGAGCTACTAGAATTTCCTCATTTAAAACATAACCTATAAAAATGTACACTGTCTAAATAAAATATGTCACGTCCTGTTCTGGCCACTCCGAGTCGTTCTGTTGACAATAAACTATAAATTCCAGCGAGCTAAAGTAATAACTCTGGCCAGAGGCAGCAAAAAACTTTGGCAAATTATTATTTGTCCCGTGTTTTATTATAAAGCTCACTGGCAACCCTGAATATATTGCCGTGTCTCGCACGAAAGAAAAATGGACGTTGCTGGGGAGTATAGTAAATCTGGAACGGCGTCACGTAACCATGGCTGGGTTTTTAGTGAAGTTTTTAGAGTTTTCATAAAAGGAACAAGTATCTTGTAATGAAAAAGGAAAGAAAAAGTATGCATGCAACAAATTTATTAATGTTTGATGTTGATGTACAGGGTGAGTCAACGATTGGACGAAGTAAGTTTGTGCCTTTTCGGTGAAATTTACAAAGAAACTATATTTATTGTTTGATACAGTTTATTTTTACGCAGATTTTAAAAATATTTAGGACTCTACAGGGTGAGCCAAAAAACTAGGACAGCATAAAGTTGTATTTTTTTAAATAGAACACCCTATATACGAATCGTATTTACGATTTAGCTTATAATTTTAAATCTTTTTTATTAAGGGTTTACCATAACAAAACTTTATAGTTTCTGAGATAATTAAGTTTAAAGAAAAAAAGTCACATTTTCAAGCATCAATTCAATCCTGAATAACGTTTCCAATTTTGTGACAAAAATATATTCAAATTTGGAATTTAGCAAGGCCAAGGACAAGTTAACATAATTTTTACCTAATATTTGCAATAAAAGCTACAGGGTGTTGAACTCATCGGCTTTAAATGAATAAATATCTTTTTTTTTAAATGGTACACCCTGTATATTTTCATGTTATTTAATAGAGTAATAAAAACCCTAAAAGTTTTGTTCAATATATCCTATACCTATTTATAATAGTTTTTGAGATATTTCAGTTTTTCTTATTTTCCATACTTTTTTACAGAAATAGTCTTCATTATCATAGTAGCCATGGCAAAAACAATGTAAAAGAACATTTTTCTGTGTGTCAAATTTATAACCGCAATCGCTTCTTTTGGTTTTTATGTAGTGTAGTTTGGTTTTTTTTTGCATTCATCTTATATTGTAAAATGAATTTTCCAAAGAATGAGTTAATAGATATGATTTATACAATAGGAGAGGCTTAAAAAAATTGCCTTCTTGCTCAAAGAATTTACAAAATGAAGTATCCTGATCGACGCCAGCCTAATACCCATATTTTTCAAAACTTAATACAAAGATTTGATTCTTCTGGTACTGTTGATTATCCAAAACGTAAAGTGGTCAACAAACCAGTAACTAATGAAGAAAAAGAACTACAAGTATTGTTAAATGTTCAGGAAAATCCTTATATTGGTAGCCGTCAGTTAGCAGCATTATGTGGAACATCACAATCCACCGCTAATCGTACTACCAAGAAATATAGGTATCATCCATATCACATGGAATTACACCAAGAATTGCATGGACAGGATTTTGAAAGTCGTGTAAACTTTTGTCGTACAATAAATGCGGAGATTCAGTTAGATCCAAATTTATTATGCAAGGTAATGTTTAGTGATGAAGCTACTTTTAGAAGTAACGGTGCCGTAAATAGACGCAACATGCATTATTATGCCACAGAAAACCCATTTTGGATAAGAGAGGTGCAACATCAAAACCACTGGTCATTAAATGTTTGGTGTGGTATTCATCATAATCGAATTATTGGACCCCACTTTTTTAATGAACCACTAAATGGCCATAGTTACCTGAACTTTCTACAAGAAGAACTACCCCAACTACTTCAAGGTCTCGATAGGGATGAGCTCGACAGTATGTGGTTCCAGCACGATGGTGAGTCTCCGCATTACCATCGTGAAGTTCGTGCGTTTTTGGACCAACGATATCCGCAAAAATGGATTGGACGTGGGGGTTTCATTGAGTGGCCACCAAGGTCTTGCGACATCACCCCATTAGATTTCTTCCTATGGGGTTATATTAAAAATAAGGTGTATGTTAATCCACCAACAACAGTGGAAGATATGCGAAACAGGATTAGGGATACCTGTAGAACAATAACGCCACTAATTTTGTCCAGGGTCCGAGAAAATCTGCAAAAAAGACTAAATTTGTGCATTGCACAAGAGGGTCGTTTATTCGAACACTTATTAAAAAGAAATAATTAATCTCAGTATTTAATAGGTAATTTTTTTGTTTCAATTTAGTATAAAAGTAAATATGTATTTGCCTTGTCGTTATTGTTGTGTTAATTTTTTCACATTATGTTTAATTAAACTATTACCGTTGTAATATAACGAATAATGTATTTCATCATATTTAACCACATTCTGTTTGTTTCTGTAGTTTCTTTTTATTATTTTACATGGCTACTATGATAATGAAGACTATTTCTGTAAAAAAGTATGGAAAACAAGAAAAACTGAAATATCTCAAAAACTATTATAAGTAGATATAGGATATATTGAACAAAACTTTTAGGGTTTTTATTACTCTATTAAATAACATGAAAATATACAGGGTGTACCATTTAAAAAAAAGATATTTATTCATTTAAACTTGTTCAAATTTGAGCCTGTGTTCAACACCCTGTAGCTTTTATTGCAAATATTAGGTAAAAATTATGTTAACTTGTCCTTGGCCTTGCTAAATTCCAAATTTGAATATATTTGTCACAAAATTGAAAACGTTATTTAGGATTGAATTGATACTTGAAAATGTGACTTTTTTTCTTTAAACTTAATTATCTCAGAAACTATAAAGTTTTGTTATAGTAAATCCTTAATAAAAAAGATTTAAAATTATAAGCTAAATCGAAAATACGATTCGTATATAGGGTGTTCTATTTAAAAAAATACAACTTTATACTGTCCTAGTTTTTTGGCTCACCCTGTAGAGTCCTAAATATTTTTAAAATCTGCGTAAAAATAAACTGTATCAAACAAAAAATATAGTTCCTTTGTTAATTTCACCGAAAAGGCACAAACCTACTTCATCCAATCGTTGACTCAGCCTGTACAGGGTCGAGGGACTGGAAGTGGTGGAGATTCATATCGAAACGGTTAAGCAATCACAAAGTTGGACATTTTTAAATTTTTGAGTCAAAAATGATGTTTGCAGACCAAAACCTAACTATAAATTTGTCCTACGAGGAAGTCTTTATTATTTAACTTCAGTTAGTTTTCTGATAGGCGAAGATCGACTTTATTAGTTTTTTTATGATATTTTGAAAATTATTTGGGAAGAGAACGATGAGATTTAAGTATAGAACATTATACATGAAATATGTCTAGAATGTTACGTAAAAATGAAAAATGCAATAATATATAGGATGTTCCGTTTAAAATAAGCAAGTTGGCATCTATTTGATATTGCTTTTGTGTTCGGTTAGTCGCAAAGATCTGGAGATCATTGTATTGGCCTAAACTATATGGACTATCAAAAATCCATAAAGAAGGAACATCGATAAGACCAATAGTAAGTGCAGTAGATTCACCAAGTCAACAACTGGGAAAATATCTGGCACAAAATATGCAACCGGCGACCGAAATTGCAGACCCATACTTGAAAAATTAGGATCACCTGGTTAGCATACTTCAAGGGTTAAAACTGCAAAAAGATAACATTCTTGTTAGCCTGGACATCAAATCCCTGTAGCCAAGCATTCCTATTGACGAAACTCTAGATTGCTATGAATAAGGAATTTCCACGTCACCTCATCGACCTCTCAGAACAGTGTCTCAAAAACACGTATTTTTCCTATAAAAATAAGTTCTACCCACAGACTCCTATGAGATCTTCGCTATCACCAGTCATCGCAAACTTTTTATGAAATATTTTGAAACAACAGAAGCTCTAAAAAAAACAGAACAAAACCTTCCTTCTGGAAACGTTACGTCGATGACATCTTCATCATATAGCCACACAGAAGATCCAACCTAGACGTATTTTTAGAGGAACTTAACAGCACACATAACCGCATTCAGTTCAGATCAGGGGCGGATCCAGCCTCTCTCTTTGGGGGGGGCGGTGACATCACAAAAGTACATTATGGCAAGCGAAAGCAAGTTGTCGACGGGGGGGGGGGGGGGGGGGTAACCGGAGACATTCCCATTTCTAGTGTAAATGGCAGGGTGGTGCCTATTTTTCTAAATTTGAAGCTCTTGGAGAGGAGGGGATGCCAGCAACATACACATTCCTAGTATAAGAGGCAGAATCGGGTCTATTTTCCTGAACTCAAAGCTATTGGGGAGCGGCTATCACAAGAAAAACAAGTTGTCAACGGTGAGGGAGTGTCAGCAGCATACACATTCCTAATATAAAAGGCAGAATCGGTTCTATTTTCCTGAATTCAAAGCTCTTGGGAGCAGGGGGGGGGGCGATCGCAAGCATACACATTCCTATACTCTATTCAAGAACTAGAGGGAGTAATAAACCTGTTACCGAAATCCCCAACGTACTTGCTCCAGTACCGCAGGTAACGGAGGACTGTCGTAAATCTAGTTTTATTTAAATATTATAAGCTTTTATAAATTTACTGCAATAATAAAATTTCTGATAGTTCATTTTTATTTCTGTCAGTGAGGAAAGTACACCTTACAGTGTGTCCTTAGTAATTTATTTTGTTTGTGCTTGTTTTTATATATTATTTGAGATTAGTAGGATACCGAAAAAATATGGTCTCCACTTCTATATTTATTCCAAAATCGTTAAACCAAGGCATTTTTCCTCAATGAAAAACTTATTACGATGAATGCTTATGATGCCCTAAGATATCAATATCTAGATAATAATTTTAAAAGCTCTGTTGAGATGTGTTCCAACATGACACGAAAATCTACTCTGAACCGAATACTGAAGGAAAAAAAACGACTGGAATGTTTCGTACTCCCCCATTCGATCACAGGCAGATGAAAAACCTCGTTGGAAGAAGAGATGAAAACTGCAATAAAAGGAGTTGTACATACATTTTATTATGAGAAGCAGATCCCAACCGTCAACAACATTCTTACTAAAATCAATGAAGATCGGGATTTACTTTAAATTAAAAGAACTGAGCTCTAGAAATTGCTCAGAGAACTTAATTTTTGATGGAAAAAACCAAATAGGAAATCTGTTCTTATAGATCGTCCGGAAACTGTCCGTTGGAGAAGAAAATATCTCTCTCAAGTAAAAGGCAGAGTTACTAGAAATAATACAGTGTACAAAATTAGTAATTTAACTGAATTTTTGAAAGATTTTTTTGAACAAAGTTACTGCGGAAAATTGGGAAAAATCCATATAATAAAAAAATAAAACATAATGTGGAAACTCAATTAATTGAGCGACGATAGCTTCCCTGAATTTGATTACGAATTGGATACGTAATGTTTGCCAGTGTAAACACAATTTGTTTTTGTTGCATTTTATTGTTTAATGTTGTTTATATACTTTTTTTTATATATTTTTATTTTAGTGTGTCCCATTCTTTAATTTTATATATGTTTAATTCGAATTAGCCGTAATTTCTTTATTATTTTATTATTATATTTGTGTCTTTTTCTTAAGCGTGTAGAATTAACACGTTTATTTTATTTTTTTAAGCCTATCGGATATTTCATATAATAAAGGAAATTAAATTAAGATGCCAGTGCAATAGAAATAAAAATAAGTAGATCTAATTTTAACTGTAACATATAAAAATTAATTACATTTGAATCCCTTTTTAGTGTTTAATTTAAGAAATAAATAAACTGAAACGTCAAATTTCCTAAAAATGTTTATAATTAATAATAAATGACCGAGAGCCCCCAAAAAAATTTTTAATATTATATGGACGAATTTATTTTTTTATATATGTTTAACTTCTTTTCTTTTTGACAATGAGTATTTTGTAAGTATTTAAATTGTAACTTAGAATTTTTTCAGAGAATAAGGCTGCGTTTTGGTCTGAATGTGCCTAAAATGGTTGCGATGCCAAAATTAAAAATAATAAAAATACAGTTGTGATTTGTGTTAAATATGTCAAAATTATCTGTATTTTGTACTGTATGTGAATTATTAAGAAATCATAAGAAATAAAATAATAATATAAAAACTTTTTATTTTAAATTTATTACCGAAATAATATTCTATGCCATAAATACTTAGTGATAAAATAAACCTCTTTCCGACGCCTATGACAAGGGTTAAAATCCTTTTTAACACTTCCAAATGTCTATTGTTATCCAACCCAAATAGGCCATTATTATAGACCGGTATTTTTGATTATAAAATTTCTAACCTATTCCTAGAAAAAAAATATATATCTAACAGATTTTGCCAAAGACTACGAACTAAAGAACACAGGTAGTTTGCGAAGGAAAAAAGGTAAAAAATAATTTATTACTCTCTCTAGTCCTTGAATTAACTATAGTATAAGAGGTAAAATCGGGTATATTTTCCTGAACTCAAAGCTCTTGGGGGGGGGGGCGATCGCCCCCACCGCCCCCCCCCTTGGATCCGCGCCTGGTTCAGATTGGAGGTCAAAGTTAACAAGTAGCTACCTTTCCTTAACCTTCTAATCTCCAGAAAAGACTGTTACGGTTTTAATTTTCCTGTCTAATTTTCTATCTAAAATATAGTAATTTTTACGCTTACCTCCTTCATCATTTATGTGTTTTGTTTTATTTTGTTTTGGGAACAGATTTACAAATGAAAGAAAACATTGGCAATATATCTTGTTTATTAGAATTTGATTCACACTTATGCTATTATAATCCATAGTAACTGTTCGATAGTCCTTGTTGTTATTATGTTGACTTCCTAAGGCTTCTTTCCTTTATACCTAAAATATAGAACTGCATTAGTCTTGTACAGAGTGGCTCGGTATAGAATATTTAGTTAGAAGTTCTTAATTTAAATTGTCTTTTGCGGTTATTATTACCTTCATCGAGAGACCTCGAGTGAGCAGATAATCATTTGGCTGCAGTAACGACAGATTTCTGAGTGGAAGCTCTCTGGATACTGTTGGATTTTATATGTCTTCTAGGCAGTTTAATTTTCCCATTGTGTCAGTTATCATAACTATTACAGATTCTATTAAGCTAAAAACGGAAAAACTACCTTAGTGTCAAATGTAAATAAAGTTTAAGGTTAGAATCTACTCGACTTTTCTTGTTCAGTTTCACTTCAACAAAGCCTGTTTATTGCTATAAATTTTTGAACATACCACAATTTTCCTGGTTACTTGCTAATAAAATTTCTTGTCATAATTTTAAAATTTCATATTTCTATTTTTTTTAATTGTTTTGAAGCTTGTCAGTTGTCAGTCGATATACAGATTCCTGTATCTTTTCCCGTCATTTCCGTGGACGTTTTTCTGGGGACATGAAAAAAATCTGAGAGTGATAAGGACTTTCCTTGCAGAGTTGCACCGGAAAGGTCACTTGGCAATTTTGCTAGTTTTTAATTGAAAGTTTCGGATCCCTGACCAAATTTATAGTAACTGTGTTGTAAACAGCTGTATGCTGATTTGGTTTGGTCAATTCGGGGGACAAACCCAACATCAAATTTTGCTATTTTTTCTGTTCCACCACGAAAAGGCCACATAACATCACTGGTAAGTCTTTGTTTTAATTTTTTGTTTTAATGCTCAAGTGTTAATAATTGTGGGTATGTTTAAGAAGAAAAGGAATGAGTAACCTACCTCACTCGTAACATAAAAGGTTGAGTTCTTTCTAAGTCCATCTTTTGTTTTAGGCCTTTTTTCCCCTTTTTCTTTTTCCTTTCATTGCCCTCATTTGGAATCATCATCGGGGCCAGTAGTGGGAATAGGGGGCTTCTAGTTGACCCCCCCACCACTTTTTTGATTGGTCAGCCAAGAATGACCTTGTTTCTGATTGGCTGCCCAAGTTCGCCCCCTATTCCGATTGGTTTCATAAACTCCGCCTCTTTTTGCTCCACCTCCTACCTCCTTCCTAACCACCACAGTAGTTGGAGGGGAGCTGGTAGCAGTTGGAGGGGAGCTGGTATTTTAAAGGACTGAATCTGAGCGAGCTACATTCATTTACAACTAGTCTTAAGCTTATATAGAAGATTCACCACTAATAAAGAACAGTGTTAAATTAAAAATAAGTGGTAGTTATGAACAGTGATTTGCAAAATGAAATAATCAAATTAGGTAAACAGTTTACTAAACTTCAAAATTCCGAATTAAAGAATGCAATGCTAAGGAAAACACACCCCGAGTGGGCACAGGTATATTATGAGACTGCCTTCCAATACCAATTAGCTGCAGAAGCCTGTTTAAATTATAGAAAAACCCAAAATTTGCCGAAGTTCTTTCATGAAATAAAGAAAATAGGATTCAGTTACTTTTTAAGGATATTGAAGGATTATATAAAAGATCCTGATATATTAAAAGAAATCGTGGAAGAGGAAGAGAGAGATAAAGAGATATTGAGAAACAGGGAGGTTTTAGTGTAGGATTTATTATGGAATTATTAATAAGAGAAATGTATGAAGAGTTTTTGATGTCCGCAGCCTGTTCCGAGTTTTATGCATATGAAGGTCAAGAAAGTGAAGCGCAGAATATTATAGTGTTTTTAAATTATATGGAACATGCGGAATTATGTTTACTAGCAGCTAAATGTTGTAGCGAATATTTAAAAAATAAAAATATAGATATTTTAATATGTAAACTTCAAGAACTAGGATTAAATAATAATATTTCATGTATTAAAACAATGTTAGAAAATAAAACACATAATTTGTAATCAAGTCTTTTATTACATAAAAAAATTGTTGTAAAGGTAATAAACATTTGATAATGCACATACACATGGTATTTTTTGATGATAAAAGCAGCAAGGATCCATTTTCTTTAGGGTGGGTTGTTCATCAATCTCGATAACTGGTTTCATGGAATACTTCTTTACGAAATCTGCCTTTTCTTCCCCTTTTACATAAACATAGTCCACCTTAGCGCTTAAATCTCTTATGATATCTCCACATTTGTGTAATGGTGTAAATCCTTCACACCATTCAATGCAATGGTAATTTTTTATTAACCACAGAGCTTGTTTGTGTAAATAGGATGGTAAATGACCCATCGGAAATGGAGCTTTGAAAATAAAATGACTTGTCTTTTGCCCATCGTACGCTGCTAATTCCTTTACAATAAATTTATTATTTTCAATTTTGAATCCTTGAAGATCTAGAATAAGTTTCATATTTTCAAATATTTGAATTTCTTGATCATTTCTACTTTTAATTGATATTCACTTATTTGTTTTTTTAATTTCTGCAACTGAAGTTGAAAATCTAATACTCGAACTGAAATCTCGTAAGACATTATATAAATGAAGAATTCTGGTTTGGCTACGTTAATAAATATCAAAATTGACGCGTGCGCTCTTAAGCGTAAGTAGCGGTTTGTTTAAAAAGAGTATTTTATCTTAAGGAAATTGTATTACAACTGTTTCACAATTTTTGTTAATGGATTGTAACTGAAAACTTTATCATGAATTATAACACAATATGCCGCTGTTTTAGGGGGAATTTTTTCCTTGGTTTCAAATTCAATTCTCATGGTTACTGGACCTGTTTGTAGTAAATCTCTTTGATGTGAACAATTAATGTAAACTATAGGAGCATTTTCTTTAAATTCTTTCGGATTAAAAATTGGTTCCACTGGAGAGTTATAATACCCTTGACGAAAGTCTGTAAACATTTCATACAGAGTAGCAAATTTATTATTTTCAAAGTCAAGTTGAAGATCATTGTAAGGATATCTTTCTGAATTTAAAAAGACATTCATATTTCTTAAATTACAATGATCAAATTTACTCATATCCATTTTTAGATTACCACGTCTATTTTTCTGAAAAGCAATTAGAACATGACGTGGCGTTTCGACTTTTGTAGATGTTTTTACGGGCCAGTTGTGCCTCGTAGTTTCCAATAACTCTGGATATTCAACTAATTCCCAGCTTCGGAAGGTTATTAGCATATCACTATTTTTGTCAATAATTTTGGTAAGTGCTAATTCTTGCGGAATCGCTACAGTAAGATGAGGAACTCTCCAACACAACTTGGTAATTTTAACTTTGGGTTTTTCATCTTCATTACTGGATAATAATGCATTTGTATCATCATTACTTCTTATTAGAATAAGTTCTTGTTGTGAATTAAGAATAATCTTATTATAATCTTCAAAAAATCCTGAATACATCTTTAATGGTATACATAATGAAACATTACCTTTGTCATCAGTCATAATTTTTTCTTTAGATTTTGTTTTCGGATACCAACCGGCATTTTCCAATTTAGCACTTTCATTTTGATTAAATGAAATATATCCCTTAAGAGTTGAAGTTATACCAATATCCCGAACGGAGTCAATAGTAACACCATTTAAAATATAGCGTAATTCTTTAAATAAAAATGCCGGAGCATTATTAATTAAAACAGTATTAGCTAAAGGGGAATCATCTTCTTTAGTTACTTGCAATTCCACATAAATTTCACTTTTGCAAGGTAAAGGATATTTTCCTGTTTGTTGCAAAGCAATTCTGATTTCATCATTTGGTCCGAGTTTTGTAGGATTAAAAGGATCGAAAGAAAGAATTTCCCAGCTTAATATTGATTCATCAACCAATACATTTTCTCTTACATTTAAATAATCCATTTTTATTTAAGTTTAAAACCCAAACTTTGAAGAAATTTTCTATTAGAAGGTGTTAACCTTTGGAAGTTTGATTTCCTACTAAAGGAAGTTGGTTTCTTTCTTGTCTTATTAATGTTTTTATTATTAAATTTTCTAGTAAAGTTTGCAGATTTATTGTTATATAATATTACCATCTTTAATCTACTTTTTTAAGATGTAGTCTGATGGTTATGGTTTCTTCTCTAAAATTAACCAAATCACCTTCCTGATCTATTATTTTAATGGCTATTTTATCAATTACTTTAACGGTGACTGGGAAATATATGACGTTTTGAGGTGACTCAATTATTTTGAACCCTGGAGCAACGCTCGGGAAAAATTGGTGTATTATATGAACAGGTTTCCCGTTTAAATATGATCCCTCTGCAATACTGCAGTCTATATTTATTGAATTTACTTTAATTATTTCCGCGGGAAAATCTGATATATGTTCAATGTTGGCTTCCAATCGCCCATTTTTAAACCCTAATAATTTACCAATAGTTCCTTCACGAAAAGTTATGGGGGCTGAACATTTAAGATGTGTACGTAAAGTATTATTATTTGCATAAAGACTAAAACTAATTTTATCCTCATCCAAGTGTTTTTTTAAAAAATCTGTTATGTCTTCTAATTCGTAGCTACCTGGGGGTATGGCTATTTCTAAATTTTCATCATGAATTAATACATTATTCCCAACATCAATATTGGGAATTGCATTAAATGTTTCGAAATTTACAAGACCGATAACATATTCAACATCTTCATCTAAATATATTGGAGGATGTAACTCTGATGTTAAAATAGCGGAATTGCCGCTAAGAACAAAACTATATGACATTTTACTTTAAAAATATGTTTAATAATAAACTAAAATTAGGTGTTACATATGGTTATAAAGAAATTTTAGACACAATTGACCACAATTTGTTTTGTTAAAGTTTTGATAACTGTTATAATTATAATTAACAATATTATTATTTTGGTCGCTATAAAAATATTTAATTAATTCAGAAGGGGGTCGCAAATTACCATAACTATCAAAATATATTATGTTTTTTCCTTTTTTTGTATATGCTATCCAGTGAGTACCAACACCACTGTGATTATCTAGATTGACAATTGCACTTTCAATTAACTTTATCTTTTTTGGTAATTTATCCCTCATAAAAATACCACGAAAGTTGGGAATTTGTAAATATTTAGCGTATTTAAGTAAATCGTAATTTGTAAGTGCTTTTCGAGGTATATGTTTTAGCAGTTTTTTGAATAAGGTTTCAAGTATAATCCACATCCTGTTTTATAGGGTTTTAAATAAAGTCCACTTCCTTTTTTTCCTACCGCAATGGACTCCATCATTTGATTGTGTCGTTTAGATTCTTCTAATTTCGCTTTGGCTGCTTTTGCATCATTTACTGCTTTA
This sequence comes from Diaprepes abbreviatus, assembly GCA_034092305.1. NCBI lineage: Eukaryota > Metazoa > Arthropoda > Insecta > Coleoptera > Curculionidae > Diaprepes > Diaprepes abbreviatus. The sequence continues at coordinate 1,201,239 of JASJET010000323.1, read as the reverse complement.
GCAATACCTGCAGCCCCTCCTCCAAGAGCACCAAGAGCAGACAAACCAGCAAATAAAGGTATAAGTGGAAGAAATCCGCAAGTCTTTGGGATTGGAATTACCCTTTTCTTTGGAGGTAAGACTTTACCAGTTTTTTTAATAGCTTTTAAAGCAGTTTGAATACTTTCATTTAGGTCTTTAAAACGTTTCCCCTTAATTCCTTTTCTAGCTTTTGAAATTACCTGAGATAATGATAGTCCTCGTCCTTTTCGAGTTTTTCGCTTGAACTTTCTTCTCGTTCGAAGTCCCATACCTAATTTTCTTTTAATTTTCATAGCACCAGTAATTCCTAGTGCAGCAGTTTTTTCCCCAAAACTAGAATCTTTAGCTTTGAACCTTGATAAAGCTTTGTCAGCTAATACTTTATCAGCTAAATGCCTTCTTTTTATATCATTTGATTGTGAGTAAGCAATATCGTGTTCTTTACAAGCCTCATCCAATAAATTTATACCTTTATCACCTCTTGACAATCGTTTTTCCAATTTTGTTCCAGGTCCACAAAAATTATAACCAGGAATATGCAATTCAAAGGGTAATTTATTTATTAATGAGTTTACTAAACCACTTCCTTTCCTTTTGCTGTTTGTCTTGTAAATGATTCGTTTATTATGTGATGGAAACATTATATATAGTTGCAATCCTAGTGATAACTAACCAGTTACATCACAATACTGAATATTAATAGTTTGTTTTATATATAAAATGAGAGTTGAGAAACAACCATACTCTATAACAATTAAGGATCATGAAAGTTCAGTGAATGGTTTTAGAAAACATGGAAAACTGTTTGAGGGAAATAGTAAAAGAGGGTTAATTATTGGCCCGTCAGGCTGTGGCAAAACCAATGTTATTATTAGTTTGATTGAAGATCCGAATGGTTTGCGATTTGAAAATCTGTATGTTTATTCAAAATCCTTATATCAACCAAAGTATAAATATTTGAGAACACTTTTTAAACCTTTGAAAAAAATTGGATACTATGAATCTGAAAATGAAGAAACAATTGTTTCACCAAAACAAGTTAAACCAAACTCTATAATAATATTTGATGATATAGTGTGTTGTAATCAGAATGTTGTAAAGGACTATTTTTGTTTCGGAAGACACAAAAATACTGATTGTTTTTATTTATGTCAAACATATTCTTCTATTCCGAAACAATTAATTCGTGACAATGCAAATTTAATTGTTATATTTCAACAAGATCGAACAAACTTAAAACATATTTATGATGATCATGTTAATGTTGATATGTCATTAAACCAATTTAATGAGTTGTGCTTAATATGTTGGAAAGATAAATTTGGATTTTTAGTAATAGACAAAGACTCTAATGTGAAATCTGGCCGATATCGAAAAGGATTTGATTCATATATTTACTTATAAAAATAAACGTTTGATGGTAAATTATACCAATCATGGATGAACGTTTAGCAAGAGAGCTAGTTAAATCAAGAAAAGCTGTTAAACAAAAATATCAGAGTTTAAAAAATGCGGAATTTGAGGCGCAAACTAAATTGGAGGAAACATATAAACCGATAACTCAACCCTTACAAGAATTAATTTCAACGATTGGTAAAATTGAACCTGTTGAAATAAAGGAAGAGCTACACACACCAATTAAAAAAATTTATGAAACACCACAGAAAAGATCAATTCAAACACTAACACCAAAGAGAAAATTACAATATGGAACATCAACACCAGAAAAAAGAAAGACGGGAAAAACTCCACTCCTTCCTACAGAAATACCATCGATTATTGACTGGGACGCGAGTTTAGCTTCAGCAAGTCAAATGCCATCTATACAACAAACAAGTATTATTGCAGAAACAAACCCTTCTTCAGGTTCACACTCCACAATAGGAAATCTTTCAGATATACTGGAACAAACACGGCAAACAGTTAGAACATTTGTTGATACAGATTTATATAAAGAATATTTATTAGGATTTGATGAATTACCTCGCCAATATATTGATAGCGGTGTAAAAGATGTTGAACATGAGTTTGATCACCAATATGGAATAGTTCATGATTTGGAAACCGAGAAATTCTTTTTGGGTTTAACTCAAAAACCTGTCGAAATTATTGGTAAAAACATCAAAATTGAAGGAATAACCTATACAGGTACACCAGGTTTATATGAGTTATTATTTAAAAAAGAACCAATAGGGTATAAAAAACAAGATTTGGAAAATTATATGGATATTTTAAAAAGAACCAATGCATACCGTAGAAATAATGATCCAAATGAGCAGGTGCAGGGGAATGGATCACATAAATATATTTCTATAATAGGACCTTATTTGCAAAGCAAAGGAATTACAAAAACTAAAACTCTAAATCCCGAATCTCAACAAGCAGTCCAGGGATTTTTTGAAAGACGCAAAGCTCCATATAGAGAAAGTCGAGTGTCTTCAAAAAAAACCGGATTTGGTATAACTTTAAAAGTTAATAAACCTAATACAGATTACATATATTGGGATAATGTAAACGAACTTGTTGAGAGACTTCGACTATTGGTAGCATCCATGCTTGCGGGACACACTGGTCATAACAATGAAATTATTTCCATTATTGAAGAACTAAGAGAAGCGAATATTATTATATAAAAGGACATAATAGATACTTTTAAACATTTCTAAAATGACCATCGATAAATTTGGTCGTCATATTTCAAAAAAATCTGCTCTAAACACATTATTATCACTAGAAAATAAAATATTATCAAATGTTGAAGAGAAAATAATAAAAATTTTTAAAAGCGATGTCAAATATATTGAAAACAAATTAATTCAAAATTTAGATCCCGGGTTGAAAAGCGATGTTAATAATTTAAATAAGAGAATAAATGAATATGATAACAATATACAAAATATTGCAAAAAAGATTAAGTTATTTGAGGATAAAGTTATTCCTGAATATAATGACAAGATAATTAATTTGAAAAATACTGTTGATGGAAATGATGATGTAGTAGAAAAATTTTCTCAGAAAGTTTCTAAATATGCAAATGACTTTGACGTAGTGAAGTTAAAATATGATAAAGTTGATGATTTTGAAAATGAAATAAAAAATGAAATTACATCAATTAAATCAATAATTAAGGATACTTCAGCAATTGACAATGTCAAGAACAGTATTTCCAAGGAAATTACATCAAAGTTTCAAAATTTTACTAATTTGCTTAATGATAGAGTAGCAGAAGAAGTAAGGAATTTTAAGAAAATACATGACGTTATGGATAAAAATACACAAAATCTTGAAAAATCAATGAACACTCATTTCCTAATTCACAAAAAAGATACCGACAAAGTTAATGAATTTAAAGAACAAATTAAAGAATTTGAAATTAAAATCAATGCATATAAATCAAATTTACAATATTTAGAAGACAAATTGAAGGAGGATTTTCAAAACGAAAATGAAAAAATTGAAACAAAATTCAAAGATCAAATTACAAAAGATAATGAAAAAATCGAGGATATACTAAAGCAGTTAAACAATCTGAAAACCAAATCTGAAACGTCTTTTGACGAGGGAAATTTTACAAAGGCAATCGATGAGAAATTACAAAAAGAATTAGAATCCTTACTAGAAGTAGTGCAAGCTATAATAGAAGTTTCTAAAAAGGATGTATTAATTAAAATTAAAAATAATAGTTCAAAAATCGAGGAGACTTCTTTACTCATAAAAGAACTTGAAACATCTTATACAGATATACTACACAAAGCTGAAAAGACAGTGTCAGACATAAAAAATATAGAAAAAAAAATTGTGAAAATGACATTAGATATTACAAATGCAGAATTTCAATTAGGAAAAGATATTAAAAATCTAGAAGATAAATTAACAAAAGAAATAAAATCTTTAAACGAATTAGTTCAAAGAGCTGCTGAAGTTTCTAGAAAAGAATTTAATGATACAATGAATTATGCAAGAGAAGAAATGAATTCAACATTAGGTGGTTTCAAAAAAGATTATACGTTATCAAATGTTCTTTTGGAAACTAAATTTAATGTAAAAATGTCTGATCTTAATAACAACATCACCCAAATAAATTCGTCAATAAAAGAAATTAGAAATGAAAATAACAAATCATTTGAAACAATGGAAAATAAATTTAATGTAAAAATTTCTGATCTTACTAACAACATCACCCAAATAAATTCGTCAATAAAAGAAATTATAAATGAAAATAAAAAATCATTTGAAGCAATGGAAAATAAAATTAAAGAACTTACTAAAAAAAACTGAGATGATTTTTTTTTATATTTTACAACATCAGCGATAAAGGGCTTTTATAAACGGTTTAGAAGGAGGTAAAGTTATTTGTGGGATTTATTTTCGAGAGTAAGGTATAAATTAATAATGAGTAAAATTAAGCAAGACGTTGTAAATGAATTACATAAACCGGCGAGAAGGCGATATAGAAGGAGACGAACAATTGTAAAAGGGCTTAATGATCTATTTCAAGCTGATCTGATAGAAATGCAGCCATATGCGAAATTTAATAGGGGTTTAAGATATATTTTAATGGTAATAAATGTGTTTTCTAAATTTGTATGGGCAGAACCTGTAAAATCCAAAACTGGTAAAGATGTAGCAGCTGCAATGAAAAAAATTCTATTAACTTTAAAAACTCCCCCAACAAATCTGAATACTGATCAGGGTAAAGAATTCTTTAATCAAGACTTTCAGAAACTTATGGAGCAGTTCAAAATTAATCATTACAACACATTTTCTAATATGAAAGCTAGTATTGTAGAGAGAGTAAATAGAACGATAAAAAACAAAATGTGGAAAAAGTTTAGTTTACTAGGTAATTATAAATGGATCAGCTTTCTTAAAGAAATAATTACAGAATACAATGATACTAAGCATTCAACAATCGGAAAAAAACCAAACGAAGTTAACAAAAAGAATGAAATGGAAATCTTGAAATCAGCTTATACTCATAGGAAAACTGTGGATCCCAGATCACCAAAATTTCGTGTCAGTGATAGAGTACGAATAAGCAAGATTCGCGAACAATTTTCTAAAGGTTACACGCCCAACTGGTCAAACGAAATTTTTCAAATAAAAAAAATCCAGCTTACTAATCCAACAACGTATTTGATTCAAGATGGAAATGGGATAGATATTCAAGGAGGTTTCTATGAAGAAGAACTTCAAAAAGTAAGACACCCAAATGTATATCTGGTGGAAAAAGTGTTAAGAAAGAAAGGAAACAAAGTATTTGTAAAATGGTTAGGATTAGATAAATCTTATAACTCTTGGATCTTCAAGAGAGATGTGATGTAATAGTAATTAATGCTGTAATAATAATTGATGTTTGTAATAAAAAAAAATGATTTTTTATATATATTTGTTTTATTTAAAAATAAGCTTATTACATAAACATTTTTTTAAATACAATATTCCTATAATCAGAGTCTAATATGGGATTTAAAATTTCTTCAGTCAATTTAATCCTTCTTCTAAAATGTTTTTGATTTATAAACTCTTCAGAAGTCATACGAGCTTTTCTGTAGGCGAAGTTCCAAGCAACCATCAGATGAATTTGGTTTCTTGATTCATCAATAGATACTGTCTTCTTCATAATAGTGCTTAGACTTTAATTTTTGTTCTAGTTCTTCGGGATGATTCAACAGCAGTTCCAGCATGGAACACACATTTTCACTATTTAGATTTTGTTTTGGAGAAAGGACATTATATATTTTGTCAAAAGAATCTCCGTCGTAAAAATTGTTATTTCTAAAAACGTTGAAATAACGTCGAAAGTTTTGTTTTTGTAAAACATTTAGTCTATATTCTATAAGTGGAATTTGTTCCCATAGTCTGCACACAGTTTCATTTCCATAGTAAATAAAATCACAGCTTTTCACAATCTTCACTATTGGTAATTCACCAATCTTTTCAAAATGAATAGATAAATTTTGCAAATATATCGGTTCATTGAAAACATTTGGTGAAAACATATAATTTGTTATAACTCCTTGATATTGCAATAAGTTCTTCCAATCATCTTCATTTAATATCACAGACTGACCATTTTTACCACCAAGTTCAATACATGGTAGAAAATCACTTTCCACCCACAAACCAATCACAGCATATTTAGAGTTAGAATTATTTAAATTATATTTTGTAGAATTTATAATTGTTTTTTTTATTTTCTTTTTTAATGGTGAATTTTCAAATATATTTTTACTCTGATTACTGAACATTTTAAATGATGTATTTCAAAAACTAACTGGCTATCTGCTTGCTCTCAAAAAACTAACTATCAATCCGTTTGCTCCTAAATTTTATACATTTTCCCTCTCCTCTCAAGTGGAGGGGTAAACTTATTTTCCCTCTCCATTTAAGAGGAGGGGATAAACTTTAAATGTCTTTATACTAACGAGAATCAATAAAAAACAAAATTTATATTATTTTTTTAACATTTATTAAATATTTTTATAGATATTTTTTCATGAAATACAATAAAATTAAACATGTACAAATAAATATTGCTGCTGTAAATATAATAACAAATATATAACAACAGACACAATGACAAGATTCTTCTTTTTTATTATTGAAAGGAATCCAATCTGAATATTGTAATGGTTTGTTTGTCATGGAATATTTAATTTTTATGTATGTATTTTCACACAAAGCAGAATCAGTTACATTATAGGTAAAAAAGTGTGAATTTCCAACAAGATATGTCATTTTCATCTGTTTGTAGCAGTCGGTTTCATTTTTGAGGGCATTTATACATATATCAGCCCTAACTGTATTAGGAATGTAATTTACATATATCACATTTCCAACAAGGGAAACTAAAACTATTAAAGATGCAGCAGTCATTGTTGTAATATTACTAACAAATAATGGTATTTCTATACAATATATATGTTTTTGGATTCAGTTTCCCCTCCAACTTTTAAAGCTTCAAAAACGACTTACATAATTTATCATCATATAAAATGATGTCTTTATAAAGATGAAAAATTACTAGGAGTAGTTAATTCTAATCGCGGTTTTTTATTTTTAGATCCATTTTCGTTTCCAGAACTTAAAAAAGTTAGAGTATCATACATCATTTTCATATCTTTATCAAAAAAATCTGTTTCCAAAATATCCTTATGTCCCCATGCAAGAGTTTTTGTGGAATTTGGTATACAATATCTTTTATCATCATGAGTTGTTAATGCCAATTTATTTAACAAATTAGTGTATATATTATGCATATCTGACTTGAATACATACATGGTGCAGAATATTTTGTCACCTTTCTCAACAACATCTTTATAATCTGATAATGTTAATTGATTTTTTATACATGATCTACTAACGCCTTTTGCTTTTTTATCTACACTATTTTTGGATTTTATACAATATGCTTTAGCACCAGTTCCATAAAAACTTTCAATGGGAATCCCTTTGTACTCATCTTTAAATTTACCAACAACTGATGTTGTAATAGGCATGCAATGAATATTTTGTTCAGAAAAATTAGAAGTATCAAATTGATCCAGATTTAGCTTCATATCTTCATAAAAGTTTTGGGTCTGAACTTCAAGAATTAAGGAATCAGTATCCGTATATAATAAATTTAAATTATTACCATATTTTACTTTTAAATACCCATAATAAAAATTATACATTACAGTTTTTGCAATATCCAGAATACTCATCCCAACATAAATTGGTTTATTGTATTCAATGCAAACCTGTTGAAGTTGAAGAGCAACTAGATTTTCAGAGAAAATTTTAAAATCCTTTAATTGAGGTTTAGAAATAAGTTTTTCGGCACTAAATTTATTACCCTGTCTTTCCCATTGAGATACTAATTTAATATCTGCTCGCCTATCAACATTTTCCATGGTTTTACCGAAAATTGAATTATTTGCCAATTTATAACAATTTTTATCAAATTTATTTTTAGATAAATTTCGTAAATTTGTATTTAAATCTATATATTCCGCTAACCATGGTGATTGTGTAAACTTAACTGCTCTGTGTATTTTTATGATTTTGAGTCCAAATTGTAGACATTGTTTCAGATATCGGTAGTGAATGATATAGTTATATTTATTATGTAAGTTTGGAATTAATTTTGAGTGGTTTGAAATTGGTGGTGTATATTGTTCAGGACAAAATGGGAAATCATTATGACTATCATGTAAATAATTTGGATATTCTAAATCAACTTCAAATATGTATCCTATAGATGATGTATCTGAAAGTTCGGATATATTTAAAGTTTCTATTTCGAGCTTAGGTACCCAAGCAAAATTTTTTTCAGGCAAATATTGTTTCATAGCATAACCATACAAATTTGTGGCGTCTAAGTAAGCGATATATGTTGTAGGTCTTTCAGGATTAAAATTTTCTAAGAATGGATTATTTGCTTCAGATTTGCGTTTGGAACAAGTGCTAACCCCACCACGAACACCTTTTTTGAAAAAATGAAGCATATCTGGTTCCGTTAATAATTCTAATTCTACATTAGTTAATTTCATCATTGCATCCCAGCACATAGAAGGGCTAGTGACATAATTAACAGGATCTAACTTATAGGTTTTAATACATGTGGATCTATAATTTTCAAAAACATCAGCCAAAAGTAAAACATCTGATTTTAAGTAAATATCGGAATAAGCCCCTATTGTAGAACACTTAAATAGATTCCACACTTCTACAGCACGACTGTAGTCTTGAGGAGAGATATTTTTATCGGTTAAGTTATTATAAAATTTATCAATCAATGGTAGAGATTTCTCATTTAATTTTTCGTTGGAATCTATGTAAGAGTATGGAAATACCCCTTTTTGTCTAATGTATCGAAATTCATTAGCATTTGAGAAAAACTTTTTAATTTCAAAACATTGTGAATCTTGTAGAGTTTGTGATAGTGACTCTAAAGACTCTGGGAGAAATTGAAAAGAATCTATAAAGCGTAGTCGCAAAGCAACTGGTTTCCGCTTTTCTGACACATCAACGAAAATTTCCTTACTAAAAGAAATATACTTTTCTTTATTTTGAGCTATAACACTAATATTTTCTTTATTATAGCAAAGCGATTTAATAAATAGGTGAGAATCATAGTTTTTTAAATTATGCAATACTATTGGTATATATTTTGGAGGTTTAAAATGCAAATTACATATTGAGTGGGCGGCTCCTCGATATTTACCTGTAATATGACAATGATCCCTACACTTTATGAAATTTCCTTTTGAAAAAGGTTTTTCACATACATAACAAATGCTAGAATTTTCATATTCAATCTGTTCCACAGATGATAAATCTTTCAATGGTACTTGATATTTTAAATATTTTTTATAAATTTCTTTTACATCATTTTCAATGTATTCAATAAATTTTATAGCACAATCTGTACCTCTATAAAGTTTAAGACACACAACATTCTCATCAAATGATGATTTAATATAATAAGCAAATGAATAGGGTATATGTTCAGCAGTTTTAATAGTATATGAGGTTGTCGAATCAGGTGTAGATTGTTGGCACTCAATGTTTTTCAAATAACATTCAAAATCGGCATAAATAACAAAAGGAGCTTTATACTGTTTCTGAATATTTTGAAACTTTAATATATTTGCAGGAATATAATTGCCAAATTTATCCAAAATCAAATTATCTGAAGGAAGCTCAATTCGAACAAAACTACAATCACGTTCTAAATGTGTGTTAAGTTTTTCATATGTTCCAAAATATTGAAGGCATCCATCACATAAGTATTTTTTTATTTTCTTTTTTGATAATTATTTGGATACCAAGCAACCTAAATCCTTTATCCAACAGTAGTGGTTATTTCCATCATCAGAACTTATTAAAAGCAAATTAATATGTAATTTTTTCTTTTCATTATTATAATGTAAAGGACCGACAATCTCATATACCTTTTTATTATCCCTTAAAAATTTTTCAACTCCATATACATTTATGGACAAATTATTTTTTTCCTCAAACTTTTTTATATCTAATAATTTTACTGGAAATTCAATACCTGTAAAATCGAAAGCGTCTCTGAAGTCTGGATATGATGAGGTCTTTCGAGGATTACCGGTTGGCTGGTATGCTGCTGAAACCACTGCCCAGGCGAAACAGCAATTGTCCTCATTCATCACATTCACTATTGATTTAGAAAAGTGATGCATCTTAATGTAGGAGGAGGCATTCAATGGGTTGTACTTATTGATGTTGACTTCCAAATGCAGAATTCTTTGTAGAGCCCACCCTGTAATAGGAATTAAAAAATTAGTTCTGAATAATATTTGTTAGAGATGTACAAGTGATATTAAGAAAACTTAGCTCTTGAGATTAAGAAAACTTAGCTCTTGAGATTAAATAATAATTACCTGAGTCTCTTTCCGGCAATTCATCTGCTTTGGTTTCAATAATCTTGAATAAATCATCGTAAAGCTGTTGTAGATCAGTTGTATGGGTTACAATGAAGAACGGTGTATTAAATGACTTAATTGAAGTAGAGGTTAAAGTTGGAGAATAATATATTCCAAATAATTCCAAATTTACTTTAGCACATGTAAATTCCTGTTGACGCTGGCGTATTAATGTTTGCACTTTATTACCAACATCTTGCTGAAACTTTTTGATGTCGATGTGATAATTCTGCGAATATATTCTGTAGGAAGCTATTCGACATTTAAATGCACTCCTGATAATGTCAATTCCATTTCCATATTTTATGCAGCTCCTGTTTTTATGAATATTTGTCCTCAAGTGTGTGCTCCAGGAATTAGATTTGACATTTACTTCACAATCTTGGCAAAATCGCATTGGAGGTCTTGAAAGTAGTTCATCAACTGAAACAATTATTATTTTTTAATTCCTCTGTAAACCTTTATTAATAATAAAAAAAAATTAAAAGGAAAATTATAGCTAAATATGTTATAAAAAAAATACTTACGATTAATTATATAATCTTCCAAGTTAAAGGTGTTTTCGTTATTAACAACATTTTCTCGAAGGTGGCGTACAATATGTGATTTTCTTTTAAATTCTCTTAAGCAGTGTGTGCAAAGGAGAGTCATTTTAAAATGGAATCGGTTAGGGCCGTGTCGCTTTTAAATAAATACAATTTCGATCTATCAAGACCCAATGACATAGAATAATTAGCAATTTTTTCAGCTCGCGCAATTTAGAAAACTTTTGGATTTACTTTTGAATTAACTTTTGGATTCACTTTTTAATTTGAAGAAAAACATGGATTTTTTTTAAAAAATATATTTCCCAAATTTAAAAGAAGATCGCCTTGTCGTTGAATACAATTTTTAACGTCTTTTAAAGTCGAATTAGATAAATTATTACATATATTATCTAAGTTTAAATAGGAATAAACCATTGACTTAAATCTAGATGTGGCACACCTTGTTTCATTCCTATTTAAGCTCGGCTTAGTTTTCTTATGTAGAAACTTATCTAATTCTCCAATAGCGACTTTATTTGTTGGATTGATTTTCGGAGCTGTTGTTACAGCGACTGGTAAAGAATTTTTTGAAATTTGTGCCCCTAAAGTTTGGGAACTAGAAATATCACCGTCCAATTTTGACTTTTTTAAATCTGAACAATCATTTGTTTCTGATAAAGAACGTTTTTTGGGTAAATTTTTTTCAATTAAATTTTCAGAACTTTGTTCTAAATTTAGGCCAGAAGGATTTTTCAAAAATTGATTTTGATTACAGGAAGAAATTAAGGGACATTGAGGCTGCTCATCTTCAAAATTTTCAGTATAAGTATATACCTCAATGTCCCCCACAATTTCGCCACAACTCAAATCAAAAACATCTACCGAATTTACTGAATTTCTGGTATAGCCAAATTTGGATGGTTGTTCAAACCCCTGAATAAAATTTTGATCCAACCCTTCAATTAAATTTTGATCCAACACTTTAATAAAATTATGCTGAGCTTTGGCTGAGACGTTTATAACAGTCTCAACGCTGTCGTTGGAATCCTCTGATGAATCTGACGATGCATCTGAAATTGGCGAATAGTGGGGGCGATAAACCTCTTCCATATTATTTTTCGAAAAACCCCCAATGCCAATCCTCTTATCATTATTTAAAGCTCCCTCGTTACCAACCCCATTATTATTATTGTTTAAAACCCCCTTATTATTTTGTTCCTCACAGCTCTCAAAAGTCTCCTGATATTCCACATCACCCTTAATTAAATTTTGCCCTGAGCTATTTTCACCAATTTCACCCCCTTCTAATATATCTAAAAGTTGTTCCAAATTATATCCCTCATTTATTTCAGAATTGTTAATTAAATTTTTCCTTAATATATCATTATTTAAATCATCGAAATTAATTGTTTCAAGAGGTTCTTGAGGAATATCAGGGATAATAGATTCATCCAAAACTTTTAAGAGCTGTGTCAAAATATCGCTTTCACCAATTTCGGAAGAATCGCCAGATTCAGATGAATTGTTAAATGTATTAATATCAATTTCCCTAAATTTAATATCTAGCTCCTCGTCGCTTAGCCCACAAAATGAACAATCAATCAAATCATGCACAAGGCAAGCGTCGTTTAAATCGAAGGCTGTTAAGTCGATGTTTTCAATTTTTACATTTAAAAATGACATTTTAAATTATAAATTAAAAAATAAAAAAATTATGAATCAATAAAAAAATCAAAAAATCAATAAAAAATCAAAAAAAATCCACAAAAATGAAAAATCAACAAAAATCAAAAATTGGCTTTTAGAAGATTAAGTAAAAATGAATGAAAATCCAAAGTATTAAGTCAAAAATATTAAATCAAAAATATCAAATCAAAAATATGAAATCAACAATACAAACCAAATAAAAATTAATATGTCACTACGTCACACAATTCGAAATAAATCGGACTATCTAGATATATTCACAACAGATTCGATAATTTTACAAGCGTACGCTAATAGCGAGATGTAAACTGAAGAGACGCTTCGTACCCAGCCGCCTTTTAAAGCAGCCAAGAGCCTGGTACCGGCTGGTACGGCGTGGCACTGCATGGTACGACGGGAACCGTGAGACCGTGAACTCGAGAGAGGTCGTTCAACGGTCGTAAGTTGTTTTGTTCTTAAGAAAATGACGAGTAAAGAGGAGAAGAAGAAAAAAAAAAAAGTTGTTTTTTGGAATAATATAAAAAACAGTTTTTTTTTTTTTTTTTTTTAATTTTTTTTTTTTTTTTTTTTTTTTTTTTTCGTTTTTTATATTATTCCAAAAACAACTTTTTTTTTTTTTTCTTCTTCTCCTCTTTACTCGTCTTTTTCTTAAGAACAAAACAACTTACGACCGTTGAACGACCTCTCTCGAGTTCACGCTATCTTTGCCTTCTTCTTCTTCTCATTCTTCGGACTGGTTTTGCCGCTGGAGGTAGGAAAAGTGGTATTTCAGTATTGTATATAAGGATTTACAGCGTCTTGACTTAGCATTCATTAAGTTTAAAGTCTCAAAATGAGTACGTTCATAATTATAACACTACAAGACTTTCTGGGATTCTTGGAAAATCAGATTAATCTGATGGATCGTCAGAGTCCAAATTCCGAGAACACGGTGATGTGGCCGCCACCATCAGAGGTTGACTATTTAGATGAAGAATTTATCAATATGTTTGAGCCAGACCTGGATCCCGAGCCTATCGCCTTTGAGTGGGATCCAGACCGAGCAATGGATCTTCAACCTTTGATGATGGAGCAACAACAGCCTATGGAAGAAGATCGGCCACAACCTATGGCAGAGCAGCAGCAGCAACAACAGCAGCAGGAGCAGCAGCGGGAGCAGCCACAACAACAGCAGCAACAACAGCAGCAGCAGCAGGAGCAGCCACAACCACAGCAACAACAGCAGCAGCGAAGGCAGAGTTACCCTCGAAAGTGCAAGAGGCCACAGCAGCAACAGCAACATCAACAGCATCAGGAGCAGCCACAACAACAGCAGCAGCAGCGAAGGCAGAGTTACCCTCGAAAATGCAAGAGGCCACAGCAGCAACATCAACAGCAACATCAACAGCATCAGGAGCAGACACAACAACAGCAACAACAACAGCAGCAGCAGCGAAGGCAGAGTTACCCTCGAAAATGCAAGAGGCCAATAAATTATAAATTATAAATTGGCCTCTTGCAGAGCAGCAACCTCTTGCAGACAACAACAACAACCGATGGCAAAGCAGCAGCCTATGGCAGACAACAGCAACCTCTGGCAGACAGCAGCAATTGGCAACCCAAAATGGTATAAATTATAAATATGTATTTATGTATATATGTATATTTGTATTTTGGATATGGGAATAATAAAAAACAAAGTCGTTGAAGAAAATATTTTATTTTTTTCTATTTCTTATACAGAATCACACCTAATAACCAAGTTTCTTTAACTTGAAAGAATTATTATGAATAGGATGAATATAATTTTTTTTACAAGCATAGTAATGAAAACTAGGTTTTTTTTTTAACATGGAAGAATAAATCATAGTCTGTTGTCAGGGAATTAAACCTAATTGTTCTTTATCTTATATATAAAATCTTATTTAAATGTCTTAGTTGACATTTTAAACTTAATATTAAAAAATACTAGGGTGAATGAATAAATTCAAGTGCAGTATCAAATTCATTTATTTAAAATTCAATTTATCGATAGGATTGATTGTGCATATTATGTAGAAAAAATTATTCTACACTGAAAGAACAAAATCATTAGTTCTTCAAATCTTAATATAAACAAATTTCTATTTATTTAGATGGCACCCTTATATTTATTTAACTTAAACTTAATATATATCTTATAACTTATATCTTACAACTTATATTTTATATGAAATCTTATTTAAATTAGTTGACATTTGAAACTTAATATTCAAAAACTACTAGGGTGCATGAATAAATTCAAGTGGAGTATCAAATTCATTTATTTAAATTTGATTTATCGGTAGGGTTGTTGTGCATATTATTTGAAAAGAATTATTCTACACTGAAAGAACAAAATTATAATTTCTTTCAATGGGAATAAATACAAATTCTTATTTATTCACATCATTCCCTTATATTTATTTACATAGTTTCTTATATTTATTTAACTTAGCAGAACAAAATCTAAATTCTTATAAAATATTTTAAACTTAAACTTAATATTAAAAACGCCATAGTGCATGAATAAGTGCAAGTGAAATAAATTTATTTAAAATTTGATTTTTCGATTAGATGGTTTTGCATATTCTTTAGTTCTGGTTTGTTACATATTATACATGCTTGTGAAGGAGTTGTTATGAATAAATCGTTTTCACACGTGTTGCATTGCAGATCTTTTTCGCAACATATAAAGGATCGTTTATAGTGGCTATTAACAAAATTATTTTTCCCATTTGGGCAATTTAAAGCATGTATATAGTAACATTCACAACATAAATTATATGCACCGCCAGAAGATGAAATAATTACGACATAAGATTGAAAAACGCACACTTCTCGCGTAAGGTAATTTGGTGTCAATGTATCACTTGCATTTATTTTTGCCACTTTCACGAGCCCCTCTTCTCCACACCCGTTTGGAACGCCATTATCCTCTATCCCATCATCTTCTTCATCTTCATCGTCGTCTTCGAAATTATTTCGATCAATAGTGATCAGAGAATCCTGTCTTGCGTGAAACTTTCCTCTTCCAGCCAAGTTAAAATGAGTTGTTTCATCTTTGTACATTGACTGGATCGTTTCATCACAAGCAGAATCTAAATATACATGTGTCTGATCCATTTCGAAGACTGTCCGATGAAACTCGATTCACTTGTTCACACTATTTTTTAATTTTACAACACTTTTTAATTGATAATGGCGGGCCGTCTATGTGGTGTTGATATAGTGGATAGTGTTTAAAACACGGCAAATTTAGCTGCAATTCTTCGTCACTTCTATAATTTTCCGGCAACCTGTTCCAAATTTGTTGTAAACTAAGTGAATCGACGAATGTTTTCAAGTAGTTGATGGGAAAGAAGGCCAAGTCTTGATCTTCAAAATCGGTAAGATTTTTTCCATGTTTTTGGTAGGAAATTATTACTTGGCCTACACGTTCAATGAGTTGCTGTTGTTGTTGTTGTTGGTCGCTATTTGACATCGCGCACGAATGACTGAAGTTCGCTCAGATTCGATCGTTTAAAATACCAGCTCCCCTCCAACTGCTACCAGCTCCCCTCCAACTACTGTGGTGGTTAGGAAGGAGGTAGGAGGTGGAGCAAAAAGAGGCGGAGTTTATGAAACCAATCGGAATAGGGGGCGAACTTGGGCAGCCAATCAGAAACAAGGTCATTCTTGGCTGACCAATCAAAAAAGTGGTGGGGGGGGTCAACTAGGAGCCCCCTATTCCCACTACTGGGGCCTTCTTGCTGACTTCTCAACGGTACCTGCCTTGGCTGCTGTACATACCAGACCATCGGGGCCTCCTTGTGGATGTCTCTACGGCATCTGCCTTGCCTGCTACATACCACCACACCGAGTGATCCAGAGCCTCAGCATCAGCACATCAAGAAGCCGCCGTTAATCAGGTTTTATGTGTTTGTGTCGTTTTCAGGGTATCATAGACTTTAATGCCTTCGGCAACACCTGTAAAATTTAAAGCCGTTGTATTTTCTTTTCATTTTGAATATAAAATTAATGAATAATTAGTGTACTTACCTTGGTAAGATCTATTGTGTTTCCTCATATGGTACAATTAATCAAATCTTGCAACCGTATGCAGTTGATATCTTTCACATATGTAAAAGGGCACATTTGTTAACTCAGGTGAACAGGCCTATTTACGCGGGTAGAGTGCACTTAATACTATCATTATTATATATATATATATATATATATATATATATATATATATATATATATATATATATATATATATATAGTTGCCATTTATAGTAAATCGCTCTTGTATAATTAGTAATCTAGCCAAAACACTGATTAAATTAAAATTTCTCATTTTGTTAGACTAATAATTTAGTTTCGAATTGTCAAAAACCAGCTGACTGTCCAAAGTTTATTCCTTCAAACAGAGAAGCGCTGGGCCACTCTCGGTGGTTACGTTTACACCATAACACGTAAATATAGGTACTTGTATTTTTAAATTTTTTTGGGTGTTTTTCTTGTAATTAAATTAGATTCCCTGTTTTTTTGTTAAATCGGTCTCTGCCTTGACTTTTAGGGCACTAAAACAGGTGGCGCATTTACCTACACCACTCTCCGTTCCCTTGGAAGCTAGCCGGAGGAGCCCTAAAAGGTAGCGACCATTACAGAGCCACCTGACAAGTTTAGATAAACATTTCTTTCATTCTTAGAACTATTTCTTTCTATCTTTTTAAATTTTTTTGGGTGATTTATAGACAAAGACTATTTATTTTTTTTCTTTCATAACAAATTTATCGCTGGTGATTTATAGATCATATAAAAAAAAAAAATTTTCTTACATGACGACCGAAGCATCAATTATACGGTCTACAGAAAACCCACACATACAAACAGATACCTGAACGCCGAATCACATCACATCACCATCTATCACAGTTACTCCATGAAGAACTCAAGAATATCACAACAGCTCTAGAAAAACAACTACAAAAAACACAATATCAAACAGAATACAATACAAAAGCAATAGCAGAGAAAAAAGAAGAAGATGACAATTCCAAACCAAAAACCATAATGTCATACATAAAAGGTGCAACAGACGTAATTGGAAGAATTTTGAGGAAGCATGACATCTGCACAACTTACAAGTCACAAACAACAATATACAACTTTATGGGGCAATCCCAATGACAAAATACCATTGGAAAACCAGGACGTGTACAGCATTCCATGTAAAGACTGCGAAGAAGAATATATCGGCCAAACAGAAGAATCTTTACCAGAGTCCAAGAACATAAAAATAACATAAAGAATAAGCAAACGGCTTCAGCTTTATTCCAGCATCATCAAGAGACAGGACACACTACAAGTTTCCAGGAGACTAAACAGATCGCACCAATAAAGCATCATAGAATGCACATCATCAGAGAAGCAACAATACATCAGAGAAACAGGACAGTGAGCCCAGAGGAGGCACAAACCCATATAAACGAGAAACCAACCGGGCAGAATAAAGGTAGAACCAAACTATAAAAAGGCCGGCAGAGGACCATCATGCTCATTCCAAGCCAAGCAGCCGCCGAGGAAGCATAACTTGAGATGTTGGCGAAACTTTGTGAAGCATTTTCGACGACGAGAATAGAACTCCATTGACCATAAATAGTTAATAGAATTGCGGCGTCTCCCTTTTTACAGGGTACGGCAACGGATGCGTACGGCAGCTCAATATGTCGGAGGCTAGGTTCGTATCTCTTTTAGAGATAGTTGTGCTCTGCTTTAATTACCCACTAGGCGCCACCTGTTTTACATTATCTGTGTTACTTAGCTAGTGATTAAACAGGAAAACACTTAGGTATGAGGAATGATTTTAAATTATTGACGGTTGGTGTATAGCTCCACAATGAAACGACTTAATTAAAACAAAATAACAATTCCATTTTATTCCAAAAAAAAATTATTATGTACATAAATTAGAATGGTCTACAATGTTTTTGTACTCTCTTGATAACTATGGTTGTTACCTCGTTTTTAAAAGGTTATATAAAATTTGGCCGCAAATGTTCTAGAACTTTTAATTGCCAATAACGTAAGTTTTATAGAGTTATCAAAAATTTCTTACATGTTATTATATCACATTAAAATATATTTATGTTGTTTTGTTTGTATTTAAAAAAAATTGATTTATAGCTCCAATTCTTTAACTTAAGGTTTCCTCCTACCTGGTCTATACTATGGTACCTCTCACTTCTAGCGCTGTTGCTAGGATTCCTGTTGTGTTGTGGATGAATGGAGGCTTTACAGGGCTACTTCCAACTCACCAACCAAACGCAGGATGAGGTTAAAATAGTCGTGGTCACACGGACAGGAAAACTAGGGCCGGAACCATCAGAAAGCCTTGACAGTAATATCAGAATGAAAAGAGTGAGATGAAGCCCAAAGATAAAAAAGAACTGGCTTCAAATAGCCCTGAAATAAAATGTTGTTTTTACCACATGTTCGTAAAGATAAGGGGCAAAATCTTACCTCATTGATTAGTGGACTTTTTTAAAAAAACACTTGATCGTCAGCCCTTTCAAAGCTAGTGGCAGGATTGGTCTGCTGCCTTCGGCGGTTCAACAGTAAAGGGAACGAAAATATCTCTTGCAACCAGACGTGACAAATGTTAGGGATATTTGTATTTTTTTTTGCCAACGTTATTCTCAACCTGGAGCATTCTAACCTAGTTCCGAACTTACACTGACCACCAGGTAATACATCAAATATTGGCATGCCATGGAAAATTATCAAAGAGAAAATTATGATCCAACAGTCCAAAGTTACTAATCATGATTAAAACAAAGTTCAAAAAAAATTGCCACAAATTCCATACTGCATACTCAACCTTAAATGATCGGTCTCGACATGCCGTGCTCGTGTCAACGAATCGGGAATACATCCTCACATTACAGACTATAACCTTATACTTTTAATACTGAAATGGAATGTAAATAAATGAGAGTTTACTAAAAATAAAATATTTTACGACTTTTAAATTCAAACCAAATAATGTGATATATAAACTACAGCAATTTACAAACTGTGTTAAGAAAAAAGAGTGATAAGTTACAAGACCAAAAGAGTTGTGAACCAAAAAAAAACAAATTCCATGTTTACTATTTTAAATTACGGGATAAATAATTAAATTTAATCAGGTAGAAATATACAAATTATATCATATTACTAAAAACATGTAGTATTGATGCTAACTGGTAAATTTAAATGCTACAGAATAGTATCATGCTGCAAAATTTCATGCATTAGACCATAGATGTCGTTTCAACCAGATGGAGCCACGTCTCGTACGATGGGATTGTTTCAAGAAATTTCTACTGATTTAACATCATTTGACTTCTCGCTGTGGATTAATTTAAAGATAATTAGAATGAGTCATGTTGTGTGGAGGTAAAACAGGAAGCATTCGTGAGATTTAAAACAGACATATACCGTCCTAACTTTGAGCGACGCATGTTTCAAAGTACAATAATCTTCACTTCGGGATTTACAGCAATCCATATTTTGATTGATGGTCATTGTTTTATGTTCTTTTTGATCTTTGCTAAAATCCTATTTAACATTACACTCTAAAGGTACTAAGACTACAATAACTATATTATTTACCAAACCAACGCTCGAATAATTTTAGAAAAATCAATACTCCCGTCTTTAAACCTCCGAAAAATTTTCACACATTCTTAAAATGTTAACCAGAGTAAACTCCGGTTACAAGCCAAAAACTTAAAGTTTACGGTCGTTTGTTAAGAGTTTTAAAGGCATTTTATTTTTCCCGTCTTATGTGAGAAATTTCTATGATGCATTTATTTTTCTTTTTGAGAAAGAACTTGCTTTCCCGGAAAATAAATATATTTTTTATCGGATAAAATATCATATTTTTATAACTTTATTACCAACATTTATTTGTTGTTATATATTTGTTTTCAACTCTTAAAGACCCTTACACAGGAAAACATTCGATTTTTAAAAATATCCCCCTTATTCACTAACATGGTTTAACTTTAAAACCGGTCTATATTGACAGTAGAGAATTTAAATTGACAAGGGTAACAATAAGTCTAGCAAGTTTTGAACCTTTAAGATACAATTAAAACAATATCATAAGAAAAACAAAACTGGTTATCTAGAAAATCTAATTTCCAAGGCAACTAGATCGGGTCTAAGTCTTAAACCTTCTTAGTGAATCTGACTAATCACGTTTTATGTATGTACATTTTGTTGCTAAGTAAACGAAATTTCAAATAAAATGGCACTCTCGTAAAATCCGTTTGTAAACCCAGGCTTCAAATACATCAAAATACACAAAAACAATATTTTAAAATATTTCTTTTGATTAGCAAAGCAGAAACAGATCTGTTTGTTACAAAAACGATTTCGAAAAGTTGCACCAAAAAATTTAATTTTAAAATTATTTTAAATTGCGATCAATTTAATAATTGTAGTCTTATTTATTTATTTTTCATAAAAATTAAATTTGGTGCCTTTTTATAATTTATTTTTAGTGAAATTTTTGGAGTCGGTATAGTTTTCTCGCATTTTTTGGTTGTGAGTTTTTTGGGGATAGGAATAAAGGATGAAAATCGCACATCGAAGACATAGACATAAGAGTAATTAATAGTACTTTAATAATCAAAGGAAAGGAAAAAATTCTTTTTAGAACTTTTCTTTCCAATTCAAAAAGAGAAGAATATATAAAGAAACCGTTTTTGCAATCTGGCAACATCGCTGACTTCAACAGTACGTCATCTTTAGCGAACTATGCAAACTATTATTTGTCGATGGAGGTCGTTTTCTTTTATTTTTGTTGTGATTTTTGTCGTGATAATTTTTCGGATTTTTTCGATAAAAAAAGTGCAATTTTTGAATTTCTGTATAATGCAGAAGCCTCTATCACTGTGGAATTCGTTGTTATAACAAAAGTTTAACGATTTAGTGAAAAAAATTGAATCCAAAGTGAAAAGTTATTTTCTCTGTGTTCCGCAAAACTGAGGAAAAATTATAGAAAATCGAGGTCAGAATCGTGTTCTACACAGGGGCGGATCCAGCCTCTCTCCTTGGGGGGGGGGGGGCGGTGATATCACAAAAATACAGGCAAGCGAAAGCAAGTTGTCCCGGGGGGGGGGGGGGGGGGACACCAGCAACATTCCCATTTCTAGTGTAAAAGGCAGGAACGGGGCTATTTTTTTGAATTTGAAACTCTTGGAGAGGGGGGGGGGGCGATCACAAGAAAAAACAAGTTTCCGACAGAGGGTGGGAAGATGCGATCAACATACACATTCCTCGTATAAGAAGCAGAATCGGGTCTATTTTTCTGAGTTCAAAGCTCCTGGGGGGGGGCGGTGCTATCGCAAAAAAAAGTTGTCAGCGGGGGGTACACATTCCTAATATAAAAGGCAGAATCGGTTCTATATTCCTGAACTCAAAGCCCTTGGGAAGGGAAGGGGCGATCGCAAGCATACACATTCCTATTCTCATATTCAAGAACTAGAGAGAGTAATAAAACTGTTACCAAGACCTCCAACGTACCTGCTTCAGTGCCCCCGGTAACTGAGAACTGCCGTAAATCTAATTATATTTAAATATTATAAGCTTTTATAAATTTACTGCAACAATAAAATTTCTGATAATTAAATTTAATTTCTGTCAGTGAGCAAAGTACACTTTACAGTGTGTCCTTAGTGATTTATTTTGTTTGTGCTTGTTTTTATATATTATTAGTGAGATACCCAAAAGATGGAGGGCATTTTTTCCTCAACGAAAAACTTATTACGATGAATGTTTATGATGCCTTAAGATATTAATATCTAGATAATAATGTTAAAAGCTCTGTTGAGATGTATTCCAATATAACAGGAGTTCGAAAATCTATCATGTACCGAACACTGACGGGGAAAAAAACTACTGAAATTGTTAGTAATTCCAAGCTATATTCGATCACAGGTAGACGAAAAACCTCGTTGGAAGAAGAGATGTAAACTGTAATAAAAGGAGTTGTACATACATTTTATTATAAGAAGCAGATCTCAACCGTCGACAAAATTCTAACTAAAATCAATGAATATCGGGATTTGCCTGAAATTAAAAGAATTGAGCTCTGGAAATTGTTCAGAGAACTTAATTTTTGTTGGGAAAAACCAGATAGGAAATCTGTTCTTATAGATCGTCCGGAAAATGTCCGTTGGTGAAGGAAATATCTCTCTCAAATAAAAGGTAGAGTTGCTCGAAATAACACAACTTACAAAATTAATAATTTAACTCGACTTTTGAAAGATTTTTTTGAATAAAGTTACTGCAGATAATTGCGAAAAATCCATATAATAAAAGAATAAAAGAAAATGTGGAAACTCGATCTCATGATCGGTGAGAGAGGAATCAATTATAATTAATTTGAGCGAAGATAGCTTCACTGACTTTGATGACGAATAAGATACGTAATGTTTACCAGCGTAAACACAATTTATTATTTAAATTTTCTGTAACATATAAAAATTAATGACATTTGAATCCCTTTTTAGTGTTTAATTGTAATTCTGCAGATGGTTTAAGAAATAAATAAACTGGAACGTCAAATATTCCAAAAATGTTTAACTTCTTGTATTTTTGATAATGGGTATTGTGTAGGTATTTAAATTATAACTTAGAATTTTTTGAGAGAAAAAGGCTACGTTTTAGTCTAAATGTGCCTAAAACGGTTTCTATGCCAAAATTAAAAATAATAAAACTACAGTTGTGATTTGTATTAAATTTGTCAAAATTATCTATATTTTCTAATATATATGAATTATTAAAAAATCATAATAAATAAAATAATATTATAAAATCTTTTTATTTTATTTTATTTTAAGTTTATTACTGAAATAATACTCTATGCCATAAATATTTAGTGATAAAATAGACCTCCTTTTGACGCCTTCCGATGCCCATGACAAGGATTAAAATCCTTTTTAACATTTCACACATCCAAATATCTATTGCTATCCAACCCAAATAGTCCATTATTATAGACCAGTATTTTTGATTATAAAATTTCTAACCCATTCCTATGAAAAATATATGTGTCTAACAGATTTTGCCAAAAACACCGGACTAAAGAACACAGGTAGTTTGCGAAGAAAAAAAAAGGTAAAAAATGAAAAACTCTCCCTAGTTCTTGAATAAACTATAGTATAAGAGGTAAAATCCGGTCTATTTTCCTGCACTCCAAGCTCTTGGGGGGGGCGATCGCCCCCACCGCCCCCCCCCCCCTTGGATCCGCGCCTGGTTCTACAACCTCGAAGTAGGGGGAATGTATCAAATTTTTTTTTCAAAAAAACGTCTTTTTCCCATCATTTCACTCTTTACGAATTTTTTCCAAAGAAAATTATGATCAAACAATCCAAAGTTACTAATCATGATTTAAATAAACT
The DNA here is from genome assembly GCA_034092305.1 of Diaprepes abbreviatus. Lineage (NCBI taxonomy): Eukaryota > Metazoa > Arthropoda > Insecta > Coleoptera > Curculionidae > Diaprepes > Diaprepes abbreviatus. The sequence continues at coordinate 1,177,104 of JASJET010000323.1, read as the reverse complement.
TCAAAAAAATTGCTACAAATTCCATACAGTATACTCAACCTTAAATGATCGGTCTCTACATGCCGTGATCGTTTCAAACGATTAGGGTATACATCCACAACAAATGCTAACTTAACTATATTACTGACTATAACCTTATATTTTTAATACTGAAATGGAATGTAAATAAATGAGAATTTATTAAAAATAAAATATTATATTACTTTTAAATTCAAACCAAATAATGTGATATATAAAGTACAGCAATTTAGAAACTATGTTAAGGAGAAAGAATGATAAGTTATAAGACCAAAAAAGTTGTGAACCAAAAAAAAAACAAGTTCCATGAATCAGGTAAAAATATACAAATTATATCTTATTACTAAAAACATGTAGCATTGATGTAAACTGGTAAATTTAAATGCTACAAATTGTCAACCACGCTGATTTTTTTGTTCTATATTTTAATATTATTTCCGGTAAAAATACTATCTCTTGCAATGAAATATTTGAGAATTTAAGACAATCATCAAGCGGAAATTTAAAATAAAACCGATAATTTTATACTATAATTATCACTTTTACTTGCTTTAAAGCGACAGCCAAACAATTTTTCACTTTATTTCATCAATTCGCATTCAATTAAATAAATCGACCCGGAAAAGAAAAGTACAACTTCTATTAAAGTTTACTGTCTTTTTAAGAGGAAAAAGATTTTATTACTAAAGCAACCTGATGTTGAGCTACTAACTTCTACCCGATTTATTCTGCAAGAAATAAAAACGAAATGACGTTTAAACCTTGGATATTATTATTTCTGTGTTCTTTTATTGGGTTAACTGTAGCAGTTTGGACATTTTGCAACTGTATTTTTAGTTTCTCGTAAAATTAAATTTATTATATTTTTATTACTTTAAAACGGGTGAAAAACGATAGTCAGGAGATTTCTAATTGGTTTAATTGCCAACTATTAACGCTACAGTCAGTGGCGTAGCAGAAAGTTTGGAGCCCTCCTCGCAAAATCTCAAAGCCCCCTTTTTAATTTAGCAATATAATTTACGGGAAATGTTTAAAAAGGAACTACTATTTTTTATACCACTAAATTTATTAAGAAAACAGTGACTGCAGTTTCAACTCACAGAGTCATTTTCAAACTGAATTACAAAGGTAGACTAAGTATTCAATACAGAAACATGAGAAAATTTAACAATAAATAAAAACTACCTAAGAAATTACATTATTACAAAGGGGAGGTACTAAATTTTGGGAACTAATTATTATTTGGCGACAACAAATAACGGGAAAAACCCAAGTTCTGTCTGGTCATTAAGCAAATTTACATTTTTATTTTTAATATGTTTATATATTTCTAAAGATTCAAGAATATTTAACTTTTGGCCCTTTGTGGAATAATGTAATATGTCATTGTTGCCTAAATCAGGAAAACTGTGGCTGTGTTCTTAGCAATGATTGGCTAAGCTCGAGTCTGTTTTTTGTAGTCTATATGATCGGTGGTGTTCTGAAAAGCGAGTTTTAAAGCTTCTACCACTTTGTCCAATATACAAGCTATCACACTCTGAATATTTTAACTTATAAACTCCTGATTTATCAAATTTATTAATTTTATCTTCAGCATTGTAAAGGATAGTGGACAGATTGTGCTGAAATATAAAGGCTACTTTTATGTTATGTTTGGAAAGAGTATTAGCTATGTTTTCTGATAGAGTACCACAGTATGACAAAGATATATAAGATGAACTATCTTCATCATTTTTTATTTTAGGAAATATTGAATTAAAAGCTAGTTGTTTTTCTTTTTTATTTATTAATTTCTTTATGGTTTGATGGGAGAAATTGTCTGATATTGCAATCCTTTCAATGATATTTAGTTCCTCTTGAAGATCTTCTTCAGAGAGAGGCAAAGAGAATGATTTATGTATCATTGAATTGTATGTAGCCAATTTGTGTTGTAAGGGGTGAAAAGAATCATGAGATATAGTATTACCTGTAAACGTTGGTTTTCTAAAAATTTTAAAATTGCACTGATTATTGAAGTGAGATATGGTCAGATCAAGAAAATTTATTTTATGGTTATTTTCAGTTTCCAGAGTAAATTGACAATTCATTAATATCCATCCAAAAATTCAATTTACTCTGGAAACTGAAAATAACCATAAAATAAATTTTCTTGATCTCACCATATCTCACCTCAATAATCAGAGTAATTTTAAAATTTTTAGAAAACCAACATTTACAGGTAATACTATATCTAATGATTCTTTTCACCCCTTACAACACAAAATGGCTGCATACAATTCAATGATACATAGAGCATTCTCTTTGCCTCTCTCTGAAGAAGATCTTCAAGAGGAACTAAATATCATTGAAAGGATTGCAATATCAAACAATTTCTCCCAACAAACCATAAAGAAATTAATAACTAAAAAAAAACAACTAGCTTTTAATTCAATATGTCCTAAAATAAAAAATGATGAAGAGAGTTCACCTTATATATCTTTGTCATACTAGGGTACCCTATCAGAAAACATAGCTAATACTCTTTCCAAACATATCATAAAAGTAGCTTTTATATCTCAACACAATCTGTCCACTATCCTTTACAATGCTAAAGATAAAATTAATAAATTTGATAAATCAGGAGTTTGTAAGTTAAAATGTTCAGAGTGTGATAGCTTGTATATTGGACAAAGTGGTAGAAGCTTTAAAACCCGCCAGAACACCACCGATCATATAGACTACAAAAAACAGACTCGAGCTTTGCCAACCATTGCTTAGAACATAACCACAGTTTTCCTAATTTAAGCAACACTGACATATTACAATATTCAACAAAGGGTCAAAAGTTAAATATTCTTGAATCTTTAGAAATATCAACATAGTAAAAATAAAAATGTAAATTTGCTTAAAGACTAGACAGAACTTGGGTTTTCCCCGTTATTTGTTAGCTCCCAAAATTTAGTACCTCCCCTTTGTAATAATGTAATTTCTCAGGTAGTTTTTATTTTTTGTTAAATTTTCTCATGTTTCTGTGTTGAATACTTAGTCTACCTTTGCAATTCAATTTGAAAATGACTCTGTGAATTGAAACTGCAGTCACTGTTTTCTTAATAAATTAAGTGGTATAAAACATAGTAGTTCCTTTTTAAACATTTTCCGAAGATGATTAACTACCACATAGTAACGGCTACCAGCATCAACTTTTTAATATCATTTAGTTCAAATGCTAAATAAACTGTAATATAGGTTGTTTTAGACATTCATTAATCATAATATTGATGTTTAGATGTCAATCTTCCAATCCCACATACCCCACGAGTGGCGAGATCGACGTTCCTTAAACAGCAGACAGGCAAGCGGAGCGACTTTTTAATAGTGTATGTACTCCAGTAAATTAAGCGAAAAAAAGACTTAGTTGGGGGCACTCATTCATCCAGACAAAGCCCCAGATTTTGTGTCATAAACTTTTTGTAAACAAAGGCCAAAAAATGCATTTTTTTGTACTTTTTTGCTTACCATCAAAAACTAAAGAAATTTTTGGACAAAATGGAATAGCCATCTTATAGAGAATTTAAAAACCTACAAATTGGTTTTTTACTGTTCTCAATATATTTATTTGTTGCTGAGAAAAATGCAAAACAAGTCAAAATTGTTATGATATTCAATTAACAATAACTATTGCTAAATGCAACCTTTGTTGTTACGTAAAAAGTTGGATCTTTTAGTGCTTAATATGTGGTAAAAATTTCAGATCTATTCATCAAACAGTTTGTGCAAAATTAATTTATTTATCACAGGCGAGCGAATTTCGCATAAACATTCTAGCTCCATCGATAAAGGTACACCGTTTCTGAGCACATCTCATGAAAGAGGAACTCTTCTTCTATGAGAAGTATTACATGGAATTGAGGAAAATTAATTTTAAATTTGTTTAAACTTCATTAGAAAACCACTATCATTTTCACCTTGTAAAGAAATTAAATCACTTTTTTGTTTTTGCCAATAAAAAAATTCTATTTTCATATTTGGGAAGCAGACAGTTTTCCACGAATTTAGAAAAAAAAACAGCTTAGGACAACATGCGCCTAAGTTAACAATTTTTTTTTAAATTCGTTCCTATATTGTTAATAACAATTAAGAAACGAAACTAACTCGAATGTTTTAAGAATTTAAATTTAGGTGAGAGTTGTTCGGAAAATGATAACACAAAAACAAAAGCTTCAGTGAAGTTTAAAAGATGTTAATTGTTTAAAAGACGACTAGACAGGAAGATGAGTTGCTAACAAATCCGCGCGTTCAAAAAATGAAACAGCAACTTCAAACTGTAGCTGTATCCACTGACCTCTACTATGGACTCCTACTCTTGTCGGCTACTAAAGCCAAAAAATGGCAAACCATGGGCGAAAAAATGCGTTTCTGCACATCGCGCGCCAGTCATATTTTTGGACGTTGATCAGATAAGGGCATGCGCATAAGCGACTTCCTATTATCGTTCGGTTATTTCGTAGCGCCATCCGTAAACAGCACAGTATCAGCTCAACGCCATTTTTGTGTTTATTTATGCTTTGTGGGTTGCGTGCGATTTAAACGGATTTATAGCGTTTTAAGTGATTTATTTTATTTGTTTTTGTGTTTTTATTTAAAATAATGGAATGAAATTTTTTTATTCTCCTTTTTCTCTTTAGGGTAAAAAAAGTGTTGCTTTACAACGTTTTTGGATTTATAGTGTTTTCGTATAACATTAAATTTCCAAAACATGTAGTATGATATATTTTTAGCACTTTCCAAATGATTACAAAAAGATAAACTGAACTTTTAAGCAATCATCTTTAAAAAAATCTGAAAATTCGCATCAAACCATAGAATAGTTTATTCTATCATATGAAAAAAGTACATTCATCAATATGTCAAGAAATGGTACAATTTCTCCATCTATTACATTACTTACATAAATAAAAACATACATCCTCAAAATGAAGTTGGAACATTTTAAAACATACATATATAACTTACAATAATTATAATGCATTATTATTTTGTTATATACATAAAATATTTCAGTTCAAGTTTTATATTTTAGCCAGAATCGGCTATTGACTCTATAATTTCTAAGCTCTGTTTGAATTATTTTTTCAACGACTTTTGTCCAGTTGCTAATTTACACAATGTCCATATTCTTGCATAATTTCATCCACCTTATATTTAACCGATGTTTCCACTCAGCTCAAATGTTTTTTTTTGTTCTGCAGCCATTCTATGATTTATTATTTTGTATGTCTGAAGATTGAGGATATGACGTTAAAAACCGTTGTTCCTTATTAGTACTGGTTTTGGAAGTAAATTCAGATTAGTTATGTCCATACTCATTTTATAAAATTGTCATGATTCATGTGGTCATAGCAACCCCCACTTTGAAATCGTCAAATTAAAAATTCATTAATATGTTAACAAAAGCAAAATATTACGAAATAAGTTAGACAAATGTGAATTTCTTTTGTTGGTATATTTTTTTTAATCACCCCCAGCAATGACGTTGTTCACTTATTTTATTTGAAATAACATTTTCATCATTTTGTCGAAAAAATTAATACGATAAGAAAATATATGCTCCGTTCACCATTACGGAAAAATATTATATAAAATTATTTTTAAATCCTACATATCCGTTGACAAACCCATTTCGTATCAATATTTTCTTAAAAAAAAATAAGGAAAAGAAGGTTATTATTTTTTAATAATTAGAGAATAAATTGCCGGACCTTAAAAATGTTAATTATTCACTCCCACCCTACAACAAGAAAGTTAACGCACACAGACGGAAACAATAGATTAGAGAAATAGTAATATCCATTATCTTCACAATTTTACTTCCACAGTATAAGAAATGACTAAACTAACTCCCATCGGTAGACACAGACCGGATTATTCCCTTCTGCTTCAGATATTATTTGTGCCCATATGATGTGACCATAGATAAAATATTTATAGATCCGCAAAGCTTAATCCCAAAAACGGCAAATTTGCGATAATAAAATGTAAACATCCTAGACCAGATGTCGGCATGCGCACTACAAAATGGTCAGGTGACCATCGACAGGACCGAACTTCGAAAATCTATTTAGTTAGTTCAATTAGTCATAAATGCTGTCTAAATAAAGCAAGTTATCAAAGTTGCAATCTTTAGTAAAGAAGTCGGTCTCATGTAACTTTCTTGTTCTGGGAGTTATATCATATGGGCACAAATAATATCTGAAGCAGAAGGGAATAATCCGATCAGTGTACCGATGGGAGTTAGTTTAGTCATTTCTTATACTGTGAAAGTAAAATTGTGAAAAAATGTATCTTACTATTTCTCTAATCTATTGTGTCCGTCTGTGTGCGTTAACTTTCTTGTTGTGGGGTGGGAGTGAATAATTAACATTTTTAAGGTTCGGAAATTTATTCTCTAATTATGAAAAAACAATTACCATCTTTTCCTTATCTTTTTTTTTTTAATTTTTTAAGAAACTATTGATACGAAATGGTTTTTTTAACGGATATTCAGGATTTGAAAATAATTTTATATAAAAATATTTTTCTGCCGTAATATATTTTCTAATCTCATTAATTTTTTCGACAAAATGATGAAAATGTTATTTCAAATAAAATAAGTGAACAAGGTCATTGCTGGGGGTGAATAAAAAAATATACCAACAAAAGAAATTTACATTTGACTAACTTATTTCGTAATATTTTGCTTCTGTTAACATATTAATGTTTTTTTTATTTGACGATTTGAAAGTGAGGATTTCCATGACAACATGATTCATGACAATTTCATAAAATGAGTACGGACATAACTAATCTGAATTTACTTCCAAAACCAGTATTAATAATGAACGACGCTTTTTAACGTCATGTCCACAATCTTGAAACATACAAAATTATAAATCAGATTGGCTGCAGAACAAAAAAAAAACATTTGAGCTGGTTGGAAACATCGGTTAAATATAAGGTAGATGAAGTTATGCAAGAATATGGACATTGTGCAAATTAGTTACTGGAAAAAATTCGTTGGCAATTTGGAAAAATAATTCAAAAGAGCTTAGAAATTATAGAGCCAATAGCCGATTCTGGCTAAGATATAAAACTTGTACTCAAGTATTTTATGTATATAACCAAATAATAATACATTATAATTATTGTAAGTTATATATGTATGTTTTAAAATATTCCAACTTCATTATGAGGAAGTATGTTTTTATTCATAATTATACTTACTTGCATTGCCAAATAAATATATTTTGAAATGAATCGTTAGTTTTTATTTATGTAAGTAATGTAATAGATGGAGAAATTATACCATTTCTTGACATATTGATGAATGTACTTTTTTCATATGATAGAATAAAGTATTTTATGGTTTGGTGCGAATTTTGATTTTTTTTTAAGAATTGACTGTTTAAAAATTCAGTTTATCTGTTGGTAATCATTTGGAAAGTGCCAGAAATATAGCATACTACATGTTCTGGAAATTTAATGTTATACGAAAACAATGTAAATCCAAAAACGTTGGAAAGCAACACTATTTTTTACCCTATAGAGAAAAAGGAAAATAAATCAAATAAAATATGTACACATTCCATTATATTAAATAAAAACACAAGAACAAATAAAATAAATCACTTAAAACGCTATAAATCCGTTTAAATCGCACGTAACTTGCAAAGCAAAAATAAACACAAAAATGGCGTTAAGCCGATACTGTGCTGTTTACGGATGGCACTACGAAACAACCGATCGATAACAGGAAGTCGCTTATGCGCATGCCCTCATCTGGCCAGCATCCAAAAATATGACTGCCGCCCGATGTGCAGAAACGCATTTTTTCGCCCATGGTTTGCCATTTTTTGGCTTTAGCAGCCGACAAGAGTAGGGATCCATAGTAGAGATTAGTGGATGTGACTCCCAGAACAAGAAAGTTACATGACACCGACTTTTTACTAAAGATTGCAACCATGGTTGCAACTTTGATAACTTGCTTGATTTAGACACCATTTATGACTAATTGAACTAACTAAATAGATTTTCGAAGTTCGGTCCTGTCGATGGTCACCTGATCATTTTGTAGTGCGCATGCCGACATCTGATCTACGATGTTTACATTTTATTGTCATCAAATTGGCCGTTTTTGGGATTAAACTTTGCGGATCTATAAATATTTTATCTATGGCTGTAACAGCCGACAAAAGTAGGAGTCAATAGTAGAGGTCAGTGGTTGAGACTGATTTGTCTATAACCGTGTTAGAGTTCACCTGTCCTTATAGTATAAAGTTTTTTCAGTTAGTTAAAGATTTAAATGGTATCTCTAATATAATTATATCTATAATATGTAGCTGAAACTTAATTTAATTTAAACATTTCCCTGGGATGAAGTTTCCGAGTACCAAAACATTTTTTGTTATAATTATCTATTAATCGCCTAAGCGCGCGAAGACTCGAAGAGAATGAGGTCTTCTGTCATCATTAATCAAAGGGTTGAAAAGCCGGTGCGAATTACTCGCAGCCTACTTCTCGTTTATCTTTTATTTTATACATTTGTCTTATAAATTACGTCAACATAGAGTGCCATTCATCATAGATAACGGGAATTATATGAAAAAGTTTTTATTTATTAAAAGCAAAATGGTTTGTTGAATGTTTTATATATAAATTAAAGAATATAATATTATACATATATATATATATATATATATATATATATATATATATATATATATATATATATATATATATATATATTGTTGTGAATATTAAATTTTAGATTTAATATATCCCAAGCTCCCTAAATAAATAAAATAATCTAAATAATACGGCATACAGTGCTAAAACTACAATCTTCGATTGCCGAAACGGGTGAAACCCAGACATTAAACGGCGCGATGCCGGCAATTTGACACGATGCTTCCTCGATTTCAGAGCGCGACATCACTCTGCTATAAAAGAGAAAAGGTAACGGCGTAATTAAGAGCTTAGGTCTCGGGGGGCCACGTTGACTATTCTGTTTTTTAGGCAGCTCGTGGTTCTTTAAGTAGGTTGTCTTTGACAACATAACCTTCTACAGACAATAAGATCGTACACGTCTCTAATATATATATATATATATATATATATATATATATATATATATATATATATATATATATATATATATATATAACCTACACAAGCACCAAACTAAAAAAGACAGATAGAGGACCAACACGCTCATAGATTTATATCTGCAAGGACGTGAGTTCACAGTCAAGGTTGAGCAGGGAACATCACAACCGAGAAGACCACAAGGGTCCATATTCTCTCCGCACTTCTATAATGTTTTTACTCACGACATCCCCAACACCAGAAATACGAACATAGCCCTGTTCGCAGATGATACAGCAATCATCGCGAGATCTACGCATCCGATGATGATTAGTAGATACCTGCAAGAAGAGATGGACCAAGTCAATGACTGGTTCATCTCTTGGAAAATAGCAGTAAATTCCGAAAAAAATCAAGCGCTCTTCCTAACGAAGAGAAGGTGACCACCGAGCTCGAGATGATAGATATTGATGGCGAAGAAGTCAAATGGACGAATCAAGCCAAATATCTTGTAAAGAAGCTAGTAAGAGGATTGTGTTGGGAAAAACACTTCACTGCCGTAATAAAAAGATTCTAGTTTGTGAGAAAATAACAAATTGTCGATAATCACAACAAGGCTGAAGCCAGTGCAGACCTACGGCTCAGCAGTGTGTGGCTCCGCTTCTGAATTGTATATTAAAAGGCTCGAAGCTCAGGAAAACAGTAGAACTTAGAATGGCCTTAAACGCCCCGTGGTTCGTCAGGAACAAACAAATATGCATAAACATGAGATGGACCCCTCTACGGGAGGTCCTGAGACAAAAGACTGTTAAAGTCTTTCAGAAAGCAGAAGAACATGACAATCCACTGATTATTAGTGGATTGTGACCCGGAAAAGGATGCAAGGAAACAAAAACATAAACCTAGATTGCAACTCCAGGCAAAGAAATCAGGAAGAAATCCGAAATATCAGGTAGAAGAGGGAAGAAGAAAAAAGCAGAAAGAACAGAGGAGAAAGAGGAGTGAAGAAAGAACTACAGAAGAAAACAAAATCGACCGGTGTGTAAAGCCAAGAGAAGGAATCCCAAAGGCAGTACCGAGAACTCGGGAAAAGCAAGACGCCCTGACAAGCTTTATCCTAGGTTATGTATGATTGATGTGTGAAAGAGTACAGAGATCAACCTTATATTGTATGTGAAATGTAAGGCGATGCGATGCAATAGTTGCAACGGCACCCGGAGCAGAAACACCAAAGCGAGATGACCGGAGGTTTACAAGGCTTCAGCCCGGAAACCAATGGGGCACTCACAGTGTGCTTCTGTAGGTTATAGCTTCACCATAGTCAACTGAAGTAGATCGTGGAGACCTTCAATCTAGGGGGGGTTTTAGTCGGTAGGAATTCGGAACTTCACACGTCGTGTTGATGTCTATGCAAGATTTCCTCTCCACGAAGAAAAAGAAAACAGCACACTCATTCCAAGCCGAGCAGCCGTCGAGGAAGCATCACTTGAAAATGCCAGCTGACATGTTGGCGAAATGTCGTGAAGATTTTTCTATTGATGAACGGATTGAAAACCAGAAAATATATATATATATATATATATATATATATATATATATATATATATATATATATATATATATATATATATATATATGTTTATGCGGATTTCACGGATTCCTCCGTGTGAGATGCAATAGCAGTGGATCTATCCACATTATGCCGTTGTAGTGCTGAAATCACATTCAGCAAACGTACAACTATATGCAGCTCCGCGTATGAATGAAGTAAAATGCGAACAGTAAATGCAAACTTCTCTCCATCATATCCTTTCTGTGTTAGAGGTTGCACAGTTAGAACAAATTGGTATAAAACGCAATTTATCCTATTCCACCATCGAGATGACGGCCTACCTGTACCACCATATCGAGAAGAAAGTCAAAACTTACCCTCCCCGCCACAGTGATACGGCAGAGGTACATGTTTCGTCTCTACTAGACTCATCAGGGTACCGACATGCACCTGGCTGTGCAAAGGACAGATCTGAAAGAAGCATGCAAATACTGAACGCGGCTTCTCCGACCTCCCGCCGGATGGCGTATATATGTTTATGCGGATTTCACGGATTCCTCCGTGTGAGATGCAATAGCAGTGGATCTATCCACATTATGCCGTTGTAGTGCTGAAATCACATTCAGCAAACGTACAACTATATGCAGCTCCGCGTATGAATGAAGTAAAATGCGAACAGTAAATGCAAACTTCTCTCCATCATATCCTTTCTGTGTTAGAGGTTGCACAGTTAGAACAAATTGGTATAAAACGCAATTTATCCTATTCCACCATCGAGATGACGGCCTACCTGTACCACCATATCGAGAAGAAAGTCAAAACTTACCTTCCCCGCCACAGTGATACGGCAGAGGTACATGTTTCGTCTCTACTAGACTCATCAGGGTACCGACATGCACCTGGCTGTGCAAAGGACAGATCTGAAAGAAGCATGCAAATACTGAACGCGGCTTCTCCGACCTCCCGCCGGATGGCGTATATATGTTTATGCGGATTTCACGGATTCCTCCGTGTGAGATGCAATAGCAGTGGATCTATCCACATTATGCCGTTGTAGTGCTGAAATCACATTCAGCAAACGTACAACTATATGCAGCTCCGCGTATGAATGAAGTAAAATGCGAACAGTAAATGCAAACTTCTCTCCATCATATCCTTTCTGTGTTAGAGGTTGCACAGTTAGAACAAATTGGTATAAAACGCAATTTATCCTATTCCACCATCGAGATGACGGCCTACCTGTACCACCATATCGAGAAGAAAGTCAAAACTTACCTTCCCCGCCACAGTGATACGGCAGAGGTACATGTTTCGTCTCTACTAGACTCATCAGGGTACCGACATGCACCTGGCTGTGCAAAGGACAGATCTGAAAGAAGCATGCAAATACTGAACGCGGCTTCTCCGACCTCCCGCCGGATGGCGTATATATGTTTATGCAGATTTCACGGATTCCTCCGTGTGAGATGCAATAGCAGTGGATCTATCCACATTATGCCGTTGTAGTGCTGAAATCACATTCAGCAAACGTACAACTATATGCAGCTCCGCGTATGAATAAAGTAAAATGCGAACAGTAAATGCAAACTTCTCTCCATCATATCCTTTCTGTGTTAGAGGTTGCACAGTTAGAACAAATTGGTATAAAACGCAATTTATCCTATTCCACCATCGAGATGACGGCCTACCTGTACCACCATATCGAGAAGAAAGTCAAAACTTACCCTCCCCGCCACAGTGATACGGCAGAGGTACATGTTTCGTCTCTACTAGACTCATCAGGGTACCGACATGCACCTGGCTGTGCAAAGGACAGATCTGAAAGAAGCATGCAAATACTGAACGCGGCTTCTCCGACCTCCCGCCGGATGGCGTATATATGTTTATGCGGATTTCACGGATTCCTCCGTGTGAGATGCAATAGCAGTGGATCTATCCACATTATGCCGTTGTAGTGCTGAAATCACATTCAGCAAACGTACAACTATATGCAGCTCCGCGTATGAATGAAGTAAAATGCAAAAGGCATAATGTGGATAGATCCACTGCTATTGCATCTCACACGGAGGAATCCGTGAAATCCGCATAAACATATATACGCCATCCGGCGGGAGGTCGGAGAAGCCGCGTTCAGTATTTGCATGCTTCTTTCAGATCTGTCCTTTGCACAGCCAGGTGCATGTCGGTACCCTGATGAGTCTAGTAGAGACGAAACATGTACCTCTGCCGTATCACTGTGGCGGGGAGGGTAAGTTTTGACTTTCTTCTCGATATGGTGGTACAGGTAGGCCGTCATCTCGATGGTGGAATAGGATAAATTGCGTTTTATACCAATTTGTTCTAACTGTGCAACCTCTAACACAGAAAGGATATGATGGAGAGAAGTTTGCATTTATTGTTCGCATTTTACTTCATATATATATATATATATATATATATATATATATATATATATATATATATATATGAAAGCCTTTATTATTTAATTGGGGCTGGTTGGGATATCTTTTTTAGTGTACTGTGTTGGTATTTTGATGATAAATAAATACAGGGTGATGAAAATTTTACTTAAAGTCAATTTTTTTATACATAAACCCTCTATTTTTATAATCCTATCTTATTTGGTCTTATTTGGCATTAAACATAAGGATGACTTTTAATAGAGTTGTCTATTGAACAAATTTGAAGTTTTTAAAATATTGGCAATTTAACATTTCTGGCCTTGACAATGTCTGAGCTGGAAATCTTTCTACATAACATCTCCTTGATTTCGGAAAGTTGGAGAGCAATTCACCATAAATTAAAGCACATCAGCACTACTCCGTGGAAATTAGATCAAAAAAGAGCTGATTTGTTAACAAAAATGTAACATTGGTTTTTTTTTGTTGGAATGTGTTCATTTCGACAGCATCCTATAAAACATATCTCGATGGTAACTCTGAAACACGTGTGCAAAAAAAAAAATGGTGGACCAAAAATGGTCACGATTTTCGGTTTTTTAAGTTTATCTCGAAAAGTAAAAGTTGTATCGAAAAATATTTTAAACAAAAGTTATAGAGAATTAAAAAACCTATCGATTCATATATATAAATTATAGGTAGCGCCACTAGTTATCGAGATATATTTTTTTTTTCAACAAAATTTAGTTTTGGTTTTTTTTTTAAAGGCATTTTTTAACAAATTACCGATTTAAAATTTAACATAAATATAGGTATTATCATTCTAATAAAGTATGTCAAACCCAGAATCTGTGAGTTTTTTATTTTCCGAGAAATTCGATGTCCAAGTTGAAAATTCAAGCTAAATTTTCGGCTTTCCTAATTAAGACACAATGCTCAATAATAATGGAAATTGTTTGTATTGTTTTATATTTAGAAAATCTATTAAAAAAAATTTTTTTTTCAATCATGGGCCAAGAAATTTTGCAAAAACCAATTTTTGCACCAAAAAAATTGAGATAACTTTTCACCGGATGGAGATAAAATTTTTTTAATGCATGCATTGGATTTAGATGTACCATTTCCGATCTCAACAAAAAAAAATAATTTTGAATGAAAAAACTTTTTTTTTTCAAAAATTCATAATGGCGTGGCAAATGAATATTTAGGGCTCAAATTTGCAGAAGATGCTTTTTAATACTTGTACTTTACCTATGAATTTTTTGGATCCAAGAAATACACTTCCATACAATCTGTGAACCTTCGAAAATTGCGCCGAATCTAATCGAAAATAGCTGCTGCAGGTCGCTGTCGGCGGGATGCCATAATTCAGGCGCATTATTCATTAGCGCTTCAAGGAAACTAATATTTATAATATTGATGTTGTTTTATTAATTTATATGATAGTAACAATTTGTTGGACACCCTGTATTGATGTTGTTGCCGAACATATTATAAATACTTTCAGTAAAAATATCTTTATTAATTAATAGACGCAGAGAAAATTATTGTCTTGCCTTCATACCAGACAAACATAGAAAACAGCAAAAAAGCTGTAATTAATATCCGCCATGGGGAAAGAATACGAACAAAAACATATTAATATTATTACCATGATTAGTTTCTTGAAATATTTTGACGTAGCTAAGCAAACAGAAAACATAAAAGAAAACCTTAAAGACAAATAACTGAAATTATTAAAACATTCTTCTTCGGATAAAAACCTTGATGTTTACCTCTACGGACGTGCGTATATAGAAAACTACGTTCATAAATGGTTTTATTTTTAATACGAAGAACCTTTATGATTTTTAATATTGGAACATTATTTATTTTTTTAATATTTGATATTTTTCCAACCTGCGCTTTTTTCTTGTTTACTTACTTTATAGTCCCACATATAAGGAATTTTTAATTTATTTGATAAACATTGCCTCAAAACTTTCTTAATAAAATATTATAAAACAACATACCTGCAAAAAATACTACTCGTCTAATCCACTTGATACAGAGTTGTTTTCTTTTAACCGACTTCTAGAAGAAGGAGGTTCTCAATTCGTCGACTATGTATGTTTTTTAACCGACTTCTAAAAGAAGGAGGTTCTCAATTCGTCGACTATGTATTTTTTTTTTATGTATGTACACCGATTACTCCGGAACGGCTGCACCGATTTGAGTGAAATTTTTTACGTTATGTAAAGGAAGTTGCTGCGGTGGTCCCATATTTTTTTAGATGAAATTGGTGCAGTAAAATCCAAGATCGCGCTTACAATATGGCGGCCAAAAAAATTAATTTTGTCCGATTTTCTCCAAAATTAGTATGAAGGAATTTTCGGGATTATAACCAACGAATCTGAAATTATTTTTAAAAAATTCAAAATGGCGGATCCAATATGGCGAACAAAAAAATTTAATTTAGTCCGATTTTCTCCAAAATTGGTATGGGGGAGTTTTCGAGGTGACACATAACGAATCTGATATTATTTTTAAAAAATTCAATATGGCGGATCCAATATGGCGGACGAAAAAATCAATTTTGTCCGATTTTCACCAAAATTGGTACGGGGGAATTTTCGGGGTCGCATATGATGAATCTAAAATAATTTTTAAAAAAATCAATATGGCGAATCCAATATGGCCGACAGAAAAATCAATTTTGTCCGATTTTCTTCAAAATTGGTAAGGGGGAGTTTTCGGGATCGCATTTGACGAATCTAAAATAACTTTTTAAAAATTCAATTTGAAGGATCCAATATGGCCGACAAAAAAAATCTTTTTTGTCCGATTTTCTCCAAAATTGGTACGGGGGAGTTTTCGGAGTCGCATATGACGAATCTAAAATAATTTTTAAAAAATTCAATATGGCAGATTCAATATGGCGGACGAAAAAATAAATTGTGGCTGATTTTCTCCAAAATTGGTATGGGGAAGTTTTTGAGGCCTCACATAAAGAATCTGAAATTATTTTAAAAAAATTCAATATGGCGTATCTAATATGGTGGATAAAAAATTAATTTATTTTCTTTAAATATCGATATTGGAAGGTTTTGGGTCCTATATTACCAATCTAAAATTAATTTGAGATTTAAGATAGTGGATTTCTATGACAGACTAAATATTCGTTTGCCGCAATTTGATTGGTATTTGGAAAAGTCTAAGAACTAAAGAATTTTTAGTGGCATTTTAGGGTGATTTACAACTTTGGATAAAATTTGTACTTTTTTGCCACTTTGGAGTCATTTCGAAGTACACTAATTTCGATTAGTACTTAGTTCAAATAATTTATGAATATCATAATGAATTCTACAACTAAAAATTGAAAAATAAAATTTTTATAAAAAAATTGAACCGACTTCTAAAAGTACGCTAAAAAGTGAAAAATAACCATAAATTTTTATATGAAATTGAACTTTTTGAAGTCGGCGCGGTCAGAAAGCAATTACAAATAAAGTATTTTTAATCTGTTTATGTGAATCACATTTTGTCAGGTATTAGTTTGGCGCCGACTTGAAAAAGTTCAATTTTATATAAAAATTTTTAGTTATTTTTCACTTTTTAGCGCACTTTTAGAAATCGGTTCAATTTTTTTTATAAAAATTTTATTAATACGAAAAATCTTTATAATTTTCAATGTAGAAACGTTATTTATTTTTTTAAATTTGATATTTTTCCAACCTGCGCTTTTTTCTTGTTTACTTACTTTATGATTCCACATATAAGGAATTTTTAATTTATTTGATAAACATTGCCTCAAAACTTTCTTAATAAAATATCATAAAACTGTAAAAAGCACTACTATTCCAATCCACTGGCTACAGAATTGTTTTTTTTAATGTCTCCATGCATCGATACGCATTTCCGCCGATACGACATTACAAGCTTTAAAAGGTGTAAAAAGTAAAAAGCTGTGGATTTATGATAGAGAATATAGAAACAGACGACATTACTTACGTATACAGGGGGATTCTCCAAGAAAATTATCGATCGATTGTGGAAAAACTATAATTAGGAAGATTCTGAAAATTTGTTAGTGTACTAACCTGCATGGAAGACACCTTATATATTATTGCATTTTTGATTTCTACGTAAAATTTTAGACATATTTCGTTTATAATATTCTATACTTAAGTATCATCGTTTTAGACAAATTTTTATGTCAAAAATAACGTTTGCGAACCAAAACTTAACTAGAAATTTTTTCTATAAGAAAGTCTTTATAATTTAATTTGGGTTAGTTTTCTTGTAGACAAAGATCGACTTTAGTAGTCTTTTTATGATATTTTGAAAAGTTTTAGTACAGAGTGGTCAAAAAAGAAGAATAAAAATTATATTTAAAAAATCGTCAAAAGTCAATTTTTTCAAGTAGAAAGCACCTATTTTTATAATTTTATCATATTAAGGGTAACTTTGTATAAGGTTGTCTATTCCAAAAATTTTTAAAATATTTGCAATTCAACATTTTTCTATTGTAAAAAGGCTTAATGGGTTTTAAGTTTTGTTATTAGTTGGCCATGACGGCGAAGCGTGGCGAAAATAAAACAATCGAATCCTACAGAATTGTCACTATTTTTTGCCATTTGACATTCATTAATAATAATCATGCTGGGGCGACTAAATTACACGCATCAAGATTATTTAAACTTATTTATTATTTATTGAGAATGTGATAGAGTTTTTGCAAGAACATGCGATACATTAGCGATCCGATATCCGAAAAAACAGAAACCAACACTATTAACTGGTAAACGGATAATAAAAAACTTCAAGAACTTTGGATCTATAAAAGCTAAAAGAAATAGAAATAAACCAGTTGTCAATAAAATAAAGTTACAAGAATTATTTGAATAAATGTTCAAATTGACGACCTTGAACTTACAAACATTTTTCTCACGTAAGGAACTCTTCACGGGTGGCTCTTCTTGATTGAGGATTAAGTTCTTCAAATGCTATTCTGATGCTCTGCGTGCAAGCTTTCATAGTGGTTAATGTTATGGTGAGCGAGGTAGCCATTCTTGGTATCCATTGATCATAAAACAAGTTTTGCAGGTGATTGTTAACTAAATGACTATTATGTGAAGCGCCCCATCATGTTGATAAAATAGATTTCTATGATCAGCCAGCGACAAGTTCTCTAAATAGTTCATTTCCAAATTTCTCAAGATGTCGACGTAGCGCTCACCTATAAGTTAAAAAGCGTATTTTGTATCTAGAAGTCTTCAAAAATATCTAACTTACTAATCAGATTATCTTGGTATAATTCTAGGGCGACGACGCGATGCTGTCATTTCTTTTATATATATATATATATATATATATATATATATATATATATATATATATATATATATATATATATATATAAAATACAATCAAATATTGGCGAAGCGGACGTGAAAATTTGTCAATCTACATGATTCTCGTGTTAAAAAGTGCGCAGCACTCCAAAATATAGAAAAACTCCGGGTCCGACAAATGGCGACAGCGCTGTTTCGTCCTAATATGGGACTCGTCAGACCACCGCATTCGGTACAAACCATCATCTCGCCTTTGCATCCTATAACGCTGAGTTTAAAATCAAAAAACAGCAAACAAGACGACAAAGGCGACATCTCGATGGTTCACTTGATAACACAAGAACCACACAGATTTAACAAAGTTTGTAAAAAAACCGCCATATGGTGGCGCGACGGTGAATTAAAACAGAAATATGTAAAATCGAGTACACGAAACGCGCTGCCCCAAGGATAAGGGTCGCATTTTTCGGTACTGGCAACCAAGCCTACTGCTAATTTCAGCAGCCAAAGCCACGTGTCGCACTAAACGATCCCACCATGAGAGCATCGTTTAGCGTGTTTCAAAGCCAAACAAGTAAATAAATAAATAGATAAGTTTTTGTTCGTGTAATTTAAAATAAAATAGAATCAAATATTGGCGAAGCGGACGTGAAAATTTGTCAATCTACATGATTCTCGTGTTAAAAAGTGCGGATCACTCCAAAATATGGAAAAACTCCGGGTCCGACAGATTTAACAAAGTTTGTAAAAAAAACTACATATGGTGGCGCGACAGTGAATTAAAACAGAAATATGTAAAATCGAGTACACGAAACGCGCTGCCCAAAGGATAGGGGTCGTATTTTTCAGTACTGGCAATCAAGCCTACTGCTAATTTCAGCAGCCAAAGCCACGTGTCGCACCAAACGGAGGTTTTTTTACAAACTTTGTTAAATCCATGTGGTTCTTGTGTTATCAAGTGGACCATCGAGATGTCGCCTTTGTCGTCTTGTTTGTTGTTTTTTGATTTTAAACTCAGCTTTATAGGATGCAAAGGCGAGATGATGGTTTGTACCGAATGCGGTGGCCTGACGAGTCCCATATTAGGACGAAACAGCGCTGTCGCCATCTGTCGGACCAGGAGTTTTTCCATATTTTGGGGTGATTCGCACTTTTTAACACGAGAATCATGTAGATTGACAAATTTTCACGTCCGCTTCTCCAATATTTGATTCTATTTTATTTTATTTTACACGGACAAAAACTTATCTATTTATATATATATATATATATATATATATATATATATATATATATATATATATATATATATATATATATATATATATACAGGGTGATTCAAAAATCGATCACGAAACTTAAGGGAGTGATTCTACTTGACAAAATAAGGGTAGAGCTTCATATAATTTTTTTTCAAAATGTCATTCGTTTTCGAGTTACAAGCCGTCCAAGTTCAAGTTTTTATTTTTTGTTTTTTGAATTACTCGCTTACAGGAAGACCGATTTAACTAATATTTGAAAGGTAGGCTAAGTCTTCTGCGCTTCATCATTTTAGTAACAATTCACATTGATTGTTTGCCGCTAGAGGGCACTTTACCTACATTGAAAATTGTTTTTTTGTCATAATTTTTTAGTGTTGACAGCTACAGTAGTTTTTGGTATAATTCCTGAAAGACTGATGCCAGGCCTTTAAAAAAGGTGCTCTTTATTTACATCGCTAAACCCAACGGTTTAGACGTAAATTACCCTTAAAAATTAAGTGGTAAATTTATTTTCTCATTTCATTACCACCAGCTACCAGGTAAATAGCTATCAAAGTATACTAGAGCTGTCAGTTTAACATCAAATAAATTCGCTTTTTAAACTATTTAATTTATAATCTTAAAATAACTAATAATGGCTAATCAGTAAATATTCATATTATGGATTATTGCGATATACATTTAATTGATAAAAATTAATGAAACAGGACTAAACAAACTAAAAAAGATTCTCAAAATGTCCCCCATTTTCTTCCATACATTTCCTAACACTCTTCAAAAAATGTCGCCTAACTCGATGAAAAATTTCTGGTGTTTCTTTAATAATTTGGCACTTTTCGATTATCCTGAAGCGAAGATCCTCGACGTTGATTACTGGAATATCGTACACCAATTGTTTCAAATGACCCCAAAAGAAAAAATCCATAGGATTAAGGTCTGGTGACCTCGCTGCCCATGCCAATGGTCCACTTCGTCCTATCCATCGCTCAGGATACGTTGCATTCAAATACTGTCGGACACGTATACTAAAGTGGGGCGGAGCTCCGTCTTGGAGGATCCACATGTTGGCCCTTACTTCCAATGGCACATCTTCCAGATACAATGGGAGACGATTTTGGATAAAATCTAAGTATACGTCACCAGTTAATGGGCCATCAAAGAAATGAGGACCAATAAGGTAATCTCCTATTATCCCTGCCCACACATTTAGTGAAAATCTACGCTGATGTTTCGTTTCTACCACATTGTTTGGGTTCTCGTAAGCATATGTGTGGATGTTGTGTAGATTTGTTATGCCATCACGAGTGAAACCAGCTTCGTCAGTGAATAATATGACGCCAATTAATCGATTATCGTGTTCATACTTAGCTAGGATCTGATTGCACATTTCCAACCGTCTCGGCCGATCATCGTCATAAAGAGCCTGCACCTTTTTTGAATGAAACGGGTAGAGTTGTTCTTCTCTTAGTATCCTCCATGAACTAGCCTGACAGAGCCGCACTTCATTCCCAATTTTTCTAGTACTAATACCTGGATTATCTTCAATAATTTCAAGCACTCTTTCTTCTTGTTGCACGTTTCTAGCAGTTCTAGGTCTTCCCCTATTTCCATTATAACTTTTAAAGGAACCACATTCCGCAAGCCTCCTGTGCACACTGGAAAATGTTTGAGCATGAGGGATATTTCTTTCCGGATAACTCTCCATATAATATCTTCTTGCCAACTCTGCATTACCATTTGCTTTTCCATAACAAAAATGGATATCACAATATTCGATATTTGAATTTTGGTGATTAGCCATTATTAGTTATTTTAAGATTATAAATTAAATAGTTTAAAAAGCGAATTTATTTGATGTTAAACTGACAGCTCTAGTATACTTTTTAGCTATTTACCTGGTAGCTGGTGGTAATGAAATGAGAAAAGTAAATTTACCACTTAATTTTTAAGGGTGATTTACGTCTAAACCGTTGGGTTTAGCGATGTAAATAAAGAGCACCTTTTTTAAAGGCCTGGCATCAGTCTTTCACAAATTATGCCAAAAACTACTGTAGCTGTCAACACTAAAAAATTATGACAAAAAAACAATTTTCAATGTAGATAAAGTGCCCTCTAGCGGCAAACAATCAATGTGAATTGTTACTAAAATGATGAATCGCAGAAGACTTAGCCTATCTTTCAAATATTAATCAAATCGGTTTTCCTGTAAGCGAGTAATTCAAAAAACAAAAAATAAAAACTTGAACTTGGACGGCTTGTAACTCGAAAACGAATGACATTTTGAAAAAAAATTATATGAAGCTCTACCCTTATTTTGTCAAGTAGAATCACCCCCTTAAGTTTCGTGATCGATTTTTGAATCACCCTGTATATATACATATATATATATATATATATATATATATATATATATATATATATATATATATATATATATATATATATATATATACGTTAAGATACCAAGACTCTTGAAAATTTAATTCTTTAAATGGATGTACTTTTGAGTCGCTCCAATAATGAGTATTGCGTCGATTAAACAATCCATTTTTCGTGAATTTGGTTTTCTTCGATCAAATAATATTATCCAAAAAAAAAACAGCATTTTCTTGTGATCGAAGTAAAATAAATTGACAGAACTCTACTCTCCGTGGAAAATCAGTGCCTTTTAAATGTTGTACTGTGGAATATACATAGGGATAAAAATTGTGTTTCCATAAAACTGATGTTTGAGATAATCCAAACTCTAATGCTACTTGCCTTGTAGATATTGTCGGATATGCGGCCAAATTTTCAATATTTTCATTATTATCAACTTATTTACATTTCTTATAAGGGAGTTATTACTTATATAATTATAACTTATAAATCAATTCCTTCAATAAATAAATACTTTATTCCGCATTAAGAATTAATCCTCACTAATGTATAGGAAGAAATGAAATTGTAAAATGTCCTTCACATAACATTCTGCAATCAATATTTTTTCTGTAACATTCTCAATTCTTTAAGCTTTTATTATCGCTATTTTTAAGTTTGTTTTAACACTTTACCGAGACTTTTTAGGTTTACTTAAAATAATTTTCCACATACAAAATCACATCCCTTAGCTTAGGACTTGGGGTGGTAGTAAAGTTGAGATTTGTGTCAAATTCCATGTTCTTAAGTAGGGAGGAAAGGATCTAACATTTTAACTTTCCCCGTTTAAAATCACAGTTAAGGATTTAGGCCGGGAAAGTTTGGGGTTTTAGACTCTGTTGCCCATATAGGGTAACGCAAGAAACATGGGCCATCGACATTAAGCCGAATGTTTTTTGTAAAAATTCTTTTTTTGAACTAATATCACTGCTTTACAGCCAATTTGCGACTGTAAACAATCTTTGGTTAATTTTTGGTCTCTATATGCGAATATGATGGTAAAATCTTTCTAACACGTAAGATTTTTCAGCAAAAATAAATGAGTATTTTAATCACATTATTTTAAAAACTAATTTGTAATATACTGGAGCGCCACTTAGCTAAATTCAAATTCCAAAAGTTAGAGAAACTGTGCACAATCTGGCAACACCGGGTGAGGTTCTTAAGGATGACGAGTCAACCACGAAGTATCAATCCCCTAGGGCTTAAAATAACTGATGTATCCATTTAAACCCTTATAATTCCAATTTTCACTCTGTCCGTGGCCGTCCTATTTATAAATGGCTTCTATATACAAGAAGTACGTCGTCGCTTTTCGAACTTTCAATATCCGATGTTTCTAGAAAATACCAGAAGTACGGGACTGCTATAAAAGCAAATGACCGGCAATCGTATCATCAGTATTGGTTTGGGACGGGTAGTGGTCAGTATTAGATAGAGAAGCGAAGTGTGCGAACAAGCCAATAGTAAGAGCCTATAAACGTTATATCACATCACTGCACCGACGTACGATACAGTACAAATATGTCTAAATTACAGAAACGTGGCTGTGTTAACCCCGCGGATAGCTTTTGCTACATACGAGTATGTGGTCAATTTACCCCTAAATCGCAGAAAAAGACAATTAACCAAAGTACCTTATCATATGTATTTTGGAGTAATTTTTTTATGAAGGTATTAGTTTTCTTTTCATATAAGCTCGTTGGACCACTCTTAATATTTTAATATGTATCTTCGTCCTTTAGTAAGTTGTTCATTTTTGTCTCGTAATCTGCCTTGTTCATAACTACTATTTTATTGCTTTTATCAGGCCTTAGAACAATGATTTGAGGATTGTATTTTATACATTTTTTTGTTCGATTCAATTTCTTTTTTAAAATTTTTTGGAGGCTGTTACTTTACAGGGAAAAGTGATTTTTTTTATTAGAGATTCATTTGCCTTTTAAAAATTTATTGATTGAATAAACCTACCTGAAAATTACAGACTCATTTCGCTAGATGTTATATCTTTGTATACAAACATACCAAATCAACTTGTCCACAAAATTTTAGCAGAAAAATGGGAAATTTAAAAAAAAACATACATCGCTATCAAAAAATAATTTTATGGATGTTATTGATCTCGTTCTAAATACAAATTACTTTCAGTACGAAAACACCTTTTACAAACAACTCGATGGATGTGCTATGGGATCACCAATTTAATCTATCATGGCTCAGTTAGTAATGGAATATTTAGAGGAAAAAGTTTTAGAAAAATTAAATTTTAATATAATATTTTTCAAACGTTTTGTCGATGATTGCATAGCAGCCGTACCACAAAATAAAATAAATGAAATTCTCCAAGAGTTTAACAGTTTCAACGAAAAATTACAGTTCACGTCCAAAACAGAAAATAATAATAAAATAAATTTTCTAGATATGACACTTATACGCAGAAAAAACAAAATTTTAATTGAATGGTACACCAAACCAACTTGGTCAGATAGATATCTAAACTGTTTCTCGAATCATTCAAAAACTCAAAAGAATAGTGTTATAAACGGTCTGTCTGATCGTGCTATCTCCCTAACGTCTCCAGAATTCTGACAAAAAATACTGCAAAAAGTAAAAAAGACACTAATAAATAATAATTTCAACAAAAAGACGATCACCAAAATAATTGATTAACGAACATATAAGTTTTATAATAACGTAAAAACAAAAAACATAGAACATAAACAGCAAAAATATGTAGCATTGCCTTACTCTAGTGAGCTGTCAGAAAAAATAAAATACATTTTAAAAAAGCATGATATTATCGTATGCCACAAGTCACATAATAAATTAAATACATTGTTTACAAATTTAAAAAGTAAAACTCCTCTCATGAATAAATCAAATGTAATATATTCGATCCCTTGCACAAATTATCCCAAAAAATATATAGGCATGACAAGCCAATTGCTGAAAAACAGATTAAATGCCATAAATATACGAAAAACGCCTCAACAGCATTAAACAAACACACACAGGACGAAAAACATTCTTTTGATTATAACAGTACCATAATAAAGAACAAAGATATGATTTACCAAAAATTACAGATAAAGGAAATGATTGAAATTAAAAAAGATAAAAACACTGTTAACGACAGAACGGATATGGGAGATTTGAGCCACATTTACACAAGCCTAATTTAACCAAAAATATTAAGTATTCGATCCTGTCAAATAAGAATCCAAAATTGGATATCCTCTTAAACACAAAACTAAACGTATACCTTATTTGTTTTTTTATGCATTGTAAAATATAAAAAATATAAAAAAATATAACACATTCGCATTCCATGTATCCTCAGTAGACGATGTAAGGTTTGAATTTTATTTAGTAATAGAGTAGCAAAATGTCAAGGTGTGTATCGGTAAAATTAAATATTTTTAAAAAATTTTAAAAATTTAAATACTGTTTTTAAAAGTGTCTTGTTTGTTTTTTGAAATTGTAGATATGTTTTTTATGTGGGTGTTTTAATTGTATAAAAATATTTTTAGGAAGAAAAAATTTTGAAAATGCCTTAAATAAAGGGTCAGTCAGTCAGTTTTTTTGTTGAATATAGAACCTAAACCCAAGAAAAGACAAAATAAAAGAAAAATGATATAATCTATGGTTCAAGAATCAAGAATATATATATATATATATATATATATATATATATATATATATATATATATATATATATATATATATATATATATATATATATATATGAAGTAAAATACCAACAGTAAATGCAAACTTCCCTCCATCTTATCCTTTCTGTGTTAGAGGTTGCACAGTTAGAAAAAATTGTTATAAAACGCAGTTTATCCTATTCCACCACCATCGAGATGATGGCCTACCTGTACCACCATACCGAGAAGAAAGTCAAAACTTACCCTCCCCGCCACAGTGATACGGCAGAGATACATGTTTCGTCTCTACTAGACTCATCAGGGTACCGACATGCACCTGGCTGTGCAGAGGACAGATCGGAAGGAAGCATGCAAATACTGAACGCAGCTTCGCCGACCTCCCGCCGGATGGCGTATATATGTTTATTCGGCTTTCACGGATTCCTCCGTGTGAGATGCAATAGCAGTGGATATATCCACATTATGCCGTTGTAGTGCTGAAATCACATTCAGCAATAATACAACTATATGCAGCTCCGTGTATAGAATGAAGTAAAATACGAACAGTAAATGCAAACTTCCCTCCATCTTATCCTTTCTGTGTTAGAGGTTGCACAGTGAGACCAAATTGTTATAAAACGCAATTTATCCTATTCCACCACCATCGAGATGATGGCCTACCTGTACCACCACACCGAGAAGAAAGTCAAAACTTACCCTCCCCGCCACAGTGATACGGCAGAGATACATGTTTCGTCTCTACTAGACTCATCAGGGTACCGACATGCACCTGGCTGTGCAGAGGACAGATCGGAAGGAAGCATGCAAATACTGAACGCAGCTTCGCCGACCTCCCGCCGGATGGCGTATATATGTTTATTCGGCTTTCACGGATTCCTCCGTGTGAGATGCAATAGCAGTGGATATATCCACATTATGCCGTTGTAGTGCTGAAATTACATTCAGCAATAATACAACTATATGCAGCTCCGTGTATAGAATGAAGTAAAATACGAACATTAAATGCAAACTTCCCTCCATCTTATCCTTTCTGTGTTAGAGGTTGCACAGTGAGACCAAATTGTTATAAAACGCAATTTATCCTATTCCACCACCATCGAGATGATGGCCTACCTGTACCACCACACCGAGAAGAAAGTCAAAACTTACCCTCCCCGCCACAGTGATACGGCAGAGATACATGTTTCGTCTCTACTAGACTCATCAGGGTATCTACATGCACCTGGCTGTGCAGAGGACAGATCGGAAGGAAGCATGCAAATACTGAACGCAGCTTCGCCGACCTCCCGCCGGATGGCGTATATATGTTTATTCGGTTTTCACGGATTCCTCCGTGTGAGATGCAATAGCAGTGGATATATCCACATTATGCCGTTGTAGTGCTGAAATCACATTCAGCAATAATACAACTATATGCAGCTCCGTGTATAGAAGGAAGTAAAATACGAACAGTAAATGCAAACTTCCCTCCATCTTATCCTTTCTGTGTTAGAGGTTGCACAGTTAGAACAAATTGTTATAAAACGCAATTTATCCTATTCCACCACCATCGAGATGATGGCCTACCTGTACCACCATACCGAGAAGAAAGTCAAAACTTACCCTCCCCGCCACAGTGATACGGCAGAGATACATGTTTCGTCTCTACTAGACTCATCAGGGTACCGACATGCACCTGGCTGTGCAGAGGACAGATCGGAAGGAAGCATGCAAATACTGAACGCAGCTTCGCCGACCTCCCGCCGGATGGCGTATATATATGTTTATTCGGCTTTCACGGATTCCTCCGTGTGAGATGCAATAGCAGTGGATATATCCACATTATGCCGTTGTAGTGCTGAAATCACATTCAGCAATAATACAACTATATGCAGCTCCGTGTATAGAATGAAGTAAAATACGAACAGTAAATGCAACACAGAAAGGATAAGATGGAGGGAAGTTTGCATTTACTGTTCGTATTTTACTTCATTCTATACACGGAGCTGCATATAGTTGTATTATTGCTGAATGTGATTTCAGCACTACAACGGCATAATGTGGATATATCCACTGCTATTGCATCTCACACGGAGGAATCCGTGAAAGCCGAATAAACATATATACGCCATCCGGCGGGAGGTCGGCGAAGCTGCGTTCAGTATTTGCATGCTTCCTTCCGATCTGTCCTCTGCACAGCTAGGTGCATGTCGGTACCCTGATGAGTCTAGTAGAGACGAAACATGTATCTCTGCCGTATCACTGTGGCGGGGAGGGTAAGTTTTGACTTTCTTCTCGGTATGGTGGTACAGGTAGGCCATCATCTCGATGGTGGTGGAATAGGATAAATTGCGTTTTATAACAATTTGTTCTAACTGTGCAACCTCTAACACAGAAAGGATAAGATGGAGGGAAGTTTGCATTTACTGTTCGTATTTTACTTCATTCTATACACGGAGCTGCATATAGTTGTATTATTGCTGAATGTGATTTCAGCACTACAACGGCATAATGTGGATATATCCACTGCTATTGCATCTCACACGGAGGAATCCGTGAAAGCCGAATAAACATATATATATATATATATATATATATATATATATATATATATATATATATATATATAATATTTTCTTGGGTATAGGTTTTTCCATTAGAGAAACAAAGGACAATAATTTTCTTTCTGACGTTTCGCTCTACATAGTGAGCTTCTTCAAAGAGCTGGTATATTTATTTTAATTCTTGAAAGTACTTGAACCGAAACGCGTATGGAGAGAGGACCAGAATTACATATGCAGGAAACAAACTGTCTATCTATATTATTTCCTTTTCTCTGCTTAAAAGGATAACAGGATTCGTCAGTGGGTTCCACCGATGCCTTGTCCAGGCACCATTTTTTACGTACTTAATTATTTTTGGATGTTATGTTTGAAGTCATTCCTTGACGGGATTTGTAGGTAAGATGTTGCATCTATAAGCAGCCGTTCATACAAAAACATATAAACAACTATTTAAAAACGGCAGATGGATTTCTTCATTTCTTACTGAAATTTTGATTTTTGAAAATAGTTATTGTTTCATATAAAGGGTGTTTTTTATAGAGGTATAGAACTTTTAAATGGAATAAAACAAAGATGAATTTTTTAAATTGACATGAAATTTACTTTATTCGAAAGATAACCTTCTGGCATTATAATTTAAATATGACTTCTGGCATATGACCGCCACGGCTGGCTCGGACGTAGTCTAATCTGGAGGTCCAATTTTCGATGACTTTTTCCAACATTTGTGGCCGTATACCGGCAATAACGCGGCGAATGTTGTCCTCCAAGTGATCAATCGTTTCGGGCTTATCGGCGTAGACTAGCGTCTTCACATATCCCCACAGAAAATAGTCTAGCGGATTAAGTCGCACGATCTTGGAGGCCAATTCACGGGTCCGAAACGTGAAACTATGCGGTTACCAAACGTTTCCTTCAATAAATCAATTGTGGCACGAGCTGTATGACATGTTGCGCCGTCTTGTTGAAACCACAGCTCCTGCACATCATGGTTGTTCAATTGATGAACGAAAAAGTCAATAATCGTGGCTCTATAGCGGTCACCATTGACTGTAACGTTCTGACCAGCATCGTTTTTAAAGAAGTACGGACCAATGATTCCACCAGCCCATAAAGCACACCAAACCGTCAGTTTTTCTGGATGTAACGGTGTCTCAACATACACTTGAGGATTATCATCACTCCAAATACGGAAGTTTTGTTTATTGACGTATCCATTCAAACAAAAGTGAGCTTCATCACTAAACAAAATTCGCTTATGAAAATCGGGATCAACGGCAATCTTGTTTTGGGCCCATTCACCGAATCTACGCCTTGCTAGGTGATCGTGTGGCTTCAATTCTTGCACGAGTTGTATTTTGTAAGCACGCAAACCAAGATCTTTCCGCAAAATCTTCCATAAAGTGAATGGACACATATCCAATTCCTGTGGACGATGGCGGATAGACTGATTCGGGTCTTCCTTTACGCTACGCTCTACAGCACCAATGACGTCTTCTATACGCACTGTACGACGTCTCTGTGGATGCGTATTATCATTTAGAGTAAACGTGGTGCGAAAACGTTCCATAGTTAATCGAATTAATTGCTCTGATAGACGATTATGTTAACCGTAAAATGGACCTAGTGCGCGATACGTATTTCGAACAGAACCATGATTTTCAAAATAAATTTGCACAATTTGGAAGCGTTGTTCAGGCGTCAGTCTATTCATGTTGAAATGCCAAACCAAACTAAACATAAATCACTTGATAGCTGACAAAATGGCCGCCAGTTAAAAAAGTGTTGCCAACTTAAAGTTCTATACCTCTATAAAAAAGCACCCTTTATTTTATTCTAAAAGATACTTAGTGACTATGAGAACAAATGCTTGGATATTTTTTATCAAAGATCATATCTGCCTAATTTTCTTTTTAAGAATGTCCTTAAATAGGCATTTTTAATATTCTTTGATGGATGCAATACATGAAAGATAGATATTGATCACTTAAAATGTATAGAATTTGTCCCAATACAATACTTAATTCATCAAAATTTATTTTTTCATCAAAAAATTTAATAAATTTGTAAAAATTCATATATATTATCAATAATTTTGCCCTTGCACAGTGTATTAATGTCCTTTTAATTAGACTGTTACTCGACCTAGGTAAAACAAAACCATTGACGTTTCCATTCCACATTTTACAACATAATCAGTTGTCAATTTGAGTCACCCAATGATTAATAATCGGTATAACACATTAAAGTTTAAGCAAATTCCATAAATAATAATACGGAACACTTGAACATCCCTCAAACTCTCATCAATCACACTAAACAATTTAAAACTATCGAAACAAATTATCAACCGCCGCCCGCCGCCGTCTCTAAAATCAAAATTAAACCAATTAATCATACTATTCATATTCATAATTAAATTTTGAGACGATTAAACTATCAAAATATACCGTGAAACTAATACATCGCATGAATGAGTAATTGTGCAAGTTTTCCAAGCGCCTGAACTAATTTTGATTAGTCATTTTTCATTAGATTGTCGGATAAGAAAGTTTTTGTGAATGATTTAGTGGTGCGAAATGCTTAATAATACATGTTTAATTACCCGGAGCTTCAATTTACCAAATTCTTTAAGAAAAACCCGTATAAGTCAATAACGGTTTTCTATTACACTACTTTACAGCCAGCCTTTGGTTAATCTTTGGTCTCTAAATGAGTAAATGATGGTAAAAACTTCCTAACACGTAAGATTTTTGAGTTATGATTTTTTCAGCAAAAATTAATGAGTATTTTCATCATATTATTTTGTGACCGAATTTGATTATAGATTTCTGCTAATGACATATTGAGGTAGCGTTAATCATTTTATCTATAATCATTTTTTGCCCCATATCAATTAGTAACTATTTTAATAACCTACAATTAAAGTTCACAGTAATGAAGACACTCTGGAAGACCAGATACACGGAGAAGTTCTCAAATTAATTGACTCAGAACAAATAAAACTACTGACCACCCTCTTTAACAAAATTTACATGAACGGTCAGATACCAAAAGACTGGCTACTGTCGACATTCATCCCGATTCCCAAAAAAATGAACGCAACGAAGTGCTCCGATCATAGAATAATCAGCTTGATGAGCCACGCTTTAAAAGCTTTTCTTAACATCATTCAAGCACGAATATATAGAAAACTCGATGAAAACGTAAGTGACACGCAGTTTGGCTTCAGACAGGGACTTGGCACTAGAGAAGCCTTGTTTTCCATGCAGGTTCTGATTCAAAGAGCACGTGACATCAATGCCGACGTGTTTGCATGCTTCATAGATTTTGAAAAGGCAATTGACAAAGTGCAGCACAGTAAACTGATTTCAATCCTACAAGAGACAGGAATCGACGACAGAGACAGAGAGATAATATCAAAGCTATATTCACAACAAAAGGCTATTGTACGAGTTGAGAATGAGACAACAGAAGAATTTAATATAAAGAAAGGAGTACGCCAGGGCTGTATACTGTCGCCACTTCTATTCAAAGTATACTCAGAACATCTCTTTAAAGAAGCACTGGGCAACATAGAAGATGGAATTATTGTAAATGGAGAAGTAATAAACAACCTAAGATACGCGGATGATACCGTTCTTATAGCCGATACTGCAGAGGGACTTCAAAGAATTATCGACCGAATAGTGACAGCTTGCAACAGATATGGTATGAAGATAAGCTGCAAGAAGACGCAAACGATTATTGTCAGTAAAAACGACGTCGGCAATATACAGTTTACTGCCAACAACGTAACTCTCACAATGGCCGAGACGATCACATATCTAGGCTGCACGTTGAATAAGGACTGGGACCACTCTCGAGAAATAAGAAGCCGAATCGAGAAAGCAACAGGTACTTTTAATAAGCTGCGCAACATACTCTGCAACCAATCCCTCAATATACATACGCGGATCAGAATTTTGAAATGCTATGTACTCTCAACTCTCTTATATGGAGCAGAAGCCTGGACTCTTACTGATGCTTCATGTAAACATATAGATGCATTTGAGATGTGGTGCTACAGCCGCATGCTTAGGGTTCCTTGGATATACCACGTATCAAACGAAAACATTTTACAACGTATCGGTGGAGAACTTGAATACCTTACAAATGTCAAACGCAGAAAATTGGAGTACTTTGGACATATCATGCGGGATGAGAAATATCCCCTGCTCCAACTTATCCTACAGGGGAAAATAGAAAGCCAGAGATCAGCTGAACGAAGACGAATATCATGGCTGCGCAACCTACGAACATGGACTGGAATGACATCAACAGGTCTGTTCAGAGCAGCAGTGAATAAAGTAATATGGACCAATGTGATAGCCAACATCCAAAAAGGATAGGCACTTTAAGAAGAAGAAGAAGGAAGTCTAGTCGTGTATCTTCTCTCTTGCAGCTTTAGTACCAAACAACTACGGTTATTTAAGCTTACCAACCACAACTCAGAACTTCAGGACTCAGGAAAAGCTTGAAAAGTTGATCAGAAAACATCTCTTGTTTTGTAGGCGCGCGCCCGCAAGTTAATTCGCGTAAAGGTTTTAAATAAATTGAATAAAAGAAGTTTCCCAAAACAACTTAGTCTATTAACAAAATAAATAGAATAAAAACGAACTATTTACAATGAGAAACTTAAAACTAATAACAATTACGAAAAAACTAACATAGTTGCTCTTCTCGGCCGTTATTTTAACCAAAAACGTAAAATCCAATTTTGGAAAAAACACGTATAAATAGCTTAATAAAATATTAAACAAAAAAAAAGAAATAAAACGCGAAAAAACAGCTATTTATATTACTTAATCGAATCATATAAAAATCGCGAAATGCCCGACTAAAATAACACATGATACTCCCTTAACTTCCCGAATTAAATCAAAAACAAATCAAACAAAGAAAACCTTCATTCCCGCCGAATATACATTACGGCACTGGACTTATAGAACGGTACCGATCACCCTAATTCGACTTTCAGATTGGTATTAAAATTTACTATTCCTTAAAAGAGTGTCTTCGAATCTTACACCCCCTCTCCCTCTGTTTCCCGTTTATACCCATATTACCCGATGAAACCCGATAAACGTCAATTTTTTTCCCTTAAAGTTCGAAGGTTTCGATCGTTAAGCGCTGAGGGCGTTAGCTATTCTATACCGGATGCTTGATTCCCGAATTGGCCTCTGAGCATCTTAATCTTAATTTTTATATAAACACAATTAATAAAACTATTCTGTTTCTTTCTATAACTAAAGGAATAAGATAATTTAACGTCTTTGAAAAAACTTGAGTGCCCTTTTATTTATAATGCTGGTATTTAAATCATTCTTTCTTGCAATCAGGAAAAACAGACTCCATATACCTCCTTTCACAGGTCAAACGTTATATTATAATACAATGAGTTTACTTGATTATTCTTTTGTTTCCTAATAATGGGAAAATCGTTCAATGTTTTAATATATTTTAACGGCATTTCATATACCATATGTTAAAAACTACCCTTAACACGTCTGGTTTTATTTACATAATCAGAGTAGGATTATTTCGACAGATTTATAGCCAAATCGTAGAAAGGGGCTTTTAGTTTTATGTCTTCATAAATTGACTGGCTTTATATATTTTTAAGAAAACATTTAAACTACAAAGATAATAAAAGTTAAGCTCGATAACTGATTTATTTTTCCTTTAGACTTTCTCGGATAGTGATAAAAAATATAACTACCCTATTCCCACGGAAAATCTATTCACAGAGTGATTATTTAATTATTTATTTTAACAAAATATAGTTGACATTGAACAATGAAAAATAATTAACATTTGTTCCATTACACTGTTACTTTTGCATGACAAAAGTGTCTGATTTGTGAAAAAAAGAGCAAACATAAAATTGGATATCCGGATATTCCCTCGGCAATAAGATCGGTTCTTCATGGAGAAGGTTTACCAGTTTCAACGCACTTAGCAAAGTAAGAAGAGGATTTAAAAATGTATGATGATAAGGCAGAACCCGACAATATAACAGAAAAGGGCGATTCTTATTTTACCGAAAGTAAAGGAAAAGAACCCCATTTAGTCGAATAACCTGAATTAAATGACTTAGTTCGGGATCTCCACTTGTCCAGAGAGTATGCTTAGAGAATTATCACTATTTTTTGCCAGTTGACATTCATTAATAGAGTTATTTCAAGAACATGCAATACATTCGCGATCAGATATCCACAGAAACAGAAACCAACCCCATCAAGTGTTAAAAGGATTATAGAAAACTTCAAGAACTTTGGATCCATAAGAGCAAAAAGAAATAGAAACAAATCAGTTGTTAATAATGAAAATATTGAAACTACAGTTTTAAGATATTTCACCGCATATCCGACAATATCTACAAGGCAAGTAGCATTAGGGTCTGGATTATCACCAACATCAGTCTTAAGGTATATATATATATATATATATATATATATATGGCAAGACAATTTTCATCCTTATGTATATTCCATAGTACAACATTTAAAAGGCACTGATTTTCCACGAAGAGTAGAGTTCTGTCAATTTGTTTTACTTCAGTCACAAGAAAATGCTGGTTTTTTGGATAATATTATTTGGTTATTCGCAAAAAATGGAGTGTTTAGTCGACGCAATTGCCACTATCCATTTAAAAAAATAAATTTTCAAGAGTCTTGGCAGTTTAACGTGTATTGTGCTATAAGAAGTAACGGAGTCGTCGTCCTACAATTCTACCAAGATAATCCGAATGGTAAGTTAGCCATTTTTGAAGACTTCTAGATACAAAATACGTTTTGTAACATTATTTAAGAAATAGTGACAATTCTGTAGAGTTCTGTTGTTTTATTTTCGCCACGCCTCGCTGTCATGGCCATCTAATATTTTGAAAACTACAACTACCTTTTACAAAGTTACCCTTATTTTTAATGCTTAATACGATAAAGTTTTAAAAATGGATGCTTTCTATTTGAAAAAATTGACTTTTGACAATTTTTTAAATATAATTTTTATTCTTCTTTTTTGATCACTCTGTACTAATAATTTTGAAAATATCATTAAAAGACTACTAAAGTCGATTTTCGCCTACAAGAAAACTAACCCAAATCGAATAATAAAGACTTTCTTATCAGAAAAATTTATATTAAATTTTGGTCAGCAAATGTCATTTTGATATAAAAATTTATGTCCGTATAAAACATTATACATAAAGTATGTCTAGAATTTTACGTAAAAATCAAAAATGTAGTTATATATAGAGTGTTCCATTTCAAATAAGCAAGTTGACATCTACTTCCAGTGTAACAGGAAGTGTCGCCATCTGTTACGTTTTTATTTTTCCTGCATAATTTCCTATCTAAAATAATAATTTTTACGCTTACCTCCTTCATCATTTATGTGTTTTGTTTTTTTGTTTTGGGAACATATTTACAAATGAAAGAAAACGTTGGCAATATATCTTGTTTATTAGAATTTGGTTCACAATTATGGTATTATAATCCATAGTAACTGTTCGATAGTCCTTGTTGTTATGTTGAGTTCCTAAGGCTTCTCTCTTTGTACCTAAAATATAGAAAGGTATTAGTCTTGTACAGAGTCGCTCAGTATGGAATATTTCGTTAGAAATTCTTAATTTAAATTGTCTTTTGCGGTTATTGTTACCTTCATCGAGAGATTTCGAGTGAGCAGATAATCATTTGGCTGCAGGATCGACAGATTTCTGAGTGGTAGCTCTCTGGATCCTGTTGGATCTTCTAGGCACTTTAATTTTTCCCATTGTATCAGTTATCGTGCTACTATGAGAGAATCTATTAAGCTAAAAACGGAAAAACTACCTTTGTGACAAATATAAATAAACTTTAAGGTTAGAATCTACTCGACTTTTCTCGCGAGACAGTTTTACTTCCACAAAGCCTTTTTTATTGGTATAAATTTTTGAACATATCACAATTTTCCTAGTTACTTGCTAATAAAATTTCTGATAATAATTTTAAAATTTCATATTTCTATTTTTAATTGTTTTGAAGCTTGTCAGTTGTCAGTCGATATACAGATCCCTGTATTTTTTCCCGCCATTTCCTTAGACGTTTTTCTGGGGACAAGAAAAAAATCTTAGATTGATAAGGACTTTCCTTGCAGAGTTGCACTGGAAAGGTCACTTAGCAATTTTGCTAGATTTTAATGTAAAAGATTCGGGTCCTTGATCAAATTTATAGTTAAAGGTTACTTTGTGTACTTTAAAAGCTGTGTGCTGATTTGGTTTGGTCAGTTCGGGACACAAACCGGATATCGAATTTTTCTATTTTTTTTTTCTTTTCCACCACAAAAAGGCCACCTAACATCACTGGTACGTCTTCATTTTAATTTTTGTTTTAAGTCTTAAGTATTAATAATTGTGTATATGTTCAGAAAAGGAATAAGTAACCTACCTCACTCGTAACCTAAAAGGTTGAGTTCTTTCTAAGTCCATCTTTTGTTTTAGGCCATTTTCCCCCTTTTTCTTTTTCCTTTCGTTGCCCTCTTGCTGACTTCTCTACGGTACCTGCCTTGGCTACTGTACATACCAGACCACTCGGGCCTTCTTGCGGATGTCTCTACAGCACCTGCCTTGCATGCTGCACATACCACCACACCGAGTGATCTAGAGCCTCAACATCAGGACATCAAGAAGCCGCTGTTAATCAGGTTTTCTGTGTCGGTGTCGTTTTCAGGGAATCATAGACTTTAATGCCTTCGGTATCGCCTGTAAAATTTAAAGCCGTTGTATGTTTCTTTTCTGTTGGACATAAAATTAATGAATAATCAGTGTACTGATCTATTGTGTTTCCTCATATGGTACAATTAATCAAATCTTGCAACCGTATGCAGTTGATATCTTTCACATATGTAAAAGGGCAACTTTGTTAACTCAGGTAAACAGGCCTATTTACGCGGGTAGAGTGCACTTAATACTATCATTTTATATATATATATATATATATATATATATATATATATATATATATATATATATATATATATATATATATATAGTTGCCAGTTATATTAAATCGCTTTTGTATAGTTAGTACTATAGCCAAAACACTGATTAATTTAAAATTACTCATTTTATTAGACTAATTATTTAGTTTTGAATTGTCAAAAACCAGCTGACTGTCCCAGGTTTATTCCTTCGAACAGAGAAGCGCTGGGCCACTCTCGGTGGTTACATTTACACCGTAACATGTAATATATAGAGGTTTGTTTTTAAATTTTTTGGATGTTTTCTTGAAGTTCAATTAGATTTCCTGTTTTGTTTTTAGATCGGTCTCTGCCTTACCCTGCAGGGCACCAAAACAGGTGGCGCATTTTACGTAGACCACTCTCCGTTCCCTTGGGAGCTAGCCGGATGAGCGCTAAAAGCTAGAGACTATTACAGAGCCACCTAATTAAAAAAATAAAAATAAAGTGGACTCAAATCAAACTTCAAAAAGTCTTTATTGATCTAACAAGATTTAAACTTATTAATTTACAACAATCCATCTTTTAATTTTTTTTTTCTAACAAATTTGACATCTCCTCTTCTCCCAACGATTATTTTGTTTTTCTATTACACATCTTGAAAATATTTTGGCCAGCTGTCCCTCATACATGTTAGTACACTGTCAAATTTTCAGATTCTTCCTAATTATAATTTTCCCGTAATCGATCGGTAAAGTTCCCGAAGAATCACCCTCTATAGAATAAATTTTTTCTGTGTATAATTAATTTTTTTCGTTTCTAAACTGAATTTTCTCTCTATGATTTTTCCTTCCTCCACCCTCCAACATTACTTATAAAAATCCCCATATAATATATAACCTTTCCTCTATCGCCCACCTTAACCAAGATATAATACAAGTAACTCATAAATTACCATAAACGGAAAACAACACTCCAAGAAAAATAATTTACTATCAAAATTCAATTTGGCCGTGTGCATGTCTGCCAGAAAAACAAATTTATTTATTTTGAATTTTCTCGCAGTAAATACATCAAAACCGAATAAAAATGGCCGCCACGAGAATAGGCGTAATGCCTCCAGGGTGGTATATCGCAGAATGAGATGTTACCGCGAAATAAAGAATCATTTCGATCTATGTATTAGTTATTATTTCTGCGTTGTATTCGAACCTATAGATTTCGTTCTATTCTATGGTTTTTGATCCGTCAACAAAGGCACAGCGATAAAACGATTTATGGAATAATACAAAGAAAAATTCTTTAAAAATGCTGCAACGTACTTCAGTTTTCCGAGGCTGCCAGTTTGATGTATAAGTTAGATTAGTTTTTGTTTTATTTAGAATGTTTTTCGTTCTCAATATATACGGACTTTTATTTACTTTTAAAATCATTTTATAACCTTAATAAGAAATTGTGCTACATGATAAAAATTATTACGTTATTCTTTGTAGGATTATTG
Organism: Diaprepes abbreviatus; assembly: GCA_034092305.1. NCBI lineage: Eukaryota > Metazoa > Arthropoda > Insecta > Coleoptera > Curculionidae > Diaprepes > Diaprepes abbreviatus. The sequence goes on along the minus strand of JASJET010000323.1, from coordinate 1,138,329 downwards.
AGTTATTGAGTCATAGACTTACTGTCTTTATTTACGAAGATTATTACATAAAAGACTAAACGTAATTAATACGATTTATTGAGACTAAGACCTCTTCCATAGCTACCGTTACATTGCTGTATAATAGGTTGCCTATATTTTATACAACATAAGCCTACTATGTAAAATATATTTGACAAGACCTACTATATTATAACAGTAAGTAAATGTCAAACTCTCAGCAATGTATAAACAACCCTAGTGTTTTATATACAGTGTGTCCCACGGTGAACTACTACGATCGATTTCTCAGAAAAGTGAATGGAAAATTTTTAAAATTTGACTAAGGGCGAAGTCAATGGGGTCAATTCGGCTAAAATATTTTCCAGATGATGGAACTTCCGGATACCGGAAATTGATGCCTTCTTGCTTATTTTAAATGGAACTGAGTACAGAGTACAGAGTGATTAAAAACTAACATTAAATATTAACTTGAAAAAATCGTTAAAAATTAATTTTTTTAAAAATAAACCCCAATTTTAATAAAGTTTATTTAACATTAAAAATAAGGAAGTCTTACGAAATATATATATATATATATATATATATATATATATATATATATATATATATATATATATAGGAAAACTCAAATTCTTGGGATAGCGGTCCTAGGGCTGAATGAAACTCTGTTTTTTACAAACGCCAAGCTTTCGGAAGTATATTATTTCCTTCTTCAGGGCTACAATATAGAACAGTTCCGTTGATCATAATTTTAAATTTCACAATATAAGATATTTAATAATAAAAAGAAAATGATTCTAAATTCAAAGACTTACGTGCAAATTGAGTCCATTTATGGCTTTTGGAAAATGAAACGGAAAATTCATGCAGAAAATGTTGATTTTTTGCATAATTATCACATTTTACTGTTACATGGTATTATTTAATTTTTTAAACACTGATATTTAAATCTATTTTATGGGTTATTTTAGTTGTACTGAAAGTAAGTTAATCTGATAAGAAAATCCTTGAAACACACTTTTTTTGGTGGAAGGGATATGTCAGAAACGTCTAATTTTATTTTAGCGGCAATTTTGAATGTGGAATCATTATGTTTTACAGGAACTGTTATTTTAATTTTAATTTTCAAGTTGTATGATTAATAAAATTATTATTTTATATATATACTATTGATGAGATTTAAGATTATTAATGAGTAATTGTGATTTTTTTTTAAAGTATTATTACATTTAAAAATTGTTATAATTGTAAGAAGGTATTAAGAAATAATTAATGAACATTATTATGTAGAACAAAGAAGGTTAGAAAACCGTCTCCCAACCTTTCGCCCTCTAAAAATTCAAAATTGTAAAATATCTATTGGCAATGTAGTTGTTATAGGTTAGTGACAAGTATGTACTTACGTAATTTGTGGAAAATTATGGAGTAACTGTGAAGTCAAGAGGCTGCGAGGCTTGTTGTCTAGTATTGCTATTATTTAAAGTGGACAAGAGATGAGAGTAGATTACACTGAGATTTTCAATATATTTTCTTGTATTGACGCAGTTATCATCTAGAAAAATTTTTACCATTTCTAGAAAATGCCTTTTGTTATTACTTTGTTTTTTGTTAATCACTTCATTTGATTTTGTCAGTGTTGAAGTGATTAACAAAGAACAAAGTAATAACAAAAGGCATTTTCTAGAAATGGTAGAAATTTATCTAGATGATAACTGCATCAATAAAAGAAAAGATATTGAAAATCTCAGTGTAATCTACTCTCATTTCTTGTCCACTTTAAATAACAGCAATACTAGACAACAAGCCTCCCAGCCTCTTGACTTTACAGTTTTTCCATAATTTTCCACAAATTACGTAAGTGCATATTTGTCACTAACCTATAACAACTACATTGCCAATAGATATTTTACAATTTTGAATTTTTAGAGGGCGAAAGGTTGGGAGACGGTTTTCTAACCTTCTTTGTTCTACATAATAATGTTCATTAATTATTTCTTAATACCTTCTTACAATTATAACAATTTTTAAATGTTTTTAAATACTTTTAAAAAAAATCACAATTACTCATTAATAATCTTAAATCTCATCAATAGTATATATATAAAATAATAATTTTATTAATCATACAACTTGAAAATTAAAATCAAAATAACAGTTCCTGTAAAACATAATGATTCCACATTCAAAATTGTCGCTAAAATAAAATTAGACATTTCTGACATATCCCTTCCACCAAAAAAAGTGTGTTTCAAGGATTTTTTTATCAGATTAACTTACTTTCAGTACAACTAAAATAACCCATAAAATAGATTTATATATCAGTGTTTAAAAAATTAAATAAAACCATGTAACAGTAAAATGTGATAATTATGCAAAAATCAACATTTTCTGCATGAATTTTCCGTTTCATTTTCCAAAAGCCATAAATGGACTCAATTTGCACGTAAGTCTTTGAATTTAGAATCATTTTCTTTTTATTATTAAATCTTATATTGTGAAATTTAAAATTATGATCAACGGAACTGTTCTATATTGTAGCCCTGAAGAAGAAAATAATATACTTCCGAAAGCTTGGCGTTTGTAAAAAACAGAGTTTCATTCAGCCCTAGGACCGCTATCCCAAGAATTTGAGTTTTCCTTTCTAACTAGTCGGTCAAGAACTACTCTTCCCCTTATTATATATATATATATATATATATATATATATATATATATATATATATATATACATATATATGAAGTAAAATACGAACAGTAAATGCAAACTTTTCTCCATCTTATCCTTTCTGTGTTAGAGGTTGCACAGTTAGAACAAATTGTAATAAAACGCAATTTATCCTATTCCACCACCATAGAGATGATGGCCTACCTGTACCACCATACCGAGAAGAAAGTCAAAACTTACCCTCCCCGCCACAGTGATATGGCAGAGGTACATGTTTCGTCTCTACTAGACTGATCAGGGTACCGACATACACCTGGCTGTGCAAAGGACAGATCGGAAGGAAGCATGCAAATACTGAACGCGGCTTCGCCGCACTGTGGCTGGGAGGGTAAGTTTGGACTTTCTTCTCGGTATGGTGGTACAGGTAGGCTATCATCTCGATGGTGGTGGAATAAGATAAATTGTGTTCCTTAGCAATTTGTTCCAACTATGCAACCTCTAACACAGAAAGGATAAGGTTGGAACGAAGTTTCCATTTACTGTTCGCATTTAACTTCATTCATATACGGAGCTGCAGATAGTTGTACGTTTGCTGAATGTGATTTCAGCACTACGACGGCATAATGTGGATATATACACTGCTAATGCATCTCACACGGAGGAATCCGTGAAAGCCGCATAAACATATATATATATATATATATATATATATATATATATATATATATATATATATATATATATATATATATTTATATATATATATATATATATATATATATATATATATATATATGTTCGACCAAGAGCTCATTTTAGAGCTTAGAGTATCTACTTGCGCCTTTGAAAAATCCAATATAACGACTCCGATATGGTGCCGGAAGCCATAGAAAAATCGAGTGTTTAGCAAAAAAACCTTATAAAAATAAAAATTCGCAAACCGATCGGGTCATTTTTGGCTTAAGTTTTAGCTGATGGATGCCTCTAAAAAGCTGGCTTGGTAGATTGCCAAAATCCAACATGGCGAATGCAATGTGGCGGTCAAAAATCCAATATATTAGCAAATTTTTAAAAATCAACCGATTTGCACTGAATTTATTACATGGGGTTTTTGAGGTCGCTGATCATGAATCCGAGGTCAAATTTGCAAAATTCAAGATGGCGGATCTGGTTTGGCTAACGTATTTTTTGAAAATCAGCCAAATTTGGAGAGTTTTTTGCGTTGCCGACTACTAATCTGAAGCCAAATTTTCAAAATCCTCGAGTTCAATATGGCGGACCTAAGATGACAGAAGTATTTTTTGTAAGTCAACGGATTTACACCAAATTGAGTTTACGAGAATTGTTGCAATTGCTGATTACGAATTCGAGGTCAAGTTTTTGAAATCAACCGATTTGTAGAAAATTTGCCATACGAAGGCTCTTGAGGTTTGCTGATTACGAATCCAAGGTCAGATTTTCAAGATTTAAGATGATAAACCCAATAATCACCCAGTTCTCTATATTAGGTCCGTAATCTGAAAAATCCGACTTAGGGCTCGTGATTAGCGACCCCAAAAACCACCGTATCCCAAATTTTTTGCAGATCGGTTGATTTTTAAAAAATACATCTGCCATATTGAATCCGCCACCTTGAATTTTACAAATTCGGTCTCAGATTCGTAATCAGGGACCCAAAAACCCCTGTATACCAAGTTTGGTGCAAATCAGTGGAATTTTAAAAATTCGGTCACAATATTGGATTTTTGACCGACATATTGGATCCGCCATGTTGGATCTTGTCAACCTATCACGCCAGCTTTTTAACGGTGTTCATCAGCTGAAATTTGAACGAAAAACGACCTGATCGATTTGCAAATTTTTATTTTTTCAAACTTTTTTTGCTAGACACTCGGTTTTTTTATAGCTTCCGACCGCCATATTGGATTTTTCAAAGGCGCACTCGGCATTTGAAAGTAAACGCTCTATGCTTTAAAATGAGTCATTGGTCAATTTGGGTGGGCCTTAACTGCATGAGCGTTTTATTTTGTCTATAATTCAAAATCCGTTAGGGGTACGGGGGCACGGGGGGTGTCGTTAGACGCACCATTTCGTGGAATTTTTAGTCACCATGGACGCGTTCTCGGGAGCACAGCGTGCGTTTTGTGTTCGCGCATATTATGCCAACAATAATTCTGTGACTGTTGCTAGGCGAATGTACCGCGCTCACTTCGGTTTACGTGACATCAGAGAAGCACCATGCGCAAATTCTATTCGCAAATGGGTTAAAATGTTTGAAGAAACCGGGTGTACAATAAGAATTAATAATGCGGGCCGCCCGAAGTCAATACGGACGCCGGAGATTATTCAACGTGTTCATGAATCAATCAGAGAAAATCCTCGGCAATCGACTCGTAAAAGAAGCCAAGTCTTGAACATCAAGAGGACCACTTTGCGCAGGATTTTGCACCGTGATTTACATTTAAAAGCTTATAAAATTCAGTTGACACAAGAGTTGAAACCTAATGATGTTAATCTTCGACTTAATTTCGCTAATGTTATGCTTAACAATTTTTCTAACATAACCTTCAGTGATGAGGCTAACTTTCATGTCAACGGTCATGTTAATAAGCAAAATTGCCGGTTTTGGTCTGAGACTAATCCTCGCAAGATGCATCAAAGACCTCTTCATAGCCCTAAGGTCGTTGTGTGGGCTGCAATATCGGCCAGTGGAATAATTGGGCCATACTTTTTTGAAAATCAACGAGGAGTGGCTGTGACAGTGACAGCTGAGAATTATTGTCAGATGTTGCAAGAATTCTTGGTCCCAGGTCTTCGAGAATTTCAAGGTTACAATTCTAGGACCTGGTTTCAGCAGTATGGAGCCACTTCCCACATTGCTACAGTCTCCATAGACCTACTGAAAGAAATGTTTCCTAGAAAACTCATCTCACGAAGAGGTGAGATTTAGTGGCCCCCAAGGAGTCCAGATCTGTCTCCGAATGATTATTTTTTGTGGGGATACCTAAAATCAAGAGTGTATGAAAATAATCCAACAACAATTGAAGAGTTAAAGCAAAATATTGTGCGAGAAATGAACACTATTTCCCGAGCTACTTGTCAACGTGCTTTTCAAAACCTGCAAGTGCGACTTCAAGAATGTCAAGAAGGTGGAGGCGGTCACTTAAATAACATTATTTTCAAAAATTAGATGTTACTTAAATTTCAATTTCTTGTACTTTTTAAATATATAAATAAAAAAATAATAAGATTTATAGTTTTTTTTTATTGCATATTGAAACCACTCACACAGTTAAGGCCCACCAAGCAAAAGAGGGGGAACACCATTTTTGGAATCTGAACCTTTTTGCAGAATTAACAACAGCGCAAGAAATTAGTGATCACTAGGAGAAAGTCATTGCAGTCATTTTTTTTTCAATATCTGATAGAGTCCTGTCAAAATGTTTGTCTTTCAGAATATTTCGAATCTGTGGCCCAACAAAAATATCTTCTTTAATTTTTGGTTCACTTAGCCTTGATTGATGCAAGTGCTGAAAAGCTGGCCCACCTGTATTCACTGCCTTAACAAAGTTTTTCATAATGCCCAATTTGATATGCAGTGGTGGCAACAAAATTTTTTTGGAGTCTATCAATGGCACTTGTACATTCTTTCCACCTGGCTTTAATAATTGTCGAACGGACCAGTCTTTTCTCTTGTAATGAAGTGCCTTTACCCGACTATCCCATTCATACAAAAACAAGCAAAAGTTAGTGTAGCTTAGCTGCAGCCCAAGTAACAGTACAATTCCCTTAAGTTCCCACAGATCTGCCTTTGGTGCTCATCCTATTTTATACTTGTCAATAAGTACTTCATATTGTCGTACGATTCTTTCATGAAAACAAAGATGGCTTCTACATTTTTAGAAAATATTTGAGAATTTTCTATTCAATTCCACAATATCCACAATAGTGGCGTTTGTCATTTGTTTCAATACAGGGGCTGTTCTGTACAAAGCAGAGATGAAAGTCGATTAACATGGGTTTAAATGGCCATCCCCCTTATTTTAAGCCCTGGATAGTTGCGACTTCGTATTTGCAAGTCATCTCTGGAGATGCCCCATGCGGTGTTGGCAAGTTATGCAAAATTTCCTTAACTTGGAGAAAACGTATATTTTCCAAGTCGCATCCCTCTACTGTTATAACAGTATAAATATACCACGTGCATTCTTGCGTTGTTAATATATAAGGAGACATGATATCACGGATCTTTAAAACTTGAACTAATATCAAAAAAATTAGTTTCTGTTTTATCACACCCAAAATGGTAAGATTTAGATACATTTTGGCTGTGGTCCAATGTTATTGGACAAAATTTTATCCCTACAAAGGCTCGATATGTTCCATTTTGATAGTAACCCACTGCACCTATTTATTTACGCGACTACTTTGTCAATCAAAGTTTAAACTTGAAATTTTGCAAACATGTTTTACGAACATTTAGCTTAACTAAATATATTAGCAATAAAGTTTGGGCCCCTCACTCAAGAGTTTATTACAATTCAGCTTATTCCTTCCCAACTAGTGATTTTTTTTCAATATTCGAAAATTTTCGTATCGTATAACCGCCTTTAATGAACACCGTTTCTCCTGCAACAAAAACAACCGTCTATTTCATTTTCGTACTAAAGGAGACTCGACGTGTCCATGGGCCGGGCCGCAGTAATCAATCGATTAGCAGAAATAGAAAGATATATCGATGTTTGATTTATGAAAAACCAAGATGTATGGCCGGAGCGAACGTACAAAAGAGCCCTAATTTATATTTTTTTCTGCGGGCGGATGAAAAAAAAATGGGGTATTAGTGAAAAAGGTTCAATTTAGGAGGTTTTTTTGGTATAGAAAGAAAAAGAAAAACGCTTCTTAAATAAATAAATGCATACCGAAAAATTTTATCACTTTCCATAATTCAGTCAATTTGTATAGTCGCCTTATTAAGTGGTCTTTTAGGTAACAATTTTTCAAGAAAAAAATTTTTTTAGTATTTTTTTTTTAATAGAAAGAAAAAAGATATCATTTTATAATTTTGCACATATATTTATTCGTATTTTAAGTATACAAAAATATTTTTTTTGGATTTTTTTACTCATAATATTTTTTTTTTAATCAAAAAATGACGACGGACGTGATTCCAGGTGACTGAATCGTCTCAAAAAAAAAATACTAAATTAATCCTTGTTCAAGTGCCCATGGTCGGTACCGGAATGATTTTTTTTCATCAAAAAATAACAAAATGGCGGCCATCTGAAAAAAAATCTATTTTTGCGGGTGAAAAATCGGGTAAAAATCGGAAAATTTGTTACCGATCAAAGTGATTCCGGTACCGACCATGGGCACTTGAACAAGGATTAATTTGTTTGTTTTTTTTTCAGACGATTCAGTCACCTGGAATCACGTCTGCCGTCATTTTTTGATGTTTTTTCAAAAAAATTGTTATGGGTAAAAAACCCTATAAAAAATTTTTTTTGTATACTTAAAGTACAAATAAATATATGTGCAAAATTATAAAATGATATCTCTTTTCTTTCTATTAAAAAAAAAAACATTAATAAAAAAATTTTCAAGAAAAAAATTTTTTTAGTAATTTTTTTTTAATAGAAAGAAAAGAGATATCATTTTATAATTTTGCACATATATTTATTCGTACTTTAAGTATACAAAAATATTTTTTTTGGATTTTTTTACCTATAATAATTTAAAAAAAAAACATCAAAAAATTACGCCGGACGTGATTCCAGGTGACTGAATCGTCTCAAAAAAAAAAGAAAATACCAAATTAATCCTTGTTCAAGTGCCCATGGTCGGTACCGGAATGATTTTTTTTCATCAAAAAATAACAAAATGGCGGCCATTTGAAAAAAAAATCCATTTTTGAGGGTGAAAAATCGGGTAAAAATCGGAAAATTTGTTACCGATCAAAGTGATTCCGGTACCGACCATGGGCACTTGAACAAGGCTTAATTTGGTATTTTATTTTTTTTTTTTTCAGACGATTCAGTCACCTGGAATCACGTCGCCGTAATTTTTTGATGTTTTTTTAAAAAAATTGTTATGGGTAAAAAAACCGATAAAAAAAACCGATAAAAAAATCTAAAAAAAAATTTTTTTGTATACTTAAAGTATGTACAGGGTGAGTCAACGATTGGATGAAGTAGGTTTGTGTCTTTTTGGTGAAATTAACAAAGAAACTATATTTATTGTTTGATACAGTTTATTTTTACGCAGATTTTAAAAATATTTAGGACTCTACAGGGTGAGCCAAAAAACTAGGACAGCATAAAGTTGTATCTTTTTAAATAGAACACCCTATATACGAATCGTATTTTCGATTTAGCTTATAATTTTAAATCTTTTTTATTAAGGATTTACTATAACAAAACTTTATAGTTTCCCAGATAATTAAGTTTAAAGAAAAAAAGTCACATTTTCAAGCATCAATTCAATCCTAAATAACGTTTTCAATTTTGTGACAAATATATTCAAATTTGGAATTTAGCAAGGCCAAGGACAAGTTAACATAATTTTTACCTAATATTTGCAATAAAAGCTACAGGGTGTTGAACACATCGGCTCAAATTTGAACAAGTTTAAATGAATAAATATCTTTTTTTTTAAATGGTACACCCTATATATTTTCATGTTATTTAATAGAGTAATAAAAACCCTAAAAGTTTTGTTTAATATATCCTATACCTATTTCGGTTTTTCTTATTTTCCATACTTTTTTACAGAAATAGTCTTCATTATCATAGTAGCCATGGCAAAAACAATGTAAAAGAACATTTTTCTGTGTGTCAAATTTATAACCGCAATCGCTTCTTTTGGTTTTTATGTAGTGTAGTTTGTTTTTTTTGCATTCATCTTATATTGTAAAATGAATTTTCCAAAGAATGAGTTAATAGATATGATTTATACAATAGGAGAGGCTCAAAAAAATTGCCTTCTTGCTCAAAGAATTTACAAAATGAAGTATCCTGATCGACGCCAGCCTAATACCCATACTTTTCAAAACTTAATGCAAAGATTTGATTCTTCTGGTACTGTTGATTATCCAAAACGTAACATGCATTATTATGCCACAGAAAACCCATTTTGGATTAGAGAGGTGCAACATCAAAACCACTGGTCATTAAATGTTTGGTGTGGTATTCATCATAATCGAATTATTGGACCCCACTTTTTTAATGAACCACTAAATGGCCATAGTTACCTGAACTTTCTACAAGATGAACTACCCCAACTGCTTCAAGGTTTCGATAGGGATGAGCTCGACAGTATGTGGTTCCAGCACGATGGTGCGCCTCCGCATTACCATCGTGAAGTTCGTGCGTTTTTGGACCAACGATATCCGCAAAAATGGATTGGACGTGGGGGTTTCATTGAGTGGCCACCAAGGTCTTGCGACATCACCCCATTAGATTTCTTCCTATGGGGTTATATTAATAATAAGGTGTATGTTAATCCACCAACAACAGTGGAAGATATGCGAAACAGGATTAGAGATACCTGTAGAACAATAATGCCACTAATTTTGTCCAGGGTCCGAGAAAATCTGCAAAAAAGACTAAATTTGTGCATTGCACAAGAGGGTCGTTTATTCGAACACTTATTAAAAAGAAATAATTAATCTCAGTATTTAATAGGTAATTTTTTTGTTTCAATTTAGTATAAAAGTAAATATGTATTTGCCTTGTAGTTATTGTTGTGTTAATTTTTTCACATTATGTTTAATTAAACTATTGCCGTTGTAATATAACGAATAATGTATTTCATCATATTTAACCACATTCTGTTTATTTCTGTAGTTTCTTTTTATTATTTTACATGGCTACTATGATAATGAAGACTATTTCTGTAAAAAAGTATGAAAAATAAGAAAAACTGAAATATCTCAAAAACTATTATAAATAGGTATAGAATATATTGAACAAAACTTTTAGGGTTTTTATTACTCTATTAAATAACATGAAAATATACAGGGTGTACCATTTAAAAAAAGATTCATTTAAACTTGTTCAAATTTGAGCCGATGTGTTCAACACCCTGTAGCTTTTATTGCAAATATTAGATAAAAATTATGTTAACTTGTCCTTGGCCTTGCTAAATTCCAAATTTGAATATATTTGTCAAAAAATTGAAAACGTTATTTAGGATTGAATTGATGCTTGAAAATGTGACTTTTTTTCTTTAAACTTAATTATCTCAGAAACTATAAGGTTTTGTTATAGTAAACCCTTAATAAAAAAGATTTAAAATTATAAGCTAAATCGAAAATATGATTCGTATATAGGGTGTTCTATTTAAAAAAATACAACTTTATGCTGTCCTAGTTTTTTGGCTCACCCTGTAGAGTCCTAAATATTTTTAAAATCTGCGTAAAAATAAACTGTATCAAACAATAAATATAGTTTCTTTGTTAATTTCACCGAAAAGACACAAACCTACTTCATCCATGCGTTGACTCACCCTGTATTATTGCATTTTTAATTTCTACGTAAAATTCTAGACATATTTCGTGTATAATATTCTATATTTAAGTCTCACCGTTTTGGACATATTTAAATTTTTATGTTAAAAATGTCGTTTGCGGACCAAAACTTAACTATAAATTTTTCCTATAAGTAGGTCTTTATTATTTAATTTGGGTTAATTTTCTTGTAGATGAAGATCCACTTTAGTGTTTTTTTTTTATGATATTTTGAAAATTATTAATACAGAATGGTGATAAAAGAAGAATAAAAATTATATTTAAAAAATCGACAAAAGTCAATTTTTTCAAAAAGAAAGTACCTATTTTTATAATTATATAATCATATTAAGCATTAGAAATAAGAGTAATTTTATATGAAGTGGTCTATTCAAAAAATTCGTGGTTTTCAAAATATTTGCAATTCAACATTTTTCTATTGTAAAAATGCTATACGGCTTTTAAGTTTTGTTATTAGTTGGCCGTAACGGCGAACCGTGACAAAAATAAAACAATCAAACCCTACAGAATTGTCACTATTTCTTGCCATTTGACATTCATTGATAATAAACATGGCAGGGCGATTAAATTACATGCACGAAGATTATTTAAAATTATTTATTATTAATGGCGAATGTGATAGAGTTATTTCAAAAACATGCGATACATTCGCGATCCGATATCCGCAGAAACAGAAACCAACAACACCAACTGTTAAACGGATATAAAGAACTTCAAGAACTTTGGATCCATAAAAGCAAAAAGAAATAGAAATGAACCAGTTATTAATAATGAAAATTTTGAAACTACAATTTTACGATATTTTGCCGCATATCCGACAATATCTACTAGGTAAGTAGCATTAGACTCTGGATTATCTCAAACATCAGTTTTAATGATTTTATGGAAACACAATTTTCATCCCTATGTATATTCTATAGTACAATATTTAAAAGGTACTGTTTTTTCACGAAGAGTAGAGTTCTGTTAATTTATTTTACTTCGGTCACAAGAAAATGCTGGTTTTTTGGATAATATTATTTGGTAGGACGAAGCCAAATTCATAAAAAATGGATTGTTTATTCACCGCAATTCCCACTATTGGAGCGACTTACACGTACATTCATTTAGAGAATGAAATTTTCAAGATGTTTGGCAGTACAATATGCTACTTCCAACACTAGTTTTGGTCCTAGGAAGGTCGTCCCTGCTCCTCTTTTGGTAAGTAAATCTGATGATTCAAAGCCTTCCATCCCAGATTGTCCAGGTATCCACAACAGAGTAATTTTGTTTTATTGTCCCCATCTGTTAATTGCTTTTTAGCAATTCGGCAGAGCTCTGAATGAACATCTATGGAATCCAAGAACATTTAGTGTCGCTGGACAATCTGAATATATTTTAATAGTTTTGTGTACTTGGGTTCGTTGTTCCAGCTTTCTTAAACACTCTTATATTGCGAAGATTTCCACTTGGAAAACAGATTAATAGTTGCCAAGACTTTACCGCTATTTCAGTTCTTGGAGAATGTCCACATATTCCTTTTCTTACACCTTCCCATATTTTTGATTCATCCATAAACAGGCAGAAGTCTGCTTTTACTGGGTCCATTTTGTCCTTGCCCCCATTCTCCTTTACTTGGAAATAGTACAGATTAGGATTAAATTATTTTATATATATATATATATATATATATATATATATATATATATATATATATATATATATATATATATATATATATATATATATATATATATATTATTCGGCCTTCACGGATTCCTCCGTGAAATTTAGCCTTAAAAGAGCTTCCATAGCTGCCAAACGTGCTTGTCTTTGTAATTCTAACAGCTTTGCTTGGGCCACTTGTTACTGTCCCTTACCCCACCAGACTACGGATCCATATGCTTCTTCTTCAAGTGCCTTCTCCATTGCGGAGGTTGGCAATCATATTAGCTATTTTAATTTTTGAGGCAGTTGCTCTAAATAGTTGTTTTGAACTGCATCCAAACCATTCCCTTTATGATTATGAGCCGTAAGATGTTGTACTTTTCTCCCCGCATAATGTGTCCGAAATATTGCAGTTTTCTCGGCTTTACTGTTATCTCGATTCCTTTTCTTTCCCCATTCTTCTCAACACTTCGGCATTCGTAACTCAATCCACCCACGAAATTCTCTGAATTCTTCTATAGGTCCACATTTCAAAAGAGTTAAGTCTTCTCATTGCCTCTCGATTCAGTGTCCATGCTTCCATTCCATAATATAGAACACTGTATACGTAACATTTAGTCAGTCGTATTTTCAGAGCAAACGTTAGATCTTTGCTGCAGATAACCTTTTTCATTCTAATAAAGTTGGCACGTGCTTTCTCGATTCTGGTTTTTATTTCGACAGTATATTCATTATTTTCTGTTATTAGGATTCCCAAGTAAGTGTACTTCTTAACTCTTTCTATGTGCTGGCCTCCTACCATTAGGGTTTCATTATTATTGGTGTTGTTCTTAATAATTATCATGAACTATCAGCTATTATTACGGTGTCATCTGCATACCTAATATTGTTGATTAAAACTCCGTTTACTTTTATCCCTGCTCTTTCAAATTCAAGACATTCCAATATAATCTCTTCAGAATAAGCGTTAAATAATAAAGGTGACAATATACACCCTTGTCTGACTCCCCTTTGTATTTCCACATCTCCGGATATTTTCTGTCCAATTTTTACTGCCGCTCGCTGATTGTAATATAGATTTGATATCAACCTTAAATCTCTTTCATCCAAATTTTTGCTTCTGAAAATCAGTTTGTCATGTTTGACCCCTATCAAAAGCTTTGTTGTAATCTATGAAGCAGACATAGAGGTCCTGATTGATATCCAAGCATCTTTGAGTAAGCACGTTAAAAGAAAATAATGCTTCTCTTGTACCCACCCCGTTCCGGAAGCCTAACTGTGTGTCACTAATATCCAGCTCTAATTTGGAATGTATTCTAGCGTGTACAATTTTTAAAAGGGTTTTCAAAGTATGTGACATGAAACTGATTGTTCGATAGTCACTGCATTCTTTTGAATTTGCTTTCTCTGGTAAATATATGAATGTTGATGTTAACATTTCTCGGGGAAAGTTCCTGTCGTGTAAATTGTATTAAATAATCTCACCAATAAATCCAAATTTTTGTCATTGATCAGCTGCAACAACTCACGTGGCATTTCATCTGGACCAACAGCTTTATTAGTTTTTATCAACCTTAATGCATAAATGACCTCTGCCTTAGTAATTTCAGGCCCTATGTCACCGCTTAGACTGTTTATAGAAGAATTTTCGTGTCTTTGATCTTCAAATAGTTTTTCTATGTATTCTTTCCACTTGCATAATTTGTGTTGGGTTTCCATAATAATGTTTCCTTCTTTGTCTAGCAATACATTTGAGGTTTTTCTCTTTTCTATTCCCGCTAGTTCTTTGCCTTTTTTATGCAAGTTGAAGTTGTCGTACTTGTTTTGCAACTCCTCTATTTCTTTGCATTTTCCAGAAAGGTACTCTTCTTTTGCTGCTCTTATTTTTCTTCCTGTTTGAATTTGCAACTGTTGATATCGGGTCTTCTTGGTCTTGTTGTTTTCTTCTTTCATCCATCAACTCCAAAATATCATCTGTCATCCAATCTTCTTTCTTGTATCTTGATGTTGTAAGTACTGTCTTGCTTGGTTCCATAATTGACGTTTTGAAAAACTGCCACTGTTGTTCAACGTTGTCATGGTTTAACCCAGGCTTGCCCTGTCTTCTTTCTAAGTTTGTGTTGATGTCTTGTCTAAGCTTTTCTTTCGTTTCTTCTGATTTTAATTTGTGTATATTTAGTTTTTGATGTTATGATTTGTTTGTATCCTTTTTAATTTAAGTTGGAATTTAGCGATAAGGGGATTGTGGTCCGAAAATACGTCCGCACCTAGGTACGCCTTTATTGAATGTATTACGTTTCGATATCTGTGTTTTATCAAAACGTAATCAATCTGGTTTCTAACTATGTTGTTGTTCTTATCAGCTGGTGACTTCCATGTATAAAGACGACGTTTAGGTAGCTTAAAAAAGGTATTTGTTACTTGTACGTAGGCTTATCACCATAATAATATAAATATTATTTTTCCACAGATGATATAACCATTTTACATTTCTAAATACTTGCATCACTTATTTTTCACTACAACAGCCACATAGTGAAGAATTTTCAGAAAATATTGGGCAAACCACAAAAATTTCCATTTGAGATAGATTGCTTTATTGACCTTGTACATAGTTTTAGAAAATAGCCCGGTCATACAAACAAAAATTTTGTTTTATATTATGTAGTGACAGCTTGTTTAAGGAGCAAAATATTTTATATTCATTTAAACCTAAACTACATTTTTATATAATGTCTTTAAACAATAAAAATAAACATTGTTTATGGAAACACCCGGTACATTAGAAACTATCGGTCCAAATATTTCTATAAAAAATAAGATATATAAAGCGCTGTAAAAAATAGCACCTATACACGTTAAAATATGTCCGAACAAAAAATATTGCTCAGGTTAACAAAGGTGAAGAAGGTCAGGGAAGGGCTTTGTTGATTTTGACACTCTGGAATAGGACTTGCATTACAGTTCTATTGGGTATTATTGTCTGCTTTTAGGGTCAGTGTAAGGAGGAAAATACCAGAGTTTATTACGGATAAATCTGTTTTTAAATTTGATTTTTAAAGTTCCGGACGTCATAAGGAAAAAAAGAAATTTCCGTGGATATTTCACGTTTTGTCTATTTTTCCGTTTGTCTATCCATCATATTCCTTTTTTGACACAAAAATATTAATACAGAAAAAGAATTGCACATCAATTTAAATATAAGGACTGAAGAAATAAAAATAGTAATATGGATTCAAAGATTAAAGAAAAAAGAATTAAACAAAAAGATTTATATAAATATTTGATAATTAATATTTATTATTATGCGACCATAAATATTACAGAAATTAAAGTGGACATAAAATATAATAATTATACATTTTTGCAATTAAAATATTGACAAAATAAATTCAAAACAAGTTTGTAAAATTTTTTTTATACCTCAGTAAAAAATTAGGTAAGTTTTCTTGGAAATATCAGAATAACAGAAACTTTTTTGAAATCTTGTTGAAAAGGTACACTAAGCTTCTCAGTTTGCTTACTTGTTAGATTACATATTCTTTTCTAAGAAGACTGCATGTTACCTTTCAGAAAATTGCAAGAAAGTTTCACGAGACTTTTCGAAAATATGAAAATACATATATACAATTGAGAATTATTTTAATATTACTTTCAAAGACAATGAAAGTAATAAAAGAGAAAATCATTATGATTATGATAGTAATGACGATGTTGATGATGATAATTATATCAGTGATTAGAGTGATGATAATTATGAAAGTAATGATGATGATGATGATGACGATGAGCGTGATAATGATGATGATAATTTTAATGATAATAATGAAACCGATAAGGATTTTGAAAATGAGTATCCATCGATGTCTAAGAAACGGAGAACGGAATAAATATTTTGTACAGATATAAGTAAAAAATAGGTATGTTAGCAAAAAAATTTTGTATGGGGAAAATGTTCGTCCAATAAAATAAACAAAAAAGTTAACATGTGTTTTTCTTGTACAACCAATAATTTGACGCAATTTGTTTGATATTATAACTCCATAAATATCAATGGTATATTAAAAAACAATTTGATTTTTAATATTCCTAATTAGTAGTATACTGTTGACCACTGTAACATTTTTCTCGCAATTTAAGAATCACGTGTAACAATTTGTTTAGTGCTATATTTAACAATAATTTGATTACAAAAACATATGATCCATCGTTCATATCTCGTCGAGAAACCATAAATTTCAACAAATAAAGATTCTACGACCAATATTCGCCGAGATAATCCAAATTTTTCCGGCGATACGAATGTGAAGCGTCCGACTCACGTTTTTCCCGCGCGCCGCAGGCTGAAAGAACGCTCCCCTCCTCTGTTCACTTTCTAACTCTTGGAGTAGGTGCAACTTAAAACTATTGTAACATCAACAATTTTGAAATAATTGAGTTGAAAACTGCTGCATACTATAGTTTAACAATCTCCCTATGAGTTCCTACTTAAATAATCCCTTAATAAAGAAACAACGCATCCGCGATTTTTTGAAAAAAAAAAATCTATGTCAGCTTCTGGTGGACGTACAGAATTTATCTTTTTTTCAAAATATGCACCAAAATCTCACCTATCACGTCCACTTATGGGCATTTGGATATCAACAATTGTCAAAAAGTTATTCTATTTGTTCCTAACGAAAAAATCAACCACAACTTTGTTTATCTGTTTCAACAATTTAGAATCAACAATTAATTTAGTCCTTTTTTGTTATTGTTAATATAATACTCGAACTTTCTGCGCACCCACAGTTTACTGTACGATCTGTAGATTGCTGAAAATAAACAATCAAAAAAAACATAAAATGTTATAAACAAATTCACTGTGCAAAAAACTATTGAATATTTTTATTTGAAATTTCGCATACTTGTTGTATGGAACAAGAGACTCCTTTCGGTGTAGTATGAAGTTAATGCAATATATTTTTCTATTATTTATTAACAATTAAAAAACAACCATTTTAGCAGATTTTTTGCAATAACTAGCAAACAAATTGTCCGATTTAAGTGAGCTTTAGCTCATTTTGTAGATATTTTCAAAGCGCACAACTCTTGTTTGAAACTTTTTTACTGAAAAATAAAAGCTTTTCCTAGAACTTGAAAAAACTGATTTTTTACATCTTAATTGTTAAATAAAAAATTTTCCCCAAAAAAAGAAAATGGAACATAAGATACTACATAATTACTATTATCATTCTGAAGGTTTCTACCTAATCAGAAGTCTACTATTCATAAATTTTTTCCAGATGCTAGTTCCGCTGGCCTAAAAGTGGCAGAGATACGATCTTTAAAAAAAAAACTTTGAGAAGAATGAAATTAGGAAAAGGCTGGAAATTGCACCATTAAAACACAAAGTAAAGCAAAATAAGCTTAGATCTGACAGTTATTTCATACGTGTGGATATAAGTACACAAGTAAAAAGTACGAGAAGTTAGAACGGAGGGGAACAGTAAAAACCGTAAACCAAGGAAGAATTGGAACACGGATAGAGCTAAAATACTAAAAATAAGAGGAAAGAACTGTGTTAGAACTGGTCCACGACTGAGGCATTGGGGCAAGCTTCATCTGAATGAAACATTAAACAACGATACCTTTAAATAAGAGAGGATGAATTAAATAAAGAAATAAAGGGAAATAAATAAATTATTAATTCCATCCATACAGATGCAAGAGACGACTTTTGTACTGACGTCACTGCCAGTTGATCATATTTACCTATCACGAAATCTTGCTCAGAAGGGTATACCTCAAAAGCAACAACTCTGTCAATCTCTACAATGCATTTTCGACATGTTATGTTATTTCAAGAAAATGTAACAAAGCAACTAGACAAAGCTCCTTAAAATAACCCAAATCTCTTATTATATTATTTTTTAATATTTCTGTGAGGTGGAAGGAAATCCCCAACCCGTAACACAAAAGGACAGTATGGCAAGGGAAAGCATGTTGTCGAAGGGGGGGGGGGGGGGGTAGATACCAGCAACACTACCATTTCTAGTGTAAAAGACAGAGTCGGGTCTATTTTTCTGAATTTGAAGCTCTTGGAGAGGGGGAAGGTGATCACAAAAAAAAACAAGTTGCCGACAGGGGAGAGGATGCCAGCAGCATACACATTCCTAGTATAAGAGGCAGAATCGGGTCTATTTTTCTGAACTCAAAGCTCCTGGGAGGGGGGCCATCGCAAGAAAAGCAAGTTATCAACGGAGGTGGGGGGAGCAGCATACACATTCCTAATATAAAAGGCACAATCGGTTCTATTTTTCTTAACTCAAAGCTCTGGGGAGGGGGAGGCTGATCTCAAGCATAAACATTCCTATACTCTATTCAAGCACTAGAGAGAGTAATAAAAATATTGCCGAAACCTCCAATGTACCTGCTCCAATGCCGCAGGTAACTGAGGAGTGCCGTTAATCTAATTTTATTTAATTATATTTAAATATTATAAGCTTTTATAAATTTACTGCAACAATAAAATTTCTGATGGTTCAATTTAATTTCTGTCAGTGAGGAAGGTACACTGTACAGTGCGTCCTTAGTGATTTATCTTGTTTGCGCTTGTTTTTATATATTATTTGAGATTAGTGAGATACCCAAAAGATATGGTTTTCACCTCTATGTTTATTCCAAAATCGTTAAACCACGGCATTTTTTCCTCAACGAAAAACTTATTGCGATGAATGTTTATGATGCTCTAAGATATCACTATCTAGATAATAATGTTAAAAGCTCTGTTGAGATGTGTTTCAACATGTCAGGAACTACTATGTACCGAATACTGAAGGAGAAAAAAACGACTTAAATTGTTTATACTCCTAAGCCACATTCGATCACAGGCAAACGAAAAACCTCGTTAAAAGAAGAGATCAAAACTGCAATAAAAAGAGTTGTACATACATTTTATTATGAGAAGCAGAACCCAACCGTCGACAAAATTCTAACTAAAATCAATGAAGATCGGGATTTACCTAAAATTAAAAGAACTGAACTCTGAAAATTGCTCAGAAAGCTTAATTTTTGCCCGACTTCAAAAATTTCAATTTCATATAAAAATTTATAGTTATTTTTCACTGTTTAGCGCACTTTTAGGAGTCGGTTCAATTTTTTTATAAAAATTTTATTTTTCGATTTTTAGTTCTGAATTCATTATGATATTCATAAATTATTTGAACTAAGTGCTAATCGAGATTCGTGTACCTCGCAGTGACTCCAAGGGAAAAAGTACCCATTTTATCCATAATTGTCCTAAAATGAACCACTAAAAATTCTTTGATTCTTAGAGTTCTTCAAATACCAATAAAATTGTGTCAAACAAATATTTAGTCTGTCATAGTAAATCCAATATCCTAAATTTCAAATTAATTTTAGGTTGGTAATATAGGCCCCGAAACCTTCCAATGCCGATATTTAAAGAATTGGAGATGTAAATTTCTTAGCCCGATATATCTTATACTGCATATTGAGTTTATGCACGCCCCCAGAACCCTGCAATATCAGTTATAGATAAAACCGAAAAATGTAAAATTTTTAGTCCCTCATATTGTATCTTATCAACCTAAGAGTTGTAAAAAATTAACTTCATATTCGTAATACACCACCCCCCAACCTCCTAACACCAAATCTGAAAAAAATGCGAATAAGGTAAAATTTTCAACCCACCACATTGGATCCGCAATATTGAATTTCAAAAAAATAATTTTAACGTCTTAATCTAATCTAAATCTAAACCCTTCAAAGCCCACTAGTACCAATTTTAGATGAACTCCAGAAATTTAAAATTTCTAAATGTTCATATTGGATCTGACATATTAGATTTTCTTAAAATAATTTTATATTCGCTATTTACATCCTCGGAAACGATTCAATCCCACATTTGAACGAAATCGAAAAATTTAAAATTTTTAGTCAGTTTCGGCATATTAAATCCAGAAAAAATAGTATTAAATTCATAATTCTCACCCTCAAGAACATTTTATATCAGTTTTGGAAAAAGTCGAAACATGTAAAATTTTTAGGACACCATCCATTGAAAAACTCAATCTGGCGAGTTTCTCAAAAAATATTTTAATTTCGTAATTAACACTAACAAAAATCCATCAATACTGACTTTAGACAAAATCGAGAGATGTAGAATCTTTAATCCTCCAACTTAGGTCCGCCATGTTTGATTTTTTTTTAAATAATATCAAATTCGTAATGTGCTATCATATCAATTTTGAAAAAAATCGGGCAAAATTAATTTTTATCCACCATATTGGATCCGCCATTTTTTTTTTTTTTTAATTATTTTAGATTCGTCATGTGTGACCCCGAAAACTCTCCCGTACCAATTTTGGTGAAAATCGGACAAAATTGATTTTTTTGTTCGCTCTATTGGATCCGCCATATTGAATTTTTTAAAAATAATTTCAGATTCGTTATGTGCAACCTCGAAAGCTCCCCCATACCAATCTTGGAGAAAATCGGACGAAATTAAATTTTTTTGTCCGCCATATTGGATCTGCCATTTTGAATTTTTTTTTTAAATAATTTCAGATTCGTTGGATACAATCTCGAAAATTCCTCCATGCCAATTTTGGAGAAAATCGGACAAAATTAATTTTTTTAGCCGCCATATTGTAAGCGCCATCTTGGATTTTATTGCACCAATTTCATCTAAAAAAATATGGGACCACCGCAGCAACTTCCTGAAAATAACGTAAAAAATTTCATTCAAATCGGTGGAGGCGTTCCGGAGAAATCAGTGTACATAAATAAAAAAATACATAGTCGACGAATTGAAAACCTCCTTCTTTTAGAAGTCGGTTAAAAAAAAAGGTAAAAAATGATTTATTACTCTCTCTAGTTCTTAAATAAACTATAGTATAAGAGGCAAAATCGTGTATATTTTCCTGAACTGAAAGTCCTTGGGAGGCGATCGCCCCCACCGCCCCCCCCCCTTGGATCCGCGCCTGCCCGTAACACACCTACACGTGACCGTTTTTTCAAGCATAAATAAACAACCGCAACAACAAATTAGACAACGGTGTGATGCGTATCTGCTTAAACATTATATATCTTGCTTTGAAAGGAGAATAAAACTCCAAGAAAAGCAGAAGCTTAATTTTCACCGAAACCTACGAAGTCTTTAATAAATAATATCTTCATTAGAATTAAATTCCTTATCAACAATAAGTAACAGTAGGATGGTAATAATGAACGTGGGTTACAAATTAAGCTCTAAGTAAGAAAGTTTCTGAAGCTTTGACTTTTGTTATTGCGTCATGACTTCGAGATGACGCCCCACTTGGTCATAACTAAAAATCAGAATAAAATATTAATAAAGTCAGGGGTGAATTCAACTAAAAACGAATTTCACTTTTAGTATTTGCCTTATCCTGGATTTATCTAGTACAGTGGTTCCCAATCGGTGAGTCGCGATCCACAAGAGTTTCGCTTTGGTTTTTTGGGTGCTCGCTTCTTATCAATTTGTCGGTATACATATTCAGTGTGATTCTCCGGGAAATTTATCGTTCAATTGTGGGAAAACTATAACTAGAAAAAATCTGAAAATTTGACACTGTACTAACGTGCCTGAGGACAGTCGGCTAAACTATTTTCAAGATGGCAGCACTTACAGTTATACCGGAAGTAGATGTCAATTTGCTTATTTAAATAGAATATCCTATATATTATTGCATTTTTGATTTCTACGTAAAATTCTGGACATATTTTATGTATAATACTCTATGCTTAAGTCTCACCGTTGTGGACATATTTAAATTTTTATGTCAAAAATGACGTTTACAGACCAAAACTTAACTATAAATTTTTCTTCTAAGGAAGTCTTTATTATTCAATTTGGGTTAATTTTCTTGTAGACGAAGATCGACTTAAGTAGTCTTTTTATGATATTTTGAAATTTATTAGTACAGAGTGGTCAAAAAAGAATAAAAATTAAATTTAAAAAATCATCAAAAGTCAATTTTTTCAGATAGAAAGCACCTATTTTTATAATTTTATCATATTAAGCATTAAAAACAAGGGTAACTTTGTATAAAGGTGTCTATTCCAAAAATTTGTAGTTTTCAAAATATTAGCAATTGAACTTTTCTCTGTTGTAAAAATGCCACACGGCTTTTAAGTTTTGTTGTTAGTTGGCCATGACGGCGAGGCGTGGCGAAAATAAAACAATCGAACCCTACAGAATTCTCACTATTTCTTGCCATTTTGCATTCATTAATACAAATCATGCAGAGGCGATTAAATTACACGCACGAAAATTATTTAAACTTATTTATTATTTATAGAGAATGTGATGTGAGAGTTATTTCAAGAACATGCGGTACATTCGCGATCCGATATCCGCAGAAACAGAAACCAAGACCACGCACTATTAAAAGGATTATAGAAAACTTCAAGAACTTTGGATCCATAAATGCAAAAAGTAATAGAAATAAACCAGTTGTTAATAATGAAAATATTGAAACTACAATTTTAGGATATTTCGCCGCATATCCGACAATATCTACAAGGCAAGTAGCATTAGAATCTGGATTATCTCAAACATCAGTTTTAAGGATTTTATGGAAACACAATTTTCATCTCTATGTATATTCCATAGTACGACATTTAAAAGGCACTGATTTTCCACGAAGAGTAGAGTTCTGTCAATTTATTTTACTTCGGTCACAAGAAAATGCTGTTTTTTTGGATAATATTTTTTGGTCAGACGAAGCCAAATTCACAAAAAATGGATTGTTTAATCGACGCAATTCCCACTACTGGAGCGACTCAAACATACATCCATTTAGAGAAATAAATCTTCAAGAGTCTTGGCAGTTTAACGTGTATTTTGCTATAAGAAATAACGGCGTCGTCGTCCTAGAATTCTACCAAGATAATATAAATGGTAAGTAAGCCATTTTTGAATACTTCTGGATACAAAATACGCTTTTTTAACTTATAGGTGAGCGCTACTTCGACTTCTTGAGAAAAAGAACTATTTAAATAACTTGCCGCTGGCTAATCAAAGAAATCTATTTTATAAACAAAATGGTGTGCCTCCACATAATAGTCATTTAGTTAACAATCATCTGCAAAACTTGTTTTATAATCAACGGATAGCAAAGAATGGGCCATATCTTTGGCCACCTCGCTCCCCCGACCTAACAGTACTTGATTTTTTTATTTTAGAAACAATCAAAAATAACGTATAGAACACCGCATTAGCCACTATGGAAGATTGCATGCAGCGCATCAGAATAGCATTTCGAGAACTTCATCTTCAGTCAATAAGAAGAGCCACCCATGAAGGGTTCCTGCAAAATGATGCAAAAAATGTTTTTAAGTTCAAGGACGTCAATTTGAACATTTACTCAAATAATAAGTTTTCTATAATCCTTTTAACAGTTAGTGGATTGGTTTCTGTTTCTGTTGATATCGGATCGCGAATGTATCGCAAGTTCTTGAAATAACTCTCACATTATCGATAAATAATAAATAAGTTTAAATAATCTTCGTGCGTGTAATTAAATCGCCCTGGCATGATTATTATTAATGAATGTCAAACGGCAAGAAATAATGACATCTATAGAATTCGATTGTTTTATTTTCGCCACGCCTCGCTGTCATGGCCAACTAATAACAAAACTTTAAAGCCTTATAGCACTTTTACGATAGAAAAATGTTGAATAGCCAATATTTTGAAAACTACAAATTTTTCGAATAGACAATATTATACAAAGTTACTTTTATTTTTAACCGACTTCTAAAAGGAGGTTTTCAATTCGTCGAGTATGTATGTTCTTTTTTAAAATTGGTACTAGGGAGTTTTCGGGGTGGCACATGACGAATCAAAAATCATTTTAAAAAAATTTAATATGGCGGACGAAAACATCAATTTTGTTCGATTTTCTCCAAAATTGCTACGGGGTAGTTTTAGGGGTCGCACATGACGAATCTAATATTATTTTTAAAAACTTCAATATGGCGGATCTAATATGGCGAATAAAAACATCGATTTTGTTAGATTTTCTCCAAAATTGGTATGGGGGAGTTTTCGGGGTCGTACATAACGAATCTGAAATTATTTTTAAATAATTCAATATGGTGTATCTAATATGAGGGATAAAAAATTAATTTTGTCCGATGTTTTTCAAAATAGATATGGGGGAGTTTTTGGAATCGCACATTATGAATTTCACATTATTTTTTAAAAAAATTAAATATGGCGGATCCAAGATGGCGGATTTTTGAGGGATTTTTGTTAGCGTTAATTACGAATTTAGAATATTTTTTGAAGAACTCAATCTGGCGGATTCAACATGGCGTCCTAAAAATTTTACATTTCTCGATTTTCTCTAAAACTGATAGAGGGTATTTTTTAGGGTGTAAATTACGAATTTAATAGTATTTTTTTTCAAGATTCAATATGGCGGACTAAGAATTTTACATTTTTCGATTTTGTTCAAATGTCGGACTGAATCGTTTTTAAGGATGTAAATAGCGAATATAAAATTATTTTAAGAAAATCTAATATGACGGTCTAGAAATTTTGAATTTCTGGATTTCCTCTAAAATTGGTACTAGGGGACTTTGAAGGGTTTAAAGTTAGATTAGATTAAGAAGTTAAAGTTATTTTTTTGAAATTCGATATGCCGGATCCAATATAGTGAGTTGAAAATTTTACCTTATTCGCATTTTTTCAGATTTGGTATTTGGGTGTTTTCGGGGTCGTGTATTACGAATATAAAGTTAATTTTTTACAATATTAGGTTGACAAGGGAGTGAGGGAGTGAAAATTTTAAGTTTTCCGATATGCACTATAAAATATATCGAACTAAGAAATTTACGTCCCAGATTCTTTAAATATCGATATTGGAAGGTTTTGTGGCCTTGATTACCAATCTAAAATTAATTTGAAATTTAAGATAGTGGATTTACTATGACTAACTAAATATTTGTTTGATATAATTTCATCGGTTTTTGTGGAACTTTAAGAATCAAAGAATTTTTAGTGGTTCATTTTAGGATGATTCCAACTTTGGATAAAATGGGTACTTTTTTGCCACCTTGGAGTCATTGCGAGGTACACTAATCTCGATTAGTACTTAGTTCAAATAATTTATGGATATCATAATAAACTCATAACTAAAAATCGAAAAATAAAATTCTTATAAAAAAAATTGAACCGACTTCTAAAAAGTGAAAAATAACCATAAATTTCTATATGAAATTGAACTTTTTGAAGTCGGCGCAAAATTATTTGTAAATGAAATAAATAACTACTAATATATACTAATTATGGAAAGAAAGCAATTACAAACGAAGTATTTTTAATCTATTTATGTGAATCCCATTTTTTCAGGTATTAATTTGGCGCCGACTTCAAAAATTTCAATTTTATATAGAAATTTATAGTTATTTTTCACTTTTTAGCGCACTTTTAGAAGTTGGTGCTTTCTATTTAAAAAAATGGACATTTATACTCATAATTTTCAAAATAGCATAAAAATACTACTAAAGTCGATTTTTGTCTACAAGAAAACTAAACCAAATTAAATTATAAAGACTTTTTCATAGGAAAAATGTATAGTTAAGTTTTGGTTGCAAACGTCATTTTTGACATAAAAATTTTAATGTCCAAAACGGTGAGACTTAAGTATAAAACATGGTTAATTCTCTTTTACTATTTATTTTTTAGAAACCCCGAAACTCAACAACTTAAGTTACTTCTGGTATTCGTGAAAAAATTTATTTCCAAACAATTATATTAAATTTCGTAATTTTTAAAATTAAATTACGTGCGCGAAAAGATGCTTTACCCTTATAAAAACTAAGTGATGATATCCTCGGGGGTAAAAAATCACAGTTTAACATCATTTAGAACATTAAGTAATTTTCATTTTGTTTTGTAAAAATATTTCACTTAGAACCTGAGATATTTCAAAAATACTGTTTTTAGGTGTAGCATCTCCCTTTTTACAGAGTACTAGGTTCGTATCTCTTTTAGAGATAGTTGTGCTGTGCTTTCATTACCCAATAGGCGCCACCTGTTTTACATTATCTGTGTTACTTACCTAGTGATTAAACAGGAAAGCACATAGGTATCAGGAATGATTTTAATTTATTGACTGCCGGTGTATTGCTCCATAATGAAACGACTTAATTAAAACAAAATGACAATTCCATTTTATTCCAAAAAATTATTATGTACATAAATCAGAATGGTACCTACAATTTCTTTATACACCCTATCTTGATAACAATTGGTGTTACATCGTTTTTAAAGATTATATAAAAATTTGGCTGCAAACGTTCTAGAACCTTTAATTCCCAAGAGTACAGAAAGTAATTATTATAACGAAAGTTATCAAGATGTTCTTACATTTTATATTATGTCAACTGTAAATATGTTTTGTTTTATTTGCATGTAAAAAAATTGATGTATAGTACCAATTCCCCAAATTAAAGTTTTCTCCTACCTGGTCTATGCTTATGTGAACGATACCTCTCACTTCTGATTATTTGCTCCAGCGCTGTGGCTAGGATTCTTGTGGTTGTTCGTGGATGAATGGGGTTTCACCAGACCAATCCAAACTCACCAACCAAATGCAGGGTGAGCCCAATCGTGCAGGTAAAAATCGTCGTGGTAACACGGCCAGGAAAAATAGAGCCAGAAGAATCAGAAAGCCTTAACAGCCGAGAAAATCAGAATGGAAAAACACAGTAAAAGGAATGAGACGAAGCCAAAAATGAAAAAGAACTTGCGTCAGATAGCCCTGAAACAAAATGTTATTTTTACCACATGTTCGTAAAGATAAGGGGCAAAATCTTACCTCATTGATTAGTGGACTTTAGTAAAAAAAAACACTTGACCGTCTGCCCTTTCAAATCTAATGGCAGGATTGGTCTACTGCCTTCGACGGTTCAACAGTAAAAGAAACGAAAATGAATATCTCTCTCGCAACCAGACGTGACAAATCTTAGGGATATTTGTTGGTACTTTTGCCAACCTTATTCTCAACCTGGAGCACTCTAACCTAGTTCCGAACTTACACTGATTACCAGATAATACATCAAATATTGGCAAGCCATGGAAAATTATCAAAAAGAAAATGATAATCAAACAGTCCAAAGTTACTAATCATGATTAAAACAAACTTCAAAAAAATTGCTACAAATTCCATACTGTATACTCAACCTTAAATGATCGGTCTCCACATGCCGTGCTCGTGTCAAACAAATCAAGTATACATCCACAACAAATGCTAACTGAACTATATTACTGACTATAACCTTAAATTTTTAATTCTGAAATGGAATGTAAATAAATGAGAATTTATTAAAAATAAAATATTTTATGACTTTTAAATTCAATCCAAATAATGTGATATATAAACTAGAGCAATTTACAAACTCTGTTAAGAAGAAAGAGTGATAAGTTATAAGATCAAAAGAGTTGCGAACCAAAGAAAAAAACAAATTCCATGTTTACAATTTTAAATTACAGGATAAATAATTAAATTTAATCAGGTAAAAATATACAAAATATGTCATATTACTAAAAACATGTAGCATTGATGTAAACTGCTAAATTTATATGCTACATAGGGGTGAACTTTAGGGGCGGTTGTCACCCCGTTAAAATGAATCTCCGCTGATAAAAAAATACGCGTCTCTTATTTTTGTACCCTCTACAACATATTGAAGTTTCATTAAAATCGTAGCCAGACACTTCAGGTACCTTCCTTGTCAGAAATACTAAATCATTCCAAATTTACATTGTTATTTGCAAGTTAATTCAGCACAATAATCATAACTAGGACATTCCAAACTTAGTAGTTAAAATTTTTTATCAGGTAAGAATTTATTCATAAAGTGTGTCAAGAATTTTCCTATTTTACTGTGGAAAATCTTTAATAATAAAACACTCCAACACCATTAAAAAGATTCACCATATCACCCATCCAACTTGTACCTCTTAAGTCCGACTCTTGACTCCCTACACCGGTCCTTATTAATTTAAATTGGGTCCCAACACTTCAGGAACAATGAGAAAGCCCTTAAGACTACCAAGATAAACAGACAAAAACCCTCTTAGGGAAAAAGTTTTTGCTTACGTTTCAACTTTGCAAGGAACAATGTTATCTTTGGATTTTTTTGAAGGATGCGTTAATTAAAATTAAAATGGCTCGGAGAGATGTTCGAATATTATCTTCGGTGTGGGGAAAAATTAGATGCCAGAAGGATTATGTTGTCCATCTTCAGAAAATCAAGAAAAGAGGTCGTGACTTAACTGGGGTAGATTAAAATATTTTAAGAAAGAAATTATTGTATGCTATTTGACGAGCATGCAAATTTCATTATTACTTAAAATACGAAGAAAAAAATGGGGAGAAAGATACGTATAAAAAATTGTTTAAGTTATTAAATCAAAATTATTTAGAATTAATTCATAAATCTTTAAATCCCGAATACACACAATTCATTTTAAAATGGATTTTCTTTCGGCCGTTAATAGTATATACACACTATCAATCCAAGTTGGTTGTAGATTTTATCTTTTGGTGAAAATTCAAAAACTTACTTGAATCCAAAACACATTGGAGACATTGGATTATGATATTTTTGAAAATGTATCCAAATATGACAGTCAACTTAAATATTATGATTATATACACTGTTAAAAATAAAATTTTTATAAAAAAAATTGAACCTACTTCTAAAAGTGCCCTAAAAAGTGAAAAATAACTATAAATTTTTAAATGAAATTGAAATTTTTGAAGTCGGTTCAATTTTCTTTATCTCTTTTTCTCTCTCTTCCTCGCTATTTTATGAACTCGTTTGCGAATGTAAATGTACAATACATATTATATATATATATATATATATATATATATATATATATATATATATATAAATATATATATATATATATATATATATATAAATATATATATATATATATATATATATATATATATATATATATATATATATATATATATATATATTTTTTCTTCTAGTAATGGAATATTTAGATGAAAAAGGTTTTAGAAAGATTATATTTTAATATAATATTTTTCAAACGTTTTTTTCGATGATTGCATAGCAGCCGTACCACAAAATAAAATCAATGAAATTCTCCAAGAGTTTAACAGTTTCAACGAAAAATTACAGTTCACGTCCAAAACAGAAAATAATAATAAAATAAATTTTCTAGATATGACACTTATACGCAGAAAAAATAAAATTTTAACTGAATGGTACACCAAACCAACTTGGTCAGGTAGATATCTAAACTGTTTCTCTAATCATTCAAAAACTCAAAAAAATAGTGTTATAATCGGTCTATCTGATCGTGCTATCTCCCTAACGTCTCCAGAATTCCGACTAAAAATACTAGAAAAAGTAAAAAAGACACTAATAAATAATAATTTCAACGAAAAGACTATCTCCAAAATAATTGATAAACGAGCATATAAGTTTTACAATAACGTAAAAAAAAAAACATAGAACATAAACAGCAAAAATATGTAGCATTACCTTACACTAGTGAGCTGTCAGAAAAAATAAAATACATTTCAAAAAAGCACAATATTATGGTATGCCACAAGTCACATAATAAATTAAATACATTGTTCACAAATTTAAAAAGTAAAACTCCTCTCATGTATATATATATATATATATATATATATATATATATATATATATATATATATATATATATATATGAGTGTGTGGATGTGTGTATGTATGCAGCTTAAAACATTGCAAACTATGTACCAAAATTTTGAATTCGCGTAATCATAAAAAATACTTGTCTTGAGTCGATAGATTTAGGATAATGAAGGAGATCACCAATTGTAATGGACTTTTACGTTCAAAAAATCATTCAAACTACAAACCTCACCTTGACCATTGACCTTAAGGTCATATAAGGTTTAAATATTACGAAAATCGAAAAATATCTCAGAAAAAACGTTTTTATTTTTTTAATCTACTTCCTAAAAAAAGTTTTTCCACAAAAATGACATCTTGACAATGTTTGACCTTAACCCTTGGTCTAAAGGTCAGAGTCAAGATTACAATTGATGATCTCCTTCATTATCCTAGACCTATCGACTGACGTATTTTGTTATGATTATGCGGTTTTAATATTTTGGTACATAGTGTGCAATGTTTTACGCTGCATACACATACACAACCATATATATATATATATATATATATATATATATATATATATATATATATATATATATATATATATATATATATATATGTGTGTAATCGAAGGTTTCGGGCATCCCGTGTATGTGCTGAGTCTCTCTCAGGACTGTAAGGCAGCCGACGTTTCGGTGAAATCTCATTCACCATTTTTAAAGCTCACTGTATAGCGTCTACGAGCGAACTGACGCCTGCGACTTCGGTGTTGTCGGTACCGTGTGCGCGTCGGACGTGTTCGTTTTCCGAATGGTCCCGAGCCATCAGGTGGCGTGACCTGCTGCGCGTCATCGGCCCTGTTGCCAGTGTTGGTGGTTGCGTTGCCGAGTTGTAATCTCTTTCGTTACTAAGTGGTACTGGTTGATGTTTTGTAAGCAGATTTTTCCAAGTATTAGGCACACGTTGGCTATCATCTCTGCTATTTAAGTTGTTGGGCCTCTTTGCAATTTCAATAGCCTCCCTTATAACTCTTGTGGACAGGTTTTCACATCTCGATAGCATTATTGTTCCCGAGAAATTTATCTTATGTCCTGTGTTTAACCAGTGTTGGGCCAGAGCAGAAGAAGTTGTTTTTTGCTTGACAGCGTTTATATGTTCGTCTCTTCTGGCGCTTATTTGACGGTTGGTTTGGCCTACGTAAGATGAGCTACACTCTCCGCATGGAATTTCGTACACTCCCTGGTTTTCTAGAGGGATTCTTTCTTTAGATGTTGGCAAGAGATCTTTTACTTTACGGTCTGTGGTGAAAATGGTTTCAATGTTGTGTCTCCTGAGAATTCTTGCGATCTTGTCTGTGGTGCCTCTTACATTAGGAACAAAAGCCTTGGAGCTATTCTCTTGGTTTTCGCGATTTTTTGGGGCCAAGTGTTTGTTTTTTAGAACCTTGTCTATATGTTCTTTTTTATAACCGTTCTTTGTTAGGGCTTCCTGCAGTATGTTCATCTCTTTGTGATAATTTTCTGGATCTGTAAGGGACTGCGATTGAAACGCAAATAATTGGGGGTGGTGATGTGAATCGGCGTTGAGGTACCTGTTGGCGTGAGTGGGCTTTCTGTAGACAGTGTGCGAGAGCAAGCCATCCTCTTTTCTTTTCAGTAGGATATCCAGAAACGGTAGTTATGTAGTATATATATATATATATATATATATATATATATATATATATATATATATATATATATGTTATGTCGGATATTCTCACGGGTGTTATGTGTAATCGAAGGTTTTCGGGCACCCCGTGTATGTGCTGACTCCCTCTCAGGACTGTAAGGCAGCTGACGTTTCGGTGAAATCTCATTCACCATTCTCGCAACCTGATGGGCCGGAACCATTCGGAAAACGAACGCGTCCGACGCGCACACGGTACCGACAGCACCGGAGTCGCAGGCGTCAGTTCGTTCGTAAACGCCATACAGTGAGCTTTGAAAATGGTGAATGAGATTTCACCGAAACGTCAGCTGCTTTACAGTTCTAAGAGGGACTCAGCACATACACGGGATGCCCGAAAACCTTCGATTACATATATATATATATATATATATATATATATATATATATATATATATATATATATATATATATATGAGAATGTGTCGTCCCGATACCGGTGGTGGACTCATCAGTGGGATCCACCGGTATCTTTCCCAGACATCCTTATTGTACTTTCCACAAACTTGGACCTCTATTTAAGTCCAGTTTTGCCAGAAAGCGGTGGTAAGATGTTATGTTCCACAACATGCCCCCCCTAAGGCATTTGCTTTCTGGTTTAAACGGTCGGACAGTCCAAGCGTTAGAAAGCACAGGCCTGAAAAGGAAGTGGAATGGACATCCTAGGTGGTCTTTCCAAAGTAGGGTACCGGCTTTAGCACAAAGCCACGACTCGACGGCCTTCCATCTTGTCGTCCCTGCTCGAGCACCATGTCATAGTAATGCTCCTGATGTTAAAGGCCTAAAATGTAAGGATGTTTCATCCCGATACCGGTGGTGGACTCATCAGTGAAATCCACCGGTATCTTTCCCAGACATCCTTATACTTTCCACAAACTTGGACCTTGGACTGTGTGTCCATAGGAACTTTTGATCAGGACATCTAAACCTACAACATACTGAATTTTCAACGAATTTGACCGGGATCCAATTTCCACTTGGTTGATGCGAGCGCAACTCATCCCTTTGTATCTCGAAAACTATTAACTCTTGGACTTTGTGCCCATGGGAACTTTTGATCAGGACACCTAGACCTACAACATATTGAATTTTCAACGAATTTGACTGGGATCCAATTTCCATTTGGTTGGTGCGGGGTCCTTTGTAATTTCTTTTGTTAAATTGCTCTTTCTGTTTCGATGTCAACTAATTTAAATTAAACCCCTGTATACTGTGGGTGTTTCGCAACATTTAATGGTTGTTTTGATGGAAGCGTTTTTCCAATAACGCCCTCGGTTTCGTGACAGCACATTTAGAGCAAATGAACTCTAAAGAGTTTTTAATTTGTTTTGACGCAAAAATGTTATTTATTTGTTTATAAAGTTAAACCGGGATTCGAAAATAATATATATTGGTGCAGCTATACGATAACATAAAAAGAGCTGCTAAAAGCGTGTCGGACACACATTACGTTAGGATAGAGACACGGTTATTTTTTCTTTTTATTTATACAGGATGTTTCCAAATAAATGCGAAAAATTTTAAAGAGTTTTAAGCAAGCGAATTTTAAGCATAAAAGTTCATGTAAACACAGGCGCGGATCCAAGGGGGGGGAGGGGGGCGATTGCCCCCCCCCCCAAGAGCTTGGAGTTCAGGAAAATAGACCCGATTTTGGCTCTTATACTATAGTTTATTCAAGAACTAGGGAGAGTTTTTCATTTTTTACCTTTTTTTTCTTCGCAAACTACCTGTGTTCTTTAGTCCGGTGTCTTTGGCAAAATCTGTTAGACACATATATTTTTCATAGGAATGGGTTAGAAATTTTATAATCAAAAATACTGGTCTATAATAATGGACTATTTGGGTTGGATAGCAATAGATATTTGGATGTGTGAAGTGTTAAAAAGGATTTTAATCCTTGTCATAGGCATCGGAAGGCGTCAAAAGGAGGTCTATTTTATCACTAAATATTTATGGCATAGAGTATTATTTCAGTAATAAATTTAAAATAAAAAGTTTTTATAATATTATCTTATTTCTTATGATTTTTTAATAATTCACATATATTAGAAAATATAGATAATTTTGACATATTTAACACAAATCACAACTGTAGTTTTATTATTTTTAATTTTTTTTCTCTCAAAAATTCTAAGTTATAATTTAAATACTTACAAAATACCCGTTGCCAAAAATACAAGAAGTTAAACACATATAAAAAAAAATAAATTCGTCAATATAATATAAAAATTTTTTTTGGGCTATCGGTCATTTTATTATTAAATAAAAACATTTTTGGGATATTTGACGTTCCAGTTTATTTATTTCTTAAACCATCTGCAGAATTACAATTAAACACTAAAGAGGGATTCAAATGTCATTAATTTTTATATGTTACAGAAAATTTAAATAATAAATTGTATTAACGCTGGTAAACATTACGTATCTTATTCGTCATCAAAGTCAGTGAAGCTATCTTCGCTCAAGATAATTATAATTGATTCCTCTCTCTCCGATCATGAGATCGAGTTTCCACATTTTCTTTTATTCAGTAACTTTATTCAAAAAAATCAAAAGTCCAGTTAAATTATTAATTTTGTAAGTTGTGTTATTTCCAGCAACTCTACCTTTTATTTGAGAGAGATATTTCCTTCACCAACGGACATTTTCCGGACGATCTAAAAGAACAGATTTCTTATCTGGTTTTTCCCAACAAAAATTAAGTTCTCTGAGCAATTTCCAGAGATCAGTTCTTTTAATTTCAGGCAAATCCCGATCTTCATTGATTTTAATTAGAATTTTGTCGATGGTTGAGATATGCTTCTCATAATAAAATGTATGTACAACTCCTTTTATTACAGTTTGCATCTCTTCTTCCAACGAGGTTTTCCGTCTGCCTGTGATCTAATATAGCTTGGAATTACTAACAATTCCAGTCGTTTTTTTCTCCGTCAGTGTTCCGTACATGATAGATTTTCGAACTCCTGTTATATTGGAACACATCTCAACAGAGCTTTTAACATTATTATCTAGATATTAAGGCATCATAAACATTCATCGTAATAAGTTTTTCGTTGAGGAAAAAATGCCCTCCATCTTTTGGGTATCTCACTAATCTCAAATAATATATAAAAACAAGCACAAACAAAATAAATCACTAAGGACACACTGTAAGGTGTACTTTGCTCACTGATAGAAATTAAATTGAATTATCAGAAATTTTATTGTTGCAGTTAATTTATAAAAGCTTATAATATTTAAATATAATTAGATTTACGGCAGTTCTCAGTTACCGGGGGACCTGAAGCAAGTACGTTGGAGGTTTCGGTGACAGTTTTATTACTCTCTCTAGTTCTTGAATAGAGTATAGGAATGTGTATGCTTGCGATCGCCCCTCCCCTTCCCAAGGGCTTAGAGTTCAGGAACATAGGACCGATTCTGTCTTTTATATTAGGAATGTGTATGCTGCTGGCAACACCCCCCCCCCTGCGTTGACAACCTCTTTTTTTTGCAATAGCACCCCCCCCCAGGAGCTTTGAATTTAGGAAAATAGACCCGATTCGGCCTCTTATACGAGGAATGTGTATGTTGATCGCATCTTCCCACGCCCTGTCGAAAACTTGTTTTTTCTTGTGATCGCCCCCCCCCCTCTCCAAGCGCTTCAAATTCAAAAAAATAGCCCCGTCTCTGCCTTTTACACTAGAAAGGGGAATGTTGCTGGTGTCCCCCCCCCCCGGGGACAACTTGCTTTCGTTTGCCATACTGTACTTTTGTGATATCACCGCCCCCCCCCCCAAGAAGAGAGGCTGGATTCGCCCCTGTGTAAACATATGTCTGATATGCTTAGTTTTTAAGATAGTTCACTCGCGATAGTCGTAGACAAAAGTATAGCTTTTAAGTAAGTACCAAAAGTTAAAGATTTTCAGGTCTAAAGAATTTTATTTTTGTACGAGACTGTACCCAACACACGTTAACTTTCAATATACAGACACATTCTTGTACAGTAATAACTTTAAATATAATAAATCTGGCAGCGCCGCAAATGTCTATATTGGAAGGTATATCAGGCGCGGATCCAGGGGGGGCGGTGGGGGCGATCGCCCCCCCCCCCCCAAGAGCTTTGAGTTTAGGAAAATAGACCCGATGTTTCCTCTTATACTACAGTTTATTTAAGAACTAGGTTGAGTAATAAATCATTTTTTATCCTTTTTCTCTTCGCAAACTACCTGTGTTCTTTAGTCCGGTCTCTTTAACAAAATCAGTTAGACACATATATTTTTCATAGGAATGGGTTAGAAATTTTATAATCAAAAATACCGATCTATAATAATGGATTAAAACGTAGCCTTATTCTCTCAAAAAATTCGAAGTTATAATTTAAATACTTACAAAATATCTATTGTCAAAAATACAAAAAGGTAAACATATATAAAAAAATAAATTCGTCCATATAATATTAAAATATTTTTGGGGCTATCGGTCATTTTATTATTAATTAAAAACATTTTTAGGTTATTTGACGTTTCAGTTTTCTTAAACCATCTGCAGTATTACAAGTAAACACTAAAAAGGGATTCAAATGTAATTACTTTTTTTATGTTGTAATTAAAATTAGACCTACTTATTTTTATTTCTATTGTACTAATATCTTAATTTAATTTACTTTATTATATGGAAATATGATAGCCCCAAAAAAATAAGATAAACATGTTAATTCTACACGCTTAAGAAAAAGACA
Source organism: Diaprepes abbreviatus (assembly GCA_034092305.1). Lineage (NCBI taxonomy): Eukaryota > Metazoa > Arthropoda > Insecta > Coleoptera > Curculionidae > Diaprepes > Diaprepes abbreviatus. Next base: position 1,101,357 of record JASJET010000323.1, on the reverse strand, counting down.
CAAATACAATAATAAAATAATAATAAACTTCCGGCTAATTGGAATTAAATATATATAAAATTAAAGAGTTGGACATACTAAAAAAAAATAAATAAAAAAAACATGTAAACAACATTAAACAATAAAATACAACAAAAACAAAAATTTAAATAATAAATTGAGTTTACACTAATTAACATTACGTATATAACTCCTAATCAAAGTCAGTGAAACTATCTTCGCTCAAATTAATTTTAATTGGTTCCTCTATCTCATCGATCATGAGATCAAGTTCTCACATTTCGTTTTATTCTTATATTATATGGATTTTTTCCAATTTTCCGCAGTAACTTTATTCAAAAAAAATCTTTCAAAAGTTTAGTTAAATTACTAATTTTGTTAATTGTGTTATTTCTAGCAACTCTACCTTTTAATTGAGAGAGATATTTACTTCTCCAACGGACAGTTTCCGGACTATCTATAGGAACAGATTTTCTACCTGGTTTTTCCCAGCAAAAATTAAGTTCTCTGAGCAATTTCCAGAGATCAGTTCTTTTAATTTCAGGTAAATCGCGATCTTCATTGATTTTAGTTAGAATTTTGTAGACGGTTGGGATCTGCTTTTCATAATAAAATGTATATAAAACCCCTTTAATTGTAGTTTTCATTTCTTCTTCCAACGAGGTTTTTCATCTGCTTGCGATCGAATGTGGCTTGGGAGTACTAACAATTCCAGTCGTTTTTTCTCCTTCAGTATTCCGTACATAGTAGATTTTCCAACTCCTGTCATGTTGGAACACATCTCAAAAGAGCTTTTAACATTACTATCTAGATATATAATATATAAAAACAAACGCAAACAAGATAAATCACTAAGAACAAACTGTAAGGTGTACTTTGCTCACTGACAGAAATTAAATTAAACTATCAGAATTTTTATGTTGCAGTAATATAATGAAATATATTTAGATTTACGGCAGTTCTCAGTTACCAGCGGCACTGGAGCAGGGACCTTGAAGGTATAGTTTTATTACTCTCTCTAGTTCTTGAATAGAGTATATAGAAATGTGTGTACTTGCGATCGTCCCCCCCCCCTCCCAAGAGCTTTGAGTTCAGGAAAATAGAACCCATTCTGCCTTTTATATTAGGAATGAGTATGTTGCTTGCACTCCCTCCCCCCCCTCCCCCCGTTGACAACTTGCCTTTCTTGACATACTGTACTTTTGTGATATCACCCCCCCCAAAAAAAGAGGGGCTGGATCCGCCCCTGAGGTCTATAGAATAAACGTGTGTATAGTAACGTTCATATAGTGTGAGTCTCATACCTATACAGGTTGTTATGTTGACATCCCAATACATTGAGAAAACAAATAAAAATTTCGAGAAATGTATTTAAAAAAATGTCACATTTTGAAGAACTAACCTAACTAACTTAGATTTGAATTATCGCGCATTGCCAAGTTGTGATCACTGTACCCCACTACAAATCAGATGTTTTCAAATTATTTTTATTTAAAAAATCTGTATTTTCTAAACAAAATTCATCAATAAATTCCGGATTTTTTCTAAAAAATTCATAATTTTTGGATCTACGTTGCATTAGTTTTTAAAAAGTATGGTAAAAACCGTTTTTGAGATATTCCAAAATGCATTGGCATTTTGTTATATGTAGTGACCTCCAGTAAATTAATTATGCATATTTTAATTTATGCACGTTTAATTGTTTCATCTCACAGACGAATAAAAAATTTCGTTTTTTTTAATTAAATAAAAGACACTTTTCTAAACTATATATTCAAATTCGATCACATGAGGAAAATCTTTTCATGAGTGAATTACCTTAAGAGATAGGGTGTTAAATTTTATTATTATTTTTAATCTTTTATATTTATATCATTTGTTTTCAAAGATAATCGAGTCAAATTTAAAACACATAACAGTTTTTACAGTTCTCATAAAAAAAATATTTTTATGTAAAATAATATACAGAGTGGTAATTTTTTTCAAGTCTGTAAAATTTTACCGTCTCGAACTTTTTTCAGGCGCCACTGATCCGATTTAATTACAGATTTAGCTTTCCCATCTTATTGTGAAACTTTTTTGTCACTTAAGTTTTCCTCTAAAAGTCAATAGTTTTTCTACAAAAAAAAAAGTAAATATATAAGTAAAAAACATAATGTATTTGTTCTAATCAATTTTCATTCATATTTGTTTTAACCAACTGGGCCTAAGAAAAAAATACAACATATAATAACAGAATTTGAATATTAGTAACAACATACTAATAACAGAAATTACAACATATGTTGAAAATGATCATCTTCAACCATAATCCAAGAATCCGATCTTCGTCTCAATGAAGAGCGTATTCGTTGAAATAATCCTGGAGTATTTTTTATCCTTTCGCAAGACGCAGTAATACGATTTCTCAAATCTTTAACATTTTCAACAGCAGACACATTGGCTTGCTTAATTTTTTTTTTATGAGTTTATTGACTTCACTGTATTTGTTAGTATCTCCATTTTTATATTTCCGTCGTACCTCCATCAGGTCAAGAATTTTCTGTGTCATCCACTCATTTTTTGCCTTTCTTTTAGATGTTTTCAGAGACTCTTTCACTTCTTTTAAAATCGAGTTTTGTATATCGTACCAACATTCGTTAATGGTTCTGTGTATTTCGTTATTTATTTGCTGCGATATGTGTTCACGTGTTTGAGGATTTCTGAGGAGGTCCAGGCATATCCTGTTTTGTTTAGATGGCTTTGTTAATTTCTTTAATTTAATTTGTATTTTGGACCAGAGCAAATTATGGTTTGAGTTATATATATGTATGTATATATATATATATATATATATATATATATATATATATATATATATATATATATATATATATATATATATATATATATATATATATATGAATAGTTTGGTTATTCCGGGTTTCAATCAATCTTAGAAACAGAACAGCAAAATGTTAAGGAAAAAATTTTGAGAATGCCTTGAATAAAGGGCGAAACGTCAATCGTTTTGTGTTTTATTAATTATAGAACCTAAACCCAAGAAAATACAAAATTAAGAAAAAAGATATATATATATATATATATATATATATATATATATATATATATATATATATATATATATATATATATATATATGTAAGAATTTATATTTGAATCATGTTTTAAAAGGACACAAACTGCTTACCGACTTCTAAAAGTGCCCTAAAAGGTGAAAAATAACTAGAACTTTTTATATGAAATTGAAATTTTTGAAGTCGCCGCCAAACTAATAATGTGATTCGCTTAAACAGAATAACAATACTTTAAATGTAATTGATTTCTTACCATAATTTGTATATATTAGTAGTTATTTATTTCATATAGAAATAATTTGGCGCAGACTTCAAAAATTTCAGTTTCATATAAAAATTTATAGTTATTTTTTACTTTTTAGCGCGCTTTTAGAAGTCGGTTCGATTTTTTTATAAAAATTTTATTTTTCAATTTTTAGGTTTGAATTAATTATGATATTTATAAATTATATGAACTAAGTGCTAATCGAGGTTAGTGTACCTCGCAAAGACTCCAAGGTGGCAAAAAAGTGCCCTTTTTATCCAGAATTGTAAATCACCCTAAAATGAACCACTAAAAATTCTTTGGTTCTTAAAGTTCTCCAAATGCCAATGAAATTGTGTCAAACAAATATTTAGTTTGTCATAGTAAATCCACTATCTTAAATTACAAATTAATTTTAGATTGGTAATTTAGGCCCCAAAACCTTTCAATATCGATATTTAAAGAACTTTAGACGTAAATTTTTTAGCCCGATATATTTTATATTGTATATTGAGTATATATACGCCCCCAAGAACCCAGCAATATCAATTTTATATAAAACCGGAAAATGTAAAATTTTTAGTCCCTCATATTGTATCTTATTAACCTAATAGTTGTAAAAAATTAACTTCCTATACGTAATCGTAAAAACCTCCCAACCCTCTCATAGCAAATTAGAAAAAATGCGAATAAGGTAAAATTTTTTTTCTACCATATTGGATTCGCCATATTGAATTTCAAAAAAAAAAATATTTTAATGTCTTAATTTAATCTAAATCTAAACTCTTCAAAGCCCCCTAGTACCAATTTTAGATGAAATCCAGAAATTTAAAATTTCTATACGGTCATATTGCCTCTGAAATATTAGATTTTCTTTAAATAATTTTATATTCGCTATTTACATCCTCAAAAACGATTTAGTTCCACATTTGAACAAAATCGAAAAATGTAAAATTTTTAGTCAACTATATTGCATTCGCCATATTGAATCTTGAAAAATACTATTAAATTAATAATTTACACCCTCAAAAACTCTCTATATCAGTTTTGGAGAAAATCGAAAAATATAAAAATTTTAGAACACCATTTGATTCCGCCAGATTGAGTTTTTAAAAAATTATTTTAATTTCGTAATTAACAATAACATATCAGATTCGTAATGTGCTATCCCAAAAACTTCCCCATATCAATTTTGAAAAAAATCAGACAAAATTAATTTTTTATCCACCATATTGGTTACGCTATATGGAATTTTTAAAAAATACTTTTAGATTCGTTACATGTGACCTCGGAAACTTCCCTGTACCAGTTTTGGAGAAAATCGGAAAAAATTGATTTTGTTGCCCACCATATTGGATTTGCTATATTGAATTTTTAAAAAATAATTTAAGATTTATTATGTGCGACCTCGAAAACTTCCCCATACTAATTTTCGAGAAAAACGAACAAAATTTAATTTTTTTGTCCTCCATATTGAATTTTTTAAAAATAATTTTAGATTCGTAATGGGCGACCTCGAAAACTCCCCCGTATCAATTTTGGAGAAATCGAATAAAATTAAATTTTTTTGTCCGCCATATTGAATTTTTTAAAAATAATTTAAGATTTGTTACATGTAACACACAAGACCTCGAAAACTCTCCCATACCAATTTTGGAGAAAATCAAACAAGATTAAATATTTTTGTGCGCCATATTGGATCCGCCATATTGAATTTTAAAAAATAATTTAAAATTCGTAATGGGCGACCTCGAAAACTCCCCCGTACCAATTTTGGAGAAAATAGAACAAAATTAATTTTTTCGTCCTCCATATTGGATCAGCCATATTCAATTTTTTAAATATAATTTTGGATTCGTCATGTGCAACCCCGAAAACTCTCCCGTACCAATTTTGGAGAAAATTGCACAAAACTAAATTTTTTTGTCCGCCATATTGGATCCGCCATTTTGAATCTTTTAAAAATAATTTCAGATTCGTTGGATACCACCCCAAAAATTCCTCCATATCAGTTTTGGAGAAAATAGGACAAAATTAATTTTTTTGATCGCCATATTGTCAGCGTCATCTTGGATTTTATTGCACCAATTTGATCCAAAAAAATATGGGACCACCGCTGCAACTTCCTGAACATAACGTAAAAAATTTCATTCAAATCGGTGCCGCCGTTCCGGAATAATCGGTGTACATACATAAAAAACATACATACTCGACGAATTGAGAACCTCCTTTTTTTAGAAGTCGGTTAAAAAATAATAATTTTTACCCTTCAGCTCGCAGACTATAAAGATATCGGCATCTGCAAAAAGTAATTTTAAAGGTTTTTTAATTTTCTGCAAGGTAGTTACCATTTTGTTGAAAACACTTCAATTTGATTCGTAAGCGAAACTGTGCCAAAATGAGCATTTTTTTACCTTTAATTGTTAATAACTGAAAAATCACACCTAATCCACTGAAGAAAAAGTATACGTTTTATTCCTGTAGGCCTATATTACTTAAAAATCATGCTCTTTTGCTGAATGATCGAGTGTCCCGGCAAAAATGTTACTTCTCTGTACTAACTACCATTACCCGCTCTTTCCCTACCTAATTTCTTTAAGTTGTCCATAAGCTAAACACAAATTCAGTAATTTCAGCAATATTTCTAAATGCGGACTGCTAAGAATCATTTTCAGAAATTCTTTCAATGCACCGCATTGTTGGTACATTTTCTAAATGCCCCCTTTCATTATAACATGAAATTAATTTGAATAGGCTGAAAATGTTACTGTACTTTTGTCCGCTAGTGTATACACCTAATGATATAACTCGTATACCAATTTACATCAAATTCAATGCAGCAGATTTAGCATAATAACAAGTCACGAAACACGGTGTTTTATTGGAAAAACGGCACTTCAAAACAGCAATTAAAAGTTCCATCCATCCCTCTTGCACGTTATAGAAAATACGGCAAAGTTTTATCCCTGTCACTTGCGTCCTGAATAAATGAAAATTCTTGGCTTGGCGCACTACGGCAGGCAAACACTTCAACTAACTTTGATTAACTTTCGGAAAGTTGAGTTTTGCTGTTTGGGCCCCATGTACGTACACATGAAGTTCATGGAAACTTAACTATGGAATCTGTTTGTTGATGTTCGCTATTAATATGTATTTTGACAACAACATAGTTATGTTGTTAAGGAGAGTAAAGAACATCCTCGCCCTTGGCGATTAAAGTGTATACAATGAGGTATCAAATGGGTGCAAATATCTGGATAAGGAACATGCACCTAATGAAGGTCATTACTCATGATTAGGTTTCGACAATTTTGGAAATTTCCAGAGGTGGCCTGTAAGCTACTTTCACTAGTCAGTAGAAAAAATTTCAGACATTTCGGGGTAATAGGTAGTAACTATTAACGGTTTTAAGAGGGATATATACAAAATTATCTATAAAAGCTAATACAATCCTAGAAAATGAGGAAGTGGAGAAAGCCTGGGAAAAACTGAAAAGAAATATACAAGAGAGCGCCAGGGAAGCGATCGGAACACGAACAGTTAGCACGAACAAGCGAAGCAATACAAAACCATGGTTCACAGAAGAGGTGAAAATACTAGCAAAAGAAAAACGACAAGCATTTACAAAATACTTACAGCACAAAACAAAAAACCATTTCGAAGAGTACAAAACGGTGAGAAACAGAATCAACAGTCAAATAGCTCAACTGAAGAAAGAATACTGGGAAAAGTATTCAAAAGACATGGAACACGACCTATATGGCGGACAAAACAAAATATGGAACATGCTGAGGAACAGAAAAAAACCAATCAATGAATACGTTCAACCAAGTCCAATCGACAGCTAACAATGGGTCAGCCATTTTAAGGACTTACTCCAGGCACCAGCTACAGAAAACAACGTAGACGAAAACCAACAAGAAAGCGCAGAAGTAACAGATGTTAACATCAGTGAAGCAGAGATGCACCTGACAATTAAGAAATTAAAAAACAGAAAATCACCTGGTACCGACCAAATTACGAATGAGATGCTAAAGTACGGAGGCCCCAGCCTTGTCACAGAGCTCACTGTTCTATTTCAAAAAATACTCCGCACAACGTCAGTAACCAACGAATGGCGAAAAAGCATCACAATTCCGACCCACAAAAGAGGATCAAAGAAACAACCCGAAAACTACAGGGGAATCAGCCTACTAAACAGTTCAGCCAAATTATTAACCAAAATACTGTCACAACGGATCGTAGACAAGTTAGAGGCGTGCGAAGAACAGCAGGGCTTCCGGAATAACCGCTCTACTATCGACGGTATATTTATTATCAGACAGCTGGTTGAAAAATCTATCGAATACGATAAACCGCTGTTCATTTGTTTTGTGGACTTTACACAAGCGTTCGACCGAGTCAAACTAGAACACATAACAGAACCACTGCGAAGAAAACAAGTAGACGAAGCAATCATACGCACAATACTCAAACTGAATTCCAAAAACACCATGGTAATTAAAACAAATAACACTCTAACAGAGGAAATCCCACTATCCATAGGAATAAGACAGGGTTATAGCCTAAGTCTAACACTTTTCAATGTAATCATGGACGAAATCATTGATGAGGTAAAAAGCACAAATATTGGGTACCCAATGGGACACAACACCGTTCAGATTATATGTTGCGAAGAAAACAAGTAGACGAAGCAATCACACGCACAATATACAAACTGAATTCCAAAAACACCATGGTAATTAAAACAAATAACACTCTAACAGAGGAAATCCCTCTATCCATAGGAATAAGACAGGGTGATAGCCTAAGTCCAACACTTTTCAATGTAATCATGGACAAAATCATTGATGAGGTAAAAAGCACAAATATTGGGTACCCAATGGGACACAACACCGTTCAGATTATATGCTTTGCAGACGATGTTGCCTTGACAGCAGATAGCGAGGACAACTTACAAAGAATGCTTTTCCATCTCAATCGAACAGCCAAACAATATAATATGAAAATATCTGTGGAGAAAACCAAAGCAATGGTAATAGCAAAAGAACCGGTAAAATGCAAACTAATGGTTGATGATAAACATATCGAACAGGTTGGGAAGTTTAAATACCTGGGAGCACATATAATAAGTAACAGGGCAGTAACGGAAGAAGTACGCACACAAGCCAACAAAGCGGCCATGATATCAGGCCAACTAAGAGACATAATCTGGAACAATAAACATATGACGATTGAGAGCAAAGCAAGAATTTACAAGGTCTGTGTAAGACCGATACTGATCTTCGGCGCAGAAACAAGAAATGAAACAACAAAGACAAAACAAATTATGAGAACCACAGAAATGAAAACGCTGAGAATGATCACGGGAACAAGTTTAAGAGATAGAATAAGAAACGCAAAAATACGCGAGGACAGCGGAGTGGGGGATGTTGTGAAGTGGGTTCAAAACCGTCATAGGCAGTGGAAAGATCACGTGGAACGAATGGACGATGACAAACTAGCAAAAACCGTGATGAGAGAGAAACCAAACACCAAACGGCCGCCTGGACGGCCCCCCAAAAGATGGAGAGACAGCTGAATTTTGACCTCAAATGAGGATCGATGAGGCATTGTGTAGATAACAGAACTTGGTTCTACCTAGAAAAAGAAGAAGAAGAAGATCTATGATAGTTGACGATGGTTAAATACAAGAGTTTAAAACATCCAAAGATGGGTTTGTAATTTTAGAAACTCAGGTATTGAATAGACTAGTCAACAAACACAGAAAAAAAATTGCGATTGATGTTATAATGGCTGTTCGTGGGACTTTAAAGCATCCTGATTGCGAATTCAACAACGAAAATTTTCCACTACGTATAGATTTTGATCTATAGAATATATCAGTTATTTTTTTGTGAGGAGTTAGGTTTTTTGGTATTGTTATGAATGATGGCTTTACCCAGTCTGGTTGTATTTTGCCGGAGTTATATATCTTATTGAATAGTAATGTTACCAAGTCTAGGCTTTTGTTTTCATTTTCTGCGATGAATTTAAGTATTTTGACGTTGATTTTGTCAGGGCCAGTAGCTTTTCCATTTTTCTGTATTTTTGTGGCGTGAATAAATTGTCGTTTAGTTATTTCTGGAACTTTTTCATTTATTTGCTTGTCTGTGGGTGGTGGATCACAGGGTCTATCATTTTCGAAAAATATTTGGATGTATTCTTTCCATCTCACAAGTTTGTCATCTGTCCCCAGAATTACTTTGTTATTAATATTTCTTAAAATTGTTTCCTGCAGCTTTCTGTGTCTGCCTCTCATCTCTTTTATCTTTCTTGTAAACGTTAAAGATGTCATATTTTTCGTGAAGTTATTCAATTTCTTGACACTTTGCTGACATCCAATTTTCTTTGGCCTCTCTGCACTTTTTCCTAATAGTTTTATTGAACTGTTTGTATTTTGTTAGGTTTGGTTTGTGTTTTTATCTTTCATTCATGAGGTCCAGGATTTCTTGCATTATCCATTCTCGTTTTTTGTTGTTTTTCGTGAATCCGATATATTCTCCTTGGATTTTTGTTATTTTAGTTTTCAAGCTCTCCATATTTCGTCAACGTCTTCTCTCTGAACCGATTCTCTTATCGTTTCCATTTGTTCTTCGTTCCTAAGTCTTATTTCTTTCTTTCTGATAAGGTTTTTCAGTTGCGCGACATCTATCTTCCTTGCTAATTTTCCTCTCTCGACTTTCAGAAATCTTTTGAGTTTAAAGTCACTTACAACTGGATTGTGATCGCTTTAAATATCTGCTCCGGGATAGGTTTTTACGGATTTCATGTATTTCTTAACGTTTACGTAGAGCAAAATAAAATTAATTTGATTCCTGGCAATTCTATTCTCTCTGTCTACAGGTGATCTCCAAGTATATAGCCTTCTAGGATGCTGTTTAAAGAAGGTGTTGGCTATTAATAAGTTAATCTTTACGCAGAATTGTACAAGTCTATCTCCTCTGTTGTTTCTTGTGCCAAGACGCCTTGTTAGTTTTTTTGGTTTGATATATGTAGCCAAGAAAGAATTAAATTCATCGCATTCGCAATCAGGCCGTTTCTAGAAAATATGTAGTATTTCTATTTAAAGATGCCTTAGTCTCAGGAACATGGGATAATCTTCGGTTAAAATAAGGAACAAAATCGGTCACTAACCTTGAAAAATTGCTGAGTTACATGGTCCAAAAAAATGTTTAGTGATTGAAAATATATATATATATATATATATATATATATATATATATATATATATATATATATATAAATATATATATATATATATATATATATATATATATATATATAATAATCGAAAATAACTGTTTAAAGGTGCCTATAAATATGGCGAGTCGAGAGCGTGATGAGCTTGCAACGAACTGATCTTTGTCGGTTCGAACCCTTCTTCGATGCCCGGCGCCAAAAGAGATTTCTGGCGTCTGGACGGTGTAAACCAATAAAGGATAAAGAAAAAAAATATTCAAGTTTTGATTATATTCTTTACTAGCGACCCGCCCCGGCTTCGCACGGGTGCAATGCTGATACTAAATACACTACAGAAAAACTGTGACTATTTATTTTATTTTTACAACAATTATTACATCGGCCTCCGACGCGCTATTTATAGGCACGCTGCCGCCGCCCCGGTCGGCCAGTACCGCCGCAAGCGCTACTTCCCGCAATTTTAAATCTGTAATATCTTCGAAAATATTCATTTAAATCTTGTGCTGTAAAGGACCATATAGATCTATATTAAATCAACAATGTATTTAAGCTATTTAATTGGATAAGGATTAATGCTGTATTGGTTAAAATCGCTTCAAAATTTGCCATTATTTGTCGTAAAAAGTAAATGACAAAAAAATGTTATTGTGGGATATCCATGAGAGATAGACATATACCATCGCGGAGTTTTCTGTAGACCTTTTCAATGTGTACAAATAATTAGTACATTATTTTGATAAATCTAGTAGGGTTCAGCCTGCGTTTGCAATGTAAGCGGAAAAAAATATGATAATTAACGACATCACATTAGAAACCTCAAAAATAACAGTATTTCTCCACTATTTAATGGATGTTATTATACATATAAACCTTCCTCTTGAATCACTCTATCTATTGAAAAAAACCGCATCAAAATCCGGTGCGTAGTTTTAAAGATTTAAGCATACAAAGGGACATAGGGACAGAGAAAGCGACTTTGTTTTATACTATGTAGTGATATTCCGAAATGAAATGTAGTTAATTTTTTCTTATTTTCCAAATATTTAATAATGAATCCCGAAATCAGCTTATATGGGGTTCAACATAACTTTAGTGCCGGGACAGGTTGCTAAAAATGCACCTACTTTTTTCAGGAATGTTATTTTCTAATTATCTTTAATATTTCAAAGTAAAAAGCGAAATTTAACCATTTTGTTTACTAGTTTGTTAGGCGATAATTGTCGCGGTGAGTGTGGCTTCATCGATGCGAACTTCAATTAAGTTGTTCTTTAATAACATAGTGAATGCCGTTTCACCAGTCCTCGCTGATAATTTTTTTAATGTATTAAGAAATTAACGTATTCCTTATAGTTTACATTTTGGGTTATTCCGAGTTACGAATTAGTTGTGCCCATGTAAGTTTAATGGATTTTAATTAATGTGTTCGAAGCACAACATTTCCATGTTTTTCAGCCCATTCGTCTATCACATGTTTCTTAAATGGCCTTTCTTTCTCGTGCGCAATTTTTACAAGTAAACTGTTCATAAAGGAAATATGTTTTTTTGATAACCAATCTGTAATATCGCCTTTTCAACTATGTTATTGGCAACTTTTCCACCAGTCTAGAATGATAACTGGCGTTATTCAAAACTATATAATACAGAAATTTCACCAAAATCCCTTCGTTACATTTTGAATATATGTTAAACAAAACAGAAGCAGTCATTTTCAAAAGAAAAATATATTATCAGCATCCCATTTCCATATGGCACACGCACTCGAAATTTTTTTCTCGTTGGTTTCTGAAAATTTTCTGACGCAATTTCATTTCACACATTTACTTCTTTTCTTCTCTAAAATTTTTGATCATTACTCACAAATTTTGGAGTTATTTTCAGATTCCTCTATTTTCCTCCGATCACTCCATATTCACTTATGAACAACTTTTAATCAATTAATGCTAAGTACTAAATAAATTTCATTTCATTAACAAAAAAATAAGAAAATCTCGTGTCTTCAGTCTCACTGCAAAGTAAATTTTTTCGAAAAAGCGTGTCATAAACCCGTCCCACTAGATAAAAAAACTCTTTGAATTCGCACCAAAAAACCGACAGAAAATGGATCGCTGCGTGTATCGGTCGATCTACTCGAAAACAATAGAAGTATAAAAAAATTGACTTCTTGTGACCCAACTGCATTTATTACCTCTTTTCAAATTTGCCGACGATGGCCCTCGATAACAATGGAAATCGGCAAAATTTCAAAGGAGTCTCGTTGGAAGTTCGAGGCATACTCGACATGCGCTCGACTCGCCATATTTATACGCACCTTAATAATCCAAAAAGCTAACCCATGTAACAAAAAAAAAAACAGGATTCAGTAATCTGAAAATTTCTGAAGCCGTTGGCACGTGTAACATGGAAATCATATACTTTACTAAAATTGTCGACTATAATAAAAAATATAGAATGTAATCACCTAATATGGATGTAGTTTGATTAAAACAAATGTTAAGACATAGAGATGATCACTGATGTCCTATTTAGCAGGGCTAGCAGGCTATCAATTTACTAGACTTCTCGACATGAATATATTAAGAGGTTAAATGCAAAAGTACTTATAAAGAAAACCTTGATGACTTGATTAAAGACGAGGCCGTTAGGTGGCGTGAAGCGTACGATCTCTTGCGAATTTAAATTGAACAGGAATAAAAATGAAAAAGAACCAGTTACAAAAGTTTGAAAATTCGTTCCAGATCGAATCATGTATTTTTTTTGTGTTTACTGCAGTTGTTTTGCCAATACTTTCATTAATAATGTCATGTTTGAAATATTTCCTAATTCAATGTTAGCCGGCCAAAATCCGTTAATTTACTGGAACAAATCAGGGAACATGTAAATCAGTAGTAATCAGCGGATCTAAATCGTACAACTTCCGAATTTTGTTAACACAGCCTACTGGTAATGAGAGAATGTGTGTTTTAATCCAGTGGGAACATATTTTAAGTTATTTACTTAGGTTATGTCAATTCTGGAAACAATGTCGTCTGAATCGATCAACAAATTAAATGATATATATCTTTTTTTCCGAGTTTTAAATAAGTATTATGATCTATCTAGGATGGTGGTTTTCGACCTTCGTTTAATCGCATCTTTTTTTCCTAACAGAGAATAATAGAACAGTCTATATTTTTAGGCGTGTCTATCAATAATATTGGGGTATGACTAAAGTGACCTGAATTTTTTGGACAGAAAACGGACGAAATGGAATGCACAAGAAAATATTCCCAAGATATTTGCCATTTTAAAACATTTAATGCAAACTAATAATTGAATATTGTTTCTTGTATACAGCGTAAATAATATACAAATAAAAAGCAAATACTTTAATAAAATACATACTTTATATGGAGCACTAAATTAATATAAACGAATCAATAAAATTTTTATAAAAAAAAATGGAACCGACTTCTAAAAGTGTGCTAAAAAATGAAAAATAACTATACATTTTTATATGAAATTGAAATTTTTGAAGTCGGCGCCAAACTAATACCTGCCGAAATGTAATTTGCATAAACAGATTAAAAATACTTTATTTGTAACTGCTTTCTTACCATAATTTGTATATATTAGTAGTTATTTATTTCATTTAGAAATAATTTGGGGCCGACGTTAAAAATTTCAATTTCATATAAAAATGTATAGTTATTTTTTACTTTTTAGCGCACTTTTAGAAGTCGATTTTTTTATAAACATTTTATTTTTCAATTTTTAGTTTTGAATTCATTATGATATCCATAAATTATTTGAACTAAGTACTAATCGAGATTAGTGTATCTCGCAATGACTCTAAAATGGTAAGAAAGTACACATTTTATCCAAAGTTATAAATCACCCTAAAATGAACCAATAAAAATTCCTTGCTTCTTAAAGTTCTCCAAATACCAGTGAAATTGTATCAAACAAATATTCAGTCTGTCATAGTAAATCCACCATCTTAAATTTCAAATTAATTTTCGATTGGTAATATAGGCCCCAAAATGAGAATAGACTGAAAATCGCAGAAAGAAGAATGCTTAGAGGGATATACGGACCGGTCAGGGACAACACCACACAGCAATATAGAACGAGAACAAACAAGGAATTGGAGGAACTATACAACCAACCAGATATAGTGAAAATAATAAAAGCAGAAAGATTAAGATGGACCGACCATGTTATGAGACAAGATCAACGTATCGTCAAGTTGGTATGGGAAGAGAACCCAGAAGGAAAGCGGCCGCTAGGAAGACCAAGGATGAGGTGGAGAGATAACGTTGCAGCAGACTTACAAACCCTAAACGTCGAACGCGCGGAGGAACTGATGATGGATCGCAGCAAATGAAGGCAAATTGTGAAGTCAGCAAAGACCCACCCCGGGTTGTAATGCTAGAGAGGGAGAGAGAGAGAGAGAGAGAATATAGGCCCCAAAACCTTCCAATATAGTTGTTTAAAGAACCCGAGATGTAAATTTCTTAGCTCGATATATTTTATACTGCATATTGAGTTTGTATACGCCTCAAGAACCCCACAATATCAATTTTAGACAAAATCGGAATGTGTAAAATTTTCTGTCCCACATATTATATCTTATCAACCTAATAATAGTAAAAAATTATCTTAATATTCGTAATACATGACCCCGAAAACCCTCTAATACCAAATCTGAAAAAATACGAATAAGCTAAAATTTTCAACCCAACATATTGCATCCGCTATATTCAATTTCAAGAAAATTATTTTAAGTCTTAATCTAATCTAAATCTAAACCCTTCAAAGACCCCTAGTACCAATTTTTGATGAAATCCGGAAATTAAAAATTTCTAAACCGTCGTATTACATCTGACCCATTAGATTTTCTTAAAATAATTTTATATTCGCTATTTACATCTTCAAAAAACGATTCAGTCCCATCTGTGAACAAAATCGAAAAATGTAAAAGTCTTAGTCCGCTACATTGGATTCGCCATATTGAATCCTGAAAAAATACTTCTAAATTCATAATTTACACCCTCAAGAAACCCCTATATCAGTTTTGGAGAAAATCAAAAAATGTAAAATTTTTAGGACGCCAAATTGAGTCCGCCCCCGATTGGGTATTTCAAAAAATATTTTAAATTTTCAATTAACACTAACAAAAATCCCCCAATACTGATTTTAGACAAAGTCGAGAGAGGTAGAATCTTTAATACACCATCTTGGATCCGCCATTTTTATTTTTTTTTTAATAATTTCAGATTCGTAAAGAGCGATCCCAAAAACTCCTCCATGGAGAAAATCGGACAAAAATTGATTTTTTCGTCTGCCATATTAAATCCGTCATATTGAATTTTTTTTAAATAATTTCAGATTCATTATGTGCCACCCCAAAAACTCCCCTGCACCAATTTTGCAGAAAATCGGACAAAATTTAGTTCTTATCCGCCATATTGGATCTGGATATTGAGTTTTTTGAAAAGGTTTTGGATTCGTTATGTGCGACTCCACAAACTCCCCTACACCGATTTGAGAGAAAATCAGACAAAATTATATTTTTTGTCCGCCATATTAGATCCGCCATATTGAATTTTTTAAAAATAATTTAGGATTCGTTGTGTAAGACCCCGAAAATTCCCCCATACCAATTTTGGAGAAAATCGGACAAAGTTAATTTTTTTGGCCGCCATATTGTCAGCGCCATCTTGGATATTACTGCACCAATTTCGTCCAAAAAAATATGAGACCACCGCAGCAACTTCCTGAACATAACGTAAAAAATGTCATTTAAATCGGTTCCACCGTTCCGAAGTAATCGGTGTACATACATAAAAAAACACATAGTCGACGAATTGGGAAACTCCTTCTTTTAAAAGTCGGTTAAAAATGGAAATGCACTTTTCTGAAGAACAAATTTGCTTTAATACAGATGGTGATAATTTTAAATAAGAGTAAAACTCTGGACAGATTTTATTGACGTGTTCTTTTAAAATTATAATAGCTTTAAGCACTGATACCTGTAACTGCGTCTACTCTGCTCATTATTTAACATATATATCAGTTGGGAGTACTTTCCCGATTATTCTCGGAGGAACGTCACGCTGTCCGTTTAAAAACCTGTCTCTGGCACATTTCTTCAAGAGGCAACGACCTGTCTTGATTGGTGTGAATTACCCGACTAGCTTGCTCCAGTTAGAATTTGACCGATATAAGGAGATATATTCAGCGTCTTTCTACTAATTACACCGCATATCTTGCGTGTTGTCAAGCTTAAATAAACTATTAACAATTTATCACCTAGTTTAAAGACTTACTTGTTAGGAACTATTCTTCTAGAACTTTTCCTAAAAAGAGTCTTTTATTATAGCCTGTATCAGTATAAATATTTCCAACAGGAATTACAAGAGTAAATTTCATCACGATGCGTAATCTCCACGACTTTATCTCTCCCTAAATCCACCCCTGTTTAGTCCAGGAACTTTTATAGGGCTGCTAAAATTAGGTCAAGGAGCGCATAAACCGCCAACATTGTATCAACGCCACAACGAACGTCCTGATTTATTATCCTTAAAGGACATTCCAGGACTTGCTTAATTTGTTAAATCTCTTCTTGAAACTTGCCACATATTTTCAAAATTCCTGAAAGTTTGCCGAGATTCTTCGGTGGAAAATGAACGGGCTTTTCCGGCGTTGTGATTTTGATACTCGATAAGTACTGTTGCATTAAAATTCTTTAGATATTTAATTAGGCTGAACATTCTGTACTATACAGAGGGTTCAAAGTGGAGAGAAGTGAAAAGAAGAGGGATGATTAAATTGGAGCAAAAAAAAACAGTGGATGACAGAGAAAATTCTATACAACAGTCCAAAAACAGAAATAATCGGAAGTATAAAGAAACCAATGAAGTTAGAGGGGATATGGAAAACTACAAAAATAGGCTAAATACCAAAAAGATTATCCCAAAATGCAGAAAATAAATGTCATAAATTGACATCAAGTGGCTACGTGGAGCAAATGTAGAAAGAAATTTGATAGTAAATTTGTTGTTTCAGGTTGGCAATATGAGAAGCAGAAAACCAGAACTGGATTTGCGAAAGTAGGGATCGGCGCCCCGACATATTCTTTGTGTTTAATGTGGCCGTTTGCTATCGTCCTCGACACTTAAAATTCTTTTGATTTTTTTTTTGTGCCGTGCAGAGACATTACTTAAATTTCGAAATTTATATTTGTGTATGTTATCAAGACATTTGTGCAGACTTTTAATTTATAACAATTAATCAATGTATGGTATTGTTTTGAAAATCCCATTAATTCATTATTTTCAGTAAATACAATTTTTATATTTTGATAATTATTTACATTACGGTAAATCTAGGAAATGACGTTTCTTGTGAAAAATTCGATACTTACTTCCTTTTCGAGGTCGTAGAAAA
This sequence comes from Diaprepes abbreviatus, assembly GCA_034092305.1. NCBI lineage: Eukaryota > Metazoa > Arthropoda > Insecta > Coleoptera > Curculionidae > Diaprepes > Diaprepes abbreviatus. The sequence goes on along the minus strand of JASJET010000323.1, from coordinate 1,083,366 downwards.
CGATTTTGGCTTTGGTTTTTCACTATTTTTCCTCAGTTTCCCACAAGACTCGAAAAACGCCAAGCATTACTTCATCAAGCACTTTTAATTCTGTAATATATTTCAAACTATTTTTGCACAAATTTTAGTGAATAAGTTTAGAGAAACTCGTATTTTCAACGAAAATCGAAAAATATGTACCGGAAAGCCTATCGACTCCCAGACTCGCGAAAACGACTAATATTCGTTTAACACGTTGCCAAATGTAAAGTATTTTCGTGGTATAAACTATAAATTTTGTCCATCTCAGTAAACAATATAGCTCAATTTTTGTCATGTTTTGTACAGTATTTGGGAAAAATTAATTTTAACCACTCAAAATTTTTGGTTAGTTCAGGTTTAGCTTGATTTTGATTAATTTGTAAAATTGAAACTAATCCGAACTAACCTAAATTGACCGAGACTTATTCTTTCGTAATATAAACTATAAAATTTATCCATTACAGTTAACAACATAGTTTAATTTTTACAATGTATAAAAAAGGGTAAAATTAATCTTAACCATTCAAAATTTTTGATCAGTTTTGGTTAGTTCAGGTTTAGCTTATTTTTAGTTAGTTTGAGAAACTAAAACTGACTTGCACTAATCTAGATTTATTAATTAAAAATGTTATTGTCCAGCAGAGACTACATTAAGGCAAGACAACCTATGAAAGAAAATAATATATGTGAATTTCACAGAAATTGTATTGACAATCTGGCAACAGCTCTAATTTTTCAAGTTTTAGGAACCAGTCACACCAATATTTAATGGCAATAGCCAATTTGTTTTGATTTGTTTTTTGATAATTCTTTTTAATTTCCAATAAAAATGTGCAAATTTATGATTTTTTATATAATACACAGGCTTCTATCAGTGTGAAATTTGTGATCGCATCAAAATTTTAACGATTTAATACAAAAAATTGAACCTAAAGTGAAAAGTATTTTTCACTGTTTTTCGCAAAACTGAGGGAAAATTATAGAAAACAGAGGTCAGAATCGTGTTTTACGACCTCAAAATAGAGGAAAGCACAGAAAGTTTTTCAAAAAAACGTTGTTTTCCTAGATTTTCCATAATGAAAATTTTTACCCAGAGAATTTTATTTAAACCTATTTTATATCAGTATTTATTTTAATAATCCTTTAATAATGAACTCTGAATTGTAATTTTTTCCAATATACTAACGTAGTAAAAGGTTGCTCAAGTCCAGTCCTGTCCCCTGACCTGCTGCGCAAGTACAGTATAACCCCTTTAAGGGGAATACAGCTTTACATGCCGGGCCGAATTTTTTTTTGGGGATTTCCTTTCCTTTTACCCCCTCCAACTTCCTTGGAAGAAACAAACAGTGACAGTTTTAAAACATAAAAAATAAAGGAACTAACTTGCAATAATAGAAAAAGAAAACAGAGTATACTCAAGGATGCAAGCGGAAAAATAGTCTTAAAACAGAATGAATTCTTTGGAGACCATAGAAGAGAACAAATGAAAAATTGAGGTATAGGACAACGAAATTTTCGAAATATTGCCAAAATAAATAAAAGCAGTCCTAAAAACAGCAAAAGATGAAAGATATTGGTCCAGATCAAATTCCATTTCAAATTTTTAAATGTATGTATGACGACACCTTGGATATTCTGCTAGATTTATTCAACACAATGTATAAAACAGGAGATATACCAGACCATAGCTAATCTACACCTTTTGCGCTATCCCCAAAAATTGCAAACACTAAAAATGCAGTGAATACCAATGGTGGTTCCTCAGAGGAGGCAACCCAGGTTAAGCCTCCCCACATATATTTGAGCATATTAACCTAAAACGACAATAAATATTGCATAATTATTATAAAATGTTATTTAAAATAATAACAATTTTTACTTTTCCCATGATATAATATTTGACTCATCACTGTTATCAAAGAAACGTCAAGCTGTGTTGCCATCGTTAGTGCTGCCTAATCCTTTCTTTGGCATGTCAACAAGAAGTCCTAATCTTTCTCCTTAAAGGCCTATTGGATGGTAGCCTTTGTCTGTGCTTTCACCTCTTTGTCTTTCTGCTTACGGGCTTACCACTTCTGTATGTCACGTTGATACGACAAATACAAGCAGCATTCGTAGAATCGAATACATGCATGTAGAGTTATCAGTCGTAGCTTGAAATACGCTGTATTTACTGGGACACCGTATCAATGTTCTTGAACTGAGATGTTGTTGGGCAGAGGTAACAACGTTGGACCGATTTTGTTCCAGCCAAAGCATTCACCTAGTCGTCTATCATTGTCATAGATACGTTGTACTATACTAAAGCTGGGGTGGCTAAGAGAACTCTTTTGTATGGTGCAAATTGTAAAGTTCGAGTTCATAATTTTCTGTTTTCTTTAAATACTTTTTTTCGGTTTCCTTCATAAATTTAAATTTCAGAGGCCCGCAATTCATAGTAGAGGAGGGTTTGGAATTGTACAACACAATCTGTTCTTGTTGAGTTTGCGTGTTAATATCTGCTAACTGAAGTGTGTAAGAGAGGTTAGGAATAAGTTTGTATCAGAAATATTCGGATCAGTGAATTTCATTTTGTACTGGCTCTAACCTGACGTTCCATCGAAGCCCCATTTGCAAATGAAACTCATATGTACAAATCTAATTTATCGACTTGTTCAAGGGCGTCTAATTGAAGCAATAGAATTCGATCTACTGTATGATCCAGTAAGCGTTGGAATTTAACCTCGGCTTTTGATTTAGTAGATGTTAGATGATCGTCATGAGGATAACATGCTTTGTTTGTATTTTACGCACCAAAGTACAGCGGAAATATATTATTGTCTTTCTTTTTTGCCCAATTTCGTAATCGTTGATATTTGTCTCTTGACAATACAATGTCAAATAAGAGGACTTCATTAACATTAAGTAAGTTCAGAAAAAACTGGAGAATCAGCGGAATTGCATGGAAATCGTACCCTTTACATTAATTCTCATTGTTTTGTTTTTTGTATAAAGTTAATAAAAAAAAACTTAAATAGCGATTTTTAATTAAATACATGCCTCCTGAAAAAGTCTCCATTTTAAAATGTGGAGATTAAAGTACGCAAATCAGAAATAATTGACATAAACGACGTACAAATGTTCTCGGACTACTAACTGGGCCCAACGCTCCCACAAAACTGCCTTTGAGCTGAAACGAAACCTTAGAAAGAAAAGACTGACCGTTCATATTACCGAAATTTAATAGAAACATTCCTATAACTAATGTTCTAGTTTAAATTTTTTAACTAGAAATCTGTTTATATTTTGGCCACGTTTTCTTAATTCTGACCCACTAAGCCTTTCGGGTTAGTTCGGGACATACGATTATCGGGGAACGCCTACGCGGCATATTACTCCCTCTAACTTCCGTGCGACACGAAAAACGAACAGTAGCTTAAAACGAATGAGAAGTTGCTTTTCGTCTAAACTTATAAGATAATCGACGTAATTTTATCTATTTGTCGTTGTTTTCCCTATGCAAATAGATATGGTTAAGTCTTCCTACTAATGTCTTAAACCCTCCCATGTCTTGGAGAGATTTGAACCAAAAATCATTTTTAAAAACTATATTTACGTCTCAAGTTAGTTGCTTAATAGAAACTTTGACATTAGAAAATTATAGCTATCTACGCATGCTTTATATACGTTATTGAGCTATCAAGTTTCAAGTCATATTTGAAATTTTATGCATGTTAGATAACAAATTTGTGGTTCGCGGACGACATAGTTTTGTTTTCCGATAATCTCAAAGAGATATGTACAATGTTACATGAACTTCAGCTAGTGTGCTCCAATGTGGGTTTTAAAATAAATATATCAAAAACAAAATTTATGACCAATCTGGTACCTAGTGGAAATATCAATATTGGAGACAACGAATTGGAGCTTGTGGAAAAATACATATACCTTGGACACGACATAAAGATCACAAGAGATAATCAAACATGCGAGCTACGGAGAAGAGTAAATCTCGCATGGACAACCTATGGAAAACTTAAAGACATCTTTACAAGCGATGTATCAATTTCTTTAAAACGTAAAACATTTGACCAATGTGTGTTACCAGTTATGACCTACGGTGCAGAAACTTTGATATTGAGAACTTCTAAAACGCTGCAAATAGACCAGAGAAAGGTGGAAAGGTCAATGCTAGGTATATCGCTGCGTGACCAAGTTAGAAGTGAAGACCTAAGATGAAAAACAGGAGTTACCGACGTAATTTTCCGAATTGCCATACCCAAATGGAACTGGACCGGACATGTCGCCCGAATCAGTGATGGAAGGTGGACGAAGAGATTACTCGAGTGGAGGCCGAGATTAGACAAAGAAGTAGAGGAAGATCCCCTAATTGTGGGACTGACGATCTCAAGAGAACTGCAACAAATTGGATGCCCATCGCTCAAGATAAAGCACAATGGACAAGAATGAGGGAGGTCTATGTCCAGCAATGGACGCAAAGGGCTGGATGAAGAAGAGTAAAAGATGCTTCATCTCTCCCGGACTCCCCCTAAATTTGGCTTTGATAAAATTTTTATTAAAAGGGGAGTCAATACAATAATTTATTTTAATAATAACCTAAAAACCATAACTCTCAGTGCAGGCAAGTGCTAATTACTTTTGCAAGTTTGGAAGGCGATTTTTCGGAAAAGTAAATAAGGATAATTTTGAAGAGGAAATTCAACGAGTTTTAAAATGTTGTGCGCCAGAATCAGTGTTGATTTAAATACTTATTTAAAAAAAAATACATATAATATATGATAAAATAAAAGAATTATAAATATATTTCAACAAGAGCTACATACTGACACTGTGAAGTGTTAGGCAACTGCGGCCGACCGTACAAATTTACAATATTTCCATTAAAATAAGTCATAAAGAACAAATACAAGGCCCTGAGGCGCACCGAGCCCGTCCAAAACACACACCTGAATGTTAATAAATGCAAAAAGCAAATTCGGTATATTATACTGGTACATTATACAACAGTGGCGGCGTGATAAATATTGTTGCTGTGTCTAGAAATAGGAAAATAAAAAAAAATAACCTGAACTAACCTGAACTAACCTGAACTAAAATATCGATGTTATGTAAAATATTTCGTGACAAATTTAAAAAATCAAAATTTTAGTAAAAAATAAATGAAGCAGGGCAGATAGGGATTTCATTTATTTCTTAATAAAATTTTGATTTTTTTTTTAAATTTCGCTCTACTCCGGTGAATGCATAGATGTCGTTGAGGCTTGTAATATTTTCCAGTATGACATCGATATTGGCAGGTTTTTACTATTCTGCCAACATGCCTCGAAATTTATATTTGATATAGCAGTTATTTTCTGCGAATGTTGCTGTCGGTTCGCTAGAGATCCACTGACGATACTATGAGGTGGTCGAAACGAGTATGGAGAGAGGACCAGAAGTTTTTAAAAAATTAAAATTTTAGTAAGAAATGAAGAAATCTTTCTGCCGCATTTAAATAGTTTGTTATATATGTAATTCTCCTTTCAGGCAGAGAATATGAAAAATATATATACAAACAGTTTATTTCCTACAAATATCGCTCTGATCCTCTCTCCATACGCGTTTCGATCACCTCATGATCTCGTCAGTGAAGCTGTATCGGACCGAGAGCACCATTAGCAGGAAATAACTGATATATGAAATATAAATTTCAAGGTATGTCGGCAGGATATTGCACCTGCCATCTACCAACCTCGATGTCAGACTGAAAAATATCGTCAGTCGAACGACATCGTTGAATCACCGGAGTAATGTGAAATTTTTAAAAAATTAAAATTTTAGTGAGAAATAAAGAAATCTTTGTGCCGTATTTAAATAGTTTGTTATACATATAATTCTTCTTTCAGGCAGGGAATATGAAAAATATATATACAAACAGTTTATTTTCTGCCAATATCGCTCTGGTCTTCTCTCCATACGCGTTTCGATCACCTCATGATCTCGTTAGTGGAGCTGTATCGGACCGAGAGCACCATTATCTGGAAAAACTTGATATATAAAATATAAGTTTCAAGATATGTCGGCAAAATATTGCACCTGCCATCTACCGACCTCTATGTCAGACTGAAAAATATCGCCAGTCGAACGACATCGATGAATCACCGGAGTAATGTGAAATTTTTAAAAAATTAAAATTTTAGTAGGAAATAAAGAAATCTTTCTGCCGCATTTAAATAGTTTGTTATATATGTAATTTTCCTTTCAGTCAGAGAATATGAAAAATATATATACAAACAGTTTATTTCCTGCAAATATCACTCTGATCCTCCCTCCATACGCATTTCGATCACCTCATGATCTCGTCAGTGGAGCTGTATCGGACCGAGAGCGATATTTGCAGGAAATAAACTGTTTGTACATATATTTTTCATATTCTCTGCCTGAAAGGAGACTTACATATATAGCAGGACCAGAAATGTATTTGCAGGAAATAAACAGTTTTTATATATTCTATTATTTTTCTCTGCCTGAAAGGAGACTAACCTAGAGGCAACTACGTTCAGATGCTTTCTTTCTAAGTTATGTTTCATAGATTCAGCACTGAGAACAGCATTGTATAAAAAACATTCGCTTGTTAGTTTATCTCTTTTGGTATGTTTTGTGTTTGTAATTGAAGTTCACCTCCTTTCAAATTTCTATATTTATTATAAAAAATACAAGTAGAAAAGTTGGTAGTTAATCTAATTGCTGAGCGTTCGATGGTCACCCCATCATCTATTGGGGTAATCGCCGGTTAAATTGCGCACGCCACTGTTCAATATCATTGCAAGTTGTAATACTGCGCATTGACATGTTATGTAAATTTGGCACGTAGAAAAACCATTCTCTCTGAATCATAATGGCGCTATTTTGCTAATGACAATTTTAATTGCAGACGACCGAGCGCGACGGGAAAACGCATGAAATATGCATTGTGTAAGAGACATTTTTGCTATTTGTTTTTAATTTTAAAATCTCGAGTCGAAAGAAACTCATGTACGTGAAAGAAAACAGCTTAATTTCTACATAGCGTCCTATATTTAAAATAAAAGACTATAAGCATTTCATTCATAAAATAATATTTAATCTGGAGTATTTCGGAACTGGAGTGGGCTAATACTCAACTCGCTGGGAAAACATGGTGGAGAGATGTTCATCACTCCCCATGCAAACAGATGACGTAATATGACAAAAAAAGATGTTTTAAAAGACAAAATTTATCTAATTAATTAAGAAAATGATTTTTTAGCACGTGGACATCGTCGAAACGTCATTGTGAATTCAAGAATGAATTTTACATTTGATAGTTGACGCTAAAAGCCTGTTTTGATAGGTAAAATTTACACTGCCCAAGAACAGGTAATCGTTCTGGGAGCGAAGGTATGAGTTCTTGAAAAGTATTATGTTATTAAGCAGAAAAAAGATGAAAAATGAAAATTATGACTCAAAACGGTCATTATAATCAAAGCAAAATGCATTTTAGATATCAAGGAAGGCGAAATTCGCACCCAATTGGACAAGTCTGATAGTAACATTCAGAGCAATGGCTAAAAAGTATCCGACTGAGAAAATTGAACAGTGGGGGACCGACTTCCATTAATTTCTAGTTGTAATAAGTAATTGTATATTACGCTGAGGTTTTCTATATCTCCTCTTTTGTTCCTGGAAAGTGGTTCGTTGTTTATGTGAACCATTTCTAGGGAGACTCTTTTATGAAAATTATTTTCTTTTGCTAGGATTTTCGGTCTCTCCAATTTCATTATATGACCCTTATTTAACACATGCTCCGCAGGAGCACAAGAAAACGCTCCTCTGTTACAATCGCTTTTAGGAGAACTTATTTTACCTGAAAGATTTCTAGAGGTTTGGCCTTTATAAACTTGGTCACAGTTTAGGCATGGGATCTGATAAATAATGTTCCAATTTTCTTTCATTGAGATAGGTGTTTTTGTTCTAGATAGCGCGATTGTTTTAATTTGTTTGGTCGCAATTTTCATGGAAGTTCCACAGTAACTGTGATGATGCAAAAGGAGGACTATGTCATCAATTCACAAGCTTTGCTTAATGACATAAAATATTAAAAAAAAAATAAACAGCAAGCCCACAACCATATTGCAAATTAAGGCTAATAAGATTGTTAAGGAATTGAAGGACGGTGGTTTCACTGATGACGAGCAGGCCAAAAAAATTTACAAATACAACTCCATTGTACCTAAGTTTTACTCTCTAACTAAAATTCATAAACTTGTTTTGTCAATGAGGCATATCGTGTCTTCATTAAACTGCCCTAATGGCCCCTTGGCAACTTACATTACTAATATACTTACATTGACTTATAATACAGATAAAAAATTTTATGTCAAGAATTCCTTTCCTTTCGGTGAATTCATTAACAATCGCCAATTACCAGATAACTATGTCATTGTGAGTTTGAGTGCTGTCTCTCTTTTTTACTAATTTACCACATGAACTAGTCCTAACAAGTCTTAAAGACCATTGGAATAATATATCTAATTTTTGTACAATGGATTAGGACACTTTCGAAAAGGTCCGCACTTTCATTTTTGATTCAAACTAATTTGTTTTTGAAAACTCATACTATAAGCAGACCTTCCGAAACTCTATGGGGAGTGAATTATCACCAATATTAGTTAATTACGTTTTAGGTGATCTTATTAAAGACTACTTAAAATACCTACCTTTTTATATCCCTTTTGTGAAGAGGTACGTTAATAATCTCTTTGGGCCCTTCCTGCACACAGAATAGATGAAACCTTGGATATGTTTAACTCATACAATTTCCATCTCCAATTCACGGTCGAAAAGGAAGATTCATCACATAGTATACCATTCCTGGACATGTTGGTAACACGCACAGAAGCCAACCTTTTAAAAACCAGGTGGTACAGAAAGCCCATGTGCTCTAATAGATTCATAAACTTTCAATCTTACCACCCTTCAAAAATAAAACCCAAACTCATACTAGGAAGGAAAAGGGGGCAATTAAACTTACTCATCCAAACTTTAGAAATGACAGCTTACAACTGCTCAAAATTCATACCCGCTTTCGATGATCAGTAAATTCTTATACAGCACACAATATAATATACCAGAGAACATTTTTGAAAGGATAAGACAACCCTCCTTGATACATACACCAACAACTCAGTTATCATTACCAGTTGAAGACAACAACGCAGTCCAGCAATCTAGCTACGTTTCTCTATATTGAGGATTTAACTCCTAGATGTTAGAAAAGTTTTCCAAAATGGAACTTCCATTAAAATTGCGACCAAACAAATTAAAAAAATCGCGCTACTCTACTCTAAAACAAAAAAAAAACCTATCTAACTGAAAGAAAACTGGAACATTAATTATCCAAATTCCCCAAATCCCAAGAATAAATTGTGACCAAGTTTATATAAGCCAAACTTCTAAAAATCTTTCAGGTAGAATAAGTTCTCATAAAAGCGATTGTAACAGAGGGGTGTTTTCTTGTTCTCTTATGGAGCATATGCTAAATAAAGGTCATGTAATGAACTTAGAGACCGAAAATCCTAGCGAAAGAAAATAATTTTCCTAAAAATGGTTCACATAAACAACGAACCACTTTCCATGAACAAAAGAGCAGACATAAAAAAACACAACGTAATTTATTTATTACAACTAGAAATTAATGGAAATCGGGTCCCCAGTGTTCAATTTTATGAGTCGGATCATTTTTAGCCACTGCTCTGAATGTTACTATCATACTTCAGTAGGATTTTGCCTTTCTTAGCCTAAAATTCATTTTCTTTTCATTATAATGACCGTTTTGAGTCATAATTTTCATTTTTCATCGTTTTTCTGTTTAATAACATAATACTTTTCAAGAATTGTTATCTCCGCTTCCAAATCGATTACCTGTTCTTGGGCAATGTAAACTTTACCTATTAAAACGGGCTTTTAGCGTCAACTGTCATGTGTCAAATTCATTCTTGAATTTAGAATGGCGTTTCGACGACGTCCACGTGCTAAACATTAGTTTCTTAATTAAAATAGATACATTTTGGCTTTTAAAACATTTCTTTTCATATTATGTTAATTTAATGTTAAGTGCTAATCACTCTGTATCTGTTGAACAAAACCTGGCATTTCATATATACTCACTTTGGTAGATCTTTTTCTTTATTTTTATTTTATAAGAATATAATTAAAGAAGGTTATTTTCTCTTTTGTAGAAGTCCTGATGAAGGGAATAAAATTTCTCGAAAGCTAGACAAACAAAAAAGAGTTTTCTTTTCTGGCCAAACATCCCTCTGACTGCAGCAAGAGTGCCTTAAACCTCTCGGTTGAGTTGACTTTTATATATATATATATATATATATATATATATATATATATATATATATATATTAAATTAAGAATGCAAAGAAAATTATGTAAAAGAAAAATCGAATAAATTGCAAAAAAGTGGTTAATTTAAAATAGCTATATCTCAACGAAATTTGATCGAAAAAATTTTTCAATAACTCGTTTAACCAGGTAAAATGTCAGCTTTCTTTTCTCTTAAGCAACACCTATACCTATATCTACCCAGAAAAAAGTTATGGACAAAAGTTTGAAAAAAAAAATTGCGAATTTTTCATTTTTTTCCCCTTTGTTTTTTCGCATTTATTTTGCAGAAAAAATAATTTCTTTGACCTCCGAAGAATACGTTTCGATAGGAAATTCAGTTCCCTACAAAAATCATAATATATGTATATTATAAAAATGCACAGTTTATGAGTTATTTGCTAAAAACTGAGAAAGTGCTGTTACTAATGTGTCCCTTATTATCTCGTTTTTTTCCTTATAGCCTAAAAACAAAATAAAGTTAAAAACTCCAAGTTAATATAACAAAAAAATATTTCCAAACGTGCTATTTTCATTCACCAAGTAGGTTTTACGTTTTAATAACCTCTTCTAAATATATAACCGCACAAACTCTATGCTGCAAAAATATTTCACCTATTTCTAAATGAAAAGAACAAATCTCCCATACTCGTAAACCCAGATAAAGGAATTTACCTTTACCGTATACACGTAAACAATAAAAGCTTGACTAGAATTACCCATTATATTTCTAGGATTTTGAATTTTGTTAGGTAAGAGCACCCCTTGCCGCCATCAGAGATAATGATTTTTTATTCTAATAAGGATAATTGTTATGAAAAATAGAAAAGTTTGAAAATACAATTTTATTTTCTTGTTTAGACGTGGGGACCTTTATTATAAGTTTTAGTACATTGTAAGTAAATTTACATTGAAATTTTTCAAAGTTATGTCGAGCAACAACAAATACATCAAAATGACGAGTATTCAAAGCATGAATATCCTCTAAAAGAGATAATCTTGTGCCCTAGCGCTAACTGGTTTAATTGGAAATATGCCAGCGGAATTAGCATCTGGAGAAAACTTATTGTTAGTAGACTACTGACTATGTAGAAATATTCGGAATGAAAATAGTAATTATGTAGTATCTTATGTCTCATTTTCTTTTTTGGAGAAAATTTTTTATTTAAGATTGGAACAAACAATTTTTTCGAGTTCTAGGAAAAGTTATTGTTTTTTAGTAAAAAGTTTTAAACAAAGGTTATGCGCTTTGAAGATACCTACAAAATGAGCTAAAGATCATTCAAATCGGATAATTTGTTTGTAGTGTTGAAAATGTACGTTTTTTTTTTAAAAAAAAAACGGAACAGCGGAAAAACAATTGTAAATTGTTTTTCTTATCTGCCTAAATGTAATAAAAGCATTTTTAAAAAGAATTTATGGATACTCGGCGACAAAATTAAACGTTAAAATTTGCGCTTGAATATCACGTTATTTTGTCGGTACATCACTTGGTTTTGGGACGTAACTTCTCGGAAAGTAAAGTAACCGTCAGATTTTATACAGAAATCGGCAGTAGTAGCAGAACTGAAGTAGTATTAAACGAGTAGCAGATCAGATCTAAGGAAAGAGAATGTTCAAGGGGAGTAACGGAATTCAGTTGCCTTAAGAAGTAGTTAACTTTCATCGCTTTTAGGATGACTGACTAGCCAAGAAGAGGTTACAACATCGACGATCTTTTAGAGGGCTGCGTTGCTGAAAGTGATGTGTTTTTTAAAATCATTTAAAATAAAGTACCTCCGAGGCCCCTGGACGAACTAATAGCTTTTACCCGGATAATTGCCAAAGGCTGGGGCGCCTGAAGACTTTAAAAATCATAAACCAATTGTAAAAAAATCGGTTTAAATACGGTGTATCGGGAGTCCTCTGGATAAAAATAAATAGTGTCTAGGTAAGATAGGTTTTATTTCCCAGAGCCCGGTACACTACAGTTCGAAAGACAGGCGATATTCGGGATGGTATACGCGAACTGATCACCGTCATAAAGATCGCGTAGCTATTCTAACTTGAGTTTCCATAACTCAACCAACAAAATAAAATTTTCTCTTTCAGTCAGAAGATTAAGAAGAAAAACTAAGAAAATTTTTTGCGAAAATTTAACGTTAAAGACATTCTAAGTTTTCGATGAAAAAAAAATAGATTGAAAAACCTTACCCTCCAGAAACATTACGCTAGTTAAATTTTACAAATTTACTTGCGGAAACCCCTTTATTAGTTTTTCGTGAAAATCTAAATTTTATCTTAATTTCTTCTTAAAAATCAGATCTGTTACCCTTACTTTTTTCGACTTTGAAAATTTATAAAATTGCATCTAAGTTCAGTTACTCAAACTTTTGTTGCGCATTTTTAAAATTTTACGATAAAGTCCAATTACATATACTTTTTCTGCGTTAAAATTTCGATGTTGAAAGTCACTGAGGATTTTAACAATAAATAAATAAATTGCGACTTACGGTGCGACTTTAGCGTTCAACTTAAGTTAAACAATTTATCGGCAAGTTAAAATAAATAAATAATTATTCGGAAAATTTAGGATCTTTGCGTTTTCAAAAATATTTGGCCACGACAAAGTATACTTGACCCTTGCCCCATACTAATTATTTTTCAAGCGATAATTGGTATAACCCTTGAACTCTTATAAAATTAAAAAAATATTTTCTTAAGTCGTCTTGAGCATCCACGCTCGCTTCCCAGACGCACAACCGCATAGCTCCTTTTTAAATTTCGGCATAAAAGTTTTCTTTTTCCAAATTTAAGACCATGGCTCATCTTCCTCAGGTGCCCTCGACAAACATCAAAAAAGATGAGGCGGCTTGGCTTTTCGCCGGGTCGAGCGGTTATGGTGGGTCCTCTCCGGCACCGCCTGCGCGGTGCCCTACCTTTCAATTTCCGGAACAACGTCCGATGTTCCAAAATTTTCAAACTAACCCTCTGCGTACGTCATCCTTTGATGCGGAGTTTATGCAATTTCCGGGATTCATTGATGATAGTAGCATAGGGTTTAACCTAATGCCAGCTAACACAGGGGCATCGGTATTTAGGCTTCACCAAACACAACCAAAAGAGACAACTCCTGGTGGAACAGCTCACGAGTGCTACAGGACAAATAATTCTCAAATATCATAAACGGTTACTAGCGCAGATGTTATGTCAAATTTAACGGCGATTGTATCAGATCATGGCACCGGCAAACCCTTAGAACAGGTACGCGAATCAGATACCGACCGACCGACGTTGCGATAGTAGTTATTGCAAAAAAAAACTGCTAAAATTGCTGTTTTTTCAATTGTTAAGAAACAGTAGAAAAATATATTGTATTAACTTTATACTACACTGAAAGAAGCCTCTTGAGGCAGTATGCAAAATGTCAAGTACAAATAATCAATAGTTTTTTGCAGAGTGAATTTGTTCATATTTTATGTTTTTTTATCGTCTATTTTCAGCGATCTAGATGTGGTACAGCGGTCTGTGGGTACGCAAATAAAAGTTACAGACTTATACTAACATTTGCAGAAAAGAATGAAATGACTTGTTGATCTTAAATTGTTTAAACAGATAAACAGAATTGGGATTCGTTTTTTCGTTATAAACAAATAGAATAGCTCTTCGACAATTGTTAATATCGAAAGGTCGATAAGTGGTCGATAAGAACAATGGTTTGGTATTGGTAAACATAGCAATAAACAAATTGTTACACTTTTATACATTTTATGCATAATTATAATTTAATCGTACTTACATGCTTTTCAAATTGCGAATAATTTGTTACAGTGGTCAACAGTATGCTATTAATTAGGAATAGTAAAAATTAGATTGATTTTTAATGTACCATTAATATTTATCGAGATGTAGCATGAAACAAATAGCAACATTTGTTGATAGTATTATTATTTTTCGAGATGCAGAATAAACTACATTTGACGATTTTATTGTAAACGATCATCTTATCGAGAATTATTGTAATATTATTTTCAAAAACGATGAAAGTAATAGGGGAGAAAATAATTATAATAATAATGATGATGTTGATGATGATGATAATTATATCAGTTATGAGAGTGATGATTTTGATGAGAGTAATAATGATGATGACCATGAGAGTGATAATGATAATGATAATTGTAATGATAATAATGACACCGATAAGGTTTTCGAAAATGAGTGTCCATCGATGTCTAAGAAATAGAGAACAGAATAAATATTTTGTATAGATTTAATCAAAAAATATGTATGTTACCAAAAAATTTTTTATATGAAAAATATTCGTCCAAAAAAAATAAACAAAAAAATTAACATGTGTTTTTCTTGTACAACCAATAATTTGGCGGCAAAAGACAATAGCAGTTTGTTTCATGCTATAACTCCATAAATATTAATGGTCCATTAAAAATCAATCTGATTTTTAAAATTCCTAATTAGTAGTATACTGTTGACATCTGTTAACATTTTTTTTTTGCAATTTTAAAAGCACGTGCAACAATTTATTTATTGCTATATTTAACAATAATTTGATTACAAAAACATATCATCCATTGTTCATAGCTCGTCGAGAAACAACAAATTAAAAAAAATAAAGATTCTACGACTAATATTCGACCCCCTCCACCGCTCATATTCTGACTCTTGGAATAGGTGCAACTTTAAACTATTGCAACATCAACAATTCTGAAATAATGGAATTGAAAACTTCTGCATATAATAATTTAAGCATCCCCCTATGAGTTCCTACTTAAACAATTCCTTAATAATAAACAACGCAGCAGCAATTAAAAAAAAACTCTATCTCAGCTTTTAGTGGTCGTACCAAATTTGTTTTCGTTTTTCAAAATATGCGCCAAAATATCACCTATCACATTTACTTATCGGCATTTCGATATCAATAATTGTAGAAGAGCTATTTTATTTGTTTACTACGAAAAAACCAACCACAACTTTTTTTTCTGTTTCAACAATTTAAAATCAACAATTAAGTTATAAACAAATTTACTGTGCAAAAATCTATTAAATATTCTTACTTGAAATTTTACACATTTGTTGTATGCAACAAGAGATTCCTTTAGTTACAGTATAAAGTTAATGCAATATATTTTTCTATTTTCTACAAACAAAAACAGCCCTTTTTGGCAAGTTTTTTTGCAATAACTAACGAAAAAATTATCTGTTTCGGATGAACCTTAGCCCATTTTGTAGGAGTTTTCAGTGCTCACAACTTTTGTTTGAAACTTTTTTACTGAAAAACAATAGCCTTTCCTAGAACTCGAAAAAACTGTTTTTCTCATCTTAATTGTAAAATAAAAAATTTTCCCCAAAAAAGAAAATGAGACATAAAATACTATATAATTACTATTATCATTCTGAAGGTTTCTACATAATCAGAAGTTTACTAACAATAAATTTCAAAATCACCTCATATGAGGCTAACTTCGCCGGCCTAAAATATGTCTTTCTAAATTTACTCAACAGGACTGCCTGAAGGTGTCAGATATATAATCAAATCCCAAAGATTACAAAAAAAAAACAGATATTTTGGAGACATTGAGGGCTAATTCTATCTTTTTATAGAAGAGCCAACAATCTATGCTGCAGTATGAGATGTTCCAATTGAATTCTACCGAATGCTTGTTGTCAGTCAATAACACGGGAGGAAGAAGCTTGTTATACGTGGCATGTCCAGAAAGTAAGTATACTGAGGCTCTCACGGTCGGAGGGATTTTTTCTTCAGCATGTTGACTTCTCCCTTCCACAACGAGACCAGTTCAAGGTCAGTACGTTGAAAACTCTCTACGCGACAGCACGTTTCGTGAAAAATGTCGATCCAATCTCCAGCCAAGTGCGAAATGCGAGCCGTCATGCGCTATCTTGTTTGAAAGGGAAAAATCTCCGGCTGAAGTTTATAATGAGGTGAAAACTGCATATGGTGATACAACTATGAATCGTACTAGTGTGTACAAGTGGTGTCGCAAATTTAAAAACGGTCGTACGTCTGTGCATGACGATCAGTTGTGACTGACGAAATCGTGGAAAAAATCGAAAATACGCTCCGTGATGATCGCAGATTGACTGTGAATGAACTTTCTGTGATGTTTCCGCAAATCTCCAGATCTCTACTACACGAAACCGTTGCAAAAACCCTCGATTATCGAAAACTGTCTGCGAGGTGGGTCCCAAAACAGCAAACAGACCAACACAAGTTGAATTAAGTGGAGACCTGACAAGAGTTTTTGAGGCTCTACAAACTTCATGAAGATGAATTTCTCCGCTCCATTGTTACTGGAGATGAAACTGGGGTTGCACACTACACGCCTAAAACCAAAAGGCAGTCTTAACAGTGGCGTTACACCTCTTCAGCCTCCGTCAAAAAGTTCAAAACCACAATTTCAACCAAGAAAATCATGGCATCCGTGTTTTGGGACTGTCAAGGCATAATTTTGAATAAATGTTTGCCTCAAGGGTAGACTATCAACTCTGCAAGATACTATGAGACCCTAAAAAATTGCGGAGGGCGATTCAGAGTAAGAGGATAGGCATGCTGACAAAGGGAGTCTGCCTGCTGCACGACAATGCCAGACCACACACGGCCAACGCCACGAAGGAACTGCTCACCTCTTTTAAATGGGATGCCCTGAACCATCCCGCGCATTCCCCTGACCTGGCACCTTCATATTACTATCTCCTCACCTCCCTGAAGCTATACATGGGTGTAAAAAGGTTATCAACCGACGAGGAGGTAAAGGGGAGGTGGAGAAGTGGACCAACGGGTTGGCAAAAAATTACTTCGAGAAAGGCATGAAAAAGTTGATACCCCGCTTCATCACCTGCATTGAGAGGAATGACGACTATATCTAAAAATAACTTATATATATATATATATATATATATATATATATATATATATATATATATATATATATATATATATTTATATGTACTAATGTAACCATATAATTTTGTTTTCAATAAAAATGTTTGTAACCTACAAAAATTCATTACACTTACTTTCTGGACATTGCTCGTATTCAGTTGACATATTAATAACATGTCCCATTACGTTCTGAAGCCTTGTTGTTCTTCGACCATTGGTATGTGGGTGTAGTAATACTGCTGTTTCTATTTCACAAGTAGCTATTTTTTGAAATTTTGAATATTGAAACAGCACATATCGCCCAGTATATGGTTGCATTTCGAACGAAAACTTGAACATAACTTCATGTTCAAAGAACAAACTAAAGAAATAACTTTAATCTGAGGAAAAACTACAACACTGTGAAAGTAAGAAACAAAGAATTATTTGAAGTTATTTCGTAATTGGCAAAGTACGGGCGAAGTTTGGGAAATTTTCCGAGGCGGGCTGCGAAAATGCGATTAGTTGGATTTAATTTTTATGGCCTTAACAAGAAAATAAATTGCAGGGTGAAATGTTGGGAACAAGGCAATAAACAGGGTCGACTCGTGGGAAATAAATATCTAAGCAGCGGCGCGGTTTATAAAAATATTTTCTTGAATCAAGAGTAAGCAGCGGTATTTCAGCCATCAAAGTATTGTAACGAACTTTATAGCGTTGTACATTTCATAGCATTAGTTTTTATTTGTAGTTTGTAGAGTTTTAGGTATATTTTCCAATGTAACGAACTTTATAGTGTTTTACATTTCATACTATTAGATTGTATTTCTAGTTTGTGCGGTTTTAGGTTTATTTTCCACGAGTTTATAATTTATTTAATTAATTTTACCTTTTGTTAATTTCCTGATGAGACGTCGATGAAAGAAGGTCTGGAACTTTTTAGTAAATTCTATTTTCTTATTTTTAACATAGAACGACTATGTTAGAAGGTCTAGAAATCGCCGGATTATTTCTTTTTCTTATTTTTATTACACTATGTAGTATGGAAATCCTTCTAGAAAATTAGGGAATCTTCCGGTATGGACCAAAAGGGTATATAGGGTCCAGATCGGCTCTCGGAGACAGTATAGTTTGAGAGCTCGTCCCCGCAACTTGAATTATTTTGACAAGTTGTCAAAGTTGTGATAATAAAGAGATTTTGTAATAATCGAGTGTGTTTAATAATACAGTGTGTGTTCAAAAATCGGCCATCCGGAAAAGTATTTTAAAAATTATGGTGTAAAGATATATGTAAATTATGAGATTGTTTAAAGATGATCTTTGATTAAAAAAATTCAAAAAAGTATTTTCTGGAATAAAATATATGAGACAATAACTACTTCAACTACTGAATATTTTAGTGCACTTAAGTTGGTAAGGATCTTAAAATTATTTAAAACAATAGTTTCTTTATTGCATATCATTGAATTTTTCTCAATAATTGGATTTTAGTTTATTACGGCAATACCAAATAAGTGAACACAGGCTTTTCTGGTTTTAGATTGTCCATGTCATATTCTTCACCATAAGTATTTGTTAGTATTTCGCCAATTTCATTAGAACACTGTTCAGTACTGTCCTATTTGTCACATACAGGTGATAAGAAATTTCTTCGTAAAGTAATAAAAATTTTCTGTTCCCGTTTTACATTTTGTCTTTCCAAGTTAAATGGAAGCAAAACCTCTTAATTTAAAAAGGAGCCAACTTTTTCTAACATGTGTTTTAAATCCCATATTTTTTTAGGGATCGCAAAACAAACAATTTTTTTCGTCAGTAAAGAAATGGGGGTATATAAATGTCTGATCAGGTTTTGAGTTTATCCAGTTATTGCAAATATTTTGGACAAGTAAAAGTCCGATAGAGAGTGTTAGAGAATTTTTTTCACTAACATTAAACAACCTCAAAATCCTTCAAAATTTCGTAATTTGCAAGCTATTTTTTCGATTTAAAATTTTGTGTTTTACTTTTTTAATCGACTTCTAAAAGAAGGAGGTTCTCAATTCATCGAGTATGTATATATTTTTTTTTATGTATGTACACCGAGTACTCCGAAACGGAGGCACCGATTTGAATGAATTTTTTTACGTTATGTTCAGGAAGTTGCTGCGGTAGTCCCATATTTTTTTGGATGAAATTAGTGCAGTAAAATCCAAGATGGCGCTGACAATATAGCGTCAAAAAAATTCATTTTGGCCGATTTTCTCCAAAATTGGTATCGGGGAATTTTCGAAGTCGTACACAACGAATCTGATATTATTTTTAAAAAAATCAATATAACAGATCCAATGTAATGGACAAAAAAATTTAATTTTGTCCGATTTTCTCCAAAATTGGTATGGAGAAGTTTTCGAGGTCGCACATAACGAATCCGAAATATTTTTTAAAAATTGAATATGGCGGATATAATATGGCAGACAAGATAAACAATTTTGTTCGATTTTCTCCAAAATTAGTTTGGGGAAGTTTTAGGGATCGGACATAACGAATCTAAAATTATTTAAAAAAAATTCAATATGGCGGATCCAATATGGCGGATGAAAAAATCAATTTCGTCCAATTTCCACCAAATTTGCATGGGGGAGTTTTCGGGGTCGCACATAACGAATCTGAAATTATATTTAAAAGATTCAATATGGCGTATCCAATATGGTGAATAAAAAATTAATTTTGTCCGATTTTTTTTTTGAAAATTGGAATGAGGGAGTTTTTGGGATCACACATTACGAATTTGAAATTATTTAAACAAAATTCAATATGACGGATCCAAAATGGCGGATTAAAATTCTACAGCTGTCGATTTTATCTAAAATAAGTATTGGGGGATTTTTGTTAGTGTTACGAACATAATTATTTTTTTTTGAAAAATTCAATTTAGCGGATTCAGTATGGCGTTCTAAAAATTGAACATTTTCGATTTTCTTCAAAACTGATCAAGAACCCTATGAATTTAAAAGTATTTTTTTCAAAATTGAATATTGTTCGGCTTTGTTTAAAAGTGGGACTGAATTGTTTTTGAGGATGTAAATAGCGAATATTTTAAGAAAATATAATATGTTAGATGCAATATGACGGTCTGGAAATCTTAAATTTCCGGATTTCATCAAAAATTGGTGCCAGAGGGCTTTGAAGAGTTTAGATTTAGATAGATTAAGACTTCAAAATTATTTTTTTGAAATTCAATATGGCGGATCCAATATGGTGGGTTAAAAATTTCATCTTACTCGCATTTTTTCATATTTGGTATTAGGGGGTTTTCGGGGTCGTATATTACGAATATGAAGTTAATTTTTTACAACTATTAGGTTGATAAGATACAATATGATGGACTGAAAATTTTACGTTTCCCAATTTTGTCTAAAATTGATATTGCGAGGTTCTTGGGGCGTAAACAAACTCAATATGCAGTATAAAATACATCTGGCTAAGAAATTTACGTCTCAAGTTCTTCAAATATCGATATTGGAAGATTTTGGGGCCTATATTACCAATCTAAAATTAATTTGAAATTTTAGATAGTGAATTTACTATGACAGACTAAATATTTATTTGACACATTTCACTGGTATTGGAGAACTCTAAGAATCAAATAATTTTTAGTGATCATTTTAAGATGATTTACAACTTTGGATAAAATGGGTACTTTTTGGTCACCTTGGAGTCATTACGAGGTACACTAATCTCCATTAGTACTTAGTTCAAATAATTTATGGATATCATAATGAATTCAAAACTGAAAATCGAAAAATAAAATTTTTGTAAATAAAATTGAACCGACTTCTAAAAATGCGCTAAAAAGTATATATAAATTCTTTTATGAAATTGAAAGTTTTGAAGTCGGTGCCAAATTTTTTCTAAATGAAATAAATAACTATTAATATATACAAATTATGGTAAGCAAGCAATTACAAATAAAGTATTTATAATCTGTTTATGCAAATCACATTTTATCGGGTAATAGTTTGGCGCCGACTTCAAAAATTTCAATTTCATATAAAAATTTATAGTTATTTTCACTTTTTAGTGCACTTTTAGAAGTCGGTTCAATTTTTTCGATAAATATTTTATTTAATACTTTTTTGAAATCAAATTTCTTTAATCTCTTCATCCTTGCATCTCGCGATGCATCATCATAGATTTTGATAAATATTTCGGACAAGTGGAAAATTCACTTCGTACTCTACGTCTGTTTAATCTTGATACATGATGTTGCGTTTACTTCAGATTTTATAATTTTAATTGCAAATTTGTTGCTAATAATTCCAAACTTTATTCCATACCACAATAAAGTTCAAAATTATGTGAAGGACAGCAATTTTTGCACCCCCTACAAATTATTGATAATAAAGCTCAAGGGGATTTCAGTCTAAATTTAGAAAATGTTGGGCTAGGAAGAAACAATGTGTATGCATAATAAACAATTTATTAACAATGAGAATATATGATTGTAGACAAATAATAAAATGCTAGAAAATAAATAACAATAAAATTTATTATGTAACCTTTAAAAAATTCCGAGTTTAAATTATTTTAAACATTCTTAAAATTAAAGGTTTGTGTATTTATTCCTTTAAAATTAACAAAGATACTCAGATACAGAAAAAAAAATAATGGCATGTTTTAACAGATAAATTGGGTTTGCCTTTTTGCTAGTTATATTGCTAGTAGGGAAAAATTGGTTACATTTGCTGATGATGCCACGATAGCTATATCTGCCGATGCCCCGGAGGAGTTGTTGCGTGCTGTAGGAGGTGTGTGTGAGAAGTTGGATATTTGGTGTCAGCGTAATCGATTGATATTGAACCCGATAAAGACTATATATGTAAACTTCAATATAAAAAAATTATTGCTTGTAGAGGATAAAGTAACTTATAATATTGAAACCTCAACTAATACTAAATTTTTAGGCACATGGTTCAATGAATCACTGCAATTCTTTTCCCATATTGTACATATTTGTAAAAGATTAAATTCTTCTTTTTTTACAATGTTGCAGATGAAATCATCTCAAGACCAAACTGGACTGCCGACTGTGTATTATTTTTCATATCTTGGAGAAGGGGGCAGGAGGTGAATCGAGTGTTTCTGGTTCAGAAGCGAAAAGTGATTTTAATATTTGATCTTAAACCAACGAATTCGTGTAGCCTTTACTATAGATCCCTACTCTTGTCGGCTGCTAAAGCCAAAAAATGGCAAACCATGGGCGAAAAAATGCGTTTCTGCACATCGGGCGCCAGTCATATTTTTGGACGTTGATCAGATAAGGGCATGCGCATAAGCGACTTCCTATTATCGATCGGTTGTTTCGTAGTGCCATCCGTAAACAGCATAGTATCAGCTTAACGCCATTTTTGTGTTTATTTTTGCTTTGTGAGTTGCGTGCGATTTAAAAGGATTTATAGCGTTTTGAGTGATTTATTTGTTTTTGTGTTTTTATTTAATATAATGGAATGTGTACATATTTTATTTGTTTTATTTTCCTTTTTCTCTATAGGGTAAAAAATAGTGTTGCCTTACAACGTTTTTGGATTTATAGTGTTTTCGTATAACATTAAATTTCCAAAACATGTAGTATGATATATTTTTAGCACTTTCCAAATGATTACCAAAAGATAAACTGAACTTTTAAGCAATCAATTAAAAAAAAAATCTGAAAATTCGCACCAAACCATAGAATAGTTTATTCAATCATGAAAAAAATACATTCATCAATATGTCAAGAAATGGTACAATTTCTCCATCTATTACATTACTTACATAAATAAAAACATACATCCTCAAAATGAAGTTGGAACATTTTAAAACATACATATATAACTTACAATAATTATAATGAATTGTTATTTTGTTATATACATAAAATATTTCCGTATAAGGTTTATATTTTAGCCAGAATCGGTTATTGGATCTATAATTTTTAAGCTCTGTATGAATTATTTTTTCAAATTGCCAACAACTTTTTTCCAGTTGCTAATTTGCACAATGTCCATATTCTTGCATAACTTCATCTACCTTATATTTAATCGATGTTTCCACCCAGCTCAAATGTTTTTTTTGTCCTGCAGCCATTCTATGATTTATTATTTTGTATGTCTGAAGATTGAGGACATGACGTTAAAAAGCGTTGTTCATTATTAATACTAGTTTTGGAAGTAAATTCAGATTACGTATGTCCATAATCATTTTATAAAATTGTCATGATTCATGTGGTCATGGCAATCCCCACTTTGAAATCGTCAAATTAAAAATTCATTAATATGTTAACAAAAGCAAAATATTACGAAATAAGTTAGACAAATGTGAATTTCTTTTGTTGGTATATTTTTTTTATTCACCCCCAGCAATGACCTTGTTCACTTATTTTATTTGAAATAACATTTTCATCATTTTGTCGAAAAAATTAATGCGATAGGAAAATATATGCTCCGTTCACCATTATGACAGAAAAATATTATTATATATAATTATTTTTAAATCCTACATATCCATTGACAAACCCATTTCGAATAAATATTTTCTTAAAAAATGAAAAAAAAAAGATAAGGAAAAGAAGGTCATTATTTTTTAGTAATTAGAGAATAAATTACCGGATCTTAAAAATGTTAATTATTCACTCCCACCCTACAACAAGAAAGTTAACGCACACAGACGGCAACAATAGATTAGAGAAATAGTAAGATACATTTTCTTCACAATTTTACTTTCACAGAATAAGAAATGACTAAACTAACTCCCATCGGTAGACACAGACCGGATTATTCCCTTCTGCTTCAGATATTATTTGTGCCCATATGATGTGACTCCCAGAACAAGAAAGTTACATGACACCGACTTTTTTACTAAAGATTGCAACCATGGTTGCAACTTTGATAACTTCCTTGATTTAGACACCATTTATGACTAATTGAACCTTCGAACATACCCCTGTAGAAGTAGCATAACGTCAGAACTAGGGCCCGGTTGTTTGAACGCAGAATAACGTAATAATATTTTTATTTATATTTGAAAAAGTGGCGATAAACAGTAGATATTTAATTTCTTGGTACACACATACCGATTTTATGCTATCCTTTTCTAACTGCATTATTTAAATGAGTATCATATGATAATCTGTAAGTCAATTCTAGAATATGAATTTGTGGTTGCCTAATTTATTATTATTGTTATTTTCAATATGTAAACAATATCTAACAATATTAATTGTAAACTTCGCATTTATAGTAATTTCTAATACTTAAAAACACCGAAAAATCACGACAAGCAATTAAACTGAAAGACAAGATAAGTAAATATGTTTATGTCTGTCAAACATCAAAAAAGCGTCTTCCCCACTGACCATAAACAGCCTTCAAACAAATCTATTGTTGTTTAAATCTAGGGTATGATCGAAGAATTGAACTAACAAATAGATTTTCGAAGTTCGGTCCTGTCGATGGTCACCTGATCATTTTGTAGTGCGCATGCCGACATCTGATCTACGATGTTTTATTGTCGTAAATTTGCCGTTTTGGGATTAAACTTTGCTGATCTATAAATATTTTATCTATGATTTATATTCTAAAATGTGTTTTATATGGTAAACAAAATTATTCAGAGTTTATGACTCTTAGACAGGGTCACAGATATAGTACACGAAATGGTAACATTCTTAGTATACCTAAGCATAGAATAGCATTCTTTGAGACATCCACAATTTATAATATTATTATTTTGTTTAACAAATTGCATCTAAAATTGAAAAACATATTACACAAACTGAAATAAATTCAGAACAGAAATAAAAGAATTTCTTGTTCAGTGATTATTTTATTACATTAAACTTGTAATATATCGTAATTTTGCAATACAAAAAAACAAAAATATCAAGCCACGGTTAAAAAACTACAAAAATTAATCACTCCATAGATATTAGAGAATTTAATTTTTCATTGTTATAAAAATTGAAGAAAATAAGCTACATTAAAACGAATTTTTATTCTATTTGAACCAGTTTCCTTGAATACTTTTAAAACTCGTCTAGGACAAAGTTTCTCAGACGTCCATTAACATCTGCATATCGGGCAAAGTTACGGCGTCGCAAAGAATATCCGTCTGCTGACTTTTTTATCGGGAAGATAAAACATCCGGGCTCTTTTCGAAGGAGTTTCAAAGTCGATTTTACTGTTGAAAGAGAAAAATTGATTTTAAAACTGATGAATTTGTTCTATTTTGTTTATTGCGATCACGTACATAAATTAATTTTCGCCGATTTTAAAAAAAATAGTATTCCTAGTGACTTAAATACTAACCTTTGCTACTCTAGATCTAAATAGGTACCAAATTATGTTCTAGAAGAAACCGATTTGTACTAAAATTCATCGGACTTATTAAACGTGATTTAATTATAGTGAACGTAAATCAGAAATATATACCCGCTAATGAAAATTTCACTTGGCAAGTTCCTATGCTGTGTCATTTAGAACGTACAAAACTGAAAACTTGTCTCTCGTTCTAGATTCATAGATCATGGAATCTCCAGGAATTTTTCCCATCGAGTCCTGTCTTGAGCAAAGTGTTTGATTTGATTGCAGGATTTTCCAGTTTGTTCCAGTTCTTTGGCGACTATTCTTTACCAATACTCCATGGAAATTAGATCAAAAAAGAGCTGTTTTTTTAACAAAAATGTAACTTTTTTTCTTACTGGAACGTGTTCATTTCGGCATACTATAAAACATATCTCGATGGTAACTCTGAAAGACCTGTGCAAAAAAAATGGCGGACCAAAAATGGTCACGATTTTCTGTTTTTTGAGTTTATCTCAAAGGGTAAAGTGGTATCGAAAAATATTTCAAATAAAAATTATAGAGAATTAAAAAACCTATCGATTCATATAATAGAAGTTATAGGTGGCGCCACTACTTATCGAGATATATGTTTTTTTCGACAAAATTTGCGATTTTGTTTTTTTTTTTTTTTAAGACATTTATTAACAAACTACCGATTTGAAATTTAACATAAATATAGGTATTATCATTCCAAAAAAAAGTGTGTCAAACCCGGAATCTGAGAGTTTTTTATTTTCCGAGAAATTCGATGTCAAAGTTGAAAATTCAACCTCAATTTTCTGCTTTCCTAATTAGGATACAATGCTCAATTTTAATGGAAATTTTTATATTGTTTCATATTTTGAAGATCTATTTAAAAAAAAAATTTTTCAATTGTGGGCCGAGAAATTTTGCAAAAACCAATTTTTGCTCCAAAAAAATTGCGATAACTTTTCACCGGATAGAGATAAAAAAATTTTAATGCGTGCATTGGATTTAGATGTATCATTTCCGATCTCAAAAAAAAAAAATTTTGGATGAAAAAAAAAGTTTTTTTTTCAAGAATTCGTAATGGCGTCGCAAATAAATATTAAGGGCTCAAATTTGCAGAAGATGCTTTTTAATACTTGTGCTGTATCTGTGAATTTTTTGGATCCAAGAAATACACTTCCATAGGATCTGTGAACCTTCGAAAATTGGGCCGAATCTATCGAAAATAGCTGCTGCAGGCCGCTGTGGACGGGTTGCCATAGTTCAGGCCCATTATTCATTGGCGCTTCAAGGAAACTTATGCATAACAGGTAATATTTATAACAATGATGTTGTTTTATTAATTTATATAATAGTAACAACTTGTTTTATCATATTAATTACTAATTTGTTTATTAACAAAATTTTTACAAAAAATTATTGGGAAAATCATACAAATATTCAGTTATATGTTACATATTCTACTGTTTTTTTCCTTTATATGATTATTATCTAACAGTTTATTAACAAAATTTTTACAAAAAATTATAAGAGAAGATCATACAAATATTCAGTTATATGTTACATATTGTACTGTTTTTTCTTGTATATTATTATTACCTAATAATTTATTATTTTTTACGAAAATTTCGGCGTTTATGAAACTGAGAATAATGATGAAAATGGTATGTGCAATGTAAGCGTAATAATTGCGATGATGAAATGGACATCGCTTGCATAGAAGTAATAGAAAAAAAAAAGATGAATGTATAATTGATAAACTGTATTTGTATGATTTTGGCACGTAATTTCAATGTATTATTAAATATTTATATGACATATTATATATTATTATTATATTTTTATATGATTTACTGATAGAAATTTTGTTAATAAACTATTAGGTAATAATAATGTATGATTTTCTCTATAATTTTTTGTAAAAATTTTGTTAATAAACAAATTAGTAATTAATATGGCTAAACAAATTGTTACTACCATATAAATTAATAAAACATAATCAATATTATAAATATTATTTGTGATGCATAAGTTTCCTTGAAGCGCCAATGAATAATGCGCCTGAACTATGGCAACCCACCGACAGTGGCCTGCAGCAGCTATTTTCGATTAGATTCAGCCCAATTTTCAAAGATTCACAGATCGTATGGAAGTTAGATGGGCTTAGTAGGTTAGAATTTGAGAAACGGCCAAAATAATTTCTAGTTAAGAAATTTAAAATAGAAGTTTGGCTATAGTAACGTTTCTATTAAACCTCGGTAATATGAACGGCCAGTCTTTTCTTTCTAAAGTTTCGTCTCAGGTCAACAGTGTTGTGGTTGCATCATGTACAGTTACATTTATGCGCCGCTCTTCTATTTGACATTGGATTGTCGAGAAACAAATATCAACGATTACAAAACTGGGCTAAACAGAAAGGCAGTAATATATTTTCGCCGTACTCTGTTATCTACATGACGAGTATCTAACTTTTACTAAATCAAAAGCCGAGGTTAAATTCCCAGGCTTACTGAATCATACAATGGATCGAATTACATTGCTTCAATCAGACGCCCTTGAACAAATCGATAAATTAGATTTGTAGATATGAGTTTCATTTGCAAATGGGGCTTCGATGGAACGTCAGGTCAGAACCAGTACAAGATGAAATTCACTGATCCGAATATTTCTAATACAAACTTATTCCTAACCTCTCTTCTTCCACTTCAATTAGCAGGTATTAACACCCAAACTCAACAAGAACAGATTATGTTGAACAATTCCAAACCATCGTATATTATGAATTGCGGGCCTCTGAAACTTGAATTTATTAAAAAAAAAACCGAACAAAAGTCTTTAACGAATATAGAAAATTATGAACTCGAACCAGACAACTTCCACCATATAAAAGAGTTCTATTTGCTACCCGAGCTTCAGTACACTACAACTTATCTATGACGATGACAGACGGCTAGGTGAATGCTTTGGCTGGAGCGAAGTCGGTCCAACGTTGTTACCTCTGCCAAACAGCATCTCAGTTCAACAATATTGAAACTGTGTCCCAGTAAATACAGCGTATTTCAAGCGAAAACTGATCCTCCGGTTTTCAGTCATTTTAAAAACTATTGGAAGCGAACATTAAACTGCAATAAAGAAGATTTGGAAATACAAACTTCAAACAGTAAGATTATTCTTAAAAGGATATTCTTGGTACAACATGCCAACAGGAATTCACAAATTACTCACTCCATTGACCAGACATCATAGCATTTGCAATATTACCGATAGGTAAACTATCAAAAGATGCACAAAAATCAACGGACAAATTAATAAGAAACTATCGCCTAGACTTTGCCCGAAAATCTCGAGAAAAATATGGAGGATGTGTTCCAAAACTTTTGGCGTCGATGGATCCTTACACTCTTTTTTGACATCGTAAGGATTCGGACAACAATTCGTACGTATTGGAGAATAAGAAAAGAGCTATTAACAAGGGAGGCAATGATTAAAAAGTTCTTTTTATTATTTTTATTACAGTCGTATTATTTATTCATTTGTGTAAATCAATAAATAATATATTACTTACAAATTATTTGCACTGGTATTTTTTAAGAAGTTCTAAGCATAGAGGAAAAAGTATTTTTGCCTTTTTAACGATTATCGATATCCACGTATTTATTATTATAGTATTATTTTTAAAATGCACCTTGGACTCAAGCGCAATATTTTATTCATGGAAATACAATTATTCTTTTTAATTTGTTTTTAAATTGCATATTTAACAGCTATTGAACCACATTAAACTTTTTCGAATTTATTTTCATGATTTTAAAGATCCAGTCTGCTATGTTGGATCCGATTTTTATTTTTAATATTAAATCCGTGCTTTCAACCCACTGTGTTTTGACGACCCCGTCAACCATCTTTGCTGGAAACCAGAAAGCAGGCTATGATACAACAATATGCTTTATTTCATTTCTGCAGCATGACTAAACGGGTTGTCTGTCGCTTTCTGTTATATTCTTTTTTTTAGAGGTTCTGTTTTGGATTTTCCACACCTGTATATATATATATATATATATATATATATATATATATATATATATATATATATATATATATATATATATATACATATATACATATATATATATATATATATATATATATATATATATATATATATATATATATATACAGGGTGATTCAAAAATCGATCACGAAACTTAAGGGGGTGATTCTACTTGACAAAATAAGGGTAGAGCTTCATATAATTTTTTTTCAAAATGTCATTCGTTTTCGAGTTACAAGCCGTCCAAGTTCAAGTTTTTATTTTTTGTTTTTTGAATTACTCGCTTACAGGAAAACCGATTTGACTAATATTTGAAATATAGGCTAAGTCTTCTGCGCTTCATCATTTTAGTAACAATTCACATTGATTGTTTGCCGCTAGAGGGCACTTTACCTACATTGAAAATTGTTTTTTTGTCATAATTTTTTAGTGTTGACAGCTACAGTAGTTTTTGGCATAATTTCTGAAAGACTGATGCCAGGCCTTTAAAAAAGGTGCTTTTTATTTACATCGCTAAACCCAACGGTTTAGACGTAAATCACCCTTAAAAATTAAGTGGTAAATTTACTTTTCTCATTTCATTACCACCAGCTCCCAGGTAAATAGCTATCAAAGTATACTAGAGCTGTCAGTTTAACATCAAATAAATTCGCTTTTTAAACTATTTAATTTATAATCTTAAAATAACTAATAATGGCTAATCAGTAAATATTCATATTATGGATTATTGCGATATACATTTAATTGATAAAAATTAATGAAACAGTACTAAACAAACTAAAAAAGATTCTCAAAATGTCCCCCATTTTCTTCCATACATTTCCTAACACTCTTCAAAAAATGTCGCCTAACTCGATGAAAAATTTCTGGTGTTTCTTTAATAATTTGGCACTTTTCGATTATCCTGAAGCGAAGATCCTCGACGTTGATTACTGGAATATCGTACACCAATTGTTTCAAATGACCCCAAAAGAAAAAATCCATAGGATTAACGTCTGGTGACCTCGCTGCCCATGCCAATGGTCCACTTCGTCCTATCCATCGCTCAGGATACGTTGCATTCAAATACTGTCGGACACGTATACTAAAGTGGGGCGGAGCTCCGTCTTGGAGGATCCACATGTTGGCCCTTACTTCCAATGGCACATCTTCCAGATACAATGGGAGACGATTTTGGATAAAATCTAGGTATACGTCACCAGTTAATGGGCCATCAAAGAAATAAGGACCAATAAGGTAATCTCCTATTATCCCTGCCCACACATTTAGTGAAAATCTACGCTGATGTTTCGTTTCTACCACATTGTTTGGGTTCTCGTAAGCATATGTGTGGATGTTGTGTAGATTTGTTATGCCATCACGAGTGAAACCAGCTTCGTCAGTGAATAATATGACGCCAATTAATCGATTATCGTGTTCATACTTAGCTAGGATCTGATTGCACATTTCCAACCGTCTCGGCCGATCATCGTCATAAAGAGCCTGCACCTTTTTTGAATGAAACGGGTAGAGTTGTTCTTCTCTTAGTATCCTCCATGAACTAGCCTGACAGAGCCGCACTTCATTCCCAATTTTTCTAGTACTAATACCTGGATTATCTTCAATAATTTCAAGCACTCTTTCTTCTTGTTGCACGTTTCTAGCAGTTCTAGGTCTTCCCCTATTTCCATTATAACTTTTAAAGGAACCACATTCCGCAAGCCTCCTGTGCACACTGGAAAATGTTTGAGCATGAGGGATATTTCTTTCCGGATAACTCTCCATATAATATCTTCTTGCCAACTCTGCATTACCATTTGCTTTTCCATAACAAAAATGGATATCACAATATTCGATATTTGAATATTGGTGATTAGCCATTATTAGTTATTTTAAGATTATAAATTAAATATTTTAAAAAGCGAATTTATTTGATGTTAAACTGACAGCTCTAGTATACTTTGATAGCTATTTACCTGGTAGCTGGTGGTAATGAAATGAGAAAAGTAAATTTACCACTTAATTTTTAAGGGTGATTTACGTCTAAACCGTTGGGTTTAGCGATGTAAATAAAGAGCACCTTTTTTAAAGGCCTGGCATCAGTCTTTCAGAAATTATGCCAAAAACTACTGTAGCTGTCAACACTAAAAAATTATGACAAAAAAACAATTTTCAATGTAGGTAAAGTGCCCTCTAGCGGCAAACAATCAATGTGAATTGTTACTAAAATGATGAAGCGCAGAAGACTTAGCCTATCTTTCAAATATTAGTCAAATCGGTTTTCCTGTAAGCGAGTAATTCAAAAAACAAAAAATAAAAACTTGAACTTGGACGGCTTGTAACTCGAAAACGAATGACATTTTGAAAAAAAATATATGAAGCTCTACCCTTATTTTGTCAAGTAGAATCACCCCCTTAAGTTTCGTGATCGATTTTTGAATCACCCATATATATATATATATATATATATATATATATATATATATATATATATATATATATATATATATATATATATATATATATATATATATTTATGGATATGTTAAATCAGTTGAATTTATGAATCATAAACATAAACGTAATATTCTTGAACTATATTAAATAGGCATTTTTATTTAACTTCCCTGATATATTCTCATAAATCCATTTTAATATATTTTTTCCTTTCTTCACATTCTTATTCACCTCATTTACTACCTATCACAGTCTGAATATCATGCAATTGCAGGTTGTAAAGAATGCAATCGAGGGATCCGGTCGATAGGAGGCTTCAAAAATGAAGTCATTAGTGCTAACCCAAATCGCGAAGGAATTTTACAAGTCGTGGGTAATCGCTTTCAAGGAGGAGTATTTCTAAGAATTTTAAGTATGTAGTTTGTAGGTTAATAGATCGAATAAGAGAAGGGTGAAAGCATTAGAGGAATGTAATATTTCTTGTAGTAAAACGACAATATAGTTTATTAAAAATAACTAATATGATCAGTTTGTGTATTAAGGTTATAAGAGAAAACGAGGGGTCATTTACCACCTCCTGAAAGAAGAAAATAATAATAAAAAGTCCTAAACTAGGTTGTCTTATAGTGACATTTTTGACAAGTTAGGCCAGTTTTAAAGTTGATAAACATTCTTAAAAGGTTAGAAAAGTTGATGGCGTCAGATTGCGAAAAGTCATCACGTCAAAAAAATTAGCGAAGTCAAAAACAACATTTATTCTTTATGATCTATTTAAACCTAATTTTTTTTAAGAAATCGTACGGGTTCAGGATAGATTCAGCTCCAAATTGAAGAAGTCTAGATGGCCCAAAAATTGTAAAGTAACAATATTATCTTGTTTGTTAAAACCTACAAAAGACTTTTTTGAAACTGACCCTTTTTTAAGTATTTTTTACCAATTATTCATGTTTAGTTATTTATTATTTTATTCAGAGTATTAGATGTTAGAAAGTAGTGATTTTTTCATAAAAAAAAACTTTAAAAGCGTTTTTTTAGAAACAATGTTTTTGCAGCGGCTTTAAGGAATTTCGAAAAACCATTCGACTGATCCCTTCTAAATTTTAACCACGTGTTCCAAATATGTATGGCTATGTCTCGTAGTAAAACTAAGACAAAAGATTTATATTTACTGCTTTTTCCTGCATGAAATATACAAAAAAGGACAGTTTTGCAACTTTTTGTTTATACAGGGTGAATCAACGATTGGATGAAATAAGTTTGTGCCTTTTCGGTGAAATTTACAAAGAAATTATATCTATTGTTTGATACAGTTTATTTTTACGCAGATTTTAAAAATATTTAGGACTCTACAGGGTGAGCCAAAAAACTAGGACAGCATAAAGTTGTATTTTTTTAAATAGAACACCCTATATACGAATCGTATTTTCGATTTAGCTTATAATTTTAAATCTTTTTTATTAAGGGTTTACTATAACAAAACTTTATAGTTTCTGAGATAATTAAGTTTAAAGAAAAAAAGTCACATTTTCAAGCATCAATTCAATCCTAAATAACGTTTTCAATTTTGTGACAAATATATTCAAATTTGGAATTTGGCAAGGTCAAGGACAAGTTAACATAATTTTTATCTAATATTTGCAATAAAAGCTACAGGGTGTTAAACACATCGGCTCAAATTTGAACAAGTTTAAATGAATAAATATCTTTTTTTTTAAATGGTACACCCTGTATATTTTCATGTTATTTAATAGCGTAATAAAAACCCTTAAAGTTTTGTTCAATATATCCTATACCTATTTATAATAGTTTTTGAGATATTTCAGTTTTTCTTATTTTCCATACTTTTTTACAGAAATAGTCTTCATTATCATAGTAGCCATGGCAAAAACAATGTAAAAGGAAATTTTTCTGTGTGTCAAATTTATAACCGCAATCGCTTCTTTTGGTTTTTATGTAGTCTAGTTTGGTTTTTTTTGCATTCATCTTATATTGTAAAATGAATTTTCCAAAGAATGAGTTAATAGATATGATTTATACAATAGGAGAGGCTCAAAAAAATTGCCTTCTTGCTCAAAGAATTTACAAAATGAAGTATCCTGATCGACGCCAACCTAATACCCATACTTTTCAAAACTTAATGCAAAGATTTGATTCTCAGGAAAATCCTTATATTGGTAGCCGTCAGTTAGCAGCATTATGTGAAACATCACAATCCACCGCTAATCGTACTACCAAGAAATATAGGTATCATCCATATCACATGGAATGACACTAAGAATTGCATGGACAGGATTTTGAAAGTCGTGTAAACTTTTGTCGTACAATAAATGCGGAGATTCAATTAAATCCAAATTTATTATGCAAGGTAATGTTTAGTGATGAAGCTACTTTTAGAAGTAACGGTGCCGTAAATAGACGCAACCTGCATTATTATGCCACAGAAAACCCATTTTGGATTAGAGAGGTGCAACATCAAAACCACTGGTCATTAAATGTTTGGTGTGGTATTCATCATATTCGAATTATTGGACCCCACTTTTTTAATGAACCACTAAATGGCCATAGTTACCTGAACTTTCTACAAGAAGAACTACCCCAACTGCTTCAAGGTCTCCATAGGGATGAGCTCGACAGTATGTGGTTCCAGCACGATGGTGCGCCTCCGCATTACCATCGTGAAGTTCGTGCGTTTTTGGACCAACGATATCCGCAAAAATGGATTGGACGTGGGGGTTTCATTGAGTGGCCACCAAGGTCTTGCGACATCACCCCATTAGATTTCTTCCTATGGGGTTATATTAAAAATAAGGTGTATGTTAATCCACCAATAACAGTGGAAGATATGCGAAACAGGATTAGGGATACCTGTAGAACAATAACGCCACTAATTTTGTCCAGGGTCCGAGAAAATCTGCAAAAAAGACTAAATTTGTGCATTGCACAAGAGGGTCGTTTATTCGAACACTTATTAAAAAGAAATAATTATTCTCAGTATTTAATAGGTAATTTTTTTGTTTCAATTTAGTATAAAAGTAAATATGTATTTGCCTTGTCGTTATTGTTGTGTTAATTTTTTCACATTATGTTTAATTAAACTATTGCCGTTGTAATATAACGAATAATGTATTTCATCATATTTAACCACATTCTGTTTGTTTCTGTAGTTTCTTTTTATTATTTTACATGGCTACTATGATAATGAAACCTATTTCTGTAAAAAAGTATGGAAAATAAGAAAAACTGAAATATCTCAAAAACTATTATAAATAGGTATAGGATATATTGAACAAAACTTTTAGGGTTTTTATTACTCTATTATATAACATGAAAATATACAGGGTGTACCATTTAAAAAAAAGATATTTATTTATTTAAACTTATTCAAATTTGAGCCGATGTGTTCAACACCCTGTAGCTTTTATTGCAAATATTAGGTAAAAATTATGTTAACTTGTCCTTGGCCTTGCCAAATTCCAAATTTGAATATATTTGTCATAAAATTGAAAACGTTATTTAGGATTGAATTGATGCTTGAAAATGTAACTTTTTTTCTTTAAACTTAATTATCTCAGAAACTATAAAGTTTTGTTATAGTAAACCCTTAATAAAAAAGATTTAAAATTATAAGCTAAATCGAAAATATGATTCGTATATAGGGTGTTCTATTTAAAAAAATACAACTTTATGCTATCCTAGTTTTTTGGCTCACCCTGTAGAGTCCTAAATATTTTTAAAATCTGCGTAAAAATAAACTGTATCAAACAATAAATATAGTTTCTTTGTTAATTTCACCAAAAAGGCACAAACCTACTTCATCCAATCGTTGACTCACACTGTACATTCATCATTTGGTTATTTTTACATAAAAATTCACAATTTTACCACCGGCGATAGCCAAA
Organism: Diaprepes abbreviatus; assembly: GCA_034092305.1. Taxonomy (NCBI): domain Eukaryota; kingdom Metazoa; phylum Arthropoda; class Insecta; order Coleoptera; family Curculionidae; genus Diaprepes; species Diaprepes abbreviatus. The sequence continues at coordinate 1,047,357 of JASJET010000323.1, read as the reverse complement.
AGCATACTGACTATGAAACTATTTTATTTTTTTGTTTCAAATAAACCAACTTAATCCTAAATGCCAGCAACTTATCTGTCGTATCACTCCATGTTAAAGTATAATTTTTTTATAAAACATAAAAAATCGAATACTTCAATAATGTGTTGATAAAGCTTAAAATGAATTACATTGATATCTTAATATATAAAATGACCTTTTTCTCGAGAGTATATAGTGTGTTAATTTTATTATTTTATGCAAAATTAATGATTTTCTTTGTAAAAAGAGAACCTACATATATGTGTATACATATATATATATATATATATATATATATATATATATATATATATCATTTTTCTTTTATTTTGTCTTTTCTTGGGTTTAGGTTCTATATTTAATAAATACATAAAACTGTTTGACGTTTCGCCCTTTATTCAAGGCATTTTCAAAATGTTTGCCTCCTTGACATTTTGCTGTTTTGTTTCTGCTTTGATTCAGAAACAAAACAGCAAAATGTCAAGGAGGCAAACATTTTGAAAATGCCTTGAATAAAGGGCGAAACGTCAAACAGTTTTATGTATTTATTAAATATATAACCTAAACCCAAGAAAAGACAAAATAAAAAAAAAATGATATAATCTATGGTTCAAGAAACAAGAAAATAAATATATATATATATATATATATATATATATATATATATATATATATATATATATATATATATAATCGAAGATTTTCGAGTATCCCGTGTATGTGCGACTCCCTTTCAGGACTGTACGGCAGCTGACTTTGAATCAAAAGCTTAGGAGACCTCTTCGCACAAACCACGACTGTGGCTGCGTGACGTAGATAACACATTTGTTATCTGGCAAAATGGAGAAGAAAATCTCAAAAGTTTCCTGGATCACATAAACAGTATACATCCAAAAATCAAATTCACCATGAAAACAGAACAGGAAAGAAAACTATCGTTTCTAGATATCCTACTGAAAAGAAAAGAGGATGGCTTGCTTTCGCACACTGTCTACAGAAAGCCAACTCACACAAACAGACACCTCAACGTCGATTCACATCACCACCCCGCTCAATTATTTGCAATAGTGAAATCACTTGCGTTTAGGTCACAGTCCCTTACAGATCAAGAAAATTATCACAAAGAGATAAACATACTGCAAGACGCCTTAACAAAAAACGCATATAAATAAGAACATATAGACAAGGCTCTAAAAAAAAAAACTTGGCACCAAAAAATCGCGAAAAACAAGAGAATAGCTCCAAAGCTTTTGTTCCTTATGTAAGAGGCACCACAGAGACACAACATTGAAACCATTTTCACTACAGACCGTAAAGTAAAAGATCTCTTGCCAACACCTAAAGAAAGAATCTCTCTAGAAAACCAGGGAGTGAACGAAATTCCATGTGAAGAATGCAGCTCATCTTACGTAGGCCAAACCAACCGTAAAATAAGCGCCAGAAGAGACGTATGAACGCTGTCAAGCAAAAAAACAACTTCTTCTGCACTGGCCCAAAACTGGTTAAATACAGGACATAAGATTAATTTCTCAGGAACAAAAATCCTATCGAGATGTGAAAACCTGTCCACAAGAGTTATAAGGGAAGCTATTGAAATTGCAAAGAGGCCCAACAACTTAAATAGCAGAGATGATAGCCAGCGAGTGCCTAATACTTGGAAAAATCTGCTTACAACACAACCAGTACTACTTAGTAAGGAAACAGATTACAACTCGGCAACTCAACTCCAAACCCTGGCAACAGGGCCGATGATGCGCAGTAGGTCTCGCAACCTGATTGATCAGAACCATTCGGAAAACGAACGCGTCCTACGTACACACGGGACTGACAGCACCCGAGTCGCAGGCATCAGTTCGCTCGTAGACGCCATACAGTCAGCTCTGAAGATGGTGAATGAGATTTTACCGAAACGTCAGCTGCTTTACAGTCCTGAGAGGGACTCAGCACATACACTGGATATCCAAAAACCTTCGAGTACATATCACACCCGTAAGAATATCCGACACAACATATATATATATATATATATATATATATATATATATATATATATATATATATATATATATATATATACATAGTAATGTTTTCTAAGACAGATCGACTTATTACTACTTTTTCTAACATATCCCACATTTGACGTTGTATACTACTCCTTTTCCTGTAAGTTCTAACAAACTTTGAAGTTTCACATTATCCTTTTTGTAACACATATTTTCTTATAACATAATGTAACAACTTAAAATAAAAAAATAATCTTTGTTTTAGAGCCAAAAATCCAGATTTACGTATCCAGAGACCCGTATACCAACTGGAGGATCTTCAAAAACACGCGGTATATGAAAAACCACAAATAACGTGTAATTTTTTAATTCTATTTTTTATTGCTTGTAGAAAGTAAGGTTAGATTGTGACGAAATCGGCGAAAAACATGAACGTCTTCTTAGAGGATTTTTGTACAGAAGTTACGGTCATTTTGAAAGTCAGCAACCCCATAAGTAGGGTAACATTATTTTAATTTACTGTTTTAACTAGAATTTTAGGCGTCTATCAATGTTCTACTGTATTAAAGTTCTTTCTAAACCCTGCCTTATCTTTAATTAGGTTTAGTTCAAATTTTTGCTGAAATTTTTACTTCATTTTGATCTTTGAGATTGATAATTTCTTTCTTTTTTATATTATCTCCCAGAAATATTTTGATTAATGTGATGTTCTCGATCATTTTTAGTATTTGGCATTGTTTGGTAGTCATTAGTGTTTTGACATTTTTCCAAAAATTTTATTTGTTTCTGTTGTCATTTTCTTGCCTGTGTAATTCTAGTTTATCTTTTAAATGTTTTTAAATTCTTTATTCTCTTTTAGTTTTGTTTCGTTTTTAGTTTTGTCTTAAGTCTTTTCGTTCTTTCAAATATTGTATTAATAGAAATGCTTCTGATTATAAATTGGTTCGGGTAACTTTTTATTTTACTTTTTTAGTGAAAGAAAGGATAAGAAAATACGTCCAATCGATAAGCTTTGTAGATTGTCTTTTGAAGACTATACCATTGTTAAAATGGCTACCGGAATATAGCTGGAAAAAAAGCATAGTCAATGATATAATCAGCGGTACCACAGTCGCTATTATACACATACCTCAAGTAAGAATCCTTAACAAATATAAGATAATAGAATCCAGCTTCATAGCACAAAATAGATCCAAAAGAAAAAATAGTATTATTATGCAGAGTAAGCAGAAATTGTCGATTTATATTCAACTCTTTTTAGGGATTTGCCTATGCATTGTTGGGTAATGGAACCCCAATTATGGGAATTTACATGGCATTTTTTCCGGTTCTAATTTACACTGTTTTTGGCACATCTCGACACGTGTCTATAGGTAAGCACATTTGATTATATTTAATTCAAGTTAATTTGTCATTTTCGCTAAAGAAATGTGGTCATTGTTATATTGTAACAGAAGAAATATTGATTGCGATTTGTTTTTGTTAAGTCTTATAAGTAAGATTTCAGTAAAAAATAAATAAATCTATTTATTGCCTATATTTACTCTCCTTTTAGATAGTTAAAGAAAATAATATATACGCACTGATGGATCTATATAGATGTCGTTGTACTGGTAATATTTTCCAGACTGACATCGAAAAGTCGGCAGATTTAATATCCTGCCGATATGTCTTGAAATTTATATTTAATATAGACATTTGTTTCCCATGATGTTCCACTGATGAAGCCATGAAGACATAAAGTCTGAAATAAATTCATTATTTAAAAAACGCTAGGTCTTTTGAAAAATCATTAGGACCCGTCGAATTTGTTTTTTTCGTACGAATTTGTTCCCATATATTCATTAAATCATACAGGGTGTATTCGAAAAAAGCTGTACTGTAATTAAATCTCATTTGTTAAATAGTGACTCCCAATTTTTCGTACACCTATGGGTAACCTAAACAATTTTAAACATTTTTCTATTATTATGTCCTATAGCTAAAAGTAACCGTTTTAAATTTATCGACAGTCAAAACTCAAAAGTAGTAACAATGGTGAATTTATCATTTTTTTAAATGTTGAAAAGGTCTCCCGTTGATTAACTAACACGCAATCATTTGAACATTTCTGACTAATTCTGTTGTAATTAACCATATTTTTTAAGTCTTCTATTTCAATGCTCTTTAAGGTAACCCCACAAAAAAGATTCAAGATAGTTTAAATCTGGAGAGCTCGACGGACATTCAATAGCAAAAAATACAGACGGATGAAATTGCTATGGGGGAGTTTTCAGGGTTGCACATGACAAATTTAGAATTATTTTTAAAAAATTAAATATCTCGAATTCAATATGGCGGGCGAAAAAATCAATTTTGTTCGATTTTCGCCAAAATTGCTATCGGGAGTTTTTGTGGTCGCACATAATGAATCAAAATTCAATTTGGCGCGTCTAATATGGCGGATAACAAATTAATTCTGTCCGATTTTTTCAAAATTGATATGGGGTAGTTTTTGGGATCGTGAATCAAACGTTATTTTGAAAAAATTAAACATGTTGGATCCAAGATGGCGAACTAAAGATTCTACATCTCTCGATTTTGTTTAAAATCAGTATTGAGGGATTTTTGTTGGTGTTAATTATAAATTTAAAATATTTTTTGGAAAACTCAATCTGGCGGATTCAATATGACATCCTAAAAATTTTACATTTTTCTATTTTCTCCAAAACTGATATACGGGGCTCTTGAGGATGTAAATTATGAATTTAATAGTATTTCTTCACGATTCAATATGGCAGACTAAAAATTTTACATTCTTCGATTTTGTTCAAATTTAGGACTGAATCGTTTTTGAGGATGTAAATATCGTATATAAAATTATTTTAAGAAAATCTAATATGTCAGATGCAATTTTAAATTTCTGGATTTCATCCAAAATTGATAGTAAGGGGCTTTGGGGGGTTTAGATTTAGATTAGATTAAAACGTTAAAATAATTTTTTTGAAATTCAATATGGCGTATCCAATATGGTGAGTTGAAAATTTTACCTTATTTCCATTTTTTCAGAGTTGGTATTAAGGTGTTTTCAGAGTCGTGTATTACGAATATGAAGTTAATTTTTTACAACTATTAGGTTAATAAGATACAATATGAGGGACTGAAAATTCTACATTTTCCGATTTTGTCTAAAATTGATATTGGGGGTTCTTGGGGCGTATACAAGCTTAATGTGCAGTATAAAATATATCGGGCTAAGAAATTTACGTCCCAAGTGCTTTAAATATGGATATCGGAAGGTTTTGGGGCCTATATTACCAATCTAAAATTAATTTGGAATTTAAGATAGTGGATTTACTATGACAGACTAAATATCTCTTTCATACAATTTCACTGGTAATTAGAGAATTCTAAGGATCAAAGAATTTTTAGTGGTCCATTTTAGGGTGATTTACAACTCTGATAAAATGGGTACTTTTTTGTTACCTTGGGAGGTACACTAATCTCGATTAGTACTTAGTTCAAATAATTTATGGATATCATAATGAATTCAAAACTAAAAATCGTAAAATAAAATTTTAATAAAAAAATTGAGCCGACTTCTAAAAGTGCGCTAAAAAGTAAAAAAAAAAATAAATTTTTATATGAAATTGAAATTTTTGGAAGTCGGTGCCAAATTATTTCTACATGAAACAAATAACTATTAATATATACAAATTATGGTAAGAAAGCAATTACAAATAAAATGTTTTTAATCTGTTTATGCGAATCACATTTTGTCATGTATTAATTTGGCTCCAATTTCAAAAATTTCGATTTCATATAAAAATTTATAATTATTTTTCACTTTTTAGCATCGATTCAATTTTTTTATAAAAATATTATTTCTCACTCTAATATTAGAGATAATACAGGGTGTCCAAGATAAGGATCCTAACCATGGGGATCTCGGAAACAGTTGGAGATACGAGGTCGGTTAAATTAGAGAAAAGTTGCGCAATTTAGTGCTAAATTAAACGCAATTTAAAAATTTTAAAAATTCAAAATACTTCCGGAGATTTCCGGAAAAAAACGAATTTTGGCAAAATCGTTTTTAATTTTTGTAGGCTTTATTTAAAGAGATATCAAAAAATAAAAGGTAGATTCTTCTTGCCACTTTTTATTTTTTATAATTTGGTCTAAACAAAATTTAAATCCGACGTTTCGTTTCTGAGATACCATCATGAACTTTCATTTTTTATATGGAACAAAAAAAAGTATCCCATGTATTTGATAGCATTTTTTATTACAAATTCAACGGTGTATCACACTTGCATATCAAGTGTGTAGTTCATTGGCTTTTATAAAACTGGTATACCTTTCTCTCTCGCTCTCATAGAGCTCTTATGGAAAGTACTTGAACTACGTATTCGATATGCAAGGGTGATACATCGTTGAATTTGTAATAAAAAATGCTATCAAATACATGGGATACTTTTTTTTGTTCCATATAAGAAATGAAAGTTCATGATGGTATCTCAGAAACGAAACGTCGGATTTAAATTTTGTTTAGACCATATTATAAAAAATAAAAAGTGGCAATGAGAATCTACCTTTTATTTTCTGATATCTCTTTAAATAAAGCCTGCAAAAATTAAAAACGATTTTGCCAAATTTCGTTTTTTTCCGGAAATCTCCGGAAGTGTTTGAAATTTTTAAATTTTTTTAACTGCGTTTAATTTAGCACTAAATTGCGCAACTTTTCTCTAATTTAACCGACCTCGTATCTCCAACTGTTTCCGAGATCCCCATGCTTAGGATCCTTATCTTGGACACCCTGTATATCCAAAAACTTGTTTAAAATATCAAATTTAGTATAGAGATGTAAAAATATCAAGATTTGAATTAAATTCTGAAGTTTTATATAACATTTAAAAACAGGTATTCTAGATATAGGTGAAAACAATAATAATAGAGCAAAAATTTATAGTTTAGGCAGTTTTATTAGAAAAAAAGTAAGCAGTCATAAATTTCTGAAATTATAAAATAAATGAAAACAATAAAGGAAGTCATAAACAAGTAAATAAGTTTAATTCGAAGTAATAAACTAAAATTTAGTCCGAAGACAATTACGAGATACTTTTTGTAATAGCAAAAAATTGTCGCTATATATTAATGTAACTATCTAAAGCTAGGATTTGTATTGCCCTATTGACACTAACTTCCATAAAAATAGTAAGCATGGTTTCTTTGAAAGCTATACTTTTGCTGGTATTAACAAATCTTAATATTGACAATAGTTTTACAAAAAAAATTTGAGCCCATTTTTTTTACATATGACAAGGTAAATTTCTATGTTAATTAAATAAATTACCGTAAAACTTTAAAATATGAAAAAAAATTTGGTACCATCTGAATTAAATGTTCAAGCTGGGCCTACACTTAGTAAGAAGATAAGATTAATTTTCGATAATGTTCTAGAAATGTAAAGAGATAGCGAAAAATGGACTTCACCATCAGATTTGTCATTAAAAAAGAAGCTTAGAACTGAATTTTCGATAAAGTTCTAAAAAATTCTACTTGAAAACTAGAAAAGATAGTGAAGAACGGACTTCACCATCAGATTTTCTATAGAAATATAAGTATAGAAAGGAGTTTTCAAAAATATTCTAGAAATTTCTATAATAAATACTAAACAGCAAATAGCCGAAATGGTGCAACTAATCGAAATAGAACAAATAAATAAAATATTGGTTAATTTTATAGAACAACTTCGCCTTAGAGACAAACAAGAAGAAGAATCACCTCGCCAAAAAGGAATACAGGAAAAAGAATCACGTCGCCAAAAGGAAGAACAATATCGTCTAGAAAAACAAAAAGAATAAGAAAGTCACCTAAAAGAACAAAGTCGTTTAAAAAGAACAAGAAGAACGTCGCATTAAAGATGAAGATAAACTCTACAAATGAATATAAGAAATCATTATACAAGAAAAGCAAAAATGTGATTAAACTGTATAGGAACAAACACAAAAGTTTAGGAAAGAGATAGACAATGTACGACAAGACATAAAAGATGTACGCCGAGAAGTGCAACAAAAAATGAAAGAAATCGTAGACGAGATAGAAGTAAAAGTATGCCAAGAGTACATAGCATTGAATCAAGTGTGCTACAAAAAGTGAAAGAAATTGTAGACGGGATAGAATTTAAATGGAAAGTGAGTACGTCATCTATTACCATAACTGTTGATACTGGTGCAACAGTATCTCTGATAAATAAAATTTAGAATCCTACTATTGTCCAAAAAAGTAATGTTGAGAACTGTAACTGGAGAAGCATCTGATGTGATTGGAAAAAAAAATTAAACTATTTTATATTAATTGCTCACATAGAAGGTGAATTTATACTGGGAATGGACCTGATTCGCCCACAAGGATTTTCCTTCGACAACAAGCTTGACATTCTAACATTTGACATCGAAAAATTTATTCAGTCAACCGTAATACCGAATAAACCAGAGTCATTGCCGAACAAACAACCATAATAATGGGGAGCACGGAGAATATCATTTACGGAAGACTAGACGAGAGTTCTGGAAGCAACGTCAGATTAATTCAACACTCAAGCAAACCCTGTAAATACCTGGTACCGAAAGCATTAGTCACTTCATATGATATCAAAGCAAACAGTGATAGAGTTTGGTTATAGATTTCACAGAGAAAATCACCTAAGTTGATGTCAGCATAGGAGAGACCATATACTGTTCTAAAAGGAACCAATGACGTTGTTTATAGAATGCAACGAAATTTCAAGGCCGAAATGAAAGTAGTACGTCTCCACAGGTTGAAGCCATACCACGAAATTATCGAAGCTGATCGAGACGATCAGAATTAGGAGGGAGACAGTTTAACGAAGGATTAAAATAACTTTTTAATACGCTCTTATATTACAAATAATATTTCGATGCGACCAGTCATCTTTATTACAATGTACCGAAAGAAATATTATATCGATGAATCATATTTCGAGATAGTTCTCAACTTTTATACTAGTATATTTCTTGTTATTTCTAGGAGGTTCTACAGGAATATAAATAGGAATAGGATATATGTTTTAATATAATTGTATAATTGTATTTGAATAGTGAAGATATTAAGAAGTAGTAATTATATAATTGTGATTTAGCTGTGTTAAGGAGCACTGGGAGTAAGTTAATGAAAAGTGTTATGTTTTATTCGGCGGACCCAGTGGGCGATTTTAAAGAGATAAAATCGTAACAATATATATTCTGTCAAATCCCATATAGCTTCAAACGAGTTGTAGACAGCCATAAGGCCATCAGCCAATCACAGAAGATCTGGTTTGTCTACAGTGGAGTACTCTATGTAAATGGACTAAGTTTCAAAAAATTCTTAGTTGATTTAATTAAGTATTTTTTCTAAAATGTTTTGTCTGCATTTTCATCGAAGACACTGTATTCCATTGATCCTGAATCATAATGTCATACTAGAAAGCATTTTTTTTAATATTGAATTCTAACCAACCATCAATGGCCTTTTTATTTTATAGGAACATTCGCAATTGTATGTCTAATGGCAGGAAAGGTGGTAAGAGATCACGCTACAGTCAATGTACTCTCAAACGGGACAGAGGTAGTTTTAAATCCAGCTGATACGAGGGCGCCACATATTACAAATATAGATGTCGCTGTAACCCTTTCGTTCATTGTGGGTTTAATTATGGTAAGCTAATCACCCTAAAAATCAAACGTAGTATCACAACAGTCTGAATTATTTTCAAAAAGTAGTTGAATTATTATTATCGATTACTTTTCAAAATAGTTGATTACTACGCATTTAGTATACAAAGTAATTCAATTATGAGGTATCAACCGAAAGTAACTCATCTCAATTCGCGCATTTTTTAGAAAATATATAATATCGGGCATTGCACTTCTTTCTCTTATTCTATCTTCATTTTTAGGTAATAATGTGGATCTTTAGATTGGGTATCATTGCCAGCTTAATGTCAGACCACATGATTAGCGGATTCACATGCGCCTCCGCATTCTATGTGGTAGCAGCACAATTTAAAGACCTCTTGGGTTTAAGGAAAGTCATGAGAAGTGGGATTTTTTCCTTTGGATGGGTAAGTATTTTACTTACTACATATATAAAATTTTAGATTATTTTTACAATAAGGCCAAGTAATGCGCACAACCCCTATCTAGCATAAGAAATGCTTTTACAATAAAATGTAAATTATTTGGCAATAGTGTACTTTAGCCTGATAACAAGGGCACGCGCCAGGGCCCCTATCCTCGAAAGTGTGATGTGAAAGGTGATGTGAATGGCGATGTGAACTTTTTGACAGTAAAAGCCGTATTCTTGAAAACCCAATGTTGCCAGATATGAACGTGCTAAAACCCGAGAATTTCAAAAAATAAAATGGATGACAAATTGAATTGAGCTGTCAGACCGAAAATGTCCGTAGTATATTTTGTTGCCATTTTAGGCAAAAAGTAGTTTTGGTACTTTAAATTATTCGTCAAAAGTAAAAAAATAGTGGCGTTGTTGTTATTTTTGTGAAGTTATTAATTGCTATTACAATATTTGTACTTTGCCTGGATTAAATTTATCTTAAATTGACACTCTAGAACTGTTAAACAAAAATGCATACAAAGAGCCAAGTACTTTAAGATTCTGATATATAAAGAAAAAGGGATATCAAGAAAAACAGCAATCATATATTCAAAGTAATATACTGACAGTAATTGCAGAAAGCCAGCACTGATAAACCTTGAAACGGTGGAAATTACAACTCTACGTAGTATGACTAAAAGCCATCATCCCAATCCACTACGAAAACTATCCAATCAGTTATTAATTGTATGAATTCACAAAGTGTCCAGCCTCTTACTGCAAGATGTTCTGTCCTGACAAGTAAATTTGATAGAAAACCTGAAACTTGAACAATGATAAAGAAAGTGTTTATGACCAGGGACCAAAACCAAAGGCCAGACAGAAGACGTCCATTAGAGATACTGGCGGATCTCACATTCAAATTTTAATATATTTTTTTTTATTTTATAAAGATTTGTAGAGGCTTGAAGATCAAATGTACCCTAAATAAGATTTTTATGCTGAACGACCTTATTCATTGATCTGTAGGGTTCATATTTATATGTCCCGATAAAATATAATCATAATATTTATTTAATTGTAGTGTCGTATAGTGTTTAACACAGTCTAATTAAGTGCTGTAGTTAAAATAATTTAAATATAAAATTTGTTACTTATTTAAATAAAAGTTTCAAATTGTGATTTCTCAAATGTATTAAAAGTTGCGTCGTGAAAAGAATTATGTTAGATTTAACTGTTTAAAACTAAGATACTCGGCTGTTACGGACACAAGTATTTATGTTAAATCCATACGCAGAACTGGCCCTAGAAAAACATTTTTAAATAGCATGCTCATACAGTTGAGTTATGAACAGAATCTCCTGTAATAATTTTATGTCTGTAATCTCAAATTTACTTAACATTTGCGAGACATTCAACTTTCTAAGGATATTTTATTAAAAATTTGAAAATATTAAAAATATCGGGGTACCTAATTAACGTTTCAACTGTTTATTCAGAAAATAAAACGTCTTCAAGAAACGGTTCGTCAACATATTATCTTTTTTAATGACGAGTTATTTTGAAGAACCAAAAATAAAATAAAAATTTTTAATTCTACTTTATTTTTTGAAATCCGTGCGTTAAATATGTCATTTAGCGGCTGACATTTGATTTGCGCATGTTTCACCGTTCGCTTGCCTGAGGATATGAGTGATGAACATTTCAAGAATACGCGTTCACCACTTTTTCACCGTTCACGTCACGTTCCCCAGTTCGAGGATAGGGCCCCAGGTGAGCCAACCTCGGGAAGCACAAAAGATTTTTATTCTTTAGAATACATATTTTATAGATTGCGAATAAAAATATTACCGCTCGTGTTAAAGAAGCACTTTTGAACCGCGTAGTGATGCGAGAGAGCGAGATGGAAGATGGAACAACAAAAATATAGTATACTCTAAGTGCAGCTAGGACAGTCTCTCTCGTTCTTCCCTAACGAAGGATGTAATTGCACAACGGAACTTCCCCTAAAACATATCTATTTTGTAAAAATTTGAACGTTACAACAATTTGGTTATGTTTGCGTTATAGTTTACTCAAAGAATATGTATATAAGTGCAATACAATTTTGGAAAATTTAATATCACAAAAATGCCACCACCAAAAAAGCCGTCTGGTGCAGAATTCCGAAAAATTAGAAAAAAAAACGTAAAAGCAATAATATAAGCAATTGGATAAATGTTACAGATTCTTGTAATAATGCATGTTGTAACACCTAGTCCCTCTTTTATCTCTTTTTTTCATATGGTTTTCCTAACTTTCGTAGGAACGAGAGGGGGACAAGGTCCTAGAATACTTACTACTGCTACGTTTCATTAAAATTATATACGAGAGCTACTAGTTTACAAAAAGAAATCAACGAGAGTTTAAATTAATTAGGAAGCAACTATAAATTTTCTTCTATTTTATCTTTCACAAAATTAAATTAGACAAAACGCTCACTTTACTACTAGTTACTATAGTTTATAGTCCGCATTTCTCTTACCCACACATCGCGATTACGCAGGGCTAACTAAAAGTTTAGTTTAACCCATTTTTAAACTCTGCATAAACTGCCCACTGGAATATCAAACACACCCTAAACACTTTACTGACACTGTACAAGTACTTTTTGAACTAACTCTTTAACTACCGATTTTTAACTCTTAACTCTTGCCTTCGACTAACTGTTCTTAACTCTTTTTTTAACTCTCATTTTCAACTAATCGTTCTTAACTCTGGTTCTTATCTAACTTTAGTTCTAAAACTTTGGTTCTTAACTTTCGTTCTCTTGGTCTTCACTTTTTTTTCTTAACTCTGATACTTAACTAACCGTTCTTAGCTCTTGTTCTTAATTTTGGTTCTAAAACTCTCGACTTCAACTAACCGTACTTAAGAATTGTTCTTCACTAACTTTTTTATAGCGAAATGGCTCATATTTAAATAACATTTCCGTGACGTCTTGGTAGAAATCTAGATTTTTCGAATCTACTTGTTGTTGCAAGAAAAAGTCGCGAGATGTTGGTTATTTACCAAAATCTCGTGATTCCCGATGTTAGCAGACCGACATTTCTTTCTTGGCCTACTTTTGCAAGAAAAAGTCTATGTGGTAAAATTGTGGTTCTTTACCTAAATCTGTATTGTATTCTCGTCAAATATAGATGAAAAACAAAAAATTATAATTTGTTATTCCAAAAATTGAATTAACTCATATATAGTGAAACCAAGAAATCCCTTTTTTGTTTTCGTTGTTTATTATTTATTACAAGAGAGTCAATTTTTTCGAAAAGATTTTGTAATTGGAAACACCTGAACCCAAAAATTGGTTGACACAAGAGCGCAGAAGGACATCGCAAATGTTATGACTCATGGAAGGAATTGGAAATATGTTTAAGAAAGGAACAAGCGATGTGCAATTTGATCAGAACTGCTTTGCAGATATAATCTACTAGTTATTGCGCATTGATCTTTCATAACGAAAGGATCTACTTCATATTTCCCTCTAACTATCCAAAAAGAATTGATTTCATTATTTGGTTTTCCTGTTAGAAACGAAATAATATGAGTTCAGCAAAATATAACAATTTTTCATTTGATCGTATCCACGATGTTAACCACTAAGAGCAAGTGGCCGAAATTATACGTTATGTAAATATTTGTGACGGAGATGCACTATTCAAGAAAGATTTATTAGGTAAAATCGGGAGTGAACTTGCAGAAGAGATTATACCCAAAATAAAAGCAAAGATGTCTTGCAACTATTAGATTATAGGGTACAGTCTTACGACAACGGTCCTAATGTGGTTGGTAAATATAGAGGTGTACAAGCTAGAATTCTGCAACATAATGAATACCCTAGATTTCTACCATCTACTGCTCATTCTGTCACCTTGCGGAGATAAAGGCAGGGCTTAGAGCGGGCTGTTGGGTGTAGGAGTGGAACGCGCGTCGTATGGAAAGTCATATTGGACATGGTTGTGTGCTCTACCATAGAGAGTGGTATTTCTGATCCTACAATTCTGAAATATATGTATTGAAAAAGAAAGATACATCTGGGGTGAGCGGTTACCTTTGGGTTGACCAATTTGGTGGGTTCAAAATTAACTTTTTATATTAGTCACACATGTGACATAAAGACTGGTAAATTAGAAAATTTTGGAAATACATACGCGATTATCCGAAGGTTTTATGGTGTTTTTTTTTAGTATTTTTATTTGTTTGGTCATTTTATCTTTTACCCCCTATTGTAAAAGTTGTAGAAAGAGTCGTTTTTCATTTTTTTTTAAATTTTTTAGACTATCTATGATGCAATAGAAGGCATTTCCCAATGCAATGTAACAGCCATAATTATTTCGGCAGTAACTTTGACAATACTATTTGTCCACGAGTTGTGGTTTAAGGTAAATATACAGGGTGTAAAAAAAATAGAAGCTTCTGCAAGGACTGTTCCTGAAATCTTGAAAAACCAATTGTAGTATGTAATATTTTTCATAACATTTATTGTTTATTTTAAGTCTAAACTCGGAAGTTTTCTATAATTAGACACAATTATCACTAATGTTATTCTTTTATGACATTTATACAAGTATTTATCACTTAGTTACTTAACAGTCTTTAAATCTATTGGAACGCATGTCAGGGGCGGATAGAGCCTCTCTCTTTGGGAGATGGACGCGATGCCATAAGTAACTTTTAAAGTGTCTAATCTTTGGTATAAATGTTATTGTCAAAATTTTGCATTTGTTTCTTATACATTGGCCATAGCCTAATGTTACAAATAAAGTAAATTATTGAAAATATCGAATCTTGTTTTTCAAAATAAAATTTACACATTATATATTTTTGAAAGGCCTACATTATTCTTAATCAATATCTGAAATAATATACAGGGTGTCCTATTTGAAAAATCTTAGATTTGGTTGATATCTCAAAAACTACACTTTTTAGAAAAAAACTGACTGCGCCACTGAACTCTACATCAAAAACTTTATAGACACCAGTTTTTATCTTTTTGATAAATTAACGTATAACGGAAATACGAGATATGTCTTAAAAACGAAGATTTTCAAAATCACCCTGTCGATTAAAAACTAAGGGAGCTTTGACAAATTTGACACCGGAATCTTTCATATCGTTAAAAAAAAATAGGAAACTAAAGTGAAAATCACAACACTATATCTTTGATAATAACTCCAATACCCTCTAAAAGTGTCGAAATTGGGACACCCTGTACAGTAAGATAAGCGAAAGCGAGTTGTCAATGGGAGGGGGGGGCAACTTCTACGTTCCTAATACAGCAAACAGGTGAATCTAGTTTTTCTGAAGCTCTTGGAGGGGTGGATTGCCCCCACCGCCCCTTTTTTTGGATCCGCGCCTGACACATGTAAGTGCTTCTACAAATTTATTGTAACTAATGAAAGGGTGCGTAGTTGCCACACTTTGATACATTTCTTTTAAAAACACATGTAAATAACACCGATTAAGCTAATTTTTTTAATCAATGTAGGAATTTCTTGCAGCAAAGTTAAACAACCTCATTTTCAAAAAATTTCGATCTGATATATTTATAATAAAATTAATTTAAGATTCTTTTAGCCATGGTGGTCAAAACGATTCAAATTGCCAATCCCAATGGAGCTAATAGTGATAGTTATCGGTACTGTCGTGACCTTCCTTTCCGGCATTGACACGACGCATAACATCAGCACGGTGGGACATATTCCTAAAGGGTGAGTAATACCTGAATATAAATATGGTATTGAAAGTATATGTCAAATTCTCGGCGGTGTAAAAATGGCTTCAGATTTTGACATGTTATATAACCGATAATTAGTCATTTTTATCTAGAGAATCATTATTTATACTTTTACACAATGAAATACAATGTGATTCTGACTTTTTGCCGCTTCAAGACATTTTTGGAGCATTTATATTGTCGGATATATATTTCAGAAATGAAATTTGCGAGCATCGGACTGAAACAACATAACCACTCGATTGTACAGGGTGAGTCAACGATTGGATGAAGTAGGTTTGTGCCTTTTCGGTGAAATTTACAAAGAAACTATATTTATTATTTGATACAGTTTATTTTTACGCAGATTTTAAAAATATTTAGGACTCTACAGGGTGAGCCAAAAAAATAGGACAGCATAAAGTTGTATTTTTTTAAATAGAACACCCTATATACGAATCGTATTTTCGATTTAGCTTATAATTTTAAATCTTTTTTATTAAGGGTTTACTATAACAAAACTTTATAGTTTCTGAGATAATTAAGTTTAAAGAAAAAAAGGCACATTTTCAAGCATCAATTCAATCCTAAATAACGTTTTCAATTTTGTGACAAATATATTCAAATTTGGAATTTAGCAAGGCCAAGGACAAGTTAACATAATTTTTACCTAATATTTGCAATAAAAGCTACAGGGTGTTGAGCACATCGGCTCAAATTTGAACAAGTTTAAATGAATAAATACCCTTTTTTTTTAAATGGTACACCCTGTATATTTTCATGTTATTTAATAGAGTAAAAAAACCCTAAAAGTTTTGTTCAATATATCCTATACCTATTTATAATAGTTTTTGAGATATTTCAGTTTTCCTTATTTTCCATACTTTTTTACAAAAATAGTCTTCATTATCATAGTAGCCATGGCAAAAACAATGTAAAAGAACATTTTTCTGTGTGTCAAATTTATAACCGCAATCGCTTCTTTTGGTTTTTATGTAGTGTGGTTTGATTTTTTTTGCATTCATCTTATATTGTAAAATGAATTTTCCAAAGAATGAGTTAATAGATATGATTTATACAATAGGAGAGGCTCAAAAAAATTGCCTTCTTGCCCAAAGAATTTACAAAATGAAGTATCCTGATCGACGCCAGCCTAATACCCATACTTTTCAAAACTTAATGCAAAGATTTGATTCTTCTGGTACTGTTGATTATCCAAAACGTAAAGTGGTCAACAAACCAGTAACTAATGAAGAAAAAGAACTACAAATATTGTTAAATGTTCAGGAAAATCCTTATATTGGTAGCCGTCAGTTAGCAGCATTATGTGAAACATCACAATCTACCGCTAATCGTACTACCAAGAAATATAGGTATCATCCATATCACATGGAATTACACCATGAATTGCATGGACAGGATTTTGAAAGTCGTGTAAACTTTTTTCGTACAATAAATGCGGAGATTCAATTAAATCCAAATTTATTATGCAAGGTAATGTTTAGTGATGAAGCTACTTTTAGAAGTAACGGTGCCGTAAATCGACGCAACATGCATTATTATGCCACAGAAAACCCATTTTGGATTAGAGAGGTGCAACATCAAAACCACTGGTCATTAAATGTTTGGTGTGGTATTCATCATAATCGAATTATTGGACCCTACTTTTTTAATGAACCACTAAATGGCCATAGTTACCTGAACTTTCTACAAGAAGAACTACCCCAACTGCTTCAAGGTCTCGATAGGGATGAGCTCGACAGTATGTGGTTCCAGCACGATGGTGCGCCTCCGCATTACCATCGTGAAATTCGTGCGTTTTTGTACCAACGATATCCGCAAAAATGGATTGGACGTGGGGGTTTCATTGAGTGGCCACCAAGGTCTTGCGACATCACCCCATTAGATTTCTTCCTATGGGGTTATATTAAAAATAAGGTGTATGTTAATCCACCAACAACAGTGGAAGATATGCGAAACAGGATTAGGGATACCTGTAGAACAATAACGCCACTAATTTAGTCCAGGGTCCGAGAAAATCTGCAAAAAAGACTAAATTTGTGCATTGCACAAGAGGGTCGTTTATTCGAACACTTATTAAAAAGAAATAATTAATCTCAGTATTTAATAGGTAATTTTTTTTGTTTCAATTTAGTATAAAAGTAAATATGTATTTGCCTTGTCGTTATTGTTGTGTTAATTTTTTCACATTATGTTTAATTAAACTATTGCCGTTGTAATATAACGAATAATGTATTTCACCATATTTAACCACATTCTGTTTGTTTCTGTAGTTTCTTTTTATTATTTTACATGGCTACTATGATAATGAAGACTATTTCTGTAAGAAAGTATGGAAAATAAGAAGAACTGAAATATCTCAAAAACCATTATAAGTAGGTATAGGATATATTGAACAAAACTTTTAGGGTTTTTATTACTCTATTAAATAACATGAAAATATACAGGGTATACCACTTAAAAAAAAAGGTATTTATTCATTTAAACTTGTTCAAATTTGAGCCGATGTGTTCAATACCCTGTAGCTTTTATTGCAAATATTAGGTAAAAATTATGTTAACTTGTCCTTGGCCTTGCTAAATTCCAAATTTGAATATATTTGTCACAAAACTGAAAACGTTATTTAGGATTGAATTGATGCTTGAAAATGTGACTTTTTTTCTTTAAACTTAATTATCTCAGAAACTATAAAGTTTTGTTATAGTAAACCCTTAATAAAAAAGATTTAAAATTATAAGCTAAATCGAAAATATGATTCGTATATAGGGTGTTCTATTTAAAAAAATACAACTTTATGCTGTTCTAGTTTTTTGGCTCACCCTGTAGAGTCCTAAATATTTTTAAAATCTGCGTAAAAATAAACTGTATCAAACAATAAATATAGTTTTTTTGTTAATTTCACCGAAAAGGCACAAACCTACTTCATCCAATCGTTGACTCACCCTGTACACACTTCTACAACTGTGAAAAATCACCTGTATAATACTAAAGAACATGTACACGTTTGCTTAATACAACCCTGAAACTAACAACGAAAATCAAAACAAATAAAATTAATAGCCTAATCACTCTATCAGATGAACAAGGGTTCAGATCGAGTAGGTCATGCACCGATGCGGCTTTTATTTTAAGACAAATAATGAAGAAATTAATCGAATTTAACAAACCAGCCTATATGTGTTTTATTGACTTGGAAAAAGCCTTCGACAGACAATCTAAATAAAAGTATCGAGATATATATTCTGACAACCAAGTTGAAGCCAGAATCAACGAAGAACTTACAGATCCGAGTCCAGTTGATAGAGAAATTATACAAAGGGGCTCCTTAAGCTTTTTATCATGGATCAGATAATCATAAAAGTACGCAAATTGAAATAATACAGAATGGGGGGAAGAGTGAAACAAGGTAGTAAGAGAAGCCGAATAGGACAGAAGCTTTACGGAAATCAGTGAAAATAACATCGACTTAACTTCTGCTATTAAGGGCGTCGCAAACTTAAGAGGAAAAAGAGCAAAGATTAGTCATACATAATCTTTTAGAAACGAAACCATATTGGTGGCTCGATAATCGATTTTAAATTTTAGAAAATAAATATTTCTGCAAGATAATCTCGAAGACTTTGGAAAAATTACATGAGATTGTAATGCCACGTTAGTTTTCAACTAGAGATGGATCATCTTTTTTTCAGAACAGGACAGATTTTGGCAATCTTTCAAACCTCTGGAAAAACCCAGCTCTTCAAAATCAGTGAAAGATATGACAAAGGGGAGAGCTCAGAACAACGAAACAGTCCCTCACCAGAAAACTAGAAACACCATCTGGGTCAGATGTGGTCTTATTTTTGAATGACTTGCAGGTCCAAGAAACATCCGTTGAAGTGATTATGGGAATGTTAATAGTCAGAACGTTCCCCAGAAGTAGAAATCTCAGAGGGCTCCGAGTCTTTGTAGACACTCTTGAAGTACTTCGCAAACGCTGAGACAATATTATGAGGACCATGAAATGTATGGTTCTCGTAGTTTATTACAGCTGGAAGGCATGAGTGAGCTTTTTTACTTTGAACGAAGGTCCAAAAATTGGAAGGATCGCTGTTTATATTTTGCTCAGCATCTCTTATAAAGGCCTGCAACTGGCACTTTATTACCCTACGCAAAGTTCTGGTAACAAGTAGTTTTATGAGTTAGAAGATGTCGACGCACCTTCTCCTTTTTAAAAATGTTGGTAATCAATTCACCCGTAAACCAAAGGAGAAAACGCCTTCGTCTGGACAATTTGCGAGGTATACAAGCAGCAAAGTTGTAATTTAAGATATAAAACGACTGACAGGCATCCACTACGGCAGTAGACTCAGTAACATTTCGTACAGGCTTGCAAAGCTGGCTTTGCGAAAGTTGAATTAAGGTTGATCAGCTTTGCGTACAGGAAAATAAGTGGAATGAGTGAAAGTTGCATGAAACTCAAAAGTCAGAGCAGGATGATGTGGATCTTCATCAACTGGGGACGTATCACTGCGCGATACGGTATGATTAAGATTGGCAAATATTAGGTCCAGAAGGCGGTTGTTTATGTTTATAGTAGTGTTATATTGCGTGAGGTTAAAGAACTCACCTAGGTTAAGTAGGCTACTGTCTTGCGCCTTGGACCAGTAGGTCTTACAAATGTTGGTGTAAGCTTGTGGTCGACGGAAAAATCATTCAACAAGAGATGAAATTTAAGTATCTGGGACTAGAAATATCCGCTTATGGAGATGTCAAAGCAGAGGTTCGAAAACAAACTAACAAAGCAGCTAGGGTAGCAGCGTACCTAAATAACACCATTTGGCAAAATAACCATATTAAAGTGGAAACGAAGACCAGAATCTATAAAACTACGATTAGGCCAATAATGACATACACTGCAGAAATACGACCTGGCACAACAAAAACTCAGCAGATGATGGAAAAAAAAACGGAAATGAAGGTACTACGGAAAATAGCTGGAAAAACGCTAATGAACAGAGAGCGAAGCGAGAACATCAGAAAACTGTGTAAAGTGGATAATGTAAACGACTGGATATTGAAGAGTAAAATGGAATGGAACAACCATGGACGACTCGGGAATAATTACGTGCTACCACGTGACAAATTACCCGCAGAAGTGTAGGGCGACCTCGAAAAAGACAGAGCGACAATTTAAAGCCCAAATAGACAGAGAGGACGCAAAAAAAACAGGCATTTTGTGCTTAGACTAAAGAAAGAAGAAGAAGAAGAAGATGTACACGTTATTTTACCAAATTATAGGTGGTGGGCTCGACATTTTTGCCGAACACATTTTCGTATTTTTCATCAAATTATCCTCCATTTTAACTACCAAATAAAGTATTAATCATACTAATTTAATACTTCATCAAATTAAAGTGTTTTGTGCATTCAAAAACACAGCTTTTACGAGAATTTTTACAAATAAAGAATTATCGGAATCGTCAAAATTGCACTCGCAAACCTTCAGAACAACTGTAAACTTTTTGAAATACAGGTTATGTCCTGTGGACTATTATTATTAACTCGAAAAAGAGAGGATAAAATGCAATGAAGAAATGGAAAATAAATAACGAAAATATAAATCGAATAGACGAAGAATAAGTGAGAAATTGTAAAGTAACAAATGGCAATTATGATGGAAGAAATGACAAAAATACGAGCAAGAGAACGGAAACTTTTGTAAAAAAATGGAAAAAAATAAACAAGTTTTGTAAAGAGTTGCAAATAGAATTGGAACGTTGTAAAAAGATAAAGAAGAAACCAGTGAGTAGTTATACAAAGAAATGAAAACAACAATCATCATCATACAGCATTAGACAAACGTCCAGCGGAAAATATGAAAACCTAGAGAAAACAAAATCTCTAATAATAGACTAAGTAGAAAATAAAATCCCGGCAATGCCCGTTGAAACTGCAAAAGAAGACCAAGGAAAAATAACACAGGTTTACAAAAAAAAGTAGATGTTTATTTGACTAGACCGTTTAATTCTTATATAATTAGACGCCCTGAATCCAAATCATCTGAGATCGGCTAATTTCTATTACATCAGGTTCAAGATCATTTCGAGGTCAAATGGAGTACAATTTACTAAATAAATCTGAAGAAGTAGATACGTACGTTTTTGAAGTCGCTAAATCCGAAGTCGTGGTTTGTTTAATCCCTCAAAGACGACTGGAGGTCATTTTAGGGTCATTACAAGGTCAAATTGAGAAAAATATACTAAATAGATCTGTAAAAGAAGATAGGTAGACTTTTGAGGACGCTGAGTCTGAATTTGTGGTTTGTTTAATACGTCAGGGTTAACCAAATTTCATTTCAATGCCATTTTAAGGTCAAATTAAAAAAATACAATAAATAAATCTGTAAAAAAGAGAACACACGCGGAGCTTGATCAATATCTAGCAGACAGGAAAGAGGATCAATATTTGGAGCCGAAGCCCAAACTCCCTAAACCACGTACTCCACACACAGCTAAACTGATGTTCGTTACACACACAGCAGATATGCAAGAGGAGTTAGTTATTATGAAATAGTAATCCAAAACCCAAGCTGTCAAATTCACATAACTCACGCACAGCTAGATTGATATCCATTACATAGCAGACTGGGAAGTGGATCGAGTTTTTAAGGAGAAACCCAAGCTGCCAAAACCACACACTCTACATGCAGCTAGATTGATTACTATTCTACAGCAGACAGGCGACCAGGCGAAGTGTTTATAAATATGCGAAAATATAAGCTCTCATAACCACATATCTGACGCGCAGCGAGATCAATCCCCGTTAGGCAGCAGACAGAGGCTAAAAGTAAAGATTTATGAGTGTATGAAATAAAACATAAGCCCTCCGAAAACCATATACCCCAGGATATCTGAGAGTTTGGGGTTTGTGTTATATACTTATAAAAACTCGCTTCCCTAGCTTAGTTGTTATGTTACGGATATCGATCTAGCTACGCGAGTGGTATGTGCTTTTAGAAGCTTGGGTTTCGCCTTGAAAGCTCGCTCCGTTCACGTGCCTGCGTAGTTTTGGGAGCTTGACATTCGGCTCAAAAACTCGATCCGTTTGCCTGTCTGTTGTGTAACAGATATCAATCTAGCTGCGCGTGTGTTCTCTTTTTTACAGATTTATTAAGTCGATTTTTTTAATTTGACCTTGAAATTACATTAAAATGGCATCTGGTTAACCTTGAAATGTTAAACAAACCACGAATTCCGATTCAGCGAACTCAGAAACATGCATATCCACTTTTACAAATTTATTTAGTGAATTTTACTCCTTTTGACCTTGAAATGACCTTCAACCTGAAGTGATATAGGTTATCCGACCTCAAATTTGAACTCAGGACATCTAATTACATAAGAATAAGATGGTCTGGTCAAATAGGCATCCACTTTTTCTTTTTTTTTTTTGTAAACCTATGTAGTTGAATATAAAGAATTAGAAGAAAATTAAATACAGTAGAGTGATATCTGACAACATAAGTTGAGTAAAATCCTATTAAAATTTATATGAATGTATATGAACGAAGGAGGCAAGACGACAGAGAAAGTTCAAGAAAATGAACCTCCCAAGAATATAGCGCCCTTGACCCTAAGTCATAACTATATGTCAATAAAAAGGCTTTTATTTTTTTGTAGAATGCCTGAACTGTCAGTGCCCACATTCAGTTTATTTACAGCTGTTCTGGTGGATTCATTTGTCATAGCCATGGTGTCTTATGCTACAACGATGTCCTTGGCACTGATGTTCGCAAAGAAAAATATGTACGAAGTCGATTCTAACCAAGAATTACTGGGTCAGGTTAGAATTATTTTAATTTTTCTTACTACAGTCTAGATATGCTGTCTTAGTTATATAAAAAATTAATGTTCGATAATAGTCGATTCTTTACATTTTCTGTTCGACGATTTGTCTGATATTCACGGTTATCATTACTTACCAAAGTAAAATATAAATATCTAAAGGTGCGTATAAATATGGCGTGACGAGCGCGTGACGAGTATGCGACGAGCTTGCAACGAATCTCTTTGAACTTTGTTGGTTCGAATCCTTATCTTCGACGCCCGTTGCCAAAAAAGGTTTATAGCGTCTGGGCGGTGTAAACCAAAAAATAAATAAAAAAAAAAATATATATATATATATATATATATATATATATATATATATATATATATAAGTGTTAATTGAAGTCCAGCATGCCATGTGTGACGATGAAGAACAAACGGCAACTATATTAATTTTTTACAGTGAGGTTTTATTATCATCAAGCTTGTTAAATAAAAAACGCAATCCTCGACGATGTTGGCATACTGCTTTGTATAAAAAACAATCAGGATTAGAACTTCTAACCGATTTAAATTTTCACCATAGTAGCAAATGTTGAATGTCTCCTTCCAATTTTGAATACTTATTAAACAAAATAGGACCAGTTATATCCAAAGAAGAAACATTTTTCCAGGATAAGTTCAATGAATTTGAATTAACAGTGGTATGGTGGTACTCGAAGCACAACATTTACATGTTCTTTAGCCCATTCGTCTATGTATATTTCTTAAATTGTCTTTCTTTCTCGTTCGCAATTTTTAGAAGATCCTTCTTTAGCAAATCGTTCGTAAAGGGAATATGTTTTTTTTTGATAAGCAATCTGTAATATCACTTTTTTCAACTATGTTATTGGCAACTTTTCCAAGTCTAGAATGATTACAGGCGTTATCCAAAACTATAACAGACTTCTCCAGAATCAATTGTATCATTTGAGAAAAATATTTTTGAAAGATATCCGCCGTCATTTATTCATGGTAATCTTTGGTAGATTTCGATTCGAACTGCCGTAAAATTCCTATAAATCCATCGACACCTCCAATATGAGTTATAATGAATTTGCGGCCCTTATCCAATAAGGGTTTTTAAATCTGTCGATAACCCTTCTAAAAATGCTTCAAGAAAAATTGTCATATTCTTATCTTCCTACATTTTTTGTACTAAGTGTCCTTCACTCAGACAGATTACATCCAGATAAAAAATATTTTGGCCTAATGTCCCGCAAATACTGTCTTCTCTAAAATAGTATTTTCTCTGTATCACCTCCATTTTGACTTTCCCTAAGAGAAATTCATTTTGTCAGCACTTTCTACAGATTGGTTTTTTCCATGCCAGGTAGATTCTTGTCTTGTTTCACAACTTTCAAAACTTTATTGAGACTTGCTATTTATCTTCTAAGATATAATTTGTGAACGTGTCTTCTTAGTATATTTTTGAAGCATTCGTATAATAATTTTCTTCTCGGAAACGGTTTAGGCTCGCACACAGTTCCACTTTTCCTTTCCTTAATTCGCCTGTAACTTGTAGATTCGCTAAATCACATTATGTCAACACCTCAACTTTTGGAATAAACACACAGCTGACACTGAAAGTTGTAACACAATAACGTAGCAAGGCCTTACGTTTATACACATCTGAATTATATATAAAAATGTCATTACTGTTAATTGCCCAATTAAAATGTATAGTTTTAAACATAATTATCTCTTAGGTATACTACTCTCTCCTCAAATACATACTTCAAACACATACAATATCTACCCCTTACTTTATCCGAATTAGGAAAGCCGAATTATTTATGAAATCTCTTCCGAGAATTGCTATGCCTTTGGTTTATGGCTCTTCACAAGTACATAAATCTCTTATGCATATAAGTGTCATACTTTGTATGACCATGAAAAACAAACGATAGCTTTGCTAGTTTTATGCAATGGAGTTCTGCCATAAAAAAGTAAATTAAACAAAAAACGAAAATATGGGCGATAATAGCGCACTGTCTTGTATTTTTTTTTCAAAATCCATTGAGTTCGCACCAAAAAACCCATAGAAAATGGATCGTATCGCATGAGTCGAGCTACTCGAAAACAATAGAACTATAAAAAAATTGACTTCTTGTGACCCAACTGCATTTATTTCATTTTCATTCATTTTAGCCTAGTTTTCATCCTTCCAAAACTGGATATAGGCCTCCTCTATTTGTTTCCAAATCTCTCTATTCTGGGCTCTTCTTTGCCACATCAAGCCGGCATGTCTGACTATGTCATCCTTCCATCTCATCTGTCGTCTGCCTCTGGATCTTTTCCTTTCATATGGGCGTCATTTTCCAATTTCTGAATACCAACGGTTGTCTTTTATTCGTTCGTTATGGCCTGCCCATTTCCATTTTAATGATGCTGCTCTTTCTATAGCGTCAACTGCGTTGGTTTTTCTTCTTATCCACTCATTTCGTTTTTTATCTCTGAGTGATATTCCTAACATGTGTCGTTTCATAGACCTTTGAGTTTTGCGGATTCTGTCCAAATTTAATTTTGTAAAGGTCCACGTCTGCGTTCCGTATATTAGAACCGGCAATATTCAACAATCGAATACTTTGGTTCTTAAGTATAAGGGAATTTTCTGATTTTTCCAAACATAGGAGAGTTTTCCGAACGCCGTCCATCCCAATCGAGTTCTTCGTGTTATTTCGGCTGTCCGGTTGTCCTTACTCGCTCTTGTGGCCTGGCTTAAGTATATATATATATATATATATATATATATATATATATATATATATATATATATATATATATATATATATATATATATATATTGTTACGGTTAAAAATTGGGTTTAAATAATAAATATTTTTGTTTACATTTTTCAAGATTAAATTACTGGTTCAGATTACTAAAGTCATAAATAGATTTTTGTTTTGTACGTAAATTTACAGTAAACGATGTTTTCCACCATAAAACTAATGATTACCTTTTGTTTTTCATTCATTAATATTGGTTTCATCTATATTCAGATCATTCCTTTTGTTTACATTTTGAAATTTTGATTGACATCGAAACTTAACAATATTTCTGTAATTTATAAATTTCAGTAGGTACCTCGAGACAATGTATCACAGATTGGGAAAAGCGTTTTTTTTAATGTTTGGATAAATATAAATAGGGTTATTCGCTTTCTTGTTGATTTTCCTTTTTTAGAAAATATTTATTTATTGTCACATATCAGCTGTTAAACAGTCAGCTCCACGAGATTGCGTGAAAGTTTTTAGGGTTGCCTATAAGATGGCACACCAGTTGAATATTATCGAAATGCTAAATTTGAAATAAAATAGTATCGACTTTTTGATTATGTTGTTTTTAGTTTATTAGTTGAATATTTCCCTTTACTAATTAGAATTTTTGGTAATTATTATATTGTATATTAGACCCTCGAACTATTTCGAACTAATTGGATTTAATTTTTGTATATTTCGAACCCATTAAGTAGTTTGTTATTGGGTATTCATTTTGTAGGACGAGGCAGGTTAGATTATTAAGATATTGGTTGTCTCTGTCTGATTTTAGTACTGGCCAGTTTAAAGTTGAGATAGAAGAATTTTTGTATATATTTTCCGGAAGTAGTTCAAATTGTATGATAAATTTCAAGGGTTCGAGATTATGGTACGAGATTAAGGTTATTTTTTTGGATAGATTTTTGATAGACGTTTTTATAAAGTTTTTTTGGTAACTTCCGTTGGAAGAAATGTGCTAGTGATTTGAGAGAAATCGTGCTCTTTTGGTTATCTGACGCAAGAGCGTGAAGACGTGGTTTTAGTTTTAATTATTTCCCAAGTTAAGGGACTTGGTCATAAATGGCCGATTAATGTAACAAAACCGAGTCGGGGTGCAAACAATTTTTGGTGATTTTGGTCGTTTCACTCTACAGCCAGTTTGGCGATTATTTTCTTCAGCCAGCCAGAAACAACGGCTGATCAGTTAGCAGATGCCACCATCTTCTTGAGTTCGAGGGTCTTAGGAATAACTACAGTATTGTCTTTGGGATAAGTACAATATGTCTTTGGAATAATTACGTTTTTGGGAAAACTATAGTATGTTTTTGGAATAGTTATAATGTACAGTTTGGGTTTTCGTGCTGCACTTCTGGGATTGTGAGCCTCTGAAAGGGACAATCTCCATATTGAGCCAGGTCAACGTCCTTTCTGGGGAAGCCGTCTATGTCACAGACCTTGTTCAACCACCTGTTTTAAAGTAATTCAGCTAAGTGCCTAATTTTAGCCAAAGTATGTACACAAGAGTTTCTGACTGTTAAGCCTAATGGGTATTATACCTGTATTTTTAATCGTTTAGTTATCTAAACACAGTTTTCTGTTCGATTACCTAGAGGGCTAACAGGTAGGGGATTCTTGTGTATATGTTTTTGAACCTTTCTAATTAATAGACTTTAAATATCTGGATTTTAATATTTTTTTTTACTGATATTTATCTTTTGGTAATTTACCATATCATATATTTGCGGCGAACCAGTAAACTATGTAAGGTGAAACGCAGTCGACTTCGTTGCGCTACAACCTCAAATTTAAATGTTTTATTTTTGCGATACTCTACTGTAATTGAGGTTTTTTATGGTTCTGTTTTAGAGTCCCAGAGTGGCCAAGTACCCATTTAATTATTGTTTAAAATAATGATTATGATAATGATACCTTTATTGAAAATTTTAATTGCTTAATAATTGAATATTTTGGAAACTAGTTATTTTGTTCAAAATTGTAACATACTTTTCAGAAAAATTTTATTAAGATTTTAACCACTTGAGCGACAGTTATAAATTGATTTCTATGATCTAATTTTTATAATTATCTATCACTTTTTTTTTAATTTTCTATCGCTTATATTTTTGTTAACTGTCATTTAAACACTCATTTTCTCTCTCCTTATCAATTTTCTAATTCTTTCTCTTTGCAGATATTTTTGTAGTTTTTTTGATATTGCTTATTTTTTTATTACTGCAATGTTGATAGTCTCCTGCATTGTTGGGCTTATGGAACTTCATAGTCCAGTTTAAAATAGAGTGTGTTCTTTTCTTCTATAACTGGGCTATGTCGACGTAAACCTTCCAAAGGTAGTAGTTGATTTGTTTACTTTTTGGATCGGTTTGCCGTTCACTGTGCAGGACACTGTCAAGTTTAATTTACTATTCTTTTGTTTTAATATTCACATTTTGCTACGTCATAGAAAGACAATAACTTTCGACTAAGTCAACAAGGTTTCTCTATTACAATTTGTAATCGCACTTCTATTAGATAGCCCCATTAGAGGAGCTTACAATAATTCACATGGTGATAACTTTTTCCAGGGGTTGTACTTATTATCTGGGAAGGGGTATACTGTGAAGAATAAATGTATTGGCCTCTATTTAATTGGTTTTATTTCCTATAATTTTAAACTAGGATACTTTTAAGTACTTAGACTCTGCGATTTATTTACCCGGATATGTCATATTAAATATTTATTCTTTTCCAAGTTTTCTTTACTACAATTGCTCGTAGTATAATCATTAGGGCTCATTCTAAAGTAAAATTTGGTGGCGCCTTTTTCCCGATTTAGACATTTATAAAACTTACACAGGCAATATATTGAAAGTAGTGGAAAAATATAAAAACAACGAATCTACCCTGAGATGAGCTAGCGTATAGGTAAACTCCAGTCAGCATTAGGACAATCATTAGGTAAGTCTGAACTGAGGTACCTTACAGGGTGTTGCCAGGATTTGGTAAGGCGTTCATAGTTGGTAATAATATAGTATATTTCATGGTAAAATTTTGAGATTTCATTAGAGAGCAAAAATTCTTAGTTTCAATATATATATATATATATATATATATATATATATATATATATATATATATATATATATATATATTTATATATATATACACATATATATATATATATATATATATATATATATATATATATATATAGAACAGGAGAATGAATAAATATATATATATATATATATATATACATATATATATATATATATATATATATATATATATATATATTCATTCTCCTGTTCTATTTCGGTTGCATTTACTGTTATAACTTGTTCTTCTGAGTTTGACATTACTTTTATATTTCTGAGATTCATCTTTAATCCTCGTTGGAGCGATGTTTCATGGAGGTCGTTTATCATTGACTGCAGCTCTTCCCAGTCGGATGCGATCAAGAGTATATCATCTGCATATCTCAGATGATTTAGGAATCTACCATTTATGTTTATCCCTTTTTCCCAATTTAATGATTTGAACAAGTCTTCCAGGGCCATTGTAAATAGTTTGGGCAAGATTGTATCTCCCTGTCATACTCCTCTTTTGATTGGGATGCGGTTCGTCTTTAGCTCGTCATCAAGTTGTACTGTCATCGTTGCATCTAGACAGACATTATGCAATAGATTTTTGTATCTCGAGTCTATTCTGCTATTTACCAAAGCTTCTTCAATAGCCCATAGTTCTACGCAGTCGAAAGCCTTCCCGTGATCAACAAAGGTCATGTACTGCATTTATTACCCCCTTTGAAACCTACCGAAGATGGCCCTCGATAACAATACAAATCAGCAAAATTCAAATTAGTCTCATTGGAAGTTTCTAGCATACTCCTCACGCACTCGCCTCGCCATATTTATTCGCACCTTATGGCTTGTAAAAATTTACTTTAAGGGTCTCAGCAACATCGTGGGTGCCTTCTCTACCTGCCTGCCAGTAGCGGCGTGTCTATCCCGTTCGATGATCCAGGAATCGGTTGGCGGAGTCACACAGATAACCGGTGTCGTCAGCAGTATTCTGTTACTCATCCTCTTGCTGTGGGCGGGACCAGTTTTGGAGACGGCACCAAAGTGTATATTAGCCAGTACTATTGTAGTAGCGTGCAAGGTAAGAAAATAACTTTACGCAAGCAGAAACTTTATAAGGTTTCATTTTAGGGACTGATAATGCAAATACGAGATTTACCTCGCTACTGGCGAGTGAGCCGGTGGGACGCCGTCGTATGGATTGCCACTTTTTTCTCAACTCTGATCGTAGGGATCAGTGAGGGTCTCGGCGTGGGCGTGGCTGCCTCATTACTGAGCGTAGCTGCGCAAGGCTTGCAACCGCATGTTTCCATTTTAGGAGGATTGACTGGAACTGAGCTATATTTCGATGTTGAAAGTCACAAAGCGGTAAGATTTTAAGCTAGTATTTCGTTCGTCAACTACAAAAAAATCCCATTTGACTACTAAGGAAAACTTAAAATTGCATGACTCCAAGTTTGAATTATAGAGAGAATTTCCCAGTAATTTTATTTTTGTTTTCAATAAATAATCCATAGTTTCCCAGCTCGACATATTAGTGAGTTATGTTGATAAAAAAATGAATTACTTAATCTTTATAAACATTATAAGAACCATCAGATATTTACTTGTAGTTTGTAGAAGATTTAATACTTGTACTTTACCTTTGAATTTTTTGGATCCAAGAAATACACTTCCATACGATCTGTGAACCTTCGAAAATTGGGCCGAATCTAATCGAAAATAGCTGCTGCAGGCCGCTGTCGACGGGTTGCCATAGTTCAGGCGCATTATTCATTGGCGCTTCAAGAAAACTTATGCATTACAAGTAATATTTATAATATTGATGTTGTTTTATTAATTTATATGATAGTAATAGTTTGTTTAGTCATATTAATTATTAATTTGTTTATTAACAAAATTTTTACAAAAAATTATAGAGAAAATCATACAAATATTCAATTATATATTACATATTCTACTGTTTTTTTTTTCTTTATATTATTATTACCTACTAGTTTATTAACAAAATTTTTACGAAAATTTCTATAAGAAAATCATATAAAAATATAATAATAATATAAAATACGTCATATAAATATTTAATAATACATTAAAATTACGCGCGAAAATCATACAAACACAATATATCAATTATACATTCATCTTTATTTTTTTTCTGTTACTTCTATGCAATCGGCGTCCATTTCATCATCGCAATTATTACTCTGACTTACATCGCACATACCATTTACATCATTATTCTCAATTTCATTGTATGTACAGGGTGAGTCAACGATTGGATGAAGTAGGTTTGTGTCTTTTCGGTGAAATTAACAAAGAAACTATATTTATTGTTTGATACATTTTATTTTTACGCAGATCTTAAAAATCTTTAGGACTCTACAGGATGAGCCAAAAAGCTAGGACAGCATAAAGTTGTATTTTTTTAAATAGAACACCCTATATACGAAGCGTATTTTCGATTTAGCTTATAATTTTAAATCTTTTTTATTAAGGGTTTACTACAACAAAACTTTATAGTTTCTGAGATAATTAAGTTTAAAGAAAAAAAGTCACATTTTCAAGCATCAATTCAATCCTAAATAACGTTTTCAATTTTGTGACAAATATATTCAAATTTGGAATTTAGCAAGGCCAAGGACAAGTTAACATAATTTTTACCTAATATTTGCAATAAAAGCTACAGGGTGTAGAACACATCGGCTCAAATTTGAACAAGTTTAAATGAATAAATATCTTTTTTTTTAAATGGTACATCCTGTATATTTTCATGTTATTTAATAGAGTAATAAAAACCCTAAAAATTTTGTTCAATATATTCTATACCTATTTATAATAGTTTTTGAGATATTTCAGTTTTTCTTATTTTCCTTACTTTTTTACAGAAATAGTCTTCATTATCATAGTAGCCATGGCAAAAACAATGTAAAAGAACATTTTTCTGTGTGTCAAATTTATAACCGCAATCGCTTCTTTTGGTTTTTATGTAGTGTAGTTTGGTTTTTTTTGCATTCATCTTATATTGTAAAATGAATTTTCCAAAGAATGAGTTAATAGATATGATTTATACGATAGGAGAGGCTCAAAAAAATTTCCTTCTTGCTCAAAGAATTTACAAAATGAAGTATCCTGATCGACGCCAGCCTAATACCCATACTTTTCAAAACTTAATGCAAAGATTTGATTCTTCTGGTACTGTTGATTATCCAAAACGTAAAGTGGTCAACAAACCAGTAACTAATGAAGAAAAAGAACTACAAGTATTGTTAAATGTTCAGGAAAATCCTTATATTGGTAGCCGTCAGTTAACAGCATTATGTGAAACATCACAATCCACCGCTAATCGTACTACCAAGAAATATAGGTATCATCCATATCACATGGAATTACACCAAGAATTGCATGGACAGGATTTTGAAAGTCGTGTAAACTTTTGTCGTACAATAAATGCGGAGATTCAATTAAATCCAAATTTATTATGCAAGGTAATGTTTAGTGATGAAGCTACTTTTAGAAGTAACGGTAACCCATTTTGGATTAGAGAGGTGCAACATCAAAACCACTGGTCATTAAATGTTTGGTGTGGTATTCATAATAATCGAATTATTGGACCCCACTTTTTTAATGAACCACTAAATGGCCATAGTTACCTGAACTTTCTACAAGAAGAACTACCCCAACTGCTTCAAGGTCTCGATAGGGATGAGCTCGACAGTATGTGGTTCCAGCACGATGGTGCGCCTCCGCATTACCATCGTGAAGTTCGTGAGTTTCTGGACCAACGATATCCGCAAAAATGGATTGGACGTGGGGGTTTCATTGAGTGGCCACCACGGTCTTGCGACATCACCCCATTAGATTTCTTCCTATGGGGTTATATTAAAAATAAGGTGTATGTTAATCCACCAACAACAGTGGAAGATATGCGAAACAGGATTAGGGATACCTGTAGAACAATAACACCACTAATTTTGTCCAGGGTCCGAGAAAATCTGCAAAAAAGATTAAATTTGTGCATTGCACAAGAGGGTCGTTTATTCGAACACTTATTAAAAAGAAATAATTAATCTCAGTATTTAATAGGTAATTTTTTTGTTTCAATTTAATATAAAAGTAAATATATATTTGCCTTGTCGTTATTGTTGTGTTAATTTTTTCACATTATGTTTAATTAAACTATTGCCGTTGTAATATAACGATTAATGTATTTCATCATATTTAACCTCATTCTGTTTATTTCTGTAGTTTCTTTTTATTATTTTACATGGCTACTATGATAATGAAGACTATTTCTGTAAAAAAGTATGGAAAATAAGAAAAACTAAAATATCTCAAAAACTATTATAAATAGGTATAGGATATATTGAACAAAACTTTTAGGGTTTTTATTACTCTATTAAATAACATGAAAATATACAGGGTGTACCATTTAAAAAAAAAGATATTTATTCATTTAAACTTGTTCAAATTTGAGCCGATGTGTTCAACACCCTGTAGCTTTTATTGCAAATATTAGGTAAAAATTATGTTAACTTGTCCATGGCCTTGCTAAATTCCAAATTTGAATATATTTGTCACAAAATTGAAAACGTTATTTAGGATTGAATTGATGCTTGAAAATGTGACTTTTTTTCTTTAAACTTAATTATCTCAGAAACTATAAAGTTTTGTTATAGTAAACTCTTAATAAAAAAGATTTAAAATTATAAGCTAAATCGAAAATACGATTCATATATAGGGTGTTCTATTTAAAAAAACACAACTTTATGCTGCCCTAGTTTTTTGGCTCACCCTGTAGAGTCCTAAATATTTTTAAAATCTGCGTAAAAATAAACTGTATCAAACAATAAATATAGTTTTTTTGTTAATTTCACCGAAAAGGCACAAACCTACTTCATCCAATCGTTGACTCACCCTGTACATACCATTCTCATCATTATTAACATTTTCATAGTCAAAATCATTCTCACACATATTATTAATTTCCTCTGAATCGTCATCATCGTTTTCAAAATCGCAGGAAATAAAATTTTCAGAGCAATTATCGCACTGTCCAACAGTAGAATATGTAATATATAGTTGAATATTTGTATGATTTTTTGTAAAAATTTTGTTAATAAACAAATTAATAATTAATATGACTAAACAAATTGTTACTAACATGTAAATTAATAAAACAACATCAATATTATAAATATAACTTGTGATGCATAAGTTTCCTTGAAGCGCCAATGAATAATGCGCCTGAACTATGGCAACCCGCCGACAGCGGCCTGCAGCAGATATTTTCGATTAGATTCAGCCCAATTTTCGAAGGTTCACAAATCGTATGGAAGTGTATTTCTTGGATCCAAAAAATTCACAGGTAAAGTACAAGTATTAAAAAGCATCTTCTGCAAATTTGAGCCCTTAATATTCATTTGCCACGCCATTGTGAATTTTTGAAAAAAAAACGTTTATTTCTTCCAAAATTGAAAAAATTTTATCTCCATCCGATAAAAAGTTATCGCAATTTTTCTGGTGCAAAAATTGGTTTTTGCAAAATTTCTCGGCTCACGATTGAAAAAAAAATTCTTTTTACTAGATCTTCAAAATATAAAACAATACCAATAATTTCCATTGAAATTGAGCATTGTATCTTAATTAGGAAAACGGAAAATTGAGGTTGATTTTTCAACTTTGATATCGAATTTCTCGGAAAATAAAAAACTCACAGATTCCGGGTTTGACATATTTTTTTAGAATGATAATATGCCTATATTTATGTTAAATTTTAAATCAGTAATTTGTTTTGTCTCTGTCTTTATTTTCGAAAAACAAAAACCGAAAATTTTGTCGAAAAAAAAAATATATCTCGATAACTAGTAACGCCATCTATAACGTATATTATATGAATACATAGTTTTTTTAATTCTCTACAACTTTTGTTTGAAATATTTTTCGATACAACTTTTACTTTTCGAGATAAACTCAAAAAAAGCGAAAATCGTGACCATTTTTAGCCCGCCATTTTTTTTGCACAGGTCTTTCAGAGTTACCATCGAGATATGTTTTATAGAATGCCGAAATGAACATATTCCAGCAAAAAAACAAATGTTACATTTTTATTAACAAAACAGCTCTTTTTTGATCTAATTTCGATAGAGTAAAAGTTATAATTTACAATTCTAACCTCAATTTTAGAAAATGTCTTAATTACATTATCATACCGCTTTTTCCCACAATTAATTAACTTTAAATAAAAGATCGATTAGAATATTTGTAAACGCTAACAAACATCCATAAATTATCGATTATAAAAAAAGTCGATATCCCATGAATTTGTAATAGTAGCGCATTTTCACATTAGTGATAATTTGAACTCATACAAGACGGATTTAAATTGACTCTTGGACTCAACTAAGCTGAGTTTATTTTTAGGTTGCTGAAGTGAATGGTTTAAAGATTTTCCGATACGCTGGAGGGCTGAATTTTGCGTCCAAGGACACCTTTAATAACTTGTTCATTCGAAGCGTTGGTTTTAATCCACCAAGTATTTTAAGAAAACGAGCCAAATTAAGGGACAAAGTAAGGATAATTTGAACAGAAATGCTTTATAAATATTTTCTCGAAATTGTTAAACAAATTTGAGTCATATTTAGATCGCTTTGCTCTATGTTAATATAAATATAAGTAAACAGACTTCACCTCGAAAAAATATAAGACAAGAAATTGGTATCATGGTCATATATAGTGTACGTTCGTATTATATATCTAATTCTTATCAATTAAATCAAGATCGTTCCCGAAAATACATTTTATGCAAACTTAAAGAAAAAATCCCTTTAGAAAACCAGGGAGTGTACGAAATTCCATGCGGAGAATGCAGCTCATCATACGTAGGTCAAACCAACCCCAAAAAAACAATTTCTTCTACACTGGCTCAATACTTGTTAAACACAAGACATAAGTTAAACTTCTCAGTGACAAAAATACAATTGAGATGTAAAAACTTGTCCACAAGAGTTATAAGGGAATCCATCGAAATTGCAAAGAGGCCCAACAACTTAAATAGCAGAGATGACAGTCAGCGGTTGCCTAATGCTTGGAAACATCTGCTTACGAAACATTAACCAGTAGTAGATAATAAAGAAACGGATCATAACGCGACAACACGTGCCAAAACACTGGCAACATGATTGGCCAGAACCATCCTGCGAACGAACACGCCCCAAGTACACACGAGCCCGACAGCACCCGAGGAGCAAGCGGCACTTCGACCACAGACAGATTTGACAGAAACGTCCGCTGTCTTACAGTCCTGAGAAGAACTCAGCACACACACCGGATACCCGAAAACCATCGATTACACAACACACCCATGAGAATATGTATGTATATATATATATATATATATATATATATATATATATATATATATATATATATATATATATATATATTCAATCCGTTCGTTCAAAAAATCGTTTTCACGACGTTTCGCCAAAATCTCATTTGGCATTTTCAAGTGCAATTCATCTCGTTACTCGCTGAGAACTGATGGTGGCCTCTGATGAATTTCGAGTTTTGTTTATCTGGTTCGCTTCTTAATTGGATGAGCGGCTTCGCAGGCTCCTCCCCTCTGTCGTGTGCGATATATTTTGTTCTTGTATGCTGGTCTCTCGTGTACTAGTTGATTCTTGTTGTTTTCTTTCTTGATTTTTTATTAATGTTTTCCACGTAGTTGGAAAATTTATAGCATCATCTCGTTTATTTAGCTGTCCCGTTTTTTCGATTTCTAGGGCCTCTCTTATGACGCGTAACTTGTAGTTCTGTACTGGTGCTATTTCTTTTGCTTTTTCAGTCGGTGGTATGTCCGGTGGTTTGGTGATGTTGAAAAAGGGCTGTGGTTGTCTGTTTGTTTTTGAGGCTATTTTTATGTTCTTGGATTCATGCCGATATGCGCCTGTCTGTTTGTCCTATATAAATTTGATGGCAATCTGCACATGGAATGCTGTAAACGCCATAATTTTCAAGGTTGGTTTTTTCTTTGGGATTTCCTAGAATATTGGCTATTGTTTTTTGTGGTTTAAATATGGGCTGTATGTTGTGTTTTCTTAAGATTCTTTCGATTCTGTCTGTTATTCCTTTTATGTATGGTATTATGGCTTTGTTCCTTGTTTGATCTTGGTCTTTGTTGTAGTCTTCCCTTGTCTTTTTATGGCTTTCATTATATCTGATTGTGAGAAACCATTCCGTTCTAGAGCTGTTGAAATGTGTCTTATTTCGTCTTGTTTTGTGTCAAGTTCTGTAAGGCGGAGAGATCTTGATACTAATGTGTTGACCACTGCCTGCTTTTGAGGGGGATGATAATGTGACGCTGCATTGAGATATCGGTCAGTGCGTGTGGGTTTCCGATATACACTAAAGTCCAGGGCGTTGTTGAGTTTCCTAGTTAGTAGCAGGTCCAAAAAAGGAAGTTTTTTTTTCTTGTTCGATTTCTAGAATGAATTGGATTCTGTGGTGTATATTGTTCAGGTATATGAGGAAATTGTCCAGGTGTTCTTTTCCATGTGGCCATATTATAAAAATATCATCAACATAGCGTTTCCAAAATTTCGATTTTAAAGGTGCCTTTTGCAGTGCCTCTTGTTCGAAATACATCATTAAAAGGTTGGCTATAACTGGTCGATCGAAAAAGAAAAGAAACTTCCTTTTTTGGACCTGGAAATAGCACCAGAACAGAAGAGACGATGTTATAAATTTTCCAACTACGTGGAATTAATAAAAAATCAAGAAAGAAAACAACAAGAATCAATTAGTACACGAGAGACCAGCATACAAGAACAAAATATATTGCACTCGACAGAGGGGAGGAGCCTGCGAAGCCGCTCATCCAAGCGAGCCAGCTAAACAAAACTCAGAGGCCACCATCAGTTCTCAGCGAGTAACGAGACGAACCGCACTTGAAAATGCCACATGAGATTTTGGCAAAACATCGTGAAAACGATTTTTTGAGCGAACAGATTGAAACCCGGAATAACCAAACCATTCATTGTACCATCCGTGAAAACCTACGATATAACATATATATATATATATATATATATATATATATATATATATATATGTTATGTCGGATATTCTCACGGGTGTGATCGAAGGTTTTCTGGCATCCCACGTGATATGTATCGAAGGTTTACGGGCATCCCGCGTGATATGTAAGCGAAGGTTTTCAGGCATCCCGTGTACTGGGTCCCTCTCAGAACTGTAAGGCAGCTGACGTTTCGGTGAAATTTCATTCACTATTTTCAAAGCTCACTGTACGGCGTCTACGAGTGAACTAACGCCCGCGACTCGGGTGCTGTCGGTTCCGTGCGTGCGTTGGACGCGTTCGTTTTCCGAATGGTTCTGGCCAATCAGGTTGCGAGACCTGCTGCGCGTCATCGGCCCTGTTGCCAGTGTTTGGAGTTGTCGTTGCCAAGTTGTAATCCTTTAATCTGTTTCGTTAATAAGTGGTACTGGTTGATGTTTTGTAAGCAGATTTTTCCAAGTATTAGGCACTCGTTGGCTATCATCTCTGCTATTGCAGTTGTTGGTTCTCTTTGCAATTTCGATGGCTTCCCTTATAACTCTTGTGGACAGGTTTCCACATCTTGATAGCATTTTTGTTCTTGAGAAATTTATCTTATGCAGAAGCAGTTGTTTTTTGCTTGAAAAACGGCCTTCTACGTTATTGTGCAGGTTGGTGATTCTAGTTCTTGTAAAAAAGATTCACAAAATGTAAGGCGCGTGGGGAGATCAATCGGTAAAAGTTTCTAAACCTTTTGGACGTGATATAGATATAACAATTGTTCCTATCCAAGCCTCGGAGATGACGCTCAATATTGGCAAATTTTTGATAGTTTGGTATTCTATTGTAAACCTTAACGGTTCGATGCCCATTTCCTTCA
Organism: Diaprepes abbreviatus; assembly: GCA_034092305.1. Lineage (NCBI taxonomy): Eukaryota > Metazoa > Arthropoda > Insecta > Coleoptera > Curculionidae > Diaprepes > Diaprepes abbreviatus. The sequence continues at coordinate 1,007,838 of JASJET010000323.1, read as the reverse complement.
TAAAACCCATACACCACGAGCATGTCAACCATCTCGAAGTTCGTGTAGTTGTTCATGTTTAATAGTAAAATAGGTTGACAAATTTAGAATGTTGATCTTACTTTAGTCGACTTCTTCAATTTGTCAATAAGCAAATTATTAAATGCTATAACTGCATATATTTATATATATATATATATATATATATATATATATATATATATATATATATATATATATATATATATATATATATATATATTTATACGGCTTTCACGGATTCCTCCGTGTGAGATGCATTAGCAGTGGTTATATCCACATTATGCTGTTGTAGTATTGAAATCACATTCAGCAAACGTACAACTATATGCAACTCCGTATGTAAGTGAAATAAAATGCGAAACAGTGAATGCAAACTTCGCTCCATCATATCATTTCTGTGTTAGAGGTTGCACAGTTAGAATAAATTGTAATAAAACACAATTCATCCTATTCCACCACCATCGAGATGGTGGCCTACCTGTACCACCATACCGAGAAGAAAGTCAAAGCTTACCCTCCTCGCCACAGTGATACGGCAGAGATACATGTTTCGTCTCTACTAGACTCATCAGGGTACCGACATGCACCTGGCTGTACAAAGAACAGATCGGAAGGAAGCATGCAAATACTGAACGCGGCTTCGCCGACCTCCCGCCGGATGGCGTATATATGTTTATGCGGATTTCACGAATTCACCCGTGTGAGATGCAATAGCAGTGGATATATCCAACATGTATCTCTGCCGTATTACTGTAGGGGAGAGGTTAAGTTTTGACTTTCTTCTCGGTATGGTGGTACAGGTAGGCCATCATCTCGATGGTGGTGGAATAGGATAAATTTGCGTTTTATACCAATTTATTCTAACTGTGCAATCTCTAACACAGAAAGGATAAGATGGGGAGAAGTTTGCATTTACTGTTCGTATTTTACTTCATTCTATACACGGAGCTGCATATAGTTGTACGTTTGCTGAATGTGATTTCAGCACTACAACGGCATAATGTGGATATATCCACTGCTATTGCATCTCACACGGGTAAATCCATGAAATCCGCACAAACATATATATATATATATATATATATATATATATATATATATATATATATATATATATATATATATATATATATATATGGAGAATATATTATTTACTTGTACGTTTGCTGAATGTGATTTCAGCACTACAACGGCATAATGTGGATATATCCACTGCTATTGCATCTCACACGGGTAAATCCATGAAATCCGCATAAACATATATATATATATATATATATATATATATGGAGAATATATTATTGTTATTAAAATTTAAGAAGCCGAGCAGTTTCTGCTTTACCACAAAAGAGAGTAGTAACTATGTCGAGTCCATTTTTTTTATTTAAGTTTGCGTTATTTTTAGGGTCTCCCTGTAGACGAAAATGAAGATATAATAGCACGAGGAATAATTATCGATCTTTCGTCTATTACATTCATCGATCCCAGTGGAGTCGATTGTTTAAGAACACTACAGTCAGATCTGGAAAAATTAGGAATGTTTCTTTATATTGCTTGTTGTTCAGGTAAAAAACCAAAAAGGAAAGTTTACTGAATGGGTTTTCCATATCCACTTGCCCCAGATAGGCACTCACTCCACAATTCACTATATTTTCGAGTTTTAAAACTGGTTTAAGTCAAGATTAAGGGATTTTAATTGACCAATGCAACAATTATTTCACCAGGTTTTGAACATAAGAAATATAAAAATGAAAAATTCGTATTTCTTATTACCAAACCAGGAAAAATGGAAAATTTTGTTCATTCCAAAGCTTTGTCCATATCCTTCATTGTCCTATCTTCTTCTTCATGTACCTTCTCTATTTCGGAGGTTGGCTATCATCATTGCTATTCTGACCTTAGAAGCTGCGGCATTGAATAGATCAGATGACTTGAAGTTGAACCATTCTCGCAAATTCCTAAGCCAGGATATTCTTCTTCTTCCAACAGATCTTTTTCCCACAATCTTTCCCTGGATTATGAGTTGCAGAATCTTATACCTTGGACCTCTCATGATGTGGCCGAGATATTGCAATTTTCTCTTTTTTACTTCATATAGGATCTCTACGTCCTTCTTCATTCTTCTCAGAACCTCCAAGTTGGTCACGTGTTCTGTCCATGATATTCGCAGCATCCTACGGTAGGTCCACATCTCGAAGGCTTCTAGGTTCTGCTCGCAATGTAAGTTGAGGGTCCAAGTTTCTACACCATACAATAGGACTGGGAATACATAACATTTAAGCATCCGAATTCTTAGGTCCAGGCTCAGATCGCGACTACAGAGCAGCTTCTTGATCTTCACAAAGAATGCACGGGCCTTCTCAATGCGAATCTTTATTTCTGGACAATAGTCCACGGAACAGTTGACACTTGTACCCAAATAGTCATATCTCTCGACTCTTTCCAACCTTTCGCCTTCGACATACAGATGTTCATTGGGTACTTCAGTTTTGGTGACAATCATGTATTTGGTCTTCTTAACATTAAGTGTCAGACCATATTCTCGACTAGTTGTGGTGACATTATTCAACATATTCTGAAGGTCTTGCATGTTTTCGGCGAGAAGTACTGTGTCGTCTGCGTAGCGCAAATTGTTCAGTGGAATGCCGTTAACTCGTATTCCACCGGTGTCATTGTCCTATAAAAAGGTTTATTTGTGGACATTTATTTGACAAATTAATTTCCATGATCCGGGTTCACTAAGAAGGTTTCAGATTTTATTTATTATTTCCGAAATATAAGCGGTTACTCTCGTATCTCTGGCGATGCGAGAGCGAGTATTATTCAGTTGAAAAATTATTGCTTCTCCATAATTTTAAGCATAGGGTTATCATGGAGTTGTACCATATCTATAAGTCAAATCTCCACTCTGAATTACGAGTTCAATTCTTTCTGTACTAATGCCTCCACACATCCTTATTGATCCTCCTCCAAAATGGCTACACTATTGAACCATGCTTTCATGAAATCTTTCACCTTGTCTTATATAAACTCAAATTCATTCGTTACAATTATATACTCTGAAATGAGACTCGTCTTATGGTAAGTACAATACTCGCTATAATTCCTGTTCAGTTCAATGTGTAGTGAAACAAAAGATTTTAAATGATATTGGTTGTTAAAATAAGGCCCTTACAGGTGTAATGCGAATACGAGATCCATATGTCCTCCTTATTACGTCACCAAAAACCCATTCGCAGTTCTTGAAATAATATATTGGCTTATATGAAGTTTGACTGCAATTTGTCGATAAGCAGCATAATAATAATATGAATATTTTACGCAGAATATACAGGGTGTTCGGATAATGCATCAGGATACTTAAAAAAATATTCTAAAATAAAGCTAATAAATCATACAACAAAAAGTCGAAAACTCAATACTTTTCAAGTTACAGAGTTCTTTTTTTTTCTTATTTTTAACATTGTATTGGAACAAACACTATGGATAGATTTTATCCATGGGAATGAGAAAATATATATGTGTTTCTTACCACCGAAGAAAGTTTAAAGGAAAATTTTAAGTTTAAATATTTTCTTAAAAATATATAAACTCAGACAATTTATGACGACATAAACTAAAAAGATCGTACCCCCTTTAAATATTTATAAATAAATCTGTCGAAGAAATCCTACCCTGGTTATGTAATTAAAACCGAAGAGATAGGTGCCGTGGGAGGTCTTAACATGTGGTATATGCAAATACCGTTAAAATGTATTAAAATATGATCAAATAAACTCACTATAATATAATATATTATTTGACAACATGTACAAAGAAATTCTGTTTTCTCTGATTGCAAGAAGGAATGATTTAAATAGCGAGTTACCCCAGTTTAAAAAAAAAATAAAGGCTCTACGTTATCTGGCACCCGAGATGTTATACAATTTTGTGGCGCGCTCCAATTTGAAGTTTGAATTTCAAAAGCACACCGTGAGAAAGTCGAGCTTCCCCCACCTCTCGGTACTACGCACTTGCAAAAGTACCTTCACTTCGAAGGGCTACAACTTTACTGATGATGCATGAATTTCATACTTGCATCATAAAACATTGGTCTTCGTTTAAAATCTTTGAAAATTTCGACTCTTAATGTTTATAAACAAAATAGATATGATTTTTAAAAAATGCTATCGAAGCTTCTATTGGTCGTAAGAGACTTTTTTTTTTGAATTCGTGATTTTTCACCAGCTTTCAGGTCCACTTATTTACAAACGTGTATCATTAAAATTAACAAAGTTATTCCAATTGTTTATACGTAAAAAGGGTAACCCTTTTTTAAACGATTTTTTTAACAACAATTTTTTTTAATCCATCGTTTTTTCATCTTTGCTTGTAGTTGCAACTTCAAAGAATCCATTCCGCTTTTGCAAATATCTGTAGAATCATTCTCTGGGCAAGGACAACTGTTTGAACATTCAGTGTCTGGGATAAAAAATTAAGATTATTCATAAACTACCAAAACCGATTTGGTCCAGCTTTCGCACAGTTATAAGCACATAATGGTCTTATCATCAAGGGGTTATACATTACTTTCAGCCTTTCTTGAAAAAGTTATTAACATTTATAAAATAGTGCAAAAAAGGTGATTTTTCGCCATTATCTCGATAAATTATATATCGATTTTGACGCATAAAAATGAAATTAAAGATCTTTTCAATACCCACAATTTTCATTTGGACAAGTTTTCCCTAAAATGTAACCGGAAAATTCTACGTACAGAAAATCGAATTTTCTGACTTTGGAATTTGTTTATAAAACAACAGGGCTGATCTAGCTGTACTTTTTTACGTATTTATCATCTACTGGGTGCCCCTTACGACTTGAAACTTTCAGATATCTGCAATAAATTTTTACATGAAGTCGCTAAAAATTCAATAGGAAGACTAGAGTAATATGGGTTTGAGAGCTCGGGTTTTGACTTAAAATCTTGCTTTGCTTGCCTGTCTGCTATATAAAAATTATCGATCACGCAGCGCGTGGAGTATGTGGGTTTGAGAGCTCAAGTTTTGACTTAAAATCTTGCCTTGCTTGCCTGTCTGCTATATAAAAATTATCGATCTCGCAGCGCGTGGAGTATGTGGGTTTAAGAACTCGGGTTTTGACTTAAAAATCTTGCTTTGCTTGCCTGTCTGCTATATAAAAATTATCGATCTCGCAGCGCGTGGAGTATGTGGGTTTGAGAGCTCAAGTTTTGACTTAAAATCTTGCCTTGCTTGCCTGTCTGCTATATAAGAATTATCATTCTCGCAGCGCGTGGAGTATGTGGGTTTGAGAGCTCAGGTTTTGACTTAAAATCTTGCTTTGCTTGCCTGTCTGCTATATAAAAATTATCGATCTCGCAGCGCGTGGAGTATGTGGGTTTGAGAGCTCGGGTTTTGACTGAAAATCTTGCCTTGCTTGCCTGTCTGCTATATAAAAATTATCATTCTCGCAGCGCGTGGAGTATGAGAGCTCGGGTTTTGACTTAAAATCTTGCTTTGCTTGCCTATCTGCTATATAAAAATTATCGATCTCGCAGCGCGTGGAATATGTGGATTTAAGAGCTCGGGTTTTGACTTAAAATCTTGCTTTGATTGCCTGTCTGCTATATAAAAATTATCAATCTCGCAGCGCGTGGAGTATGTAGGTTTGAGAGCTCAGGTTTTGACTTAAAATCTTGCTTTGATTGCCTGTCTGCTATATAAAAATTATCAATCTCGCAGCGCGTGGAGTATGTAGGTTTGAGAGCTCAGGTTTTGACTTAAAATCTTGCTTTGCTGTCTGCTATATAAAAATTATCGATCTCGCAGCGCGTGGAGTATGTGGGTTTGAAAGCTCGGGTTTTGACTTAAAATCTTGCCTTGCTTGCCTGTCTGCTATATAAAAATTATCATTCTCGCAGCGCGTGGAGTATGAGAGCTCGGGTTTTGACTTAAAATCTTGCTTTGCTTGCCTATCTGCTATATAAAAATTATCGATCTCGCAGCGCGTGGAATATGTGGATTTAAGAGCTCAGGTTTTGACTTAAAATCTTGCTTTGATTGCCTGTCTGCTATATAAAAATTATCAATCTCGCAGCGCGTGGAGTATGTAGGTTTGAGAGCTCGGGTTTTGACTTAAAATCTTGCTTTGATTGCCTGTCTGCTATATAAAAATTATCAATCTCGCAGCGCGTGGAGTATGTAGGTTTGAGAGCTCGGGTTTTGACTTAAAATCTTGCTTTGATTGCCTGTCTGCTATATAAAAATTATCGATCTCGCAGCGCGTGGAGTATGTAGGTTTGAGAGCTCGGGTTTTGACTTAAAATCTTGCTTTGATTGCCTGTCTGCTATATAAAAATTATCGATCTCGCAGCGCGTGGAGTATGTGGGTTTGAGAGCTCGGGTTTTGACTTAAAATCTTGCTTTGCTTGCCTGTCTGCTATATAAAAATTATCGATCTCGCAGCGCGTGGAGTATGTGGGTTTGAGAGCTCGGGTTTTGACTTAAAATCTTGCCTTACTTGCCTGTCTGCTGTATAAAAATTATCAATCTCGCAGCGCGTGGAGTATGTGGGTTTGAGAGCTCGGGTTTTGACTTAAAATCTTGCTTTGCTTACCTGTCTGCTATATAAAAATTATCAATCTAGCAGCACGTGGAGTATGTGGGTTTGAGAGTTCGGGTTTTGACTTAAAATCTTGCTTTGCTTGCCTGTTTGCTATATAAAAATTATCAATCTCGCAGCGCGTGGAGTATATGGGTTTGTGAGCTCGGGTTTTGACTTAAAATCTTGCTTTGCTTGCCTGTCTGCTATATAAAAATTATCAATCGCGCAGCGCGTGGAGTATGTGGGTTTGAGAGCTCGGGTTTTGACTTAAAATCTTGCTTTGTTCGCCTGTCTGCTGTGTAACGATTATCGATCTCGCTTCTCGAGGAATATGTAGATTTGAGAGCTTTGATTTTGGTTATACACTCGCTCCGCTTGCCTGTCTGCTGTGTAAGGAACGTCGATCTTGCCACGCGTGGTATATGTAGGATTGGAAGCTTGACATCTAAACGTCGTTATTATGTTTAATGAATGTCAACAACAACCTGTGTTACAGTTTATTTAACATCTGAACTAAATTATATTGCTAAATTAAAAAGGGGATCCCCATATTTCGCGGGGGGGGGGGGGGCGAGCTTTCAGCTACGCCACTGCGAACACCCTGTATATTGAATACTTGACTTGAAACTTTTAATGTACACTATCTTAGTTGTAGGCAAAATACGTTCTCCAAATCACGATAAAATAACTTGTAAACATATATTTTTAGCTGGAGCATACGAAGTCATAACAAACTGTGATAAATGGAAACCACAAGACAGTAAATTAATAATTTTTCCCACTGTGCATGACGCAGTCGTTTACGCTCAGATAATTATTGCAACAGCAGATAGTGGTAAAATGTTAAGTAGTGCCAATAAAGTATAAAAAAAAATGCCTATGATTATTTTTTTTAAATTAAAAAATGTTTTTGCTAAAGAGATTTAAAAAATCAAGTCTACTTCAAACAATACACTAGGGATGTTGACTATTTTGATAAAATGTTTAAAACCATGCATAAGAACCTAATGTAGCCAAAAATATTTTTTAAAACAAAATCATATATTTTAAATTCCGTTTCAAATTTCGCTTCAACAAGTCAGTATTTGTCACTTGACCGTTGTGACGTTACATGTTGCCAAAGACACCTGTATGAAGTTTGCAACATTTTTCAGAAACGTTTCTACCAGGGGCAAAAACATGACATATAAAACCGGATTGCTCATGAAAATAATTTTTTGACCCCCCCTTATTGGTCGCCATTAGGTGCAGTTATTTGTATGGCAGCATTGAATTCCCTGCTAGTTTCTTATATTGGCGTAAATGTGTCGTGTATGAATGTCAAATGGATTATTCTAACTAACAGGTTTAGACAATAACTATCTTTTTCTATAGTATATCTAAAACAATAAATTGCTCTTCCTTGTTTTACTTGACAGGTTAGTTGAGTATATTCAATAAAAAAGACCGGGTTTCTGTATAACAATATTTAACTTGAATTTCTGTTTTTAGTTTCCTCAAAATTATAATTTTTCTGTTCAAAGCAATTCCTTTAAAGCTAATTTTTTTAACTTCTTTGGAACAGCGTAAATATATAGCAATTTTATTATTATTAGATAACAATAAATAAATGAAAATGCTTTTTCTATGACTGTTTACATATTTTATTTTTTACAATAAAACTGTTATTTAGCAAAATAGCTAAAATGTGAAATGTGTGCCAAAAACAAATCGAGACTATTTGTTTTTTAAATATCTGTTTTGGAAAAGATTGTGGAAATCAGTGTGTATTTTTGTAAATAACATTAGTATAATCTACATCTTCGAACATACCCCTGAAGAAGTAGCATAACGTCAGAACTAGGGACCAGTTATTTGAACGCTGAATAACGTAATAATATTTTTATTTATATCTGAAAAAGTGTTGATAAACAGTACATATTTAATTTCTTGGTACAGACATGCCAATTTTATGCTATCCTTTTCTAATTGCATTATTTAAACGAGTATCATCGGTACGTCAATTCTGAAAACAAAGTATAAATATATGGTTGCCTAAATTATTATTATTGTTTATTTACCGATAAAAATAAGTTTTTAAATCCTCTTTTTGTTAATATTAATTGTAAACTTCGCATTTGTAGTAATTTCTAACACTTAAAAACACCGAAAAATTCACGACAAGCAATTAAATTGAAAAACAAGATAAGTAAATATGTTTATGTCTGTCAAACATCAAAAATGCGTCTCCCCCACCGACTATAAGCAGTCTTCATACAAATTGTTGTTTAAATCTAGGGTATGATCGAAGATCTACATCCTTCTTGGGACGTATAGTATAAGAAGTTAACGAAAAACGGTATTAAGGCATTTATTTTTAAAAAATTTATATCGTGAATTAATACAGTATATTGTTTAATGTAAGGTCTCAAAATATCTATATAATCTATCACAGAGTAATAGAGTTTCATCATTTAAAAATGGCTTTGTTAAAATTATTTTGTCCTTGATACTACTAGGGAACTGATATGTTGGGTATTTATATAGGGTAAATAGCATTCATAATAATTATTTTGACATTTTCTTCATAATAACGGAGCTTTAATTTAAAGGAAGTAAAATAACATTATGTACTAAACCATTTTTATAAAAAAAAAATTAAACTCCAAAGTGAATAGTGTTAAAGCAGTCTATATTTAATTTTAAACAATATTTATTAAGATACTTTAAATATAAAAAAAAAAGTAAATACAAGAGTGGGATTTTTACATTAATACGATCATTTTTAATTTAAATATATACATAAAGATTTTGTAGCAACTTTTAATTTTTATACTAGGTCAACTTTCCATTTGCTTAACTGTTTGAGGATCTGGAATTGACCTTTCCTAGAGTTGAATTTTTGAAATGGTAATCAATCACAGCTTCTCACTACTTTGACAAAGGATTTTCACGACACAAATTTCCTTATTATCTGAGCTAAAATCAAGAATTTTTGTTTTATTTTTTTTTAAATAATAAGTAATTAAATAAAAATTTATTTTAAATTAATAACATATGCAAACAAAAGGTTATTATTTTAATTTTATACAAAACAAATACATAAAAGTAAAATTTATGTAATTTCCAAACATGCTTACTAATATTGAGAAATTTTGTATTATATGCATTTCTGTTTTAATATGGCATATTGGTTTTTTAATGTATAATGATTTTAAATTTTAACAGCATACCAGTTTTTATGTTCAGCTTTATATGTCAATGCAACATTAACTTCATGGTAAAACGATATTGTTGTTGGTTAATGCACACCAAATTCAGGACTTTTTTTTTGAAAAGCCAGTGGTCCAAGTTTAGTTGCTTCAAGATGTTTACATTAAACAGTGCTTCATAGCCTTTTTCAGGCACTTTATTTGTAAGAAGCACATCACGAACTTCTTGCTCATCTTCTTGTATAAAACTATTTCCAGAAAAATGCTCTGGATAGAGTTACTCATCTGGTGTATAAAAGAATTATGATCATGACCAATTTGCTTCAGCCCTTGAATTTGAAGTTTTTTTTCTCTTAGAAAACTAAAATATTTATAACATTTAAAAATTATCATACATCATATCCATAAGATTAAACTTGTTACTCTTAGATTTAGAATTTGATTCTAAGGTAAAATTTTAAATAATTGTTATTGAATGCTTTATAACTTACCAATTAAATAAATTCCAATTTTCCAGATGATGTATTTGCACGTTTTACGATGAAGAATCGCATTTTTTAAAATACCAAAAAAACCCTTAAATTCACATTCCTGTGTGTGAAATTTTCGGTAAAACATTACATAAAACGTAATAAAATGCATAAAACAACAAAATCAAAAATAAATTATTGTCAAAATGAAAAGTATTGAGTCAATGTCAAAAATACACTTTCACCAATATAATAAAAATTTAGGGAATTCATTGTTGCCAAACAATTATTTGCACGTAATGGCACAGAGCATGGTGGGGTAATTTTTAGTAAAAGGAGGTATTATGCATGAGCAGTCCAGTTTTATATGTCAAGTTCGTGACCAGTGGCCGTGTCCTCGAACTGGGGAACGTGAAGTGAACGGGGAAAGGGTAGCGAATGCGGAAAATATTCTTGACGCGTTCATCATTCAAATCCTTGTTCGCCCGGTGGAAGACAAGCGAACGGTGAACTTTCAAAAATTCACGAAAATTGTTCAAAGTGACTACCATCTTTTTCAACGCAAAGTTCGCACCTACGGGCGACAAAAATTGTCCTCCACTCCTTTCCCGAAGAGTACCTTCATCGTTGATGGGCTCAGCATATACTTTGTTTTCATTGTACCCCAAACAAAGAAATCCAATAAATTAAATATAAAATATTATACAAAACTTTTCAGTGTTTCAAGTTGTTCAAGCCTGTTTTTGAATATTTATCTTTTTAACATATGTAAATCTTCTGTTTAAGAAAAAAACTTGAAAAAGCACGATTTCATGTGCGAAATGTAAATAAAATATAAAAAAGAGTAAAAATGAACTTTTGCATTTTATTATCAACCCATAACCCAAGAAAATTTCGAAATACAATAAAAAAAAAAAATATATATATATATATATACCTTTTGACACATCAGATGTCAGTCACTGTGCGTTCGAATTTTGAAACATTTCAGGCCGATTTTCTCGAAGGGGGAGGAATTCCTAAAGCGATGTCTAAATTTATTCGGAAAGTATTACAAAACCTCAGTTTTCAGTTGAAAAAACAATTACTGAAAATGTACAGTATTCTTAAAAAATCTAGGACATTTTATTTCCTTCCCCAATAAAAATATTTAACCTAATCCCTTTTAAACTTTCAGACGCTCTTCAAAGCAAAGGTTTCCTGACATTATGGTGAATGCGCTTTTAAAAATCTACAAAGAACGTACATAGAAAGATTAATTTTGATGCGATATTCACCACGACATATATATATATATATATATATATATATATATATATATATATATATATATATATATATATATATATATATATATATATATACAAGTCTGGAAAATCAAGAACAGAAACTCGACGTTTCTTAAGTATGATAAAGAAAATACTATATTATTCATCAAATCAGAATGAGACAGAAGATAATGCATCGTAAGCATCGACATACGTGTAAATTACCAGTTTGGCCCTCGGATGAGGGGTAATACAATGCTGGCGCGGTGAGAGCGGGCGGCAGCATACGCCACGTCCTAGCACAATAAGAGGATTCCAAGTTATGTTATTTGCTTTCATTCGGCCGTCGAAGCGTAAGTATCGAGCGTTGGTATTTCCGTGTTTCGAGTCAAATTTTTTTATTTAAAATGGTAGTTTATTCCACGGAACAAAAAGTACAGATTATTAATGTGGGATATTATTTTGGTAAAAGTATACATGAGATAATCGGCAGATTTGCATTTACGTACGAAAATCATCCTATTCCTTCAAAATCTAGAATTTCAGAAATTATTAAAAAATTTGAGACAACCAGTTGTCTAAAAATTTGTAAAAAATGCACTGATTACAATGAGGAGCAATCGGTTCCTCAAATTACTGAAGAACGAGCAAATCGGGAGACTGACGTTTGTAGTTAAGCAGAAATTAATTTTCCTTGCAATAGTACCGTAATTGCCTAAGTTGATATGAACGCTTAAACAGTTCGGAATATTTTAAAGCTAATAGAGATATAACCCCTGGAGTTTTGGCAAATACGCGAACCATATTTTACAATAGACTGGGTAATTGTATCGCTCAAAGTGGAGGCCTGTTAGAACACCTCTAGTAGACTTTTAGGTGTTTTTGTTGATTTAAATTGAATTTAATTATTTGTTTATTTATTTACAATTACTGGACGTGTTACTTTTATTTTTTACCAGAATAAAAGTTTATTTTTGAGAATGATTTTTAATTTTAAAGTGGTCTATTAGCTTATTTACTTAGAAATTACCGTTGCGTTTCACTAGAATTTTTATTAGAATAAATGTTTATTTTGTAACAGAAATATCAATTTTCTTTACGCTCAACGCCCAACAAAAACTATTTTTTTTTTTTGTATTTCGACTATTTGATGTATTTAAAACAATCAATGTATCAAATAGTCATTAAATATTCCAAATTCCGTCGATTATGTTATAAGTTTAGACGAAAAGTAAATACACCCTCTCATTCGTTTCAAGGTACTACTCGTTTTCGTCTCGCCCGGAATTTAGTGGGGGTAATATTGCGGTAGGCGTTCCCTACGATCTTCTGTCGAACTAACTGAAAGAAATTAAACCGGCTTAGTGGGTTAGAATTTGAGAAACTGCCAAAATAATTTCTAGTTAAGAAATTTAAAATAGAGTTTGGCTATAGTAACGTTTCTATTAAACATCGGTAATATGAACGGCCAGTCTTTTCTTTTTAAAGTTTCGTCTCAGGTTAAAGGCAACAGTGTTATTGTTGCGTCGCGCCCAGTTATATTTGTGCGCCGCTCTTCCATTTGACATTGGATTGTCGAGAAACAAATATCAACGATTACAAAATTGAGCTAAACAGAAAGGCAGTAATATATTTTCGCCGTACTCTGGTGTGTAAAATACAAAAAAAGCATGTTATCCACATGACAAGTATCTAACTTTTACTAAATCAAAAGCCGAGGTTAAATTCCAAGGCTTACTGGATCATACAGTGGATCGAATTATATTGTTTAAAATTAAACGCCCTTGAACAAATCGATAAATTAGATTTGTAGATATGAGTTTCATTTGCAAATGGGGCTTCCATGGAACGTCAGGTCAGAGCCAGTACAAAATGAAATTCACTATTTCTAATAAAAACTTATTCCTAACCTCTCTTATTCCACTTCAATTAGCAGGTATTAACACGCACACTCAACAAGAACAGATTGTGTTGTACAATTCCAAACCCTCGTCTACTATGAATTGCGGGCCTCTGAAATTTGAATTTATTAAGAAAACCGAACAAAAGTCTTTAACGAAAATGGAAAATTATGAACTCGAACCAGACAACTTGCACCATATAACAGAGTTTTCTTTGCCACCCGAGCTTCAATACAGTAGAACTTATCTATGACGATGATAGATGGCTAGGTGAATGCTTTGGCTGGAGCGAAATCGGTCCAATGTTGTTACGTCTGTCAAACAACAGTTCAGTTCAACAACATTGATACTGTGTCTCAGTAAATACAGAGTATTTCAAGCTACAGCCATTATAACAAGAGTAAAGCGAAAACTGATCCTCCGGTTTCCCATCATTTTGCAAACTATTGGAAGCGGGCATTAAACTGCAATAGAGAAGTTTTGGGAATACAAACTTCAAACAGCAAGATTATTCTTCAAAGGGATATTCTTGGTACAACATTCCAACAGGAATCCACAAATGACTTACTTCATTGACCAGACATCATTTGCAATATTATCGATAGGTAAACTATCGAAAGATACACAAAAATCAACGGACAAGTTGATAAGAAACTATCGTCTAAACTTTGTCCGAAAATCTTCTCGAAAAAAAATATGGAAGATGTGTTCCCAAACTTTTGGCGTCAATGGATCCTTACACTGTTTTTGACATTGTAAGGATTCGGATAACAATTCATACGTATTGGAGAATGAGAAAAGAGCTGTTAACAAAGAAGGCAGTAATTAAAAAGTTCTTTTTATTATTTTTATTACAGTCGTATTATTTATTCATTTATGTGAATCAATAAATATTATATTACTTACAAATTATTTGCATTGGTATTTATTAAGAAATCTTAAGCATAGAGGAAAAAAGCACTTTTGCCTTTTAAACGATTATCGATATCCATGTATTTATTATTATAGTATTATATTTAAAATGTACCTTGAAGTCAAGCGCAATATTTTATTCATGGAAATACAATTACTCTTTTTATTTTATTTTTAAAGCATTGAACCACATTAAACGTTTTTCGAATTTATTTTCATGATTTTAAAGTTTTAGTCTGCGATTTTTATTTTTAATATCAAATCCGTGCTTTCGACCCACTGTGTTTTGGCGACCCGAAACCAGCGAAAAGTCCTTGTCCGACGCCATTTTTGATAGAACTCAGGAAGCAAGCTACGATACAACAGTATGCTTTATTTCACTTCTTCAACATAGCTAAACGGGTTGTCCGTCGCTTTTTATTACGTTCCCTTTTTTTAAGAGGTTCTGTTCTCGACTTTCCACACCTGTATATATATATATATATATATATATATATATATATATATATATATATATATATATATATACATACAATTTATTTTTATATCTTAAACCTTTTGTTAAATATTTTTTTCTAATATTTTCTTAGGTATTGGTTTTTCCATTAGAGAAACAAAGGACAACAATTTTTTTTGACGTTTCGCTCTACATAGTGAGCTTCTTCAAAGGAGCTGGTATATTTATTTTACATCTACAAAATTACAAAGTTTTTTTATAATAAACATATATCACAGTAATACACATTTATATTTTTAATTTAATTAAAATTAATAAAAATAAAACAGATTTTAAAATAGTCTTAAAGTTTAAAATTTTAAAACAATACAACAGGTTAAAATAGGTTAAAATTGTGAAAATTATAAAATAGTACATACCTTGAAAGTAGTTTTGTGTGTATGTTAAAAATAAAATGCAGTTATGATACTTTGTATGCAATTGCTATGGATAGATTTCTTTTTATAAAAAGCAAAAAATAGGAAAAAAGATTATTATTTATTTTTTAATAACGTTTTTTCGTTTGTATGAGTGTATATGAAATCGTCCCAAGCATAATTACTCATATTTATTATAGAGTCGCTTCAAGTATGTTTTATTAAAATATCAAATTATGGTATATCTGACTTAAGTTTTAGACATCTTGCTTGTCATTTACAACATTTTTATCTTTTTTTATGTGTATCATTTCTTTGATGACTAATTTGTGATAATTTCTATCAGTATCTAAAATATGGGTGTTTTTAAAATCAAATTCATGCTTAGATGTTTGTTCATGTTTATGTAAGGATGTCGATGCGTTTTTAGTATACTTGTGTCCATTCACTCTATTTTCAATATATTGTGTCGTCATGCCAATGTATTTCTTAGGACAGTTTAGGCATGGAATTGTATATATTACGTTAGATCTTTTTTTGGTGGAAACTTTGCTTTTTAATTTCGTATAAAATGATCCTAGCAAATTGTTCCCCTTATGGCATACCGTTATGTTATGCTTATCCAAAATATATTTTATTTTTTCAGACAGTTGGTTTACATACGGTAATGCAATGAAAGTGTTTGGTATTGTTAATTTTATTTTTTTTGTTTGTGTTATAATGTAAAAAGGTTCTTTGTTTAATTTTTTTTATGAGTAGTTTGGGAAAATGGTTCATTATTAGGGTCTCTTCCACTTTTTTTAGCACTTCTGGGCGAAATTCGGGTGAAGATAATTTTATAGCTCGATCAACTAAGCCAATTATGACACTATTTTTCTGTTTATTTGGATGTTGAGAATTAAAATTCAAATACCGGCCCGACCAAGTATCTTTCGTGAACCATTTTGTATGAAGATTGTTATCCGTCTTATTTCTGGACTTAACTATACACAAAAATACATGGGATACAAGTCAGTTTCATCATATTTCTCGTGTGGTCGCTCCCGCTGTAAAATATTTTTTTTTCGAAAAGGCGTGTCAAAAAATCGTCCAACTAGATAAAAGAATTCCTTTGAGTTCGCACCAAAAATCGATAAAAAATGGATTACAGTAAGTCTCGGTCGCACTGCTCACGAACAATAGACATATGATAACGCTTTTATTATCTCCTTTGGCGCCTACCGCCGAAGTCAATCATATTTAAAGGAGGCTCGTCACAAGCGCGATTTGCTGTATTTATATGTAACTGAAAGGAATTTTCAAGGAAAAACGTAATTTTCCTAGATTTAACTTTATCTAAATAATTACAGAAAATCTTCCTTGTAAACCACTAATCTTCATTCTTACGTATTAAAAAAAAACGCAGTTAGGATTATTACATTTTTTTTATAATTTAAAAATGTGTTTTAGTTTTAGCCTTAATTAAATAAGTAAGGTGTAAAATTTATTTTTTAGCTATAAAAAATTCTAAGACTGCTATACTTACAACTAGTTTTAAGTTCTTCTTCATATTCTTCGTACTGATTAGAAGGTCTAGAAGCCGCCACAAATATATGATTTGGATAAAAGAATTCCTTTAAGTTCGCACCAAAAATCGATAAAAAAATGGATCACTGCGAGTCTCGGTCGCGCTACTCACGAACAATAGAAATATGATAACGCTTTTATTATCTCATTTGGCGCCGACCGCCGAAGTCAGTAATATTTAAAGGAGGCTCGTCACGAGCGCGACTCGCAATATTTCTACGCAACTTAGAGGAATTTTCAAGGAAAAATGTAATTTTCCTCGATTTCATTTTATCCAAACAATTACAGAAAATTTTCCTTGTAAGCCACTAATCTTCGTTCTTACGTATTAAAAAAAAAACGCAATTTGGAATATTAAATTTTTTATAATTTAAAAATGTGTTCTAGTTTTAGGCCTTAATTAAATAAATAAGGTGTAAAATTTATTTTTTAGCTATAAGAAATTGGAACACTGCTAAACTTAGAACTAGATTTAAGTTATTCTTCATATTCTTCATACTGATAAGAAGCCGTAGAAGTCGCAACAAATATGTCATTTGGATAAAAGAATTCCTTTGAAATCACACCAAAAACCGATAAAAAATTGATCACTGCGAGTCTCGGTCGCGCTGTTCACGAACAATAGAAATATGATGACGCTTTTAATATCTTCTTTGGCGCCGGCTGCCAAAGTCAGTAATATTTAAAGGAGGTTCGTCACGAGCGTGACTCGCCATATTTATCCGCAAGCTAAAGGAATTTTCAAAGAAAAACGTAATTTTCCTAGATTTAACTTTATCTAAACAATTACAGAAAATCTTCCTTGCAAACCACTAATCGTCGTTCTTACGTATTCAAAAAAAGAAACACAATTTGGAATATTAGATTTTTTTATAATTTAAAAAAGTGTTCTAGTTTTAGGCCTTAATTAAATAAATAAGGTGTAAAATTTATTTTTTAGCTATAAAAAATTCGAAACATGCTATACTTAGAACTAGTTTTAAGTTCTTCTTCATATTCTTCATACTGATTAGAAGTCCTACCAAATATGTCATATGGATAAAAGAATTTCTTTAAGTTCGCGCCAAAAACCGATAAAAAATGGATCACTGCGAGTCTCGGTCGTACTGCTCATGAACAATAGAAATATGATGACGCTTTTATTATCTCCTTTGGCGCCGACTGCCGAAGTTTGTAATATTTAAAGGAGGCTCGCCACGAACGCGACTCGCCATATTTATACGCAATTTAAAGGCATCTTCAAAGAAAAACGTAATTTCCTGGATTTAACTTTATCTAAATAATTGCAGAAAATCTTCCTTGCAAACCACTAATCTTCATTATTACGTATTCAAAAAAAAACACAATTTGGAATATTAAATTTTTTTATAATTTAATAATGTTTTCTAATTTTAAGCCTTAATTAAATAAGGTGTAAAATTTATATTTTAGCTATAAGAAATTCGAAGACTGCTATTCTTAAAACTAGTTTTAAGTTATTCTTCATATTCTTCATATTGATTAGAAGCTCTAGAAGGCCCAACAAATCTATCATTTCGATAAAAGAATTTCTTTAACTACGCACCAAAAACCGATAAAAAATGGATCACTGCGAGTCTCGGTCGCGCTGCTCACGAACAATAAAAATACGATGATGCTTTTATTATCTCCTTTGGCGCCGGCTGCCGAAGTCAATAATATTTAAAGGAGGCTCGTCACGAGCGGGACTCGCCATATTTATACGTAACTTAAAGGAATTTTCAAGGAAAAGCATAATTTTCAAAAAAAAAAACACAATTTGGAATATTAGGTTTTTTTTATAATTTAAAAATGTGTTCTAGTTTTAGGCCTTAATTAAATAAATAAGGTGTAAAATTTATTTTTTAGCTATAAAAAATTCGAAACATGCTATACTTAGAACTAGTTTTAAGTTTGTTATATTCTTCGTACTGATTAAAAGCTCTAGAAGTCCCAACAAATATATCATTTGGATAAAAGAATTCCTTTGACTTCGCGCCAAAAACCGATAAAAAATGGATCACTGCGAGTCTCGGTCGCGCTGCTCACGAACAATAAAAATACGATGATGCTTTTATTATCTCCTTTGGCGCCGGCTGTCGAAGTCAGTAATATTTAAAGGAGGCTCGTCACGAGCGCGACTCGCCATATTTATACGCAACTTAAAGGAATTTTCAAGGAAAAGCATAATTTTCAAAAAAAAAAACACAATTTGGAATATTAGGTTTTTTTTATAATTTAAAAATGTGTTCTAGTTTTAGGCCTTAATTAAATAAATAAGGTGTAAAATTTATTTTTTAGCTATAAAAAATTCGAAACATGCTATACTTAGAACTAGTTTTAAGTTTGTTATATTCTTCGTACTGATTAAAAGCTTTAGAAGTCCCAACAAATATATCATTTGGATAAAAAATTCCTTTGACTTCGCACCAAAAACCGATAAAAAATGGATCACTGCGAGTCTCGGTCGCGCTGCTCACGAACAATAAAAATACGATGATGCTTTTATTATCTTCTTTGGCGCCGGCTGCCGAAGTCAGTAATATTTAAAGGAGGCTCGTCACGAGCGGGACTCGCCATATTTATACGCAACTTAAAGGAATTTTCAAGGAAAAGCATAATTTTCAAAAAAAAAACTCAATTTGAAATATTAGATTTTTTTATAATTTAAAAAGTGTTCTAGTTTTAGGCCTTAATTAAATAAATAGGATGTAAAATTCATTTTTTAGCTATAAGAAATTCGAAGACTGCTACACTTAGAACTAGTTTTAAGTTCTTCTTCATATTCTTCATACTGATTAGAAGCTCCAAATCCGATATTTTGAATGGGTTTTAGTCTCACTTTTTTTATCTTTCTAATTACGATTTTTGAATTTGATTGATAAACTTGCAATTTCCCACCGATCTTTGAAGACTTAATCTCACTCCATTCGGGATCAATAAATCCTTCACAATTAAAACATGTATTGTTTGGTAATACATTAATTTCGTTCACTAACACTAAAATAATGTTGTCATCGAAATTAACATGGATGTGATACAAATTATTTCTAATTAACCAGTAATATTCCACCTCCATATAACTCTTCAATACAATTTCACCCCCTTCTATCAATTCTGGAACTACACAGTGCCAATGTTCGATAAGCTTTTCTAAAGAAATAACAAGTTCATGACAGTTTAATAAAGGGCACTTATATGGTCTTCGTGGACACAAATTTTTGTGCTTTAAATAATCTTTAAAGCGTAAACTTTCGTTACATCCTTGCCAATCACAAGGGATTAAAAATTTCTCAAACTCTTCAAGTTTCTTAAATTCCTGGATAGAATTACAAAGTTTGCAGGTGTTTTTTAAGCAGGATTTACAATAGCAATGATTTTTGGGACAAAAATATGTATCTTCAAGAATTATCTTTTGGCAGGAGTGACACTTAAAAAGATCATAAGACAGTTTTTTTATTACATTCAATGCTGCATTGTACCCTTCATTCTGCTCTGATAATTTTTGTGCTCTATCTCGTAATTCACGCTTAAAAATATTATTCTGTTCTTCTAAATGTCGAACTATTGCGAACCTATGCTTAATCTCTAACTCTTTGTCACACAGTGAAAATTGTTGTAACAAAATTTCACAAGTAAGCTGAATGCCGAGTCCAAACACAGACGCTAGCATCTCTTTGCTTTTCTGAAAGTAGGTTTCCATGCTTTCATTAAGTAAACCGTAATCGGTATGGATATAATCCACATTTGTTAGATCATCACATTTAAAAAATCTTATTCCATATTGATTTGATGTTGGTACTGGAGGATTTGATAAAGGAATTATCGCAACTGTAACGAAATCTTCTGTAAGATTAAAATATACACGAAAAATACTCTTATTTAACATCATCAAAACCTCACTCTGGAATAATTTATCATCCAGAAAAAATGAAATTTTTCCATCAAGAGACACATTTTCTGGATGAAATTTTACAGAATGATTTAGAATTTGGCTTAGATTTCCTGAAAATGAACAAAACAGACATTCTCGTTTTTCATATCCACACATTTCTTCATGTTCTGCTGCCTCAGACAGACTTACTACTTTAGTGCATCCATCGAAGTGATTTGTACATTTAAACAAAAACCTAAAAAGATAAAATATCAATCAGAACTTCTTAAGAAATGACAAAATACAGTGTTAGCCATAAAGTAAAAAGTATATAAAAAACCTTTTTATTATTAACTAGCGACCCGCCCCGGCTTCGCACGGGTGCAATGCTGATACTAAATACACTACAGAAAAACTGTGACTATTTATTTTATTTTTACAACAATTATTACATCGGCCTCCGACGCGCTATTTATAGGCACGTTGCCGCCGCCCCGGTCGACCAGTACCGCCGCAAGCGCTACTTCCCGCAATTTTAAATCTGTAATATCTTCGAAAATATTCATTTAAATCTTGTGCTGTAAAGGACCATATAGATCTATATTAAATCAACAATGTATTTAAGCTATTTAATTGGATAAGGATTAATGCTGTATTGGTTAAAATCGCTTCAAAATTTGCCATTATTTGTCGTAAAAAGTAAATGACAAAAAAATGTTATTGTGGGATATCCATGAGAGATAGACATATACCATCGCGGAGTTTTCTGTAGACCTTTTCAATGTGTACAAATAATTAGTACATTATTTTGATAAATCTCGTAGGGTTCAGCCTGCGTTTGCAATGTAAGCGGAAAAAAATATGATAATTAACGACATCACATTAGAAACCTCAAAAATAACAGTATTTCACCACTATTTAATGGATGTTATTATACATATAAACCTTCCTCTTGAATCACTCTATCTATTGAAAAAAACCGCATCAAAATCCGGTGCGTAGTTTTAAAGATTTAAGCATACAAAGGGACATAGGGACAGAGAAAGCGACTTTGTTTTATACTATGTAGTGATTTCTAATAACTTTTTTTTTTGATAAAAACCTTTGCATAAAGTTTGCTAGTTTCGTTTTGTTTGATTTTAGAATATGTAATCTTAGTCTAAAATGATCTATATTCGTTACAATAACTTCTTATTTTCCAATGGAGTTATCTAATTTTTACCCGTAATTTATCGAATTATTTACTTTGAGATCTGTAAATCTCAAAAGAACTAGAATTGTAAATTTCCTTCAAGTACCAAAATATTAAATTTTGAACTATGTAATCTCATAAAAACACGTCTAACCTTAGCGGCTGCCACAGACCACTAACTTGACATATAAATCTGGACTGCTCATGCTTAATACCTCCCTTATAATAAAAATGACCCCACCATGTTCCGTGACATTACGTGCAAATAATTGGTTTGACAACAATGAATTCCCTAAGTTTTTATTATATTGGTGAAAGTGAATTTTTGACATTGACTGAAAACTTTTCATTTTGACAATAATTTATTTTTGATTTTGCTGTTTTATGCATTTTATCACATTTTATGTAACGTTTTACTGAAAATTTCAAACCCGAACGTGAATTTTAAGTTTTTTTTTGGTATTTTAAAAAATGCTATTCTTCATCGTAAGACGTACAAACACCTCATCTGGTAAATTGGAATTTATTTAATTGGTAATATAAAGCATTCAGTAATAATTATTTAAAATTTTACCTTAGAATCAAATTGTAAATCTAAGGATAACAAGTTTAATCTTATGGATATGTATGATAATTTTTAAATGCAATCAATATTTTAGTTTTCTAAGAGAAAAGAAACTTCAAATTCAAGGGCTGAAGCAAATTGGTCATGATCATAGGTCTTTTATATACCACACTCTATTCAAAGCATTTTTTTCTGAAAATAGTTTTATACAAGAAGATGAGCAAAATATTTGTGGTGTGCTTCTTACAAATAAACTGCCTGAAAAAAGCTATGAAGCACTGTTTGATGTTAACATCTTGAAGCAACTAAACTTGGACTTAATAACATACACTGGTTCTACAAGAAAAAAGTCCTGAATTAGGTATGCATTAACCAACAACAATATCGTTTTATCATGAAGTTAATGATTCGCTGACATATAAAGCTGAACATCGAAACATGCCGTTAAAATTTAAAATGATTATACGTTTAAAAACCAATATGCCATATTAAAATAGAAATAAATGATTGCATATAATATGAAATTTTTCAATATTATTAAGCATGTTTGGAAATTACATAAATTTTAATTTTATGTATTTGTTTTGTCTAAAAATAAAATAATAACCTTTTGTTTGAATATGTTATTAATTTAAAATAAATTTAATTACATATTATTTAAAAAAAATAAATAAAACAAAATTTCTTGATTTTAGCTCAGATAGTTAGGAAATTTATGTCGTGAAAATCCTTTGTCAAAGTAGTGAGAAGCTGTGATTGATTACCATTTCAAAAATTCAACTCTAGGAAAGGTCAATTCCAGATCCTCAAACAGTTAAGGAAATGGAAAGTTTGACCTAGTGTAAAAATTAAAAGTTGCTAGTAAATCTTTATGTATATATTTAGATTAAAAATGATTGTATAAATGTAAGAATCCCACTCTTGTATTTACAATCTTTTTTATATTTAAAGTGTCTTAATAAATATTGTTTTGTTTACAATTAAACATAGATTGCTTTAACACTACCCACTTTGGAGTTTAATTTTTTTTTTATAAAAATGATTTAGTACATAATGTTATATTACTTGCTTTAAATTAAAGCTCCGTTATTATGAAGGGAATGTCAAAAAATTATTATGAATGTTATTAACCCTATATAAATACACAACCTATCAGTTCCTTAATAGTATCAAGGAGAAAATAATTTTAGCAAAGACCTAATCGAAGCTATTTTTAAATGATTACTTTGCGATAGATTATATGGACATTTTGAGACCTTACATTAACCAATATACTATATTAATTCATGATATAAAATTTTTTAAAATAAATGCCTTAATCCTTTTTTTCGTTAACTTCTTATACTCTATGTAGATTATACTGCTGTTATTTACAAAAATACCCATTGATTTCCACAATCTTTTCCAAAACAGATATTAAAAAAAAAATAGTCTCGATTTGTTTTTGGCGCATATTTCACATTTTAGCTATTTTGTTAAATAACAGTTTCATTGTAAACAATTAAATGTGTAAACAGTCATAGAAAAAGCATTTTCATTTATTTATAAGAACTGACATTTCATGCTTGTTATCTAAAAATAATAAAATTGCTACATATTTACGCTGTTACAAAGAAGTTAAAAAGAAATTAGCTTTAAAGGAATTGCTTGGAATAGAAAAATTATAATTTTGAGGAAACTAAGAACAAAAATTCAAGTTAAATATTAGCTTTGTTCGCGGAAAGGATTTAGAACCGATTCTGAACCAATACGCATGCGCAGTTGAAATAGTAACGTTCGCGGATAACAAAGTTCTGAATTTTTAGTTACAGTCCATGTTCGCGGAGAAAATAATTCGGTTCGAAATTGATTCTGAACCAGTTCTACCGGTTCTAAGGATTGAACAAGAACTGTAAGTTCGGAATTTTATGCAGCGCCAGCTTTCATGCTGCGGTCGCAGTGTGCAACTATTTGACAAATGTTTTTATTTTATTTTGGGTTTTTCTTTTGTTTATGTCGTCATTTTTTGCATTTGATGTTCCAGTATAGATTTTATTATATTAATTGGTTTTTGTTTAATTAGTGGTAATCTACCTAGAATCTTAAAAAATGTTTTTTGAAGCAAAAAGAAATGGATTTAAAACTATTGCCTTTTTTTTCGTTTAGAAAAACCCACATCTTTTAATTAGGCGTGTGTTTAGAATTAGATGTACTTTGAAGCTCCCGAAATATGACCATAACACAAAATAATGCGCAAACAATAGATCTCGGTTAAAATATATATATATATATATATATATATATATATATATATATATATATATATATATATATATGTATATATGTATATATATAATATAGGAATTAATTTTTTCTTGAACCGATAAATCAAACAAAACAGTTATTATGAAAAATTCGGATTACGATGTAAAAATCATGCAATTACTCAATGACACCAACACATATAAAGAAGTTAAAGCTGATCCTACCAACTCATACCAAAAAAAAAAATAATGACCTAATAAAAAAATGGGAAAACAAACAGTTTATTTCACCAACTGTAGCAAAAGACTTAATTACAAATAACGCTTCACCACCACGCATATATGGGCTACGTAAATTACATAAACCCGGAACTCCACTTCGACCAATTGTATCTTGTATACAATCGCCCTTTAGTGCACTCTCAAAATACCTCAAAAATATCTTAACAAATATCACTGGCCAAAACAATTTTTACATTAAAGACTCATGGAGCTTTAAGGAAAAAATACAAAACATTAAAATCCCAGAAAACCACGTGTTGATCTCATTAGACGTTGTATATATTTACACAAATATACCCATAAATGTGTCCTTAAACATAATCAGAAAAAAATGGTCAGAAATAAAGAAATACACTGATATACCATTAGATGATTTGAAGCTGTAGAAATCTGCCTAACTTCTACATATTTCAAATACAAAAATTTATTCTTTAAGCAAATTGAGGGTTGCGCGATGGGTGCATCCATATCAAGCGTTATTGCTCAATTAGTGTTAGACGACCTAGAAACTGAAGTTATCAACAGCTTAAAATTCAAACTACCATTCTTTTACAGATATGTAGATGACTGCATAACGGCTATACCAAAAAATCAAAATTCATATATCTTAAACAAATTTAATAGCTACCATGAAAAATTGCAATTTACCATAGAATTTGAAAATAACAATCACATAAATTTCCAAGATATGACGTTGCATCATAAAAATAATACAATACTAACTAAATGGTACACAAAATCCACATGGCCTGGTCGCTATCTCAACTACAATTCCCAACACCACATGGCCCAAAAAAAACCAGTAATAATTGGAATAGCCGATAGAGCCATCATCCTTAGTAGTCCCGATTATAGAAACAACTGCATCAAAAAAGCAAAAGAGGTCCTTATGACCAACTCTTACCCAAACAAACTAATTAATAAAATTTTTAAAGAAAGGCTAGAAAAATACAAACATGGAAACACTAAAACAGAAAATTTAGAACACAATAAAACCAAAAAACAATATCTTTCCTTGCCATACATACCAAAACTTTCCGAAAACTTTCAAACTTTTTTTAAAAATCATAATATAACCACCAGTCATAAGGGCCATAATTTACTTAAAAGCAATTTCAGCAAATTAAAAAGTGACATTCCAAAAAACAGAAAATCAAATATTGTCTACCAAATACCCTGCAAGGATTGTCCATCGAATTACATCGGCCAAACTAGTCAGTATCTGCAAAATCGTCTAAATGGACATAAATATGACAAAAAAAATATTACAGCCATAAAAAAAACACGAAATGAAACACAAGCACACCTTTGATTATGAAAATACAAAAATCTTGAAAACTGAAACTAACACAGGAAAACGAAAATTTTACGAAATGATTGCAATAAAAAAAAATCCGAATGCCATAAACGATAAAACAGACATCAATAATTTAAATCAAATTTATTTCAACATATTAAAATAAACCAATATAAGGGAATTTCTAAAATAAATAAAACAATAAATAAGAATAATTCTCCGCTTCCAATTCTTCTAAATTAAATCACGATATTTTTCAGAAAAATATCACTTCATTAAAAGACCCAAATTTTTTACGCCACTTAAAGTGCCTAAAAAACAAACACCATCTGGGTTCCACATTCAGTCAAGTCAAGACAGTTATAGGGTTAAAAATGTAGTGCCCATTCTTCTAACTGGCCTTTTAAAAAGACTTTTAAAAAGTGAATATACAAAAGAGTGAGTGACTACAATTAGTTTGTGATGTAATTAACTATTGTTTAAAACAAAAATCTCTGTTCTGGTAAGTTTTTAACCTCTTTGTCCATATATAATAATATTAAAAATGTACATTTTTGTAGCATCCGCATCAGTTGAAAAAGATTCGAAAGAATCGAAACGTCCTGAGAAATAAATAAATATATATATATATATATATATATATATATATATATATATATATATATATATATATATATATACATATGTTAATGCGGATTTCACGGATTCCTCCGTGTGAGATGCAATAGCAGTGGATATATCCACATTATGCCGTTGTAGTGCTGAAATCACATTCAGCAAACATACAACTATATGCAGCTCCGCGTATGAATGAAGTAAAATGCGAACAGTAAATGCAAACTTCTCTCCATCATATCCTTTCTGTGTTAGAGGTTGCACAGTTAGAATAAATTGTTATAAAACGCAATTTATCCTATTCCACCACCATCGAGATGATGGCCCACCTGTACCACCATAACGAGAAGAAAGTCAAAACTTACCCTCCCCGCCACAGTGATACGGCAGAGGTACATGTCTCGTCTCTACTAGACTCATCAGGGTAAAGCCGCGTTCAGTATGTGCATGTTTCCTTCCAATCTGTCATTTGCACAGTCAGGTGCATGTCGGTACCCTGATGAGTCTAGTAGAGACGAGACATGTACCTCTGCCGTATCACTGTGGCGGGGAGGGTAAGTTTTGACTTTCTTCTCGTTATGGTGGTACAGGTGGGCCATCATCTCGATGGTGGTGGAATAGGATAAATTGCGTTTTATAACAATTTATTCTAACTGTGCAACCTCTAACACAGAAAGGATATGATGGAGAGAAGTTTGCATTTACTGTTCGCATTTTACTTCATATATACATATATATATATATATATATATATATATATATATATACAATAAGTATGACTACTGTATATATGTAGTTTCAATATAAAAATGAACCATATTCCCAAGAAAATAACCAACTAAACATATATATATATATATATATATATATATATATATATATATATATTATCAAAAATTCTATTCAACAAAAAAGAAGACGTTTTATTCTAGAAGAAACTGGCAGTTAGACTTTGTATTATATAAGAACAACAATTATAATTCAATATTTCTTTAAAATAATACGAATAATAAAACCTAATCAAAGACAGTTTTAAGTTATTTAAAACATCAAAAACTAGTTTAATCAGCATTTTAACACCGTATGTTAAATTATGAGAGCCATATCACAGCATACAATTCAAAATTCCAAAATCGTTCGTGGTAAAAAAAATCCTGAACCGGTTAATAAGTGACCATGCGCTGTAAGACAATCTTAAACTAATTCCGTACTAGTTCCGAACCGGTTCGGAAAGTGACCCACGAACAGAAACAATTATGCCGATCTTTCTTATTGAATAAACTCAATTAACCTGTCAAGTAAAACAAGGAACAGCGATTTATCGTGTTAGATAATATTATAGAAAGAGATAGTTATTGTCTAAACCTATTAATTAGAATAATAGAGTTGACATTCAGACACGACAAATTCACGTCAATATAAGAAACTAGCAGGGAATTCAATGTTGCTATACAGATCGTTGCACCTAATGGCGACCAATAAGGGGGAGGGGGTCAAAACTTATTGTCATGAGCAGTCCGGTTTTATATGTCAAGTTCGTACCAAAGATAAAGTAAACAATGAATACAGCTGAAAATTTTATCATATTTCAGGAGCATGTATACCAACATAATGAAAAAAAATTTTTACAATCGGACTTTCCAAACCCGCGAAATTTAAAAATTCCCCTTATTTTCTGAACACACCTCGTATTCAGTTGAGTAGCTCTAATTTCTCTAACGGACAAAATGTATTTTAAGTTAAAAAATATATTTATTTACATATATACAAAGCTAAGATTTTCTCAAAATAAGTATATTTGGTTTGATTTGAGTAAACTTTTTTTTTGTGTGTATAAAAAGGCAGCGTTGAAAAAAAATATCATCAAAAAAGAAATGCAGTTTTTCAGAAAGTCGCATTTGTTTTTTTTTTTTTTTGAAAAAACTACTGCCTTATGGTTAATTTTGAAAATTTTTCGTTTTTTAAATTTTTTTTCTGAAAGTATATGGCTCATGTGATCTCAATCAAAAGAGAAAACTGAATTGCATCAATTAGTCATAAAAATATACAATTTGAATAAAAAATGACTTAACATTTTTCTTCCCTGCAATAGCTCTAATTTTAACTTTAAAATTTCGATAACTTCCTTGAAAATGACTTTTTCGCAAAACTGCAAAATAAGTATAGGGGACCTGTTATACCTAGGACGGTTTTTTAGATATATATTTTTTATTGTAATTTAACGTACTGTACCCAAACCGTATTTGCATATTTTGGGAGGTCAATTATTTAAGTATCCACCACCAAAACATCACAAAATGTTTACTTCATTCTTACATGTGCTTAAAACCTTTAAAAAAAGATGATAAATAAGACCAAGGTATAACACACCTTATGTACCTTGGCCAGTACCACGGTGTACATTTCACTTCGATAACACCAAACACTGGCTCAAGGGCGGATCCAGCCTCTCTCTTTGGGAGATGTATAGTATGGCAAGCAAGAGCAACTTGTCGATGGGGGGGGGGGAGAGACACCGGAAACATTCCCATTTCTAGTGTAAAAGGCAGGGTCGTGTCTATTTTTCTGAATCTGAAGCTCTTGGAAAGGGGGGAGATGCCAGCAGCATGCACATTCCTCGCAGAATCGGGTCTTTTTTCCTGAAATCAAAGCTTTTGGGGGGCGGCTATCGCAAGAAAAACAAGTTGCCAACGGGGGAGAGTGCCATCAGCATTCACATAATAATATAAAAGGCAGAATCGGTTCTATTTTCCTGAACTCAAAACTCGTGGGAGGGGGGGGGGCGATCGCAAGCATACACATCCCTATACTGTATTCAAGAACTAGAGAGAGTAATAAAACTGTTACCTAAACCTCCAACGTACCTGCTCTAGTGCCGCAGGTAACTGAGGACTGCCGTAAATCTAATTATATTTAAATATTATAAGCTTTTATAAATTTACCGCAACAACAAAGTTTCTGATAGTTCAATTTAATTTCTATCAGTGAGCAAAGTACACCTTACAGTGTATCTTTAGTGATTTATCTTGTTTGCGCTTTTTTCTATATATTATTTGAGATTAGTGAGGTACCCAAAAGATTTATCCTTTCACCTCTATATTTATTCCAAAATCTTTAAACCAAGGCATTTTTTCGTCAACGAAAAACTTATTACGATGAATGTTTATGATACCTTAAGATATCAATATCTAGATAATAATTTTAAAAGCTCTTCTGAGATGTGTTCCAACATGACAGGACTTGGAAAATATACTATGTACCGAATACTGAAGGAGAAAAAAACGACTGAAATTGTTAGTACTCCCGAGCCACATTCGATCACACGCAGACGAAAAACTTCGTTGAAAAAAGAGATGAAAACTGCAATAAAAGGAGTTCTACATACATTTTATTATGAGAAGCAGATCCCAACCGTCGACAAAATTCTAACTAAAATCAATAAAGATCGGGATTTACCTGAAATTAAAAGAACTGAGCTCTGAAAATTGCTCAGGGAACTTAATTTTTGCTGGGAAGAACCAGGTAGGAAATCTGTTCTTATAACCGTCCGGAAACTGTCTGTTGGAAAAGGAAATATCGTTCTCAAGTAAAAGGTAGAGTTGCTAGAAATAACACAACTTACAAAATTAGTAATTTAACTGAACTTTTGAAAGATTTTTTTGAATAAAATTACTGCGGAAAATTGAGAAAAATCCATATAATAAAAGAATAAAGTAAAATGTGGAAACTCAATCTCAAGATCGGTGAGATAGAGGAACCAATTATAATTAATTTGAGCGAAGATAGCTCCACTGACTTTGATTACGAATTAGATACGTAATGTTTACCAGCGTAAACACAATTTATTATTTAAATTTTTGTTTTTGTTGTGTTTTATTGTTTATATATATATATATATATATATATATATATATATATATATATATATATATATTTATATATATATATATATATATATATATATATATATATAGCCTCAAAAAAATTGTAATACTATATGGACGAATTTATGTTTTATATATGTTGAATTTCTTGTATTTTAACAATGGGTATTTTGTAAGTATTTAAATTATAACTTAGAATTTTTTAAGAGAATATGGCTACTTTTGAGTCTGAATGTACCAAAAACGGTTTCTATGCCAAAATTAAAAATAATAAAAATACAGTTGTGATTTGTGGTAAATATGTCAAAATTATTTTTATTTTGTAATGTATATGAATTATTAAGAAATCATAAGAAATAGAATAATATTATAAAAACTTTTTATTTTAAGTTTATTATCGAAATAATATTCTATAACATAAATACTTAGTGATAAAATAAACCTCCTTCCTACGCATATGTCAAGGATTAAAATCCTTTTTTACACAGGTAGTTTGCGAAGAAAAAACGGGTAAAAAATAATTTATTACTCTCTCTAGTTTTTGAATAAACTATAGTATAAGAGACAAAATCGGGTCTATTTTCCTGAACTCAAAGCTCTTGGATCCGCGCCTGCACTGACTTAATGGCGATGAGCGATTAACTTCACATTGGATAGTCAGTAGTGATGTACCGAATACCATAGACAACAGAATTTAATAGAGCGGGAATATTGGAAACGAGCCAATTGGCTTAGCTACACATAGTGCCGAGGTTCAACAGGTTCCCCTACACTTTTTTTTATTCTGAAATAATATATTTCACAGAGAAAGCAATTTATTTTTTTTTGGCTATTTTCATTGCATGATTTTGAATGAAATCGTTCTAATATATCTAGTTAAAAAAAGGGTGATTTATTTCCTGCACTAACCTTTCAGATATGGTGTTAAAATATGACCGCCTATATTTCTTAAGGTCAGAAGCATCCAAACATCTTCCACATTTTTTTTCTTCCAGCCTGTTGATAGTAATAGGAGGCACAGAAAGATACTGAAAACATTCTTGACAGATTTGTTTTTGCAGAATATTGTCTGGTAGTAACTGAGGAGTGTCCATTTCCATATGTTCAAATCACTAGGAAATTTATTATATTAGTTTATAACTGTACAGATATAACGAGACCAATTTTTATCTTTTATCGTTTTTTATCTCAGGCGTCATTATCGTTTTAATCCAATATAAAAAGATAATAATCCACTTCAATATCACACTTTTTTCTTTTTACAAAGGAGCGTCATTTGAATATATATTTTTCCTATTTTCTGCCTGAAACAAGAACATGACATATAAAACTAGACTGCTCATGAAAATAATTTTTTGACCCCCTTTATTGGTCGCCATTAGGTGCAATGATTTGTATGACAACATTGAATTCCCTGCTAGTTTCTTATATTGGCGTGAATGTGTCGTATATGAATGTCAAATCTATTATTCTAACTAACAGGTTTAGACAATAACTATCTCTTTCTATACTATATCTAAAACAATAAATCGCTCTTCCTTGTTTTACTTGACAGGTTAATTGAGTATATTCAAAAAAAAAGACCGAAATAATTGTTTCTGTAAAACAATATTTAACTTGAATTTCTGTTTTTAGTTTCATCAAAATTATAATTTTCCTGTTCAGAGCAATTCCTTTAAAGCTAATTTTTTTAACTCCTTTGGAACAGCGTAAATATGTAGCAATTTTATCATTTTTAGATAACAAGCATGAAATGTCATTTCTTATAAATAAATTAAAATGCTTTTTCTATGACTGTTTACTAATTTTATTTTTTACAATAAAACTGTTATTTAGCAAAATAGCTAAAATATGAAATATTCGCCAAAAACAAATCGAGACTAATTTTTTTTAAATATCTCTTTTGGAAAAGATTGTGGAAATCAGTGGGTATTTTTGTAAATAACATTATGTATAATCTAGATCCTTCTTTGGACGTAGATTAGATAGTAGACTATAAGTTAACGAAAAAAAGTATTAAGTATTTATTTTTAAAAATTTTATATCATGAATTAATATAGTATTTTGTTTAATGTAAGGTCTCAAAATGTCCCTATAATCTATCGCAAAGTAATAGAATTTCATCATTTAAAAATAGCTTCGATTAGATTTTTGTTAAAATTATTTTCTCCTTGACACTTTTAGGGAACTAATATGTTGGGTATTTATATAGGGTTAACATGATTCATAATAATTATTTTGATATTCCCTTCATAATAACGGAGCTTTAATTTAAAGGAAGTAAAATAACATTATGTAATGCTAAACCATTTTTATAAAAAAAAAATTAAACACCAAAGTGGATAGTGTTAAAGCCATCTATATTTAATTGTAAACAAAACAATATGTATTAAGACATTTTAAATATAAAAAGGATTGTAAATATAAGAGTGGGATTCTTATATCAATACGATCATTTTTAATCTAAATATATACATAAAGATTTACTAGCAACTTTTAATTTTTACACTAGGTCAAACTTTCCATTTATTAACTGTTTGAGGATCTGTAATTGACCTTTCCTAGAGTTGAATTTTTGAAATGGTAATCAATCACAGCTTCTCACTACTTTGACAAAGGATTTTCACGACACAAATTTCCTTACTATCTGAGCTAAAACCAAGAGTTTTTGTTTTATTTTTTTAAAATAATAAGTAATTAAATAAAAATTTATTTTAAATTAATAACATTTAGGTAATTTCCAAACATGCTTAATAATATTTAAAAATTTCGTATTTCAATCATTTATTTCTATTTTAATATGCCTATTGGTTTTTAAACGTATAATCATTTTAAATTTTATCAGCATACCAGTTTCGATGTTTAGCTTTATATGTCAGTGGAACATTAACTTCTTGGTAAAACAATATTGTTGTTGGTTAATGCACACCTAATTCAGGACTTTTTTTTGTAAAGCCAGTGTATGTTATTAAGTCCAAGTTTAGTTGCTTCAAGATGTTTACATCAAACAGTGCTTCATAGCTTTTTGCAGGCAGTTTATTTGTCAGAAGCACACCACAAACTTTTTGCTCATCTTTTTGTATAAAACTATTTCTAAAAAAATGCTCTGAATAGAGTTACTCATCCGGTGTATAAAAGAATTATAATCATGACCAATTTTCTTCAGCATTTGAATTTGAAGTTTCTTTTCTCTTAGAAAACTAAAATATTGATAACATATAAAAATTATCATACATCATATCCATAAGATTAAACTTGTTACCCTTAGATTTATAATTTGATTCTAAGGTAAAATTTTAAATAATTAGTATTGCATGCTTTATAACTTACCAATTAAATAAATTCTAATTTACCAGATGATGTATTTGCATGTCTTACGATGAAGAATCGCAGTTTTTAAAATACCAAAAAAACCTTTAAAATGCACGTTCCTGCTTGAAATTTTCAGTAAAACGTTACATAAAATGTGATAAAATGCATAAAACAGCAAAATCAAAAATAAATTATTGTCAAAATTAAAAGTATTCAGTCAAAGTCAAAAATACACTTTTACCAATATAATAAAAACATAAGGAATACATTGTTGCCAAACCAATTATTTCCACGTAATGGCACGGAGCATAGTGGGGTCATTTTTAGTATAAGGGAGATATTATGCATGAGCAGTCCCCAGTTTTATATGTCAAATTCGTGGCCTATATATACATATATATATATATATATATATATATATATATATATATATATATATATATATATATATATATATATATATATATATTATATATATATAATAACTATTTAAATACGGCAGATAGATATCTTCATTTCTTACTAAAATTTTGATTTGTGATTCATAGATGTCGTTCGACTAGCGATATTTTTCAGACTGACATCGAGTTCGGTAGATGACAGATGCAATATCCTGCCGACATATCTTGAAATTTATATTTCATGTATCAGTTATTTCCTCCGAATGTTGCTCTCGGACCGATACAGCTCCACTGACGAGATCATGAGGTGATCGAAATGCATATGGAGAAAGGACCAGAGCGATGTTGGCAGAAAATAAACTGTTTGTTTATATATTTTTCCTATTCTCTGCCTGAAAGGAGAATTACATATATAACAACTAATTAAATACTGAAATTTTATTTTTTTTTAAACAACGTTAAAGTATACTGTACAGGGTGAGTCAACGATTGGATGAAGTAAGTTTGTGCCTTTTCGGTGAAATTTACAAAGAAACTATATTTATTGTTTGATACAGTTTATTTTTACGCAGATTTTAAAAATATTTAGGACTCTACAGGGTGAGCCAAAAAACTAGGACAGCATAAAGTTGTATTTTTTTAAATAGAACACCCTATATACGAATCGTATTTTCGATTTAGCTTATAATTTTAAATCTTTTTTATTAAGAGTTTACTATAACAAAACTTTATAGTTTCTGAGATAATTAAGTTTAAAGAAAAAAAGTCACATTTTCAAGCATCAATTCAATCCTAAATAACGTTTTCAATTTTGTGACAAATATATTCAAATTTGGAATTTAGCAAGGCCAAGGACAAGTTAACATAATTTTTACCTAATATTTGCAATAAAAGCTACAGGGTGTTGAACACATGGGCTCAAATTTGAACAAGTTTAAATGAATACATATCTTTTTTTTTAAATGGTACACCCTGTATATTTTCATGTTATTTAATAGAGTAATAAAAACCCTAAAAGTTTTGTTCAATATATCCTATACCTATTTATAATAGTTTTTGAGATATTTCAGTTTTTCTTATTTTCCATACTTTTTTACAGAAATAGTCTTCATTATCATAGTAGCCATGGCAAAAACAATGTAAGAGAACATTTTTCTGTGTGTCAAATTTATAACCGCAATCGCTTCTTTTGGTTATTATGTAGTGTAGTTTGGTTTTTTTTGCATTCATCTTATATTGTAAAATGAATTTTCCAAAGAATGAGTTAATAGATATGATTTATACAATAGGAGAGACTCAAAAAAATTGCCTTCTTGCTCAAAGAATTTACAAAATGAAGTATCCTGATCGACGCCAGCCTAATACCCATACTTTTCAAAACTTAATGCAAAGATTTGATTCTTCTGGTACTGTTGATTATCCAAAACGTAAAGTGGTCAACAAACCAGTAACTAATGAAGAAAAAGAACTACAAGTATTGTTAAATGTTCAGGAAAATCCTTATATTGGTAGCCGTCAGTTAGCAGCATTATGTGAAACATCACAATCCACCGCTAATCGTACTACCAAGAAATATAGGTATCATCCATATCACATGGAATTACATCAAGAATTGCATGGACAGGATTTTGAAAGTCGTGTAAACTTTTTTCGTACAATAAATACGGAGATTCAATTAAATCCAAATTTATTATGCAAGGTTATGTTTAGTGATGAAGCTACTTTTGGAAGTAACGGTGCCGTAAATAGACGCAACATGCATTATTATGCCACAGAAAACCCATTTTGGATTAGAGAGGTGCAACATCAAAACCACTGGTCATTAAATGTTTGGTGTGGTATTCATCATAATCGAATTATTGGACCCCACTTTTTTAATGAACCACTAAATGGCCATAGTTACCTGAACTTTCTACAAGAAGAACTACCCCAACTGCTTCAAGGTCTCGATAGGGATGAGCTCGATAGTATGTGGTTCCAGCACGATGGTGCGCCTCCGCATTACCATCGTGAAGTTCGTGGGTTTTTGGACCAACGATATCCGCAAAAATGGATTGGACGTGGGGGTTTCATTGAGTGGCCACCAAAGTCTTGCGACATCACCCCATTAGATTTCTTCCTATGGGGTTATATTAAAAATAAGGTGTATGTTAATCCACCAACAACAGTGGAAGTTATGCGAAACAGGATTAGGGATACCTGTAGAACAATAACGCCACTAATTTTGTCCAGGTCCGAGAAAATCTGCAAAAAGACTAAATTTGTGCATTGCACAAGAGGGTCGTTTATTCGAACACTTATTAAAAAGAAATAATTAATCTCAGTATTTAATAGGTAATTTTTTTGTTTCAATTTAGTATAAAAGTAAATATGTATTTGCCTTGTCGTTATTGTTGTGTTAATTTTTTCACATTATGTTTAATTAAACTATTGCCGTTGTAATATAACGAATAATGTATTTCATCATATTTAACCACATTCTGTTTGTTTCTGTAGTTTCTTTTTATTATTTTACATGGCTACTATGATAATGAAGACTATTTCTGTAAAAAAGTATGGAAAATAAGAAAAACTGAAATATCTCAAAAACTATTATAAATAGGTATAGGATATATTGAACAAAACTTTTAGGGTGTTTATTACTCTATTAAATAACAAGAAAATATACAGGGTGTACCATTTAAAAAAAAAGATATTTATTAATTTAAACTTTTTCAAATTTAAGCCGATGTGTTCAACACCCTGTAGCTTTTATTGCAAATATTAGGTCCTTGGTCTTGCTAAATTCCAAATTTGAATATATTTGTTACAAAATTGAAAACGTTATTTAGGATTGAATGATGCTTGAAAATGTGACTTTTTTTCTTTAAACTTAATTATCTCAGAAACTAGAAAGTTTTGTTATAGTAAACCCTTAATAAAAAAGATTTAAAATTATAAGCTAAATCGAAAATACGATTCGTATATAGGGTGTTCTATTTAAAAAAATACAACTTTATGCTGTCCTAGTTTTTTGGCTCACCCTGTAGAGTCCTAAATATTTTTAAAATCTGCGTAAAAATAAACTGTATCAAACAATAAATATAGTTTCTTTGTTAATTTCACCGAAAAGGCACAAACCTACTTCATCCAATCGTTGACTCACCCTATATATATATTTTTCCTATTCTCCTGAAAGGAGAATTACATATATAACAACTATTTAAATACTGAAATTTTGATTTTTTTTTTAAACGTTAAAGTATACTGTATATTTAACACAGCCTTAAAATTTATCTTTAGGAAAATTTTCCTTAGGCACCACTAATTATCACTCTTTAATTAGAAAAAAAACAATTACTTCAAGAATATTTTTAAAATTTATTTCTTATCTATAAGAAATTCGAAGACTAGTATATTTACAAGTTATTTCTTCTCCATATGCACTAAATCGATTACTGTTGCCCTTAAATCTCGTTACAGTCCTGGTTACTGAATTTAACTGATTAATTTGTAGTTTTTCACTGGATTTTAAAGACTTGATTTCACTCCATTTGTCAGCAGCTAATCCTTCACATTGAAAATATACATTGTTTACTAATACATTAATTTGGTTAACTAAGACTAGAACACTATTATCGTCAAAATTTATGATCACATGGTACAAATTGTTTCGAATTAACCAGTAATATTCCACCTCCATATAACTCTCGCACTCAATGTTACAATTTTCTATTAATTTCGGAAACGCACAATGCCAGTGCTCAATGAGTTTTTGAGCAGAAACAACATGTTCCTGACAATTTAATAAGGGACACTTATAAGGTCTCCGTGGACACGAATTTTTATGTTTTAAATAATCTTTAAGGTATAAATTTTCAGTACATCCTTGCCAGTCGCAAGGGATTAACAATTTTTCAAACTCCTCGAGTTTTTTAAATTCCTGTGTATAATTGCAAACTTGGCAGGTGTTTTTTAAGCAGGATTTACAAAAGCAATGATATTTTGGACAGAAATATGTATCCTCAAGAATTATCTTTTGGCACGAATGACACTTAAAAAAATCACAAGATATTATTTTTATTAAATTCAATGCATCAGTAATCTGTTCTTCTAAATGTCGAATTTTTGCAAGACCTTTCTGGATCTCAGCTTCTCTATCGCACAATGAAAAGTGTTGTAACAAAATTTCACAGGTAAGTTCGATACCGAGTCCAAACACCGAGGTTAGTGCATTTTTACTTTTTTCAAAATAAGTTTTCGTGCTATAATTGAATAGATCATAATCGGTGTGTATATAATTCAAGTTTGTGAGATTGTCACTTTTAAAAAATCTTATCCCATATTGTTTGGATGTTGACATGAAAAGATTTGATAAAGAAATTATCGTAATTTTAAATAAATCTTCTGTAACAGTACAACATACGCGAAAAATACTGTTGTTCAATGTCATCAAAACTTCATTTTGGAATGGTTTATCATCGAGAAAAATGGAAATTTTTCCATCAAGAGACACATTTTTTGGGTGAAACTTTAGAGAATGATTTAAAATTTGACTTAAATTTCCAAAAAATGCACAAAAAAGACATTTTCGTTCTTGATATCTACATGTTTCTTCATGTTTAGCTGTTTTAGACAAGCTTACAGCTTCAGTGCATCCTTCGAAGTGATTCGTACATTTAAACAAAAACCTAAAAAAGAAAAATGTCTATATTAGAATTTATATATCATTTAATCAAAATCGTTTATTTTCCAAATAATAGATTCTAATTGAAAAAAAAACAAAGAGATTTTAGATTAATAAATATCGTCAAACCCTACAATTGTTTACAGCCAAAATTGCCATGAATACATGAAGAAAAAACTGACACAACAAGATTTAGAACTCCACCAGACATGCGTGTACTTCACACGTTTATTTATTTATTTATTCTTAAAAGTTACACTATATTTTACTTTTGTGTATAATTTAATTCACTTTGTTTCATAAACCAGTATCTGTAAAATAGCACTGGAAATCGCTTAAAGTCAAAATAAAGTCACAAGTTAAAGAAAAAGAAGAAGTGCCAATTATCATAAATTACAGGCCGAATGACTAATGATAAGCGGTATTGCCGAGTTGTACAATTAATCTGGAAAAGTTAGTCTTGCCATTTCAACCTATTTCTTAAACATTAGAGATAGATTTCTAGTAAAAGTACTCAATACTCATTGATGCTGGTAGCCGTTACTATGTGGTAGTTAATCATCTTCGGGAAATGTTTAAAAAGGAATTACTATGTTTTATACTACTAAGTTTATTTAGAAAACAGTGACTGCAGTTTCAACTCACAGAGTCATTTTCAAACTGAATTACAAAGGTAGACTAAGTATTCAAAACAGAAACATGAGAAAATTTAACAATAAGTAAAAACTATCTGAGAAATTACATTATTACAAAGGGGAGGTACTAAATTTTGGGATCTAATTATTATTTGGCAACAACAAATAACGGGGAAAACCCAAGTTCTGTCTGGTCATTAAGCAAATTTACATTTTTATTTTTACTATGTTTATATATTTCTAAAGATTCAAGAATATTTAACTTTTGGCCCTTTGTTGAATAATGTAATATGTCAGTGTTGCTTAAATTAAGAAAACTGTGGTTGTGTTCTAAGCAATGGTTGGCAAAGCTCGAGTCTGTTTTTTGTAGTCTACATGATCGGTAGTGTTCTGAAAAGCGAGTTTTAAAGCTTCTACCACTTTGTCCAATATACAAGCTATCACACTCTGAATATTTTAACTTATAAACTAATAAAAAAATCACAAACCAGAAAATCCCATTCGCCCAGTTGTTTCATACATAAACAGCCCCACGAGAGAACTAAGTATGAAACTAAATTCATTCTTCAAACAAATAACCAACTTTAAACCAAGTCACAGTTTAAATAATTCAGTAGATCTCGTCCAAAAACTAAAAAACATAAAAACCCCAGATAACTCCATACTAGTTTATTTTGACATAAAAAGCATGTTTTCTAATATTCCAACAGATGAATGTTTTATACTTATCCAAGAAATGTTACAGGAACGAAATATAAATCCAATAGTTACTACTGAAATCTTGTCCTGTTTTGAACTTTGTCTATCACAAACCTATTTTTAGTTCAATAACAAATTTTATTTACAAACTTCAGGCCTACCAATGGGTTCCCCTCTTAGCCCTCTCATAGCAGACATTTTCATGTCAAACATAGAAAACAAAATTCTTAATTCCCCTTTAAGCAAAAACCATGTTCAATTTTGTTACAGATATGTGGATGATGTTCTAGCATGTTTTAAAGGCACTACTAGACAGCTTCAAAAATTCTTACAATACATTAATAATTGCCATCCAAAAATTCAATTTACTCTGGACACTGAAAATAACCATAAATTTTCTAGATTTCACCATATCTCACCGCAATTATCAGTGTAATTTTAAAATTTTTAGAAAACCAACGTTTACAGGTAATACTATATCTAATGACTCTTTTCATCCTTTACAACACAAAATGGCTGCATACAATTCAATGATACCTCTCTCAAGAGGAACTAAATATCATTGAAAGGATTGCAATATCAAACAATTTCTCCCAACAAACCATAAAGAAATTAATAACTAAAAAACAAAAACAACTAGCATTTAATTCAATATATCCCAAAATTAAAAATTATAAAGATAGTTCATCTTATATATCTTTGTCATACTGTGGTACCCTATCAGAAAACATAGCTAATACTCTTTCCAAACATAACATAAAAGTAGCCTTTAAATCTCAACACAATCTGTCCACTATCCTTTACAATGCTAAAGATAAAATTATTAAATTTGATAAATCGGGAGTTAAAATGATCAGAGTGTGATGGCTTGTATATTGGACAAAGTGGTAGAAGCTTTAAAACTCGCTTTTCAGAACACTTCCGATCATACCCAGATAGCACAAGATTTCCATTAGATATCCAGAATAGGTACATATAATGTCCTGTATGTCCATGGACCGTTTATGGATGTCCATTAGATGTGATGACCTGTAATCTATATGGACGTCCATATCTGGATGTCCAGTGTAAGTCCATCAGA
The DNA here is from genome assembly GCA_034092305.1 of Diaprepes abbreviatus. Lineage (NCBI taxonomy): Eukaryota > Metazoa > Arthropoda > Insecta > Coleoptera > Curculionidae > Diaprepes > Diaprepes abbreviatus. The sequence goes on along the minus strand of JASJET010000323.1, from coordinate 966,290 downwards.
CGTCCATTAATTAAATTTCGGGTTGTCGGTAAAATCGGATTCTGTTATATCGGCCTGTAGAATTGTCATTTCTTAACCCGCCATGATCACAAAATATCCCTTCAGATATTTTGTGCTCATTATTGTGTTGACGTCGAGCTAAAAAAGACCTTTGGAGTTTTAGTTGAGCTAAAATCAAGTGTGCTTTTTATTTGAAGAAGATGCCACCGTTAAAGGTAAGTATAGTTTTTTTTAATTATACCAAAAATTACCGAACGAAACTACAGACATGGCCGACGAAAAGCTGATAATTTAGTATCAAACTCGCACAAATTTGAAAGTGAACAAAATATTCAGTATCAAAACACGTATGTTAAAATATAGCTTTTGTAGCTATACTTTTTCATACAATTACTTATTTAAATGGAAATTACTACAAATAAGTGCAAATATTTTGATAGGCCAATGAATTTTGTATCTTGTTGGTTAAAATGGAGCACAGATAGAGTTGTAAATTTGTATAATAATAAAATTGTAAATTTTAGAGAAAATTCTCTCTGACCAAGTCATTATTGAGTAATCAGTCTAATAAGATTGCTGGCATTAATAAATGTTATCAAAATTTATAATGGAATAAAAGCTATAGCAAATTTGAATAATTATATTAATTTTTTATGACTATTTTGAATTAAACGCTAGTAAAAGTTTACATTGATGTGTATTTTTGTGCAGTATAATTGTTTAAAAATATATAATAAAGTTTTGACAGTTCGACTCTAGGTTTAGACTTATAATTTAATTTATTTTAATTATTTTTAGATGAATTTTCCACAGATTGGTCCAAATAAAATTCCTATGTGAAAGCCAATTTGTACCAAATTAGAGAGGATATTCAGGTAATCTTAAATAGGGAAAAAACAACAAGTATCTACAAAGAATTTTCTGCAGGAGTTCAACGATCCTTTTACTTAAGAAAATAATCAGCTGCCTCAAGTCACATAAGATCTTCAGGACAATTTAAACTTCAAAGATGCAGTAAGTTTATTACACTTCTCCTGAAATAAAAGCTGAAACTTATTCGAGTAATGCTTCTTTATGTGTATGAGTCTACTGATAAAAAAAAACTTAATTTACAGGATTATTTTATATATATTTTTTTACTTTGATTCTTAAAGTCAAAAATATTCTTAGGTTAGCATATGTGGAATTAACGTTTAATTATCTCAATAAAGTAATATAATTTTAGGTTTTACAATTAGCGAAAATTGGAGGAAATTATACCTATTAACTTATTAAAAGATATTTTATTGTAACAATGACAGATAGCCTTTCCAAGAATTATACATATGATGGAACAGTAAAGTGCCCTTTAAAGAACTTATGTCCACTATTTGTAGGTAAGTTACCACTTAAATATAAAAATTTGATGAAAAAAATCTCTCTGTTTTATTTGTCATACTCGTAAATAATAAGAACAAATTAGGTGTCAGATTTCACACGTTGAACTCTAGATCCTCTTGTTCTGATAATACCCAGACAAAAAGTGTGTTAAAATTTTTTTTCTGGCCTGTTGGTTTAAGCACTCTAAGCAATAACGATGCATTTGGTTTTATATATATATATATATATATATATATATATATATATATATATATATATATATATATATATATATTTAGAGAGAGAGAGAGAGAGAGAGATATTTAAATTCCTACAAAACCATAAAATACTGCATCATTTAATATTAATTTTCAGCTGTGGTAGAAGAATGGGGGGCCGATAAAAAAACAGCCGAAGACGAGATTAGACAATGGCAGAAGAGATTAAACGACAGAAATAAATCTAGAAAAAAATAATTATTGTAACAATAAAAAGTCTTTATTTAAATAATTGGTATATTTTCTATTACTCAATTGAAATTGTACCTATTACTATGGAACCAGATAACTTATTCATAGCGATCCTTCTACAGCTTGAACAATTTAAATCAATTGAAGCTATATTTTGTAGCACTTGCAATTCGACTAATTATAAAATTTTATATTCTTATATAGTATTGTATTAAAAACTTGACAATTGTAATCAATAAGTGTAATATGTGGATCCAGTTCCTGTTACCTGGTTTGCTAATGTAATTTATATCTGTTTAATTTTTGGGACTAATAGGGCCATCTATGGTTACTTGTTATCGACGTTTTGATGACATGAGTGGTCTGTGTCTTCAGAAGTGCAGATTAATTAGGTACTGTAAGCTCTCGGACCCTAAGCAAATTCTGAAAATATCTACCATTCACGTTACCGGAACGTCAAGAAGAGGGAACCATAGATTATGACCTATTTATCCAAAAAGCACAATACCATCGGATAATATGTCCACAATTGGGTCAAGAATGTACAGTATATGGACATCCAAAATTAGTCCTATTAATATCCAAAAATGATCCATACTTGGACAATATATGTAATCCAAAAAGACGTCCATGAGTGGGACAAACGTATAGTCTAGTGGATATCCATCGGATGTTGGTGGACAAATTGTGGACATCCCATGGATACCCAGTATGTCCAGCTTTGGATAAACGATGGATATCCAGTGGACTGAAGTGTGCTATTTGGGTATAGACTACAAAAAACAGACTCGAGCTTTGCCAACCATTGCTTAGAACACAACCACAGTTTTCCTAATTTAAGCAACAGTGACATATTACATTATTCGACAAAGGGCCAAAAGTTAAATATTCTTGAATTTTTAGAAATATATAAACATAGTAAAAATAAAAATGTAAATTTGCTTAATGACCAGACAGAACTTGGGTTTTCCCCGTTATTTGTTGTTGTCAAATAATCATTAGTTCCCAAAATTTAGTACCTCCCCGTTGTAATAATGTAATTTTTCAGGTAGTTTTTATTTATTGTTAAATTTTCTCATGTTTCTGTAATGAATACTTAGTCTACCTTTGTAATTCAGTTTGAAAATGACTCTGTGAATTGAAACTGCAGTCACTGTTTTCTAAATAAATTTAGTGGTATAAGACATAATAGTTCCTTTTTAACTATTACTCAATACTCATTCATGTCATTACCAAGAAAATGCTTACACACGCCTGAGCTAAAATCAATCAGTTATCGTCAAGTTTGGATTAATTTTGATTGTTTTCTAAATCAAAAATCATTGATTTAATTTTAAAAAGCTGATTTCTTTTTGAAATTTCCATAATAAAAACTCATGATCATAACTGAATTTTATTTTTAACATTCACACAAAACTACTTTGAAGATGTAAAATAAATATACCAGCTCTTTTGAAGAAGCTCACTATGTAGAGCGAAACGTCAAGAAAAATTGTTGTCCTTTGTTTCTCTAAATGAAAAACCTATACCCAAGAAAATATTAGAAAAAAATATTTAACAAAAGGTTTAAGATGCAAAAATAAATTTTATATATATATATATATATATATATATATATATATATATATATATATATATATATATATATAATCTATTAGACAAGTCATAATTTCTAGAGTATTATGTATATCAAAATGAGAATTGGTACAGGTAAATGTTATGTGAAGAGGAGAGTTTTCGCATATTTTCCACTTTCCGGCCACTTCCAGTTTCACCGGAAATAGCCCCGGTTTTGAATTTTTAAATGGAACACCCTGTATATTTTAACATTTTAGGATTTCTGAGACAATTCTAGATCAGAATGTGACATTTTAAAAACTTTTTACGTCTACTTCATTTTTTTAGAGCCACCTTTAAAATTGCATCTAGGTGGCCATGATCGGACGCAAACTAATCTAACGGCCTTAGGTGATGTCAAAAAAATACAATCGCAAAGTTTTAGTGACTAGTATGAAAGACAGGAATTGGATTAAAAATTTAACAAAATTAACAAAAAACTAACAAAATAAACTAATAAGTTAGACGACGCACTTAAAATATTTGAAAGTACAGTAGCTGAATTTGTTAAAAAGTTTAGTGTAGTAAATGTTCAAAGTGCATTCCTTCTTTTTCACAACACATTTCAGCTCGTTCAATTGTTTCTCCCAACACTTTTTGTAGCATTTGGGGCGTTATACTTCTAAATGCCCGTAAAATTCTTTCTTCTAATATTTCAAGAGTAACTGGGGCTGCTCCATAGTAAACCCTTTCTTTAACATATCCCCACACAAAGAAATCGAGCACAGTAAGATCCGGCGAGCGGGCTGGCCACCGTACCGGACCATTGGTTGCAATAATTCGATTATTAAAATGCTCTATTAAATAATTAAGAACTTCTCTAGTATTATGAGGCGGTGCTCCATCTTGTTGAAAGTAAATTCGCCGTAAAATTGCTAAAGGTATATTATTGAGATAATTTTCGATTTCATTTTGAAGAAAACCTAAGTATCTAACCCCTGTTAACTGACCTTGAAACAATATTGGCCAAATTATTCTGTTTCCAACGATACCAGCCCAGACATTGACGCCAAATCTTTCTTGAAAATTGCCCTCTCTCATTTCATGTTGATTTTGTTGGGCCCAGTACCGAGTATTTTGCTTATTGAACATACCATTATTTGTAAGGCGGGATTCGTCGGAAAATAGAATAAAATCGATAAAATTTGGGTTAACTCTATGATTTTGAAGCAGCCAATCACAAAACACTACTCGTCTATCGCCATCCTCAGTATACAAATGTTGATGTAACTGATATTTAAATGCTCGATATCCATGCTTTTTCAATATTTTTCTTGCTGATTCATAACTTATCTGCAGTTCTTGACTAATTTTTCTTAACGAAACTGTTTTATCAACCTCAACCATAGCAAGTACGTTAATCTCAGTCTTTTCATTTATGATAAACCTGCCTAAAACGAGTCTCGACATACGGAAAATACTGATGGGCTGGATGTTGCCGATTCGGATATCTATGAGCATACAACTCGACAGCATTCCTTGAATTTCTATGACACTCTCCAAATATTAATAACATATCCACTTTTTCACTTTGAGTATACATTATTTTAACGAAAATTTAAACTAAACTTAACGAAAATTAAGAAACTTTTACGTCTGTTCTTAGAGCGTATGTCACTGTCATTATCTACTTAAGTGAGTGCTTTGTTTTCCAAAGAAGACTTGATAAAAACAATTGCAAATTAATATGCATCATGGTTGTCCATGGCGCACTTGTCATAAGTAAATAAATTATCCAGTATTTTGCTTAATAATATTTAATTTCTGTTCTTATGTCTAATGCAATCGCAAATAAATTAGTACCGTTGGATTCGTCAAAGAATGCTTTTTTCGAAAAGTAGTTGTCAAAAAAGGGTCGCCATTTGAAAATTAATAGTTAGAAATGAAAACGTAATTTTGTCAACTTGTCTTATTCCTGTCTTTTATACTAGTAACTAAAACTTTGCGATTGTATTTTTTTGACATCACCTAAGGCCCTTAGATTAGTTTGCGTCCGATCATGGCCACCTAGATGCAATTTTAAAAGTGGCTCTAACAAAACGAAGTAGACGCAAAAAGTTTTTAAAATGTCACATTCTGATCTAGAATTGTCTCAGAAATCCAAAAATGTTAAAATATACAGGGTATTCCATTTAAAAATTCAAAACCGGGACCATTTCCGGTGAAACCGGAAGTGACCGGAAAGTGGAAAATATGCGAGAACTCTCCCCTTCACATACCATTTACCTGTACCAATTCTCATTTTGATACACATAATACTCTAGAAATTATGACTTGTCTAATAGATTCGTTGACACCCGGTATATATATATATATATATATATATATATATATATATATATATATATATATATATATATATATACATCCTCTATACCTTTATAAAGTAAAAATTATTCATAATTACTAATTAGATAAAGGCACAACATAAATGGTTATATAATTTAAAACTTGTTTTTTAGAATAAATGAAAAAAAAAGTCCCAAACTAAATAAAAAACTTAGTAACTTTCCAGAATATTTCATTTATCCCACAAAACGCCTTTAGGTAGACCTCTTGATGAGAAATCATATATTTATAGTTTAAAAAAAGGGTTGATCTCTTTCCTGCACTAACCTGTCAGTTATGGTGTTGAAATATGACTGCGTACATTTCTCAGAGGCATCCCAACATCTTCCACATTTTCTTTCTCCAAACTTGTTGATAGTTACAGGAGGCACAGAAAGGTACTGAAAACATTCCTGACAGACTTGTTTTTGAAGAATATTGTCTGGTAATAGCTGGGGAGTACCCATATTGGTTTGCTTAAATCACTAAGGAATGTAATATAATGGTTTATACTTGTACGAGTTTTATGAGTCAAATTTTTATCTGTTATCGTTTTTTATCTAATACATATTTATGATTAATCCACTACAAAAAGATAATAATGATTCACTTCAATATCAAACACATTTTTCTGTTTACAAAAAGGCGTCAAAACTTAAGTTTAAAATAAATAAATGAAGTAATAAAGTTATTCCAGTCTTCCAAGTTTATAGCGACAATTCCATATACTCGGTTCCAAGCTTCGATCATACTCTAGATATAAACACCAATAGATTTGTCTGAAGGCTATTTATGGTCGGTGGGGGAGACGCTTTTTTGATGTTTGACAGACATAAACATATTTACATATCTTGTCTTTCAGTTTAATTGCTTGTCGTGAGTTTTTTCGGTGTTTTTAAGTGTTAGAAATTACTATAAATGCGAAGTTTACAATTAATATTAACAAAAAGAGGATTTAAAAACTTATTTTTATCGGTAAATATTGTTAGATTGTTTACATATTGAAAATAACAATAATAAAAATTTAGGCAACCATATATTCATACTTTGTTTTCAGAATTGACGTACCCAGGGGTATGTTCGAAGGACGTACCGATGATATTCGTTTAAATAATACAATTAGAAAAGGATAGCATAAAATCGGCATGTCTGTACCAAGAAATTAAATATCTACTGTTTATCAACATTTTTGAAATATAAATAAAAATATTATTACGTTATTCAGCGTTCAAACAACCGGGCCCTAGTTCTGACGTTATGCTACTTCTACAGGGGTATGTTCGAAGGTTCCAAGTAATATTACTATTTCTTTTTTCCTTCTTTCAACAACAACATCCACTACAAAACGACACATTCTAAATGGTACGACAGATAATATAAAATTTAAAAAAAAAATTTGAAAAGAAAAGAACAAAAAATATATTATTTAAAAATTCTTTTAATCCTTCGCAGTAAGTCCTTGAAAATATCACATTCTATGTAGAAACGGTTGTAGTTAACCATGAATCTGTTTATGAAGGCGGATTAGCCGTGCTTAGTGCAATGGTGACCTTCCTGGAAGAGTTGTTGCAGGCTAGTTTGACTTAGTTTGATCCTAGAAGAAATCACACTCAGCAACATGTCACAGTCAATCAGGTTATTAAATATTTTAAATAGAAAGAAAAAGATAGTCTCTCTTCTTCTGTGCTCCAGATTTTTAAGCCACAACAACATCAATCTCGTCTCATAACCTAAATTGTGTGAAGAAAAGTAAAAGTTGTATCGAAAAATGTTTCAAACAAAAGTTGTAGAGAATTAAAAAAATTTATATAATATAAGTTATAGGTGGCTCCACTAGTTATTGAGATATGTTTTTTTTTTCGACAAAATTTACGGTTTTGGTTTTCTAAAAAAAAAAGACATTTATTACCAAATTACCGATTTACAATTTAACATAAATATAGGTATTGTCATTCTAAAAAAGTATGTCAAACCCGGAATCTGTGAATTTTTTATTTTCCGGGAAACTCGATGTCAAAGTTGAAAATTCAACCTCAATTTTCCGCTTTCCTAATTAAGATACAATGCTCAATTTTAATGGAATTTGTTTGTATTGTTTTATGTTTTGAAGATATATAAAAAAAAATTTGCGATAACTTTTCACCAGATGGAGATAAAATTTTATTAACGCGTACATTGGATTTAGATGTATCATTTCCGATCTCAAAAAAAAAAATTTTAATTTTGGTTGAGAAAAACGACTTTTTTTTTCAAAAATTCATGGTGTGACAAATTAATATTAAGGGGTCCAATTTGCAGAAGATCCTTTTTAATACTTGTACTTTACTTGTGAATTTTTTGGATCAAAGAAATACACTTCCATACGATCTGTGAACCTTCGAAAATTAGGCCGAATCTAATCGAAAATAGCTGCTGCAGGCCGCTGTCGGCGGGTTGCCATAGTTCAGGCGCATTATTCAATGGCGCTTCAAGGAAACTTATGCATCACAAGTAATATTTATAACATTGATGTTGTTTTATTATTTTATATGATAGTAAAATTTGTTTAGTCATATTAATTATTAATTTGTTTATTAACAAAATTTTTACAAAAAATTATAGAGAAAATCATACCAATATTCAATTATATATTACGTATTATACTGTTTATTTCCTTTGTATTATTATTACCTAATAGTTTATTAACAAAATTTTTACGAAAATTTCTATAAGCAAATCATATAAAAATATAATAATAATGTAAAGGAAAAACAGTATAATATGTAATATATAATAGAATATCGGTATAATTTTTTGTAAAAATTTTATTAATAAACTGTTAGATAATAATAATATAAAGGAAAAAAACAAAAAAAAAAACAATAGAATATGTAATATATAATTGAATATTTGTATGATTTTCTCTATAATTTTTTGTAAAAATTTTGTTTATAAACAAATTAATAATTAATATGCCTAAACAAAATTGTTACTATCATATAAATTAATAAAATAACATCAATATTATAAATATTACTTGTGATCATAGATAAAATATTTATAGATCCGCAAAGCTTAATCCCAAAAACGACAATATGACAAACGATAATAAAATGTAAACATCCTAGACCAGATGTCGGCATGCGCAGTACAAATTGATCAGGTGACCATCGACAGGACCGAACTTCGAAAATCTATTTAGTTAGTTCAATTAGTCATAAATGGTGTCTAAATGAAGCAGGTTATCAAAGTTGCAATCTTTAGTAAAGAAGTCGGTCTCATGTAACTTTCTTGTTCTGGGAGTTATATCATATGGGCACAAATAATATCTGAAGCAGAAGGGAATAATCCGATCAGTGTACCGATGGGAGTTAGTTTAGTAATTTCTTATACTGTGAAAGTAAAATTGTGAAAAAAATGTATCTTACTATTTCTCTAATCTATTGTTTCCGTCTGTGTGCGTTAACTTTCTTGTTGTGGGGTGGGAGTGAATAATTAACATTTTTAAAGTTCGGCAATTTATTCTCTAATTATGAAAAAATAATTACCATCTTTTCCTTGTCTTTTTTTTAAATTTTTTAAGAAAATATTGATACGAAATGGGTTTTTTAACGGATATGCAGGATTTGAAAATAATTTTATATACTAATATTTTTCTGCCGTAATGGTGAACGGAGCATATATTTTCTTATCGCATTAATTTTTTCAACAAAATGATAAAAATGTTATTTCAAATAAAATAAGTGAACAAGGTCATTGCTGGGGGTGAATAAAAAAAATATACCAACAAAAGAAATTCACATTTGTCTAACTTATTTCGTAATATTTTACTTCTATTAACATATTAATGAATTTTTTATTTGACGATTTGAAAGTGAGGATTTCCATGACAACATGATTCATGACAATTTCATAAAATGAGTACGGACATAACTAATCTGAATTTACTTCCAAAACCAGTATTAATAATGAACGACGCTTTTTAACGTCATGTCCACAATCTTCAAACATACAAAATTATAAATCAGATTGGCTGCAGAACAAAAAAAAACATTTGAGCTGGTTGGAAACATCGGTTAAATATAAGGTAAATGAAGTTATGCAAGAATATGGCCATTGTGCAAATTAGTTACTGGAAAAAATTCGTTGACAATTTGGAAAAATAATTCAAATAGAGCTTAGAAATTAGAGAGCCAATAGCCGATTATGGCTACATAATAAACCTTGTACTCAAGTATTTTATGTATATAACCAAATAATAATACATTATAATTATTGTAAGTTATATATGTATGTTTTAAAATATTCCAACTTCATTATGAGGAAGTATGTTTTTATTCATAATTATACTTACTTGCATTGCCAAATAAATATATTTTGAAATGAATCGTTAGTTTTTATTTATGTAAGTAATGTAATAGATGGAGAAATTATACCATTTCTTGATATATTGATGAATGTACTTTTTTCATATGATAGAATAAACTATTCTATGGTTTGGTGCGAATTTTGATTTTTTTTAAGAATTGACTGTTTAAAATTTCAGTTTATCTGTTATTAATCATTTGGAAAGTGCCAGAAATATATCATACTACATGTTTTGGAAATTTAATGTTATACGAAAACAACGTAACTCCAAAAACGTTGTAAAGCAACACTATTTTTTACCCTATAGAGAAAAAGGAAAATAAATCAAATAAAATATGTACACATTCCATTATATTATATAAAAACACAAGAACAAATAAAATAAATCACTTAAAACGCTATAAATCCGTTTAAATCGCACGTAACTTGCAAAGCAAAAATAAACACAAAAATAGCGTTAAGCCGATACTGTGCTGTTTACGGATGGCACTAGGAAACAACCGATCGATAACAGGAAGTCGCTTATGCGCATGCCCTCATCTGGCCAGTATCCAAAAATATGACTGCCGCCCGATGTGCAGAAACGCATTTTTTCGCCCATGGTTTGCCATTTTTTGGCTTTAGCAGCCGACAAGAGTAGGGATCCATAGTAGAGATCAGTGCTTGTGATGCATAAGTTTCCTTGAAGCGCCAATGAATAATGCACCTGAACTTTGGCAACTCGCCCACAGCAGCCTGCAGCAACTATTTTCGATTAGATTCGGCCCAATTTTTGAAGGTTCACGGATCGTATGGAAGTGTATTTCTTGGATCCAAAAAATTCAAAGGTAAAGTACAAGTATTAAGAAGCATCTTCTGAAAATTTGAGCCCTTAATATTCATTTGCCACGCCATTATGAATTTTTGAAAAAGAAACGTTTTTTCATCCAAAATTATTTTTTTTTATAATCGGAAATGATACATCTAAATCCAATGCACACATTAAAAAATTTTATCTCCATCCGGTAAAAAATTATCGCAATTTTTATGGTGCAAAAATTGGTTTTAGCAAAATTTCTCGGCCCACGATTGAAAAAAAATTTTTTTATAATAGATTCTCAAAATATAAAACAATACAAACAATTTCCATTAAAATTGAGCATTGTATCTTAATTAGGAAAGCCGAAAATTGAGGTTGAATTTTCAAGTCTGACATCGAGTTTCTCGGAAAATAAAAAACTCACAGATTCCGGGTTTGATATACTTTATTAGAATGATAATTCCTATATTTATGTTATATTTTAGATCGGTAATTTGTTCATAAATGTTTTTTTTTTTAAACAAAAACCGTAAATTTTGTCGAGAAAAAAATATATGTGGATAATTAGTGGCCACCTATATATAAATCCTTTATTTAGTCATAGACTAATATACAGGGTGTCCAAGATAAGGATCCTAAGCATGGGGATCTCGGAAACAGTTGGAGATACGAGGTCGGTTAAATTAGAGAAAAGTTGCGCAATTTAGTGCTAAATTAAACGCAGTTAAAAAAATTTAAAAATTTCAAACACTTCCGGAGATTTCCGGAAAAAAACGAAATTTTGCAAAATCGTTTTTAATTTTTGCAGGCTTTATTTAAAGAGATATCAGAAAATAAAAGGTAGATTCTCATTGCCACTTTTTATTTTTTATAATATGGTCTAAACAAAATTTAAATCCGACGTTTCGTTTCTGAGATACCATCATGAACTTTCATTTTTTATATGGAACAAAAAAAAGTATCCCATGTATTTGATAGCATTTTTTATTACAAATTCAACGATGTATCACCCTTGCATATCGAATACGTAGTTCAAGTACTTTCCATAAGAGCTCCATGAGAGCGAGAGAGAAAGGTATATCAGTTTTATAAAAGCCAATGAACTACACACTTGATATGCAAGTGTGATACACCGTTGAATTTGTAATAAAAAATGCTATCAAATACATGGGATACTTTTTTTTGTTCCATATAAAAAATGAAAGTTCATGATGGTATCTCAGAAACGAAACGTCGGATTTACATTTTGTTTAGACCAAATTATAAAAAATAAAAAGTGGCAAGAAGAATCTACCTTTTATTTTTTGATATCTCTTTAAATAAAGCCTACAAAAATAAAAACGATTTTGCCAAAATTCGGCTTTTTCCGGAAATCTCCGGAAGTATTTTGAATTTTTAAAATTTTTAAATTGCGTTTAATTTAGCACTAAATTGCGCAACTTTTCTCTAATTTAACCGACCTCGTATCTCCAACTGTTTCCGAGATCCCCATGGTTAGGATCCTTATCTTGGACACCCTGTATAATTACACACATATCTTAACAACTAAATTCATATTTTAAAATTAAAAACAACAATCAAACATCGTCAAGCTTTGCAGAACAATGACATACTAAACTAAACTGACACAAATTTAAAAACAAAAAAAACCGAAAGTTCATGTCCCTCAAGGACATACCCTATTAACAAAATATTGCTTCAGACACTGCTTAAACTTATTTAGAGATTTTAAACATTTAATATTTGTGGGCAATTGATTAAAACTGTTTAAACCTTTAAAAAATACAGAGGTTTGTGTTTGTCTCTTTAATACTGGAGGAATATAAAAGTTATCCTTCGATCTAGTGTCATATGCATCTATATTTCTATTATAATTAATATGATTTTGTAAATATGTAGGAGAACTACCCGATCTGATTTTAAAAATAAAGATTAATGTTTGATATTGAAAGAAGTCCTCCACCGACAACCATTGCCTTTCTCTCAACATGTCGTTAATTGATGTTCTTCTTGTACATGAGAGTGTAACTCTCATGTCTCTATTTTGCAATTTTTGAAATCTTGCCTTTTCATTTTGATTAAGAACGAACAAAATTGTGGAGCAATAAACAAAGTGCGGCAATACCAGAGTGTTAAACAGGATTGTTTTAGTCCACCTTGTCAAAAAAATTAAAACATCTTTGAATATAGTTAATTTTATAAGAAATTATTTTTATTAAGTTATTCGCATGTTCTTTAAATTTAAGTTGTCTATCTATGATTACTCCTAAATATTTAAACTTTTCCACCATTTCAATTGTTTCATTGCCTATTTTAATAACAGGATCTCCACGAGAAAAAGTTCTGTAATGATTCTCATTGCAGATTATCATAAATTTGGTTTTTTCCACATTTATTTTTAATTGGTTACAAGAACACCGCCAATATAAATTTTGTAATGTAGAGTTAAGTGTGTCAACCAATTGAATACCATCAGAACATGCACAATATAAAAGAACATCATCTGCAAAAAGATGTATAAAACAATCACCAGCTGTATTCACTACATCGTCAATATATATAAGAAATAATAATGGACCTAGTACACTACCCTGTGGAACACCCATGCTGCTTTCAATCTCGTCAGATACCACATCATTCAATTTCAGTTTTTGTTTTCTATTAATTAAGTAATTATTCATAAATTCCAACACTTCACCCCTTATACCGACACTTTCTAATTTTTTAAGTAATCTTTCCCTATCTAAAGTCTCAAGGCTCTCCTCAAATCCAAGAATACAGCACCCGTAATAAGATTTTGATCGAACCTATAACCTATAACTTATATTATATGAATCGATAGGTTTTTTTTTATTCTCTACAACTTTTATTTGAAATATGTTTCGATACAACTTTTGCTTTTCGAGCAAAATCCAAAAAACTAAAATCATGACCTTTTTTTGTCCGCCATTTTTTTTTGCACAGGTCTTTCAGAGTTACCATCGAGATATGTTTTACAGAATGTCGAAATGAACACTTTCCAGCAAAAAAATCAATGTTACTTTTTTGTTACTGACAAAAGTCTATTTTCCATGGAGTAATCAGATATTTAGTGATTTTATTTTGGACTCTCACGCGTCTGTTTGTGTAGTTCATAAGTAGAGAATCCTTAAAATTGAGCGATATTCCAGAATGCTACGAACAAGAGCCAGTTAGAGCTCTTATTTTCACCGATATATTTCAAAATTCTTTTAATAAAACCATGTTTTTTAAGACCCTCGGGATAATCACTCCAGAGTCATTTATTGATTCAAAGATCTCGATGGGCGGACCTTGTGTGTGTATAAGTGAGGAATTGCATGATCACATTTATAAAAGTTGATTTATTTGCATTTAGAGGCGTTTATTTTCAGGAGATTAGAAGAACACCAGTCAACAAAATTATCTAGGTCAGCTTGTAAGTGACTATGATAGAAGCTAACTTTGCTATAAAAGTTTAGATTATTGGCATACAATAGGAAGTGAGAGAAGAAATAAGATTGGTCCTATATGAGATCGCCGAGGCACATTAGAAAGGGTCCATACCTCACCCTACAGCAAACCGCACACCTCCATCGATTGCTGAAATAAGGTTTGATCCAGTTTAGATAATTCCCTGAAATTCCAATTTCAGACAGCTATTTGAGTAGCTAGGTGGTGAACATTGTCAAAAGCTCTAGACAATTCAGTGTCAATTGAGTCAACCTGATGTCGTTATTCAACGAATGTGACTATAAAATTCTGATGAACTGAAAGGTTGACTCGATAAAATGAGGGATGGCGGATAAAACTAAAATTCGACGCTGTTGAGAAGTAGTCTAAGAAGCGCTAGAATATTTAAATAAATAAATTTAAAATGGTATGAAAGTGAAGTCAAGCAGTTTTTTAACATTATAGTAGAAATACCGTTTGATCCAACTTTCTTGGATAAGTCGAACTGTTTTAGTTTTGTTGATATTTCCTTGGTGCAGTAATTGTGTTTGGAGAGAACACTGGCGAAACCTACTGTACAGGGTGAGTCAACGATTGAATGAAGTAGGTTTGTGCCTTTTCGGTGAAATTATCAAAGAAATTATATTTATTGTTTGATTCAGTTTATTTTTACGCAGATTTTAAAAATATTTAGGACTCTACAGGGTGAGCCAAAAAACTAGGACAGCATAAAGTTGTATTTTTTTAAATAGAACACCCTATATACGAATCGTATTTTCGATTTAGCTTATAATTCTAAATCTTTTTTATTAAGGGTTTACTATAACAAAACTTTATAGTTTCTGAGATAATTAAGTTTAAAGAAAAAAAGTCACATTTTCAAGCATCAATTCAATCCTAAATAACGTTTTCAATTTTGTGACAAATATATTCAAATTTGGAATTTAGCAAGGCCAAGGACAAGTTAACATAATTTTTACCTAATATTTGCAATAAAAGCTACAGGGTGTTGAACACATCGGCTCAAATTTGAACAAGTTTAAATGAATACATATCTTTTTTTTAAATGGTACACCCTGTATATTTTCATGTTATTTAATAGAGTAATAAAAACCCTAAAAGTTTTGTTCGATATATCCTATACCTATTTATAATAGTTTTTGAGATATTTCAGTTTTTCTTATTTTCCATACTTTTTTACAGAAATAACCTTCATTATCATAGTAGCCATGGCAAAAACAATGTAAAAGAACATTTTTCTGTGTGTCAAATTTATAACCGCAATCGCTTCTTTTGGTTTTTATGTAGTGTAGTTTGGTTTTTTTTGCATTCATCTTATATTGTAAAATGAATTTTCCAAAGAATGAGTTAATAGATATGATTTATACAATAGGAGAGGCTCAAAAAAATTGCCTTCTTACTCAAAGAATTTACAAAATGAAGTATCCTGATCGACGCCAGCCTAATACCCATACTTTTCAAAACTTAATGCAAAGATTTGATTCTTCTGGTACTGTTGATTATCCAAAACGTAAAGTGGTCAACAAACCAGTAACTAATGAAGAAAAAGAACTACAAGTATTGTTAAATGTTCAGGAAAATCCTTATATTGGTAGCCGTCAGTTAGCAGCATTATGTGAAACATCACAATCCACCGCTAATCGTACTACCAAAAAATATAGGTATCATCCATATCACATGGAATTACACCAAGAATTGCATGGACAGGATTTTGAAAGTCGTGTAAACTTTTGTATTGTAACTTGTATTATGCAAGGTAATGTTTAGTGATGAAGCTACTTTTAGAAGTAACGGTGCCGTAAATAGACGCAACATGCATTATTATGCCACAGAAAACCCATTTTGGATTAGAGAGGTGCAACATCAAAACCACTGGTCATTAAATGTTTGGTATTCATCATAATCGAATTATTGGACCCCACTTTTTTAATGAACCACTAAATGGCCATAGTTACCTGAACTTTCTACAAGAAGAACTACCCCAACTGCTTCAAGGTCTCGATAGGGATGAGCTCGACAGTATGTGGTTCCAGCACGATGGTGCGCCTCCGCATTACCATCGTGAAGTTCGTGCGTTTTTGGACCAACGATATCCGCAAAAATAGATTGGACGTGGGGGTTTCATTGAGTGGCCACCAAGGTCTTGCGACATCACCCCATTAGATTTCTTCCTATGGGGTTATATTAAAAATAAGGTCTATGATAATCCACCAACAACAGTGGAAGATATGCGAAATAGGATTAGGGATACCTGTAGAACAATAACGCCACTAATTTTGTCCAGGGTCCGAGAAAATCTGCAAAAAAAGACTAAATTTGTGCATTGCACAAGAGGGTCGTTTATTCGAACACTTATTAAAAAGAAATAATTAATCTCAGTATTTAATAGGTAATTTTTTTGTTTCAATTTAGTATAAAAGTAAATATGTATTTGCCTTGTCGTTATTGTTGTGTTAATTTTTTCACATTATGTTTAATTAAACTATTGCCGTTGTAATATAACGAATAATGTATTTCATCATATTTAACCACATTCTGTTTGTTTCTGTAGTTTCTTGTTATTATTTTACATGGCTACTATGATAATGAAGACTATTTCTGTAAAAAAGTATGGAAAATAAGAAAAACTGAAATATCTCAAAAACTATTATAAATAGGTATAGGATATATTGAACAAAACTTTTAGGGTTTTTATTACTCTATTAAATAACATGAAAATATACAGGGTGTACCAAAAAAAAATTTATTCATTTAAACTTGTTCAAATTTGAGCCGATGTGTTCAACACCCTGTAGCTTTTATTGCAAATATTAGGTAAAAATTATGTTAACTTGTCCTTGGCCTTGCTAAATTCCAAATTTGAATATATTTGTCACAAAATTGAAAACGTTATTTAGGATTGAATTGATGTTTGAAAATGTGACTTTTTTTCTTTAAACTTAATTATCTCAGAAACTATAAAGTTTTGTTATAGTAAACCCTTAATAAAAAAGATTTAAAATTATAAGCTAAATCGAAAGTACGATTCGTATATAGGGTGTTCTATTTAAAAAAATACAACTTTATGCTGTCCTAGTTTTTCGGCTCACCCTGTAGTGTCCTAAATATTTTTAAAATCTGCGTAAAAATAAACTGTATCAAACAATAAATATAGTTTCTTTGTAAATTTCACCGAAAAGGCACAAACTTACTTCATCCAATCGTTGACTCACCCGGTACACATAACGTCTAAGTTTACATTAATTACATTCCCAGAATATGCCGACTACAAATCTGATGCGAAGACTTTAGATATATCTGCAGGTCCATCTAATATTTTACCATTGTATTCACGCAGGTAGGTTTGAATCGCTCTTTATATTGTTAACAAAAGAACCGAAGTGCTGAATATTGTGTTGTATAAGGTGTTCAGTGTTGGTAATATAAAGCAGGTAACCCATATCAGTCCTGAATCCCCTATAGTATTTTAATTTATGTTCAGTACTTAGAGTTAAGATAGGTAGTAAATTTTTCTTGAGAAAATCATCCTTGCGGACTGCTAATTGTCGCTCTTACTTATCGCAAAAAAAAAGCAACTAAGAATAACTAAATGATTTATTTCAATTTAAAAAAAGTGTTCAGGTATTAGACCTTAAGAATAAAATTAAAGCAATAAGTTGTAAAATTTATTTTTTAGCTACGATAAATTCGAAGACTGGTATACTTGGAACTAGTTTTAATTTCTTCTTCATATTCTTCATATTCTTGATAGCGATTAAAAGTGTTACCATAAAAAACTTTTGACTGGAAACGATCGGTTTTTGGTCTCGTTCTTTTTACTTTGCTAGTTGTGATTTTCGAATTTGACTGATAAACTTGCAATTTCTCTCCGAAGTTTGAAGATTTAATTTCACTCCAATCGGGATCAATAAATGCCTCACATTTAAAACATGTATTGTTTGGTAAAACATTAATTTCATTTACCAACACTAGAATAATTTCGTCATTGAAATTAATATGGATGTGGTACAAATTATTTCTAATTAACCATAATATTCCACCTCCCTATCAATTTTGCATACGATTGCATCCACTTCTATTAATTTTGGAACTAGACAGTGCCAATGTTCGACAAGTTTTCGTGAAGAGAAAACAAGTTCATGACAATTTAATAAAGGGCACTTATAGGGTCTTTGCGAGCACCAATTTTTGTGATTTAAGTAATCTTTAAAGCGTACACTTTCGGTACATCCTTGCCAATCACAAGGGATTAGGAATTTCTCAAACTCATCAAGTTTTTTATATTCCTGAATAGAATTACAAAGTTTGCAAGTGTTCGTTAAGCAAGGTTTACAGTAGCAGTGATTTTTTGGACAAAAATATGTATCTTCAAGGATTATCTTTTGGCATGATTGACACTTAAAAAGATCATAAGACAGCCTTTTTATTACATTCAAGGCTGCATTGTATCCTTCATTTTGCGCTGATAATTCTTGTGCCTTATCTTGTAATTCACCCTTAAAAATGTTAATTTGTTCTTGTAAATGTTGAATTTTTGCAAGATATTTCTTCACCTCAAATTCTCTATCGCACAATGAAAACTGTTGTAACAAAATTTCACAGGTAAGTTCGATATCGAGTCCAAACACCGAAGTTAGTGTGTTTTTACTTTTTTCAAAATAAGTTCTCATACTATAATTGAATAGATCATAATCGGTATAAATATAATCCGTATTTGTGGAGTTGTCACTTTTAAAAAATCTTATCCCATATTGTTTTGTTGTTGGCATTACAAGATTAGATAAAGGGATTATCGTAATTATAAATAAATATTCTGTAAGATTAAAACATACGCGGAAAATACTGTTATTTAGTATCATCAAAACTTCATTTTGGAATGTTTTATCATCCAGAAAAAAAGAAATTTTTCCATCAAGAGATACATTTTTTGGGTGAAACTTCAAACAATGGTTTAAAATTTGACTTAAATTTCCAGAAAACGAACAAAAGAGGCATTTTCTTTTTTCATATCTACACGTTTCTTCATGTTGTGCTGTCTCAGACAGCCTTAGTACTTTAGTGCATCCATCGAAGTGATTTATACATTTAAACAAAAACCTAAAAAGAAAAAATATCAATATGAAAATCCTTATTTTATTTATTTAAAGTCATTTAAATTTCTTAATTAAAATAACAAAACAAAATTACTTAATTAATTAAATATACACTTTGGAAAATTTTTAGAATTTGGCGGTTTACTTTTTTTCAATCGTGGGCCGAAAAATTTTGCATAAACCAATTTTTGCACCAAAAAAATTGCGATAACGTTTCACCGGATGGAGAAAAAATTTTTTAATGCATGCATTCAATTTAGATGTACCATTTCCAATCTGAAAAAAAAAATTAATTTTGGATGACAAAAACGATTTTTTTTTGTCAAAAATTCATAATGGCGTGGCAAATGAATATTAAGGGCTCAAATCTGCAGAAAATGCTTTTTAATACTTGTACTTTATCTGTGAATTTTTTGGATCTAAGAAATATACTTCCATATGATCTGTGAACTTTCGAAAATTGGACCGAATCTAATCAAAAATAACTGTTGCAGGCCGCTCAAGGAAATTTATACATCACAAGTAATATTTATAATAATGATGTTGTTTTATTAATTTATATGATAGTAACAATTTGTTTAGTCATATTAATTATTAATTTGTTTATTAACAAAATTTTTACAAAAAATTATAGAGAAAATCATACAAATATTCAATTATATATTACATATTCTATTGTGTTTTTTTTTCCTATATATTATTATTATCCAACAATTTATTAACAAAATTTTTACAAAAAATTATAGCGTAAATCATACGAATATTCAATTATATATTACATATTCTATTGTGTTTTTTTTTCCTTTATATTATTATTATCCAACAATTTATTAACAAAATTTTTACAAAAAATTATAGCGTAAATCATACGAAAATTTCTATAAGCAAATCATATAAAAATATAATAATAATGTATAATATGTCATATAAATATTTAAAAATGCATTAAAATTACGTGTGAAAATCATATAAATACAATATATCACACATCTATTACTTCTATGCAATCGGCGTCCATTTCATCATCGCAATTATTACTCTCACTTACATCGCACATACCATTTTCATCATTATTCTCAATTTCATGGTACATATCATTCTCATCATAATATAAATATTTATATGATTTGCTTATAGAAATTTTCGTAAAAATTTTGTTAATAAACTGTTAGGTAATCATAATATAAAGGAAAAAAAACAGTAAATATGTAATATATAATTAAATATTTGTATGATTTTCTCTATAATTTTTTGTAAAAAATTTGTTAATAAACTATTAGATAATAATAATATAAAGGAAAAGACAGTAAAATATGTAATATATAATTAAATATTTGTATGATTTTCTCTATAATTTTTGTAAAAATTTTGTTAATAAACAAATTAATAATTAATATGACTAAACAAATTGTTACTATCATATAAATTAATAAAACAACATCAATATTATAAATATTACTTGTAATGTATCAGTCTCCTTGAAGCGTCAATGAATAATGCGTCTGAACTGTGGCAACCCGCCGACAGCGGCCTGCAGCAGCTATTTGCGATTAGATTCAGCCCAATTGTCGAAGGTTCACAGATTATATGGAAGTGTATTTCTTAGATCCAAAAAAACTCACAGATAAAGTACAAGTATTAAAAAGCATCTTCTGCAAATTTGAGCCCTTAATATTCATTTGCCACGCCATTATGAACTTTGGACACAAAAAAAACGTTTTTTTCATCCAAAATTTTTTTTTTGAGATCGGAAATGATACATCTAAATCCAATACACGCATTAAAAAATTTTATCTCCATCCTGTGAAAACTTATCGCAATTTTTTTGATTCAAAAATTAGTTTTTGCAAAATTCCTCGGCCCACGATTGAAAAAAAAATTAATATATCTTCAATATATAAAACATTACAAACAATTTCCATTAAAATTAAGCATTGTATCTTAATTAGAAAAGCGGAAAATTGAGGTTGAATTTTCAACTCTGACATCGAATTTCTTGGAAAATAAAAACTCACAGATTCCGGGTTTGACATACTTTTTTAGAATGATAATACCTATATTTATGTTAAATTTTAAATCGGCAATTTGTTAATAAATGTCTTATTTAAAAAAAAAACAAAAACCGTAAATTTTGTCGAAAAAAAAATATATCTCGATAACTAGTAACGCCACCTGTAACTCATATTATATGAATCGATAGATTTTTTAATTCTCTACAACTTTTGTTTGAAACATTTTTCGATACAACTTTTATTTTTCGAGATAAACTCAAAAACCGAAAATCGTGACAATTTTTGGTCCACCATTTTTTTTTCACAGGTCTTTCAGAGTTACCATCGAGATATGTTTTATAGGATGCCGAAATGAACAGATTCCAGCAAAAAAAACAATGTTACATTTTTGTTAACAAAACAGCTCTTTTTTAATCTAACTTCTATGGAGTATAAATGCAAACCTTTATTAATTAATTGGGCTTGATTTCCTTCTAAGAGAGGATCTACTTTACTGTACTGTGTTGATATTTTGATAATAAATAAATACAGGGTGATCAAAAACTAACATTAAATATTAACTTGGAGAAATCGTTAAAAGTCAATTTTTTTAATATAAACCCCCTATTTTTATAATGTTATGTTATTTAGCATTAAAAATAAGGGCAACTTTGAATAAGGTTATCTATTCGAAAAATTTATAGTTCTTGAAATATTGGCAATCTGATATCTTCGTATTGTAAAAACGCTATACAGCTTTTAAGTTTTATGATTAGTTGGTCATGACGGCGAAACGCGACGAAAGAAAACAATAGAGCACTACGCCTTTTCTCATTTATGGGTGCCCACCCCGAGTTTTCACGGACCATAGAAAACCGAGACTTTTTGTTCACACTTGTGCGTCATGACTGTGGGTAAAAAAGTCGGGGTGACGAGCCTTGGGTCGCGCGTTTTTGAAAAAAATCCCTAAAAAATAAGCTGATCAGCATAATTCATCGACATAATATAAAAAATACCAGACCGTTGGCTCACGTTTAGAAAGAGACAGAACATTTTCGATTAATAGTACCTAAAAGATACTCCAAACGCCAGAGAGGTACTACTCATCGATAACGTTCTACCTCTTTCTAAGCATGAGTCAACTTTCTTCTACAAATCCGTAGTCAAGGACCAATAAAGGAGGGTCAAAAATTGTTTTCATGAGCAGTCCAGTTTTATATCTCAAGTTCGTGGTAGTGATGTACCGAATACCATAGACAATAGAATTTAATAGCGCGGGAATATTGGGAACGAGCCAATTGACCTAGGTACACATAGTGCCGAGGTTCAACAGGTTCCCCTACACTTTTTTTTATTCTGAAATAATATATTTCACAGAGAAAGCATTTTATTTTTTTTTCGGCTATTTTCATTGCATGATTTTGAATGGAATCGTTCTAATATATCTAGTTAAAAAAAGGGTGATTTATTTCCTGCACTAACCTTTCAGATACGGTGTTAAAATATGACCGCCTATATTTCTTAAGGTCAGAAGAATCCAAACATCTTCCACATTTTTTTTCTCCCAGTCTGTTGATAGTTATAGGAGGCACAGAAAGATACTGAAAACACTCCTGACAGATTTGTTTTTGGAGAACATTGTCTGGTAGTAATTGAGGAGTATCCATATGGATATGTTTAAATCACTAAATAATTTATTATATTAATTTATAACTGTACAGATGTAATGAGACCAATTTTATCGTTTTTTATCTAAGGCGTCATTATCATTTTATCCATCCAATATAAAAAGATAATAATCCACTTCAATATCAAACACATTTTTCTTTTTACAAAAGAGCGTCAAGTGTATAAATAACGTAACAAAGTCATTTCAATCTTTCAAGTCCTTGAAAATATAGGTCACGCAAGAGCGGTTGTAGTCAACTATGAAGGCGGACTGGCCGTGATGCTGGTTTTTCTAAAATAATTGTTGCAGTTAGAGAGGATTAGGAGGGAGAGCAAAATCTTCCGAAAAATGGATCTTGGTGGTATACTGATGGATCTCGACAAAATGGAAGAGCTGGAGCCGGAGTATTCGGCAAGACCTCAGGAGTCAGAGAGTTCTATCCTCTCGAACAATGTGCGACAATTTTCACAGCGGAAATTTATGATTTATGTGCCCATCTCTGTGAGAGGAACATAGACAGGAATAGAGTAATAAATATATGCTCAGACAGTAGGGCTGCGATATTGGCACTGAAATCCAGTGTCGTGCCTTCGCGACTGGTGTCTGAGTGCAAGTATGTACTAAATGCTATGACAAGGAAAGGCTGCACCACGAACTTGAGATATAAAACTGGACTGCTCGTGTTCCATATCTCCCTAATAAAAAAAATGACCCCACCGTGCTCTGTGCCATTAGGTGCAAATAATTGCCTTGGCAACAATGAATTCCCTAAGTTTTTATTATATTGGTGAAAATGTATTTTTGACATTGACTGAATACTTTTCCTTTTGCAAAAGTTTATTTTTGATTTTGCTGTTTTATGGATTTTATCACATTTTATGTAACGTTTTACTGAAAATTTCAAACAGGAATGTGAACTTTAAGGTTTTTTTTGTATTTTAAAAAATATGATTCTTCGTCGTAAGACGTGCAAATACCTCATCTGGTAAATTGGAATTTATTTAATAGGTAAGTTATAAAGCATTCAATAATAATTATATAAAATTTTACCTTAGAATCAACTTGTAAATCTAAGGGTAACAAGTTTAATCTTATGGATATGATATATGATAATTATTAAATGCTATCAATATTTTAGTTTTCTAAGAGAAAAGAATCTTCAAATTCAAGAGCTGAAGCAAATTGGTCATGATCATAATTCTTTTATACATCACAGAAGTAACTCTGTTCAGAGCATTTTTCTGGAAATTATTTTTTACACGAAGATGAGCAAAAAGTTTGTGTTGTGCTTCTTAAAAATAAATTGCCTGAAAAAAACAACGAATCACTGTTTGATGTAAACATCTTGAAGCAACTAAACTTGGACTTAATAACATACAGTGGCTCTACAAAAAAAAGTCCTGAATTAGGTATGCATTAACCAACAACAATTACGTATTACCATAAAGTTAATGTTCCACTGACATATAAAGCTGAATATCGGAACTGGTATGGTGTTAAAATTTAAAATGATTATACGTTTAAAAACCAATATGCCCTATTAAAATAGAAATAAATGATTGCATATAATATGAAATTTTTCAATATTATTAAGGATGTTTGGAAATTACCTAAATTTTACTTTTATGTATTTGTTTTGTCTAAAAATAAAATAATAACCTTTTGTTTGAATATGTTATTAATTAATAAAACAAAAATTCTTGATTTTAGCTCAGATAGGAAATTTGTGTCATGAAAATCCTTTGTCAAAGTAGTGAGAAGGTGCGATTGATTACCATTTCAAAAATCCAACTCTAGGAAAGGTCAATTCCAAATCCTTAAACAGTTAAGTAAGTTGAAAATTTGACCTAGTGTAAAAATTAAAAGTTGCTAGTAAATCTTTATGTATATATTTAGATTAAAAATGATTGTATTAATGTAAGAATTATCTTGTATTTACAAGCTTCTTTATATTTAAAGTGTCTTAATAAATATTGTTTTGTTTACAATAAAATATAAATTACTTTAACACTATCCCCTTTAGAGTTTAATTTTTTTTTATAAAAATGGTTTAGTACATAATGTTACTTTACTTCATTTAAATTAAAGCTCCGTTTTTATGAAGGAAATGTCAACATTATTGTGGATGTTATTAACCCTATATAAATACCTAACATATCAGTTCCCTAAAAGCATCGAGGAGAAAATAATTTTAACAAAGACCCAATCGAAGTTATTTTTAAATGATGAAACTATCTTACTTTGCAATAGATTATGTGGACATTTCGATACCTTACATTAAACAATATACTATATTAATTCGTGATATAAAATTTTTAAAAAATAAATGCCTTAATACTTTTTTTCGTTAATTTCTTATACTCTACGTCCGAATAAGGATGTTTCTAAATCAGATATTTCAAAAAAAAAATTAGTCTCGATTTGATTTTGGCGCATATTTCACATTTTAGCTATTTTGCTAAATAACAGTTTTATTGTAAAAAATAAAATATGTAAACAGTTATAGAAAAAGCATTTTCATTTATTTATAAGAACTGACATTTCATGCTTGTTATCTAAAAATAATAAAATTGTTACATATTCACGCTGTTCCAAAGAAGTTAAAAAAATTTGCTTTATTGGAGTTGCTTTAAACAGAAAAATTATAATTTTGAGGAAACTAAAAGTAGAAATTCAAGTTAAATATTGTTTTACAGAAACAATTATCCTGAGCCCCAATTCTGTAAGCATATTTTTTGGCATTCTCATTCCTTATCTCTTTTAGGACAGTGACATACTTATGTGTTGATACAGACTGAACAAAGATAGAAGATTCTTATTATGACATTCTCTTTCCCTTTACTCTTATAGAATCGCAGCCCTGGTCTTTTTTATTGAATATACTCGAATAACCTGTCAAGTAAAACTAGGAAGAGCGATTTATTGTTTTAGATATAGTATAGAAAGAGATAGTTATTGTCTAAACCTGTTAGTTAGAATAAAAGAATTGACATTCATACATGACACATTCACGCCAATGTAAGAAACTAGCAGGGAATTCAATGTTGCCATACAAATCATTGCACCGAATGGCGACCAATAAGGGGGGGTCAAAAATTATTTTCATGAGCAGTCCAGTTTTATATCTCAAGTTCGTGGGCTGCACAGTCAGACTGGAATAGGCCCCGGGTCACTCAGGCATACGCGGGAATGAAGAAGCAGACCATCTGGCAAAGTTGAGTTCGGCGACTGAACTGTATGGATTCCAACCAATATTACTTGTCCCAATTGCTACGGGCAAAAGGGAATTAAAATCGTTGCTGGAAAACAAATTTATTGAATCGTGGAAGGAAGCTCCTGAAAGATGGTGTGCTCAGGAACATATAACTGGGCTTAGTGCACGGCGTACCAAGGAGCTTCTCTCCTTGAGAAGGAAATAGCTGCGAATTGTAGTGGGATTGTTGACAGGACATTGTCACCTCAGGGGCCATCTTCATAGAATCAGTGTCGAAGATGATCCGACATGTAGGTGGTGTTTGGAGGATGATAAAACTGTTGACCATGTCCGCAAAGAGTGTCCAGCACTCAACGGACTGAGACAGAGATATTTCGGAGATACAATTTTGTTACCGGAAGCAGTTAGGCAAGTTCAACAACGAGGCTGCTTGGATTCGCAAAGGCGATCGGCCTCGAATAACCTGCAGATATGGTCGGATGTAAACGACCCAATAGAGGCCTAGGCATCGATGATGTAATATCACCACCCCTTTTCCATTCATTCATTCATAATTGTTGCAGTCTAGTTTGCCTTAAATGAACCCTCAGAGAAATCACACTCAGAAATATGTCACAGTCAATTAGGTTTTATTACAATCATTTTCGATTGGATAATCGCTTACAATATAACCGTCAAATGTACTTTATTCTGCATCTCGAAAAATAATAATGCTATCAACAAATGTTGCTATTTTTTTCATGCTATATCTTGATAAATATTAATGGTACAATAAAAATCAATCTAATTTTTAATATTCCTAATTAATAGTATTATAATTATGCATAAAATGTATAAAAGTGCAACAATTAGTTTATTGTTATGTTTAAAAATAATTTGATTACAAAAACATATCATCCATTGTTCGAATTTGAAGTGTCCGAATTACGTTTTTTTTTCACGCGCCGCAGGCTGAAATAACGCCCCCTTCACTGCTCATTTTCTGACTCTCGGAGAATGTGCAACTTTACCCTATTGCTACAACAATTTTGGAATAATTGAGTTGAAAACTGCTGCATACAATAGTTTAACCATGTCTCTATGAGTTTCTACTTAAATAATACCTTAATATTAATAAACAACTCCAGAGTGATTTTTTGAAAAAAAAAACTCTATCTCAGCTTCTAGTGGTCGTACATAATTTTTTTTTTCAAAATGTGCGGCAAAATCTCAGCTATCGCGTTCACTTATCGGCATTTCGATATCAATAATTGTCAGTTATTCTTTGTTTATAACGAAAAAACGAATCCTAATTTTGTTTATTTGCTTCAACAATTTAAAATCAACAATTCATTTCGTTCTTTTTTGTTATTGTTAATATAAGTCTGGAATTTTCATTTGCGTACCCGCAGACCGCAGTACGACCTCTAGATTGCTGAGAGTAAACAATCAAAAAAAAAACATAGAAAATTATAAACAAATTCACTGTACAAAAAACTATTGAATATTTTTACTTGAAATTTTGAACATTTGTTGTATACAACAAGAGGCTCCTTTAGTTGCAGTATAAAGTTGATGCAATATATTTATCTATTGTTTATAAACAATTGAAAAAACAGCCATTCTAGCAGGTTTTTTTGCAATAACTAACGAACAAATTATCCGATTTGGATGAGCCTTGGCTCATTTGGTAGGTATTTTCAAACCGCAGAACTTTTATTTGAATTTTTTTTTTACTGAAAAACCATAGCTTTTTCTAGAACTTGAAAAAACTGTTTTTTCACATCTTAATTGTTAAATAAAAATGTTTTTCCCTAAAAAGAAAATGAGACATAAGATACTACATAATTACTATTATTATTCTGAAGATTTCTACGTAAGCAGCGCGCCCACTGGTTCGGTTCGGTTCAGACCGCTCGGCTCCGCACAATCGGTCAGTTTTGGTTTACACGTAAATAAATGAGAGCCCGCTCACTGATTCCGATGCTAAAAGCGCTAAAGCGTTCTGGGTACCTATTTTCGTTCTTGAAAGAACGATCATCTTGATGGAAAGTGGGCGTAGTTCTCACGAAAATGTACGAAAACGTATTCATAATACGGTTTCTTACTTTTTCGTGAGAACCACGACCACTTTCCATCAAGATGATCGTTCTCTCGAGAACGAGAAAAGCAACCAAGAAAACTGTTTCATACTTTTTCGTGAGAATCACGCCCACTTTCCATCAAGTGATCGTTTTCTCAAGAACGAGAATAGGTACCCTGGCCGGTCGGAACCAGTGAGCGGGCTCTCATTTATTTACGTGTAAACCAAAACTGGCCGATTGTGCGGAGCCGAGCGGTCTGAACCAAACCGAACCAGCTTAATCAGAAGACTACTAACAATAAATTTCCAAATCACCTCATATGACGCTAACTCCGCCGGCCTAGTATATGATGCATAAAGAATAACCTATAGAGCGATTTCATAAATGAGCACGTGTCTAAATATGTTAGGGACGAGTCCATCCACGTAAGCGCTAATACCCCCAGATAGCACAAGATTTCCATTGGATATCCAGAATAGGTACATATAATGTCCTGTATGTCCATGGACCGTTTATGGATGTCCATTAGATGTGATGACCTGTAATCTATATGGACGTCCATATCTGGATGTCCAGTGTAAGTCCATCAGACGTCCATTAATTAAATTTCGGGTTGTCGGTAAAATCGGATACTGTTATATCGGCCTGTAGGATTGTCATTTCTTAACCTGCCGGCCCGCCATGATCACAGCTAACCTTTTTTATTCCGGGGATCACAGTGCCCATTACTGTGTTGACGTCGAGCTAAAAAAGACCTTTGGAGTTTTAGTTGAGCTAAAATCAAGTGTGCTTTTTATTTGAAGAAGATGCTACCGTTAAAGGTAAGTATAGTTATTTTTAATTTAATTTTTTTAATTATACCAAAAATTACCGAACGAAACTACAGACATGCCCGACGAAAAGCTGATAATTTAGTATCAAACTCGCACAAATTTGAGAGTGAACAAAATGTTCAGTATCAAAACACGTATGTTAAAATATAGCTTTGGTAGCTATACTTTTTCATACAATCACTTATTTAAATGGAAATTACTACAAATATCTGCAAATATTTTGATAGGCCAATGAATTTTGTATCTTGTTGGTTAAAATGGAGCACAGATAGAGTTGTAAATTTGTGTAATAATAAAATTGTAAATTTTAGAGAAAATTCTCTCTGACAAAGTCATTATTGAGTAATCTGTCTAATAAGATTGCTGGCATTAATAAATGTTATCAAAATTTATAATGAAATAAAAGCTATAGCAAATTTGAATAATTATATTAATTTTTTCATGACTATTTTGGATTAAACGCTAGTAAAAGTTTACATTGATGTGTATTTTTGTGCAGTATAATTTTTAAAAAATATATAATAAAGTTTTGACAGTTCGACTCTAGGTTTAGACTTATAATTTAATTTATTTTAATTATTTTTTAGATGAATTTTCCACAGATTGGTCCAAATAAAATTCCTATGTGAAAGCCAATTTGTACCAAATTAGAGAGGATATTCAGGTAATCTTAAATAGGGAAAAAACAACAAGTATCTACAAAGAATTTTCTGCAGGAGTTCAACTATCCTTTTACTTAAGAAAATAATCAGCTGCCTCAAGTCACATAAGATCTTCAGGACAATTTAAACTTTAAAGATGCAGTAAGTTTATTACACTTCTCCTGAAATAAAAGCTGAAACTTATTCGAGTAATGCTTCTTTATGTGTATGAGTCTATTGATAAAAAAAACTTAATTTACAGGATTATTTTATATATATTTTTTTACTTTGATTCTTAAAGTCAAAAATATTCTTAGGTTAGCATATGTGGAATTAACGTTTAATTATCTCAATAAAGTAATATAATTTTAGGTTTTACAATTAGCGAAAATTGGAGGAAATTATACCTATTAACTTATTAAAAGATATTTTATTGTAACAATGACAGATAGCCTTTCCAAGAATTATACATATGATGGAACAGTAAAGTGCCCTTTAAAGAACTTATGTTCACTATTTGTAGGTAAGTTACCACTTAAATATAAAAATTTGCTGAAAAAAATCTCTCTGTTTTATTTGTCATACTCGTAAATAATAAGAACAAATTGGGTGTCAGATTTCACACGTTGAACTCTAGATCCTCTTGTTGTCAAGTGTGTTAAAAAATTTTTTCTGGTCTGTTGGTTTAAGCACTCTAAGCAATAACGATGCATTTGGTTTTATATATATATATATATATATATATATATATATATATATATATATATATATATATATAGAGAGAGAGAGAGAGAGAGAGAGAGAGAGAGGGAGGGAGAGAGAGAGAGAGAGATTTAAATTCCTACAAAACCATAAAATACTGCATCATTTAACGTTAAACCTTATTAATTTTCAGCTGCGGTAGAAGAATGGGGGGCCGATAAAAAATAGCCGAAGACGAGATTAGACAATGGCTGAAGAGAATAAACGACAGAAATAAATGTAGAAAAAAATAATCATTGTAACAATAAAAAGTCTTTATTTAAATAATTGGTATATTTTCTATTACCCAATTGAAATTGTACCTATTACTATGGAACCAGATAACTTATTCATAGCGATCCTTCTACAGCTTGAACAATTTAAATCAATTGAAGCTATATTTTGTAGCATTTACAATTTGACTAATTATAAAATTTTATATTCTTATATATTATTGTATTAAAAACTTGACAATTGTAATCAATAAGTGTAATATGTGGATCCAGTTCCTGTTACCTGGTTCGCTAATATAATTTATATCTGTTTAATTTTTGATCTATGGTTACTTGTTATCGACGTTTTGATGACATGAGTGGTCTGTGTCTTCCGATGTGCAGATTAATTAGGTACTGTAAGCTCTCGGACCCTAAGCAAATTCTGAAAATATCTACCATTCATGTTAGCGGAACGTCAAGAAGAGGGAACAATAGATTATGACCTATTTATCCAAAAAACACAATACCATCGGATAATATGTCCACAATCGGGTCAAGAATGTACAATATATGGACATCCAAAATTAGTCCTATTAATATCCAAAAATGATCTATACTTGGACAATATATGTAATCCAAAAAGACATCCATGAGTGGGACAATCGTATAGTCCAGTGGATATCCATAGGATGTTGGTGAACAAATTCTGGACATCCCATGGATACCCAGTATGTCCAGCTTTGGATAAACGATGGATATCCAGTGGACTGAAGTGTGCTATTTGGGTATGAATTTATTATGTAAACAAATCTAAAAAATTCTTCTAAGTTACCATAACAGTTTAATGCTGTTGTACAATCTGTTAATTGGTAAAAGCTTGTAATTTTTATTGGTTAAGAAATATAAGTATACTTTCGTATTTTATAAGATTTGTTTAATATATTATTCCTTTGTTATTTCAGGTTTACGAGCCTTAAAATCAGTTTTGGCACAAGTAGAAGTCACCAGGCAAGCCAAATTTACACCAAAAGCCAAACATATGTACTGAAAAATAATTACTTGGTCTTCAAGAGTTTCTAACCTGCAGAAATGGGTTACATCATAACAGCAACGGCTTTCTCTGGCTGAAAGAATATCAATTGCAAATAACTTTCAGATAATAATGGGAAAGATCAATGAATCTATAATATAACTTTATTTTGTGCCAGATTAGAAACAAAACCTAACCACTAAAAGCCAGAAGATACACATTAGATCAAAAATCTTTATCCTTAACTTGTTTTACATTGCTACGAATAGACCATTATAAAATTTTAAGCCAAGTCTAAATTAACATAATCGATAAAAAAGTTCATTGTAAGCCATTAGCTTGCAATGTACAGGGTGAGTCAACGATTGGATGAAGTAGGTTTGTGCCTTTTCGGTGAAATTAACAAAGAAACTATATTTATTGTTTGATACAGTTTATTTTTACGCAGATTTTAAAAATATTTAGGACTCTACAGGGTGAGCCAAAAAACTAAGACAGCATAAAGTTGTATTTTTTTAAATAGAACACCCTATATACGAATCGTATTTTCGATTTAGCTTATAATTTTAAATCTTTTTTATTAAGGGTTTACTATAACAAAACTTTATAGTTTCTGAGATAATTAAGTTTAAAGAAAAAAAGTCACATTTTCAAGCATCAATTCAATCCTAAATAACGTTTTCAATTTTGTGACAAATATATTCAAATTTGGAATTTAGCAAGGCCAAGGACAAGTTAACATAATTTTTACCTAATATTTTGCAATAAAAGCTACAGGGTGTTGAACACATCGGCTCAAATTTGAACAAGTTTAAATGAATAAATATCTTTTTTTTTAAATGGTACACCCTGTATATTTTCATGTTATTTAATAGAGTAATAAAAACCCTAAAACTTTTGTTCAATATATCCTATACCTATTTATAATAGTTTTTGCGATATTTCAGTTTTTCTTATTTTCCATACTTTTTTACAGAAATAGTCTTCATTATCATAGTAGCCATGTAAAATAATAAAAAGAAACTACAGAAACAAACAGAATGTGGTTAAATATGATGAAATACATTATTCGTTATATTACAACGGCAATAGTTTAATTAAACATAGTGTGAAAAAATTAACACAACAATAACGACAAGGCAAATACATATTTACTTTTATACTAAATTGAAACAAAAAAATTACCTATTAAATACCGAGATTAATTATTTCTTATTAATAAGTGTTCGAATAAACGACCCTCTTGTGCAATGCACAAATTTAGTCTTTTTTGCAGATTTTCTCGGACCCTGGACAAAATTAGTGGCGTTATTGTTCTACAGGTATCCCTAATCCTGTTTCGCATATCTTCCACTGTTGTTGGTGGATTAACATACACCTTATTTTTAATATAACCTCATAGGAAGAAATCTAATGGGGTGATGTCGCAAGACCTTGGTGGCCACTCAATGAAACCCCCACGTCCAATCCATTTTTGCGGATATCATTGGTCCAAAAACGCACGAACTTCACGATGGTAATTCGGAGGCGCACCATCGTGCTGAAACCACATACTGTCGAGCTCGTCCCTATCGAGACCTTGAAGCAGTTGGGGTAGTTCTTCTTGTAGAAAGTTCAGGTAACTATGGCCATTTAGTGGTTCATTAAAAAAGTGGGGTCCAATAATGATGAATACCACACCAAACATTTAATGACCAGTGGTTTTGATGTTGCACCTCTCTAATCCAAAATGGGTTTTCTGTGGCATAATAATGCATGTTGCGTCTATTTACGGCACCGTTACTTCTAAAAGTAGCTTCATCACTAAACATTACCTTGCATAATAAATTTGGATTTAATTGAATTCCCGCATTTATTGTACGACAAAAGTTTACACGACTTTCAAAATCCTGTCCATGCAATTCTTGGTGTAATTCCATGTGATATGGATGATACCTATATTTCTTGGTAGTACGATTAGCGGTGGATTGTGATGTTTCACATAATGCTGCTAACTGACGGCTACCAATATAAGGATTTTCCTGAACATTTAAAAATACTTGTAGTTCTTTTTCTTCATTACTTACTGGTTTGTTGACCATTTTACGTTTTGGATAATCAACAGTACCAGAAGAATCAAATCTTTGCATTAAGTTTTGAAAAGTATGGGTATTAGGCTGGCGTCGATCAGGATACTTCATTTTGTAAATTCTTTGAGCAAGAAGGCAATTTTTTTGAGCCTCTCCTATTGTAGAAATCATATCTATTAACTCATTCTTTGGAAAATTCATTTTACAATATAAGATGAATGCAAAAAAAACCAAACTACACTACATAAAAACCAAAAGAAGCGATTGCGGTTATAAATTTGACACACAGAAAAATGTTCTTTTACATTGTTTTTGCCATGGCTACTATGATAATGAAGACTATTTCTGTAAAAAAGTATGGAAAATTATAAAAACTGAAATATCTCAAAAACTATTATAAATAGGTATAGGATATATATTGAACAAAACTTTTAGGGTTTTTATTACTCTATTAAATAACATGAAAATATACAGGGTGTACCATTTAAAAAAAAGATATTTATTCATTTAAACTTGTTCAAATTTGAGCCGATGTGTTCAACACCCTGTAGCTTTTATTGCAAATATTAGGTAAAAATTATGTTAACTTGTCCTTGGCCTTGCTAAATTCCAAATTTGAATATATTTGTCACAAAATTGAAAACGTTATTTAGGATTGAATTGATGCTTGAAAACGTGACTTTTTTTCTTTAAACTTAATTATCTCAGAAACTATAAAGTTTTGTTATAGTAAACCCTTAATAAAAAAGATTTAGAATTATAAGCTAAATCGAAAATACGATTCGTATATAGGGTGTTCTATTTAAAAAAATACAACTTTATGCTGTCCTAGTTTTTTGGCTCACCCTGTAGAGTCCTAAATATTTTTAAAATCTGCGTAAAAGTAAACTGTATCAAACAATAAATATAGTTTCTTTGTTAATTTCACCGAAAAAGCACAAACCTACTTCATCCAATCGTTGACTCACCCTGTACATTCTAAATTCTCAACAGCAATTGTACAAATCACCATTAAATGCTGTATTTACTTATTAGTATTTAATTGCCTCGGGAAAAGATAGTAAATTTAAAAAATCGTAAGATGTGGTGGATTCTATAAAATTAATGGCATTGAAAAAATTTAAAAACACTCAGAAATGGTACAGACAGTTCAACAAGTAATTTTTGAATGCAATATTTGATTCAAATACTGTAGTCCACAGAAAGTGGATTAATCTAAATAAAAGGGTTAATGTTCCAATTATATCTATTAATTAGTCTATTACTAATTTTATGGTATATTATCTTGTAAAACAAGATATGTGTCGATGGCATTAGTCAGAATGAAGATCAAACTATATTATACTTAGATTTAACATTTCTTGCCAGCAGAAGGGAATACTAAGGTAGTTGTTTTACATTAAACATTAACAATTTTATTAAATTCTCAGATTGCCTTTACCTTTTGAACTTTTATAGTCTTGTAACGAAGTTACTAATTTTTGGGAATAAGTATGTTCGCCGGGATTTAATTTATTTATTTTACATCCGAAAAATCTTATTCTTGCGGGAAAAGATAGCTTAAAATTTCAATATTAACGGGTTATAAGTAGATTTACCGCGTCATACCGGGAAATACAATTTTCCGATGATTTTCAGAGCGTCCAACCATAGTAATCGCGCGCCGCATACAGCAGTATTGTATGCGCGATCACCGCACGCCGTCACTCGTCAGCGTAGTGGGAGCTCGGGCCGTCTACTTAAGCTCGAGCATGTCGAAATTGCGCTTCGCGATCTCGTCGTTGGGCGCCATCCTTTTCTTC
Organism: Diaprepes abbreviatus; assembly: GCA_034092305.1. Taxonomy (NCBI): domain Eukaryota; kingdom Metazoa; phylum Arthropoda; class Insecta; order Coleoptera; family Curculionidae; genus Diaprepes; species Diaprepes abbreviatus. The sequence continues at coordinate 930,538 of JASJET010000323.1, read as the reverse complement.
GGTATCGGCTTGCTTTTTCCCCGCACGTTCTTTTAACAGTTTAACTAGCGTTTCGAAATTAGGATTGCTAAGCCGATTAACTTGCGAAATAGGAGTTGTAACTGAAGGTTTAGTTTTAGATGAAGCTGCGTCGTCCTGAAAGTTCTTCTGGACAGCTTCGAACGACGTCCCCGTTAGTTCCTTCTTTTTTAAAGGATCTGGTAAATTAAGCGACAATTTTTTATTCGGTTGATAAGTGGATATTGTTGACTCCGCGCTCTTATTGGTTCTATTAATGTATAACTTATTTCTAAATGATTCCCTACTTTTATCACTATTTGAATTATTTATACTAGTCGATTCAAAGAAATTTATTAGGTTTTTTATCGATCCGAATAGGACCGATGAGTCATCTGTCTTTTCAGGGGAAGATATATTTTTATTAATTGCCATGTTTTTTGGCGCACCGATCAGAATCGGCGCGGAGGACCCGCCATAACCACCCGGGAAGTCTGGAAGACCGCCCGCCTCATTTGACACGGACTTGAAATCTATTAAGGGAGTGGACATTTTTATTGAAGGAAAATTTCAGTACTGTTATTTTATTAATCAATTGGAATTTTAATTGCAAGAAGTTATTACTCACGGAGGGCTACTTTTTATTTATTTAGAAAATGAGATTATTATTTCTTAACCGGGAAATGGTTAAGTGGGGAAGTTTTTTAATTGAAAATTCTGTAGTTATTGTATATATGGTATTCGGTCTTAATGTCAGTTAGTTTTACGCGAGTAATATGTAATTGAATTTATTTTTTTATCGAAAAGAAAAAGAAAGGTCTTTTAATAAGATTTAAATTTAAAGTCCGAGATTTTTTACTATTTATAAAATTACTTTTTCTAAGGCCTTTGATGATTCCGTTCTTATGCGACCTAACGAGCTCTTGTATTAATAATAATTGAAAATAATTAGGCTTCTATAGCGTCCTATAGAACCTTTACAATATATATTTCCCCTACTTACTAAAGAATTTAAAAACAAAACGTTTTAACAAATATTATTTTAGAAAAGTTTTCTCTTTTAACTAATTCTTATAACTATATATCAAGCTATTTAATTCTAAGCTTTAACAACAGTTTTTGTTAATATTTTTTTTTAAATCCAACAAATATAAAATTTTACTAGTTTTTTATTGACAAATTATTTTTTCACTTTTATTTTAATTTATGAAAATTTAGTTTTGTAAGTGATGTTTTTAAATATTTATGAATTTGAATATTTAAATAATTTGTTGGCAAAAGTTAATTACACGAATTAATTTAAATGTTTAGTTAATGAGTTCACTGATACGCGATTGTCACTTATTACTAGATTATTACTTATAATTCACAAAAGAAACGATTGTCACTGGAGTTTATACGAAAGTTTTTCAAGTTTATGAGTTTAAACAGTTTTTTAAACGAGTCTATTTGTCAGAAGAAATGCTAATGGCGGTTTGTCCCGTAGTAAAGGACACTTACCAAATACTACCGTTAGCCAACCTCGAATGAAGCTATCAGAACAACTTCAGGACTTTTCGGCGGTAATTACAAATGTAGGGAAATAAAACCGATCTCCCCAGCTTACCAAATCACAAATATTCGCGTGGGAATAGTTGGGTTACCTTTTTGCCTGAAAGTTGCGTGCTATTTTTATACTGCCCTATTCGCGGCCGTCGTTAGAATTAATTGTTGCTTCTGCAAGGGAATTGGTGAATAATTTCGTGGCAGAAATTACCCATGCAAAGCCCCGCAATTGAAGATCCCCAAGACCGTTCGCTATCAAAGTGCAACTGATAGGTACTTAGTCTACGATAGCGATCTCGCGACACGATGACTAGCCAGCTAAAATGCGTGGAGCTAGTCTGAACGACTGAAGAACCGTTTTAGACCTACGGCTAACTTATGAAGTCCCTCGTTGACAGGTCTAATAGAGAAGAGAGAGACTGTAAATTTTGTACCGTATTTATATGATTTTGAGTTCGGATTTTGGGATCCGCCTTATCCTCGGTTGAAATTTTACTTTATAGTCGAGCCTACTACCAATCCGAGCGACCGGAACGATCACGTGAGAGGAGGTGGCGTTTGTTCACTTTGAGCACGTTTTTAAATTAAATTTGCGTTGCGTGAGCTTGCATATGCTATTATAAATGATTTAGGATGTTTTATTTGTCTTATTTTGAGCAAAATTTATGATTAAAATTATAATTAATTATATTTACGACAAGCAGACCATTATTTCGCTGAGAACTGCACGTTCTCCACCCAGGTCAACAGTCCAGATGGACTGCCTGGGTCGCCTGCCGGACCTAGTCTAGCAAATGACCAGGAATGTTTTACCGCCGGGTGCCCTCCGCTGGCCGTTGATTAGGGCTCTTAACTGCCGCCCCGACGCCGACGCCGCTGTGTAGAGACGCCGCTTATCACCGATCGATGCCGGGTATTGTTAGACATACCGTATATACCGCCGTCGGTCGAATTTTAGTACAAAGCGCCGTGAACAACGTCCGCGGATTTTCGACACGAAGCGCGATCATTCGAGTACGAGCCGTCGTGAATATCGTCGCAACCGTGTAGTACGAGGTACGTGAATAGCGTCGTGAATCTTCAGCGCAACCGACCAGTACGAGCTACCGTGAACAGCTCTCAAAACATACTCTTGTCCTCCAGACCGTTTATTTGTTGATATTATTGTCCATCTTAGATTGTAAGTTAGTTTTAGGCTATGCTTTTTATATAAGAATGGAATACATGATACAGGATGTTTTAAAGCCGTTTGTCTCATTACCTAGATCCATTTTTAACATAACATATAATAATTGGCAGCCGGCAGTCAGCACTAATACGCGCAATTGACCCCTGGCTTGCCGTTTCTCCACTGTAACAAGCTGCCCGGTTCATAAGTGGGCCCTCGACCACATTAATCCCGAGGGTGGCGCCCGAGAATCGACCACCGAGTGGATGTTTTGACCTTCAGGCAGTTAAACCATTGAACAGTTCAGAGAGCAGGGATATCCCGATTATAAGTAGATACCGTCAAACCGATACCCCTACACTGAGCATTTGACCGATAACTGTCTGCACGAGAAATATTCACTGACCCATGTTCCGCTGCCGTAATCAAAGTAAATTCGTAGAGCACGATCTGCTCCCTTCTACGAAAAACGCGTCACAGTCTTATGCATTAAACACGTCAAACTCTTCTGTCTATTTTCTATTGTAAAACATAGTGCTTATTATACAATCTAAAAAATAGAATATGTGCAAATATGAGTAAATATTACGATATTTAGGACATTTTTAGTTTTAATCAGAATAAATTCAAAAGGAACGATATTAAAGTAGTTTGTAGATTTGTGTACTTGAAAATGTTGTAAAATAAAAATAATGAATACATAATTTATAAAGTTTTTTTGTAAAAATACAAATACATAGGCATATTTTTTTTTCTCCCTCTGTCTTCTTATATTCCTATGTAAAAGAGGTTATTTAATGTATATATAACAGATTTTTGTACTTGCAAATTAAAAATGTATTTTTATATTTCAAAAATATGTATTACCCAAGGTTTAAATAGCCCGCCTCTAATATTTAGTTGCGAGTCCATCCACATCTGCGCTAATAATGGAAACAATTATTCAAGCAATGTATAGAGTATGCTTTGTGACATGATGTGAACTATGAGCGCTGGGCTGCTTGGGACGCCTACAAATAATCTTCCCTCTGCGCGCCATACAGGACGGCATCAGCACATAAACTGCCAAAAGCTTTTTTGTTTATAGCCGAAATAAACAATTATAGAATAACTTTTTCGTATGTCATTTGATTTTAGCTTCTAAATGTTGATTCGAACTTACGATCGCTGCCAACAAAATAAAAAAAAAATTATTACTGTGCAAAAATTGCATTTTGTAATCGTTTAACATTAATTATCTCGAAAATAAAGCGTTGTACGTAAAAGTTTGTAAGGATCTTTTCTACTTAAAATCATTCGAAAAAAGACTCAACAGTTTAGTTTAACAAAAGTTGTATTTTTAAAAGTTTAAAGAATTATTTGTTAATAACAATCTTAGGACCACTCTGGCAGACTTCTATCCAAAAAATTCTTGTTCAGGTGCTCGAAATACATAAAAAACTTGGGTAGGTCCATATAAATTAAATAGGGCACTGCGACCACCTTGGCCTCTACACAATTAAGTCTTAGGTAAAAAATTAACAAATAATTTGTAGAATTTACTTCTTAGCTATAAGAAATTCGAAGACGAGTATATTTACAAGTGGATTCAACGTCTTCTATATAAGGTTCAAATCCATCAGTTACCCAACCTCCGTTTGACCAATATGCCGGTTTTGCTCTCAATTTTTGTACCCTTATAGTATCTAATTTTGAATTTAATTGATTAACTTGCAATTTCCCACTGAACTTTGAAGACTTAATTTCACTCCAATTATGATTAATTAACCCTTCACATTTAAAACATGTATTGTTTGGCAATACATTAATTTCGTCAACCAGAACTAGAACATTGTCTTCGTCAAAATTAATAATCACATGGTACAAATTGTTTCTAATTAACCAGTAATATTCTGCCTCCGTATAAGTCTCGCATTCAATTTCATCAGGACCTTCTATCAATTTTGGAAATACACAATGCCAATGTTCCACCAGTTTTTGTGAAGAAACAATAACTTCATGACAATTTAATAAAGGACACTTATAGGGCCTTTGGAGGCACACATTCTTGTGCTTCAAATAATCTTGAAAACGTAAACTTTTGTTACATCCTTGCCAATCACAAGGGATTTGCACTTTTTCAAATTCCTCAAGTTTTTTAAATTCCTGTATAGTATTGCAAACTTGGCAGGTGTTTTGTAAGCAGGATTTACAATACCAGTGATTTTTTGAACAGAAATAGACATCGTCAATAACTATTTTTTGACAAGCAAGACACTTAAAAAGATCATGAGGCATTCTTTTAATTAAATTCAATGCAGCATTATACACCTCATTTTTCTTTACTAATTCTTGCGCCTTATCCTGTAATTCACGCTTAGTAATATTAATTTGTGCTTCTAAATGTCGAAGTTTTGCAAATCTGTGCTTGATCTCAAATTCTGTATCCCACAATGAAAAGGGTTGTAGCAAAATTTGACAGGTAAGTTCGATATCAAGTCCAAACATCGAGGATAGTACGTCTTTACTTTTTTCGAAATAAGTCTCCGTGCTACCATTGAATATATCATAATCGGTGTGCATATAATCCAAGTTTGTCGGGTCATCACTTTTAAAAAATCTTATTCCATATTGTTTTGTTGTTGGCATGGGAAAATCTAATAAAGGTGCTATCGTAATTGTAAATAAATCTTCTGTAAGATTGAAACATACGCGAAAAATATTGTTATTTAATACCATCAAAACTTCATTTTGAAATAGTTTTTCATCCAGGAGAAAGGAAATTTTTCCATCAAGAGACACATTTTCCGGATGAACCTTTAAAGAATGATTTAAAATTTGGCTTAAATTTCCAGAAAACGAGCAAAAAAGGCATTCCCGTTTTTCATATTTACATGTTTCTTCATGTTTAGCTGCCTCAGACAGACTTACTACTTTAGTGCATCCATCGAAGTGATTGGTACATTTAAACAAAAACCTAAAAAAAAAGAAAATGTCAATATGAGTACAGGAAACAGGGGGTCCGCAGTGTCCCTTTTAATTTATATTGAGCCACCCAATTTTTTTTTGTATTTTGAATCCCTGAACACCCAGATAGCACAAGATTTCCATTGGATATCTAGAATAGGTACATATAATGTCCTGTATGTCTATGGATCGTTTATGGATGTCCATTAGATGTGATGACCTGTAATCTATATGGACGTCCATATCTGGATGTCCAGTGTAAGTCCATCAGACGTCCATTAATTAAATTTTGGGTTGTCGGTAAAATCGAATACTGTAATATCGGCCTGTAGAATTGTCATTTCTTAACGCCGGCCATGATCACAAAATATCCCTTCAGATATTTTGTGCCCATTATTGTGTTGACGTCGAGCTAAAAAAGACCTTTGGAGTTTTAATTGAGCTAAAATTAAGTGTGCTTTTTATTTGAAGAAGATGCCACCGTTAAAGGTAAGTATAGTTATTTTTAATTTAATTTTTTTAATTATACCAAAAATTACCGAACGAAACTACAGACATGCCCGACGAAAAACTGATAATTTAGTATCAAACTCGCACAAATTTGAAAGTGAACAAAATATTCAGTATCAAAACATGTATGTTAAAATATAGCTTTTGTAGCTATACTTTTTCATACAATTACTTATTTAAATGGAAATTACTACAAATAAGTGCAAATATTTTGATAGGCCAATGAATTTTGTATCTTGTTGGTTAAAATGGAGCACAGATAGAGTTGTAAATTTGTGTAATAATAAAATTGTAAATTTTAGAGAAAATTCTCTCTGACAAAGTCATTATTGAGTAATCAGTCTAATAAGATTGCTGGCATTAATAAATGTTATCAAAATTTCTAATGGAATAAAAGCTATAGCAAATTTGAATAATTATATTAATTTTTTTGACTATTTTGGATTAAACGCTAGTAAAAGTTTACATTGATGTGTATTTTTGTGCAGTATAATTGTTTAAAAATATATAATAAAGTTTTGACAGTTCGGCTCTAGGTTTAGACTTATAATTTAATTTATTTTAATTATTTTTTAGATGAATTTTCCACAGATTGGTCCAAATAAAATTCCTATGTGAAAGCCAATTTGTACCAAATTAGAGAGGATATTCAGATAATCTTAAATAGGGAAAAAACAACAAGTATCTACAAAGAATTTTCTGCAGGAGTTCAACTATCCTTTTACTTAAGAAATTAATCAGCTGCCTCAAGTCACATAAGATCTTCAGGACAATTAAAACTTCAAAGATGCAGTAAGTTTATTACACTTCTCCTGAAATAAAAGCTGAAACTTATTCGAGTAATGCTTCTTTATGTGTATGAGTCTATTGATAAAAAAAAAACTTAATTTACAGGATTATTTTATATATATTTTTTTACTTTGATTCTTAAAGTCAAAAATATTCTTAGGTTAGCATATGTGGAATTAACGTTTAATTATCTCAATAAAGTAATATAATTTTAGGTTTTACAATTAGCGAAAATTGGAGGAAATTATACCTATTAACTTATTAAAAGATATGTTATTGTAACAATGACAGATAGCCTTTCCAAGAATTATACATATGATGGAACAGTAAAGTGCCCTTTAAAGAACTTATGTTCACTATTTGTAGGTAAGTTACCACTTAAATATAAAAATTTGATGAAAAAAATCTCTCTGTTTGTCATACTCGTAAATAATAAGAACAAATTAGGTGTCAGATTTCACACGTTGAACTCTAGATCCTCTTGTTCTGATAATACCCAGACAAAAAGTATGTTAAAATTTTTTTTCTGGCCTGTTGGTTTAAGCACTCTAAGCAATAACGATGCATTTGGTTTTATATATATATATATATATATATATATATATATATATATATATATATATATATATATATATATATATATATATATGAAGTAAAATACGAACAGTTGCGGAGTTGCATATAGTTGTACGTTTGCTGAATGTGATTTCAGCACTACAACGGCATAATGTGGATATATCCACTGCTGTTGCATCTCACACGGAGAAATCTGTGAAAGCCTCATAAACATATATATATATATATATATATATATATATATATATATATATATATATATATATATATATATATATATATATATATAGAGAGAGAGAGAGAGAGAGAGAGATTTAAATTCCTACAAAACCATAAAATACTGCATCATTTAACGTTAAACCTTATTAATTTTCAGCTGCGGTAGAAGAATGGGGGGCCGATAAAAAACAGCCGAAGACGAGATTAGACAATGGCAGAAGAGATTAAACGACAGAAATAAATCTAGAAAAAAATAATTATTGTAACAATAAAAAGTCTTTATTTAAATAATTGGTATATTTTCTATTACCCAATTGAAATTGTACTTATTACTATGGAACCAGATAACTTATTCATAGCGATCCTTCTACAGCTTGAACAATTTAAATCAATTGAAGCTATATTTTGTAGCACTTGCAATTCGACTAATTATAAAATTTTATATGCTTATATAGTATTGTATTAAGAACTTGACAATTGTAATCAATAAGTGTAATATGTGGATCCAGTTCCTGTTACCTCGTTCGCTAATGTAATTTATATCTGTTTAATTTTTGGGACTAATAGGGCCATCTATGGTTACTTGTTATCGACGTTTTGATGACATGAGTGGTCTGTGTCTTCAGAAGTGCAGATTAATTAGGTACTGTAAGCTCTCGGACCCTAAGCAAATTCTGAAAATATCTACCATTCATGTTAGCGGAACGTCAAGAAGAGGGAACAATAGATTATGACCTATTAATCCAAAAAGCACAATACCATCGGATAATATGTCCACAATCGGGTCAAGAATGTACATTATATGGACATCCAAAATTAGTCCTATTAATATCCAAAAATGATCCATACCTGGACAATATATGTAATCCAAAAAGACGTCCATGAGTGGGACAAACGTATAGTCTAGTGGATATCCATAGGATGTTGATGGACAAATTCTGGACATCTCATGGATAGCCAGTATGTCCAGCTTTGGATAAACGATGGATATCCAGTGGACTGAAGTGTGCTATTTGGGCAATTATATTTAGGGTGGGAATAAAAATGTTACAAACAAAGAATTGTTTAAACTTTTAAAAATACGTCGTATTTTTTAAGTGATTTTAAGCAAAATATGCCCTTACTAACTTTTACGTATGACGCTTTGTTTCCGAGATAATTGATGTTAAACGATTTAAAAATATGATTTCTGCAATTTTTAAATGGTAATAATTTGTGCCTAAATGAACTTATTCCAATTTTTTTTTGACAGCAATCGAAAGTTCGAATCAGCATCTACAAGCTACAATTAAATGCCATACGAAAAATTTACGTCTTAATTGTTTATTTTGGCTGTAAACAAATGGCTTTCTGTAGCTTGCTTGCATATATATATATATATATATATATATATATATATATATATATATATATATATATATATATATATATGTTATAAGGGAAAATGCCCCTTTTATTATTAAAATGTACTAAGTCCGTTATCTAACCGGATGCAGGTGTTTATCTCTAGATATCATATTACAAGTAATTCACATTAAGCTACGTTGACATAATTAAACTAAGACGCAGTTCTCATATTACTAGCTGATCTAGCATCACGCTTCTATAGAAATCTATAGAACAAAGGAATAAACGTGTCAGCATAAACAGAACCTATAAATACCTGCAACCACTGAATAAGGTCAATTCGATCTATTAACTCTTAGCATAAAGTACTATTCTTTTAAATTCATTCTTAACTTAAACTTAACGTAAGATTCTGTACTGTTAAATTCTGTACTTAAACTTAAATTCTAATAATTAAAACTTCATAAAATAAATTATTTTGTTATATCTGATTAAATAAATAAAATCCTTTTTAAAAACCAATTTTCCTCGGTCACGATATAACACATATATATATATATATATATATATATATATATATATATATATATATATATATATATATATATATATATATATTGTCGTAATATGACGACGAAATGATGGACATAAACTCCATATATCCATAACAGTTGAGTATCTTACTTTGAAACAGTGTAACATAATTGTGTTCATCAACGCAACTTATAAAAAATTTGACAAATAACAATTTGTAAGATATTTAAAACTTTTATTTAAAAAAGTAACATTAAATTTTATATTCAAATAATGTTAAATACATTTTACTTCCTTACGCTGTGTTAAACATTATACCACACTACAATTAAATAAATATAATTATGATTATAATTTATTACGACCTATAAATTTAAACCCTACAGGCCAACAAACGAGATCCTTCAGAATAAAAAGCTTATTTATAGTACGTTTGGTCTTCAAGACCCTACAAATCTTCACAAAATAATAAAAAAAGTATATTAAAGGTTGAATAGAATCATTAATGGAGGTCATCTGGTTGGCCTATGGTTCCGTCCCCTGGTCGTATACAGTTCCTTTATCATCGGTCAAGTTTCAGGTTTTCTTTCAAACTTAGTTGTCAGGACAGGAAGTCTTGCAACAATCGGCTGGATGTTTAGTAAATTCGTACAATAATTGATTCGTGGATAGCTAGGACGATGGATTTTACTCATACTACATAGAGCAGTGGTTTCTACCGTTTCAAGTTTTATGAATGCTGGCTTCCTGCAATTACTGTATGTAGGGGGTATGTATTCCTATTAAAATCAGTATATTGCTTTGTATATATGAGTTGTTTTTCTTGATATGCCTTTTTTTGTATATTAGTCTCCTTAGGTATGTGGCCCTTTGTATACATTTTTGTTTAACAATTCCAAAGTTCCAATTTAAGATAATTTTGTAGTCTATATTTACACCTAAATATTTGACTGATGGCTTGGTACATATCACTTGGTTGTTAAGTTATATAAAATAAATTTAATCCAGGGAAAAACAAAGATTACTTCGCAATAATAACAACAATGACACTATTTTTTGACTTTTGACGGTTAATTTAATGTACCAAAACGTCACTTTTACCCAAAATGGCCCAGAGCATAATCCAGATATTTTTCGTTTGACAGCTCCATTACTATCTGTCAGCCATTTTATTTTCAGGGTACCTATTCTCGTTCTTGAGAGAACAATCATCTTAATGGAAAGTGGACGTGGTTCTCACGAAAAAGTAAGAAAACGTATTATGAATACGTTTTCGTACTTTTTCGTGAGAACCACGCCCACTTTCTATCAAGATGATCGTTCTTTCAAGAACGAGAATAGGTACCCAGAAATCCGTGGCAAATATTTATTCCCAGCATTTATTTTATTTCTTACTGAAATGCCCCCGTGCCCCCCCCCCCCCCCCCCGCTAAATCCGTCCTTGATTACTGCCCAAATAGCACACTTCAGTTCACTGGATATCCATCGTTTATCCAAAGCTGGACATACTGGGTATCCGTGGGATGTCCAGAATTTGTCCACCAACTTCCTATGGATATCCACTAGACTATACGTTTGTCCCACTCATGGACGTCTTTTTGGATTACATATATTGTCCAAGTATGGATCATTTTTGGATATTAATAGGACTAATTTTGGATGTCCATATAATGTACATTCTTGACCCGATTGTGGACATATTATCCTATGGTATTGTGCTTTTTGGATTAATAGGTCATAATCTATTGTTCCCTCTTCTTGACGTTCCGCTAACATGAATGGTAGATATTTTCAGAATTTGCTTAGGGTCCGAGAGCTTACAGTACCTAATTAATCTGCACTTCTGAAGACACAGACCACTCATGTCATCAAAACGTCGATAACAAGTAACCATAGATGGCCCTATTAGTCCCATATTACACTTATTGATTAGAATTGTCAAGTTTTTAATACAATACTAAATAAGAATATAAAATTTTATAATTAGTCGAATTGCAAGTGCTACAAAATATAGCTTCAATTGATTTAAATTGTTCAAGCTATAGAAGGATCGCTATGAATAAGTTATCTGGTTCCATAGTAATAGGTACAATTTCAATTGGGTAATAGAAAATATACCAATTATTTAAATAAAGACTTATTATTGTTACAATGATTATTTTTTTCTAGATTTATTTCTGTCGTTTATTCTCTTCAGCCATTGTCTAATCTCGTCTTCGGCTGTTTTTTATCGGCCCCCCATTCTTCTACCGCAGCTGAAAATTAATAAAGTTTAATGTTAAATGATGCAGTATTTTATGGTTTTGTAGAAATTTAAATATCTCTTTCTCTCTCTCTCTCTCTCTCTCTCTCTCTCTCTCTCTCTCTCTCTCTCTCTCTCTCTCTCTCTCTCTCTCTCTCTCGTTATTGCTTAGAGTGCTTAAACTAACAGACCAGAAAAAAATTTTTAATACACTTTTTGTCTGGGTATTATCAGAACAAGAGGATCTAGAGTTCAACGTGTGAAATCTGACACCCAATTTGTTCTTATTATTTACGAGTATGACAAATAAAACAGAGAGATTTTTTTCTTCAAATTTTTATATTTAAGTGGTAACTTACCTACAAATAGTGAACATAAGTTCTTTAAAGGGCACTTTACTGTTCCATCATATGTATAATTCTTGGAAAGGCTATCTGCCATTGTTACAATAAAATATCTTTTAATAAATTAATAGGTGTAATTTCCTCCAATTTTCGCTAATTGTAAAACCTAAAATTATATTACTTTATTGAGATAATTAAACGTTAATTCCACATATGCTAACCTAAGAATATTTTTGACTTTAAGAATCAAAGTAAAAAATATATATAAAACAATCCTGTAAATTAAGTTTTTTTTATCAATAGACTCATACACATAAAGAAGCATTACTCGAATAAGTTTCAGCTTTTATTTCAGGAGAAGTGTAATAAACTTACTGCATCTTTAAAGTTTAAATTGTCCTGAAGATCTTATGTGACTTGAGGCAGCTGATTATTTTCTTAAGTAAAAGGATAGTTGAACTCCTGCAGAAAATTCTTTGTAGATACTTGTTGTTTTTTCCCTATTTAAGATTACCTGAATATCCTCTCTAATTTGGTACAAATTGGCTTTCACATAGGAATTTTATTTGGACCAATCTGTGGAAAATTCATCTAAAAAATAATTAAAATAAATTAAATTATAAGTCTAAACCTAGAGTCGAACTGTCAAAACTTTATTATATATTTTTAAACAATTATACTGCACAAAAATACACATCAATGTAAACTTTTACTAGCGTTTAATCCAAAATAGTCATAAAAAAATTAATATAATTATTCAAATTTGCTATAGCTTTTATTCCATTATAAATTTTGATAACATTTATTAATGCCAGCAATCTTATTAGACTGATTACTCAATAATGACTTTGTCAGAGAGAATTTTCTCTAAAATTTACAATTTTATTATTACACAAATTTACAACTCTATCTGTGCTCCATTTTAACCAACAAGATACAAAATTCATTGGCCTATCAAAATATTTGCACTTATTTGTAGTAATTTCCATTTAAATAAGTGATTGTATGAAAAAGTATAGAAAAGCTATATTTTAACATACATGTTTTGATACTGAATACTTTGTTCACTATCAAATTTGTGCGAGTTTGATACTAAATTATCAGCTTTTTGTAGGGCATGTCTGTAGTTTCGTTCGGTAATTTTTGGTATAATTAAAAAAATTAAATTAAAAATAACTGTACTTACCTTTAACGGTGGCATCTTCTTCAAATAAAAAGCACACTTGATTTTAGCTCAACTAAAACTCCAAAGGTCTTTTTTAGCTCGACGTGAACACAATAATGGGCACAAAATATGTGAAGGGATATTTTGTGATCATGGCGGGCCGGCGGGTTAAGAAATGACAATTCTACAGGCCGATATTACAGTATCCGATTTTACCGACGACCCGAAATTTAATTAATGGACGTCTGATGGACTTACACTGGACATCCAGATATGGACGTCCATATAGATTACAGGTCATCACATCTAATGGACATCCATAAACGGTCCATGGACATACAGGACATTATATGTACCTATTCTGGATATCCAATGGAAATCTTGTGCTATCTGGGGGCTTGGTGCATATCACTTGGTTGTTAAAGTTATATAAAATAAATTTAATCCAGGGAAAAACAAGGATTACTTCACAATAATAACAACGACACTATTTTTTGACTTTTGACGGTTAATTTGATGTGCCAAAACGTCACTTTTACCCAAAATGGCCCAGAGCATAATCCGGACATTTTTCGTTTGACAGCTCCATTACCATCTGTCAGCCATTTTATTTTCAGGGTACCTATTCTCGTTCTTGAGAGAACGATCATCTTGATGGAAAGTGGGCGTGGTTCTCACGAAAAAGTAAGAAACCGTCTTATGAATACGTTTTCGTACTTTTTCGTGAGAACCACGCCCACTTTCCATCAAGATGATCGTTCTTTCAAGAACGAGAATAGGTACCCAGAAATCCGTGACAAATATTTATTCCCAGCAATTTGCTTTCAGTTTTTTTTATTTTTCGTGTTTTTAAGTGTTAGAAATTACTACAAATGCGAACTTTATTTTTATATTTTTTAATTATTATTATAAATAAAAGAGGATTTAAAAAATTATTTTTATCGGTAAACATTGTTAGATATTGAAATAGACTTTTTAAGATGAAAAATCATACATATCTAGTTAAAAAAAAAAGGAGTGATATATTCCCTGCACTAACCTTTCAGCTGCGATCTCAAAATATGAAAAACTAAGGTCAGTAAAATTCCAACATCTTCCACATTTTTTTTCTCCAAGCTTGTTGATCGTTATAGGCGGCACAGAAAGGTACTGAAAACATTCTTGACAGATTTGTTTTTGGAGAATATTATCTGGTAGTAGCTGAAGAGTGCCCATATTAGCTTGCTTAAAACACTAGGAAATTTATTATATTGATTTATAACTGTAATAGTTTTATCAATCAATATTTTATATGTATTATCGCTTTTTATCTAAAGATAATGAGTCACTTTTGATACCATACAATACAGAGCAAATAGATAAATAACGAACCCAAATACTTTAGTTTTTTTAAAGTTCAAATCATAAATCATTTCGATTTTGAAATTTCGCAACGACATTTATATTACTAGTTGGGCGTAGGCACGAACTTGACATATAAAACTGGACTGATCATGCATACTACCTCCCTTAGAGCCGTTTTACACACACAAGAATTATTCCGAAAATTATAACAAAAATTTTCAGCAAATTTTTGCTGAAAATTCTTTGGAGATAATTTTTAAATTAAAATTCCACTCTGTTTGATACGTACAAGAAATCCGAATATAATTTTGGTGATAATTTTGTCGTTGCTCATGCGCATTTTCATAACATGTGACGTTCCAGCAGTTAAAAAGGAATATATATATATATATATATATATATATATATATATATATATATATATATATACAGGGTGTCCAAGATAAGGATCCTAAGCATGGGGATCTCGGAAACAGTTGGAGATACGAGGTCGGTTAAATTAGAGAAAAGTTGCGCAATTTAGTGCTAAATTAAACGCAGTTAAAAAAATTTAAAAATTTCAAACAGTTCCGGAGATTTCCGGAAAAAAACGAAATTTGGCAAAATCGTTTTTAATTTTTGCAGGCTTTATTTAAAGAGATATCCGAAAATAAAAGGTAGATTCTCATTGCCACTTTTTATTTTTTATAATTTAGTCTAAACAAAATTTAAATCCGACGTTTCGTTTCTGAGATACCATCATGAACTTTCATTTTTTATATGGAACAAAAAAAAGTATCCCATGTATTTGATAGCATTTTTTATTACAAATTCAACGGTGTATCACACTTGCATATCAAGTGTGTAGTTCATTGGCTTTTATAAAACTGATATACCTTTCTCTCTCGCTCTCACGGAGCTCTTATGGAAAGTACTTGAACTACGTATTCGATATGCAAGGGTGATACACCGTTGAATTTGTAATAAAAAATGCTATCAAATACATGGAATACTTTTTTTTGTTCCATATAAAAAATGAAAGTTCATGATGGTATCTCAGAAATGAAACGTCGGATTTAAATTTTGTTTAGACCAAATTATAAAAAATAGAAAGTGGTAATGAGAATCTACCTTTTATTTTCTGATATCTCTTTAAATAAAGCCTGCAAAAATTAAAAACGATTTTGCCAAATTTCGTTTTTTTCCGGAAATCTCCGGAACTGTTTGAAATTTTTAAATTTTTTTAACTGCGTTTAATTTAGCACTAAATTGCGCAACTTTTCTCTAATTTAACCGACCTCGTATCTCCAACTGTTTCCGAGATCCCCATGCTTAGGATCCTTATCTTGGACACCCTGTATATATATAGAACACGTTCTATATTTTTATGCCGAAAATTTTCACCAAAATTTTGACAATAATTCTTTGATGTGTAAAACAGCAAATTAGTTTTATGAAAATTTTCAACATAATTATGAGATAAATTTTTGCTATAATTCTTGTGTGTGTAAAACGGCTTTTATAAAAAAAAAATGACGCCACCATGCTCCGTGCCATTACGTGCAAATAATTGCTTTGGCAACAATGAATTCCCTAAGTTTTTATTATATTGGTGAAAGTGTATTTTTGACACTGACTGAATACTTTTCATTTTGACAATAATTTATTTTTGATTTTGCTGTCTTATGCATTTTATCACATTTTATGTAACATTTTACTGAAAATTTCAAACAGAAACGTGAACTTTAAGGACCAGATCTCATCTAGTAATCTAGGAATTTATTTAATTGGTAAGTTATAAAGCATTCAATAATAATTATATAAAATTTTACCTTAGAGTAAAATTGTAAATCTAAGGGTAATAAGTTTAATCTTCTGGATATGATGTATGATAATTTTTAAATGCTATCAATATTTTAGTTTTCTAAGAGAAAAGAATCTTAAAATTCAAGGGCGGAAGCAAATTGATCATGATCATAATTCTTTTATACACCAGATGAGTAACTGTTGAGCACATTTTCCTGGAAATAGTTTTATACAAGAAGATAAGCAAAATGTTTGAGCTGTGCTTCTTACAAATAAACTGCCTGAAAAAAACTATGAAGCACTGTTTGATGTAAACATCTTGAAGCAACTAAACTTGGACTTAATAACATACACTGGCTCTACAAAAAAAGTCCTGAATTAGGTGTGCATTAACTAACAATATCGTTTTATCATAAAGTTAATGTTCCACTGACATATAAAGCTGAACATCGAAACTGGTATGATTTAATATGATTATACGTTTAAAAACCAATATGCCATATTAAAATAGAAATAAATGATTGTATATAATATGAAATTTTTTAATATTATTAAGCATGTTTGGAAACTACATAAATTTTACTTTTATGTATTTGTTTTGTCTAGAAATAAAATAATAACCTTTTGTTTGAACATGTTATTAATTAATAAAACAAAAATTCTTGATTTTAGCTCAGATAGGAAATTTGTGTCATGAAAGTCCTTTGTCAAAGTAGTGAGAATCTGCGATTGATTACCATTTCAAAAATTCAACTCTAGGAAAGGTCAATTCCAGATCCTCAAACAGTTAAGTAAATGGAAAGTTTGACCTAGGGTAAAAATTAAAAGTTTCTAGTAAATCTTTATGGATATATTTAGATAAAAAATGATTGTATTAATGTAAGAATTTTCTTATATTTACAAGCTTTTTTATATTTAAAGTGTCTTAAAATTATTTTGTTTACAATTAAGTATAAACTGCTTTAATAACACTATCCCTTTTAGAGTTTAATTTTTTTTTTATAAAAATGGTTTAGTACATAATGTTACTTTACTTCATTTAAATTAAAGCTCCGTTTTTATGAAGGAAATGTCAACATTATTATTAATATTGTTAAGCCTATATAAATACCTAACATATCAGTTCCCTAAAAGCATCGAGGAGAAAATAATTTTAACAAGGACCTAATCGAAGCTATTTTTAAATGATGAAACTCTCTTACTTTGCAATAGATTATGTGGACATTTCGATACCTTACATTAAACAATATACTATATTAATTCATGATATAAAATTTTTTAAAATAAATGCCTTAATACTTTTTTTTCGTTAACTTCTTATATTCTACGTTCGAATAAGCATGTAGATTATACTTGTTATTTACAAAAATACCCACTGATTTCCACAAACTTTCCCAAAAAAGATATTTAAAAAAAAATAATCTCGATTTGTTTTTGGTGCATATTTTACATTTTAGCTATTTTGCTAAATAACAGTTTTATTGTAAAAAATAAAATATGTAAACAGTCATAGAAAAAGCATTTTCATTGATTTATAAGAACTGACATTTCATGCTTGTTATCTAAAAATAATAAAATTGCTGTATATTTAGGCTGTTCCAAAGAAGTTAAAAAATTAGCTTTAAAGGAATTGCTTTGAACAGAAAAATTATAATTTTGAGGAAACTAGAAACAGAAATTCAAGTTGAATATTGTTTTACAGAAACAATTATCCCAGTCTTTTTTATTGAATATACTCAATTAACCTGTCAAGTTAAACAAGAAAGAGCGATTTCCAGAATAGGTACATATAATGTCCTGTACGTCCATGGACCGTTTATGGATGTCCATTAGATGTGATGACCTGTAATCTATATGGACGTCCATATCTGGATGTCCAGTGTAAGTCCATCAGACGTCCATTAATTAAATTTCGGGTTGTCGGTAAAATCGGATACTGTTATATCGGCCTGTAGAATTGTCATTTCTTAACCCGCCATGATCACAAAATATCCCTTCAGATATTTTGTGCCCATTATTGTGTTGACGTCGAGCTAAAAAAGACCTTTGGAGTTTTAGTTGAGCTAAAATCAAGTGTGCTTTTTATTTGAAGAAGATGCCACCGTTAAAGGTAAGTATAGTTTTTTTTAATTATACCAAAAATTACCGAACGAAACTACAGACATGGCCGACGAAAAGCTGATAATTTAGTATCAAACTCGCACAAATTTGAAAGTGAACAAAATATTCAGTATCAAAACACGTATGTTAAAATATAGCTTTTGTAGCTATACTTTTTCATACAATTACTTATTTAAATGGAAATTACTACAAATAAGTGCAAATATTTTGATAGGCCAATGAATTTTGTATCTTGTTGGTTAAAATGGAGCACAGATAGAGTTGTAAATTTGTGTAATAATAAAATTGTAAATTTTAGAGAAAATTCTCTCTGACAAAGTCATTATTGAGTAATCAGTCTAATAAGATTGCTGGCATTAATAAATGTTATCAAAATTTATAATGGAATAAAAGCTATAACAAATTTGAATAATTATATTAATTTTTTTATGACTATTTTGGATTAAACGCTAGTAAAAGTTTACATTGATGTGTATTTTTGTGCAGTATAATCGTTTAAAAATATATAATAAAGTTTTGACAGTTCGACTCTAGGTTTAGACTTAGAATTTAATTTATTTTAATTATTTTTTAGATGAATTTTCCACAGATTGGTCCAAATAAAATTCCTATGTGAAAGCCAATTTGTACCAAATTAGAGAGGATATTCAGGTAATCTTAAATAGGGAAAAAACAACAAGTATCTACAAAGAATTTTCTGCAGGAGTTCAACTATCCTTTTACTTAAGAAAATAATCAGCTGCCTCAAGTCACATAAGATCTTCAGGACAATTTAAACTTCAAAGATGCAGTAAGTTTATTACACTTCTCCTGAAATAAAAGCTGAAATTTATTCGAGTAATGCTTCTTTATGTGTATGAGTCTACTGATAAAAAAAAAAACTTAATTTACAGGATTATTTTATATATATATTTTTAGTTTGCTTCTTAAAGTCAAAAATATTCTTAGGTTAGCATATGTGGAATTAACGTTTAATTATCTCAATAAAGTAATATAATTTTAGGTTTTACAATTAGCGAAAATTGGAGGAAATTATACCTATTAACTTATTAAAAGATATTTTATTGTAACAATGACAGATAACCTTTCCAAGAATTATACATATGATGGAACAGTAAAGTGCCCTTTAAAGAACTTATGTTCACTATTTGTAGGTAAGTTACCACTTAAATATAAAAATTTGATGAAAAAAATCTCTCTGTTTTATTTGTCATACTCGTAACAAATTAGGTGTCAGATTTCACACATTGAACTCTAGATCCTCTTGTTCTGATAATACCCAGACAAAAAATGTGTTAAAATTTTTTTCTGGCCTGTTGGTTTAAGCACTCTAAGCAATAACGATGCATTTGGTTTTATATATATATATATATATATATATATATATATATATATATATATATATATATATATATATATAGAGAGAGAGAGAGAGAGAGAGAGATATTTAAATTCCTACAAAACCATAAAATACTGCATCATTTAACGTTAAACCTTATTAATTTTCAGCTGCGGTAGAAGAATGGGGGGCCGATAAAAAACAGCCGAAGACGAGATTAGACAATGGCAGAAGAGATTAAATGACAAAAATAAATCTAGAAAAAAATAATTATTGTAACAATAAAAAGTCTTTATTCAAATAATTGGTATATTTTCTATTACCCAATTGAAATTGTACCTATTACTATGGAACCAGATAACTTATTCATAGCGATCCTTCTACAGCTTGAACAATTTAAATCAATTGAAGCTATATTTTGTAGCACTTGCAATTCGACTAATTATAAAATTTTATATTCTTATATAGTATTGTATTAAAAACTTGACAATTGTAATCAATAAGTGTAAATGTGGATCCAGTTCCTGTTAGCTGGTTCGCTAATGTAATTTATATGTTTAATTTTTGGGACTAATAGGGCTATCTATGGTTACTTGTTATCGACGTTTTGATGACGTGAGTGGTCTGTGTCTTCAGAAGTGCAGATTAATTAGGTACTGTAAGCTCTCGGACCCTAAGCAAATTCTGAAAATATCTACCATTCACGTTACCGGAACGTCAAGAAGAGGGAACCATAGATTATGACCTCCAAAAAGCACAATACCATCGGATAATATGTCCACAATCGGGTCAAGAATGTACAATATATGGACATCCAAAATTAGTCCTATTAATATCCAAAAATGATCCATACTTGGACAATATATGTAATCCAAAAAGACGTCCATGAGTGGGACAAACGTATAGTCTAGTGGATATCCATCGGATGTTGGTGGACAAATTGTGGACATCCCATGGATACCCAGTATGTCCAGCTTTGGATAAACGATGGATATCCAGTGGACTGAAGTATGCTATTTGGGATAGAGAGAGATAGTTATTGTCTAAACCTATTAGAATAATACATTTGAGATTCATATACGACACATTCAAATGGCGACCAATAAAGGGGGGGGGGTCAAAAAATTATTTTCATGAGCAGCTCAGTTTTATATGTAAAGTTCGTGGAACAGGGTTTACAACAAAGTATAATAACGTTAAAATACGTAGTAGACTTTAAACAGCTGTAAAATCTTTCTTGGGAAAATCGTCCTTGCGGACCACTAATTTTCCCTCTTTAATTACAAAATAAAACAATTAGGAATATTACATTTATTCTTAATAAAAAGTGGGTTTCGGTAGTAGGACTTCGGGACAAAATAAACAAATACGTTGTAAAATCTACTTTTTAGCTATGAGAAATTCGAAGACTGATATACTTAACATTAGTTTGAATTTTTTCTTCATATTCTTCAAATTCATTACCCAGACCAGGATAATTATTTAAACATGCATAAAATTCAGATTGTTTTTTTCTCATTTTTTTTACTTTTTTAGTTACAGTTTTTGAATTTGACTGATAAACTTGCAATTTTCCACCGATCTTTGAAGACTTAATCTCACTCCATTTGGGATCGATAAATCCCTCACATTTAAAACATATATTGTTTGGCAATACATTAACTTCGTTAACCAAGACTAGAATAACGTTGTCATCAAAATTAATAAGTACGTGATACAAATTTTTTCTAATTAACCAATAATATTCCATCTCCATATAACTCTGGTATACAATTTCACCCCCTTCTATTAATTGTGGAACTACACAGTGCCAATGTTCGATAAGTTTTTGTGAAGAAACAACAAGTTCTTGACAATTTAATAAAGGACACTTATAAGGTCTCTGTGAACACGAATTTTTGTGCTTCAAATAATCTTTGAAGAACATACTTTTGTTACATCCTTGCCAATCGCAAGGAATTAGAAATTTTTCAAATTCCTCAAGTTTTTTAAATTCCTGTATAGAATTGCAAAGTTTGCAGGTGTTCGTTAAGCAAAATTTACAATAGCAGTGATTTTTTGGACAGAAATATGTCTCGTCAAGAACTATTTTTTGGCAAGAATGACACTTAAAAAGATCATAAGACAGTTTTTTTATTACATTCAATGCTGCATTGTACCCTTCATCGTGCTGTGATAATTTTTGTGCTCTATCTCGTAATTCACGCTTAAAACTATTATTCTGTTCTTCTAAATGTCGAAGTATAGCGAACCTATGCTTGATCTCTAACTCTTTGTCACACAATGAAAACTGTTGTAACAGAATTTCACAAGTAAGTTGAATGCCAAGTCCAAACACAGACTCTAAAGCTTCCTTGCTTTTTTGAAAGTAGGTCTCCATGCTTTCATTGAGTAGACCATAATCAGTATGAATATAATTCACGTTTGTGGAGTCGTCACATTTAAAAAATCTTATTCCATATTGATTTGTTGTTGGCACTGGAGGATTTGATATGGGGATTATCACAACTGTAAAGAAATCTTCTGTAAGATTAAAACATACTCGAAAAATACTGTCATTTAATATCATCAAAACTTCATTTTGAAATTGTTTGTCCAGAAAAAAGGCTATTTTTCCATCAATAGACACGTTTTCTGGATGATATTTTAAAGCATGATTTAAAATTTGGCTTAGATTTCCCGAAAATGAACAAAAAAGACATTCCCGTTTTTCATATCCACATGTTTCTTCATGTTCTGCTGTCTCAGACAGACTTACTACTTTAGTGCATCCATCGAAGTGATTTGTACATTTAAACAAAAACCTAAAAAGAAAAAATATCATATACTTTTAGAAAGTCAATATTACTCACAATTACTAATCAGATAAAGATTGATAATTATATTTTTCTTCAATATAAAAATTAAATTTAGCCGTTTATATCTACAGAACAACAAACAAGAACAAATATTATTTATCACTGAAAATCATTTTATTGTATTTCAAAATATTATCCTATATGATCTAATACACTTTTGCATGCGTTTGAACCATTTAGGGCTGTCGTCCACAGAAGGAATCGTAGGAAAACAAATTGGGAAAAATATAGCACAAACCTGACATCAAAATTAGCACATATTGAGACCATCATCTGGAGCTGATCTGAAAAAAATAAATGAGGCAATACTCGGAGCTTACGAATCGATCTACCACTTACAAACAAACAAAAGTTGTAAGAATGCACCTTGGTGGAATGATCATCTGTCACAGCTAAGAACCAAAATGTGCAAACTCTTCAATAGGGCTAAACGCAGGGGCCGATCCAGCCTCTCTCTTTGGGGAGGAGGGGGGGGGGGGGGGCGATGATATCACAAAAGTACAGTATGGCAAGCGAAAGCCAATTGTCGACGAAGGGGGCCGACACCGAAAACATTCCCATTTCTGGTGTAAAAGGCAGGGTCGAGTCTATTTTTCTGAATTTGAAGTTATTGAAGAGGGAGGGGGGATGCCAGCAACATACACATTCCTAGTATAAGAGGCAGAATCGGGTCTATTTTCCTGAACTCAAAGCTCTTGTGGGGCAGCTATCGCCAGACAAACAAGTTGTCAACGGGGAGGGGGGGAGTGCCAGCAGCATAAACATTCCTAATATAAAAGCAGAATCAGTTCTATTTTCCTTATTTCTGAGCTCTTTGGAGGGGGGAGAGGGCATATACATTCCTATACTCTATTCAAGAACTAAAGAGAGTAATAAAACTGTTACCGAAACCTCCAACGTACCTGTGTTCCAGTGCCGCAGCGAACTGAGGACTGCCGTAAATCTAATTATATTTAATTATATTTAAATATTATAAGCTTTCATATTTACTGCAACAATAAAATTTCTGATGTTTCAATTTAATTTCTGTCAGTGAGCAAAGTACACCTTACTGTGTGTTCTTAGTGATTTATCTTGTCTGCGCTTGTTTTCATATATTATTTGAGATTAGTAAGATACCCAAAAGATATAGTTTCCACCTCTATATTTACTCCAAAATCGTTAAACCAAGGCATTTTTTCCTCAACGAAAAACTTATTACGATGAATGTTTATGATGCCTTAAGATATCAATATCTAGATAATAATATTGAAATGTGTTCCAACATGAGAGGAGTTGGAAAATTTACTATCTACCGAATACTGAAGGAGAAAAAAACGATTGGAACTGTTAGTACTCCCAAGCTACATTCGATCACAGGCAGACGAAAAACCTCATTGGAAGAAGAGATGAAAACTGCAATGTAAGTATTTAAATTATAACTTAGAATTTTTTGAAAGAATAAGGTTACGTTTAAGTCTAAATGTGCCTAAAACAGTTTTTATGTCAAAATTAAAAATAATAAAAATACAGTTGTGATTTGTGTTAAATAAGTCAAAATTATCTATATTTTGTAATGTATGTGAATTATTAAGAAATTATATGGAATAAAATAATGTTATAAAAACTTTTTAATTCAAGTTTATTACCGAAATATTATTCTATGCCAAAAATACTTTATGATAAAATAAACCTCCTTTCGACGCCTATGACAAGGATTAAAATCCATTTTAAGACTTCCAAATACCTACTGTTATCCAACCCAAATAGTCCTTTATTATAGAACGGTAATTTTGATTATAAAATTTGTAACCCATTCCTATGAAAAATATATGTACCTAATAGGGATGGGTAAATTTCACTCTCGGTATAGTTTTGAAATTTCAAGTTGAAATTTTCATGAAATTTATGAAATTTATTTGAAATTTATGAAATTTTTGAAATTTATGGAATTTGGAAATTTTCACTGAAATATTTGTAACTTTCAATGAAACATTGAAACTTGTACAAATTTCCCTGAAATGTATTAATATTTCCTGAGTTAATTTGGTCACAAATACGATGTTTTTCTTTTTTGTAATTACCCTACATGAAATAAATAAAGCCAATATTTTTTTACTTTTTATTTAAAAAGTAATAGACCACAGAAACAAAACTTAACATAAGTAGGTATATGTACTGTAAATTGGCTTTATTAAATGAAGCCGAATGGAACAAAAATATAGATAGGAAAATCCAACATTTATTAATGCAGATAGGTATAGAGTGTGTCTGAAATTGGCCACGTCACGACCCACACCCAGAAACTATAAAAGTTAGGAAGATCGTTAAATGGGGAAAGTCTTAGGCAGTTACGTTAGTGATTTAACAGCACTTGGGGATTGATTGCAGGCTGTTATGGTTTTTGAAATATTTCCAAAAAAGCAAAACATTGCATTTTCGAAAAACCACAGTAACTTTTTTATTTTTGGATATTTCTAAATTTTGTAAAGACATTACTAGAGCACCTTTTTATGTAGAATACAACTGTCAACTCAAATTTTCAGTTCAAAGTTTCGGTTGCGTGGAACTGGAGACATCATTGTTTTTTTAAATACGGACTTAAATTTTTTTATTTTGGATTTGAAGATCTTTTGATCTCCCAAATTTAATGATGTATCACACTTATCTCTTAAAAGATTATTTTAGGTACTTTCCATAAGAGCCTGTGTGTTAGAGAGTAACTCTTAGTCTGTCTCTATCTCTAAGTCTTTAGCACAGAGGCTCTTATGGAAAATATCAATAATAATCATTCCATATACAAGTGTGATACATCATTTACTTTGGGGGATCAAGAGCTCTAAAAATACGAAATAAAAGTCCAGGTCCGTATTAAAAAAATACAAAGTTGATGATGTCTCCACGCAACCGAAACGTCGAAATAAAAAATCTGAGTTGGCAGCTGTATTCTACGTAAAAAGGTACTCTAATAATGTATTTACCAAATTTAAAAATATCCAAAAATAAAAAAGTTACAGTGGTTTTTTTCGAAAATGCAACTTTTTGTTTTTTTGGAAATATCTCAAAAACTAAAATAGTTACAATTAATCTGCGAGGGCTAATAAATCATTAACATAATTGCCTAAAACTTTTCCCATTTAACCGTCTTCCTAACTTTTATAGTTTCTGAGATACCAATACCGTCGTGGCGTGGCCAATTTCGAACACACTGTATAAAAGGGAATAATGTAATAGTGAACTTCTAGTATTTTTCTTTATTATCATCAGTATCGTCATTTTCGCTCACATCAGTCATATTCACATCGAGATCATCTGATGACGAATCATGCAGAGAATAACTCTCTTCCTCAGAGTCTGCAGAGGGCGAAGAAGAGACATAATTTTTTTCACTTTCATCTTCCAAATTCTGACTACTTTTAATTTTTTTATACTGGGTTATTTTCAGCTGCTTACTTATTTTTCTTTTGTTTATTAATTCATTCTCCTGGACTTGGGAGACAGGAGCATCCGTAAAAGCCACGACATTGGGTGTTTCTAAAAGAAAAATTATTCTAATTTAAAAAAGCATACGAAATAAATCTAGGAAAGAGAGAAGAAAAAAATAAGTTGTTTTTTTTTCATCAAGGAACTTGAAAAAAGTTAGTATTAAAAACAGAAAACACACCTACCTAATTTTGAGTTATTTTCCTCATTCTGATTACCAATTCTTTTGAGAAGTCGATAATTGTGTGAAATGAAACTTAATTTAACAGTTCGAGCAGTTGTCAATCTGTTTCTTATCTTTCTGTGTATTCTACCAAAAGTACTGAAACTTCTTTCAGTGGATGCCGAGGATGTGGGCATGGAAAGAACTCTGACTGCAACTTCTGCCAGCTGTTTACTATTAATACTTCCAACCCCTTTCCACCAACTAATAGGCTCTAGATGATTGACAGTCTTCCAAATGATTTCTTTCATCCATGCACCATCTCTATTCCGGTAATTAGTCAAATTCGATAAGATAGTAACAGAATCGATGTCATTCTCGTTCATATCCTTAGATATGTTATCTACAAAATCCATGGCAGATAGAATTTGTTCCGAATTAAGACTAACACCTTGGTCTTTAGGATCGAAAATAACTGCTGCGTAATGAATTGGCTGAAGAGCATAGTCTTTACGAAAACAAAATTTTTCCATCACAGTACGCTCTTCCTGTGTGGTGGTGATAGGACTTAAAGGAATCCTCTGAACAAGATTAGACTCTATGTCAGTAAAAGCATATACGACTTTTTGTATAACTGGTTCATCCGACTCTAATGTAAATATCCACTTGACAATAGGACGGATCAGTTCTGCAAGATTTACTACTTGCACCAAAAAAATTTCATTGTCAAGTATTTTTGATCTATTCTCTTTCGTAAATAGATCACATGTTGACTCATCCACAGCTAATTTTTGGAGTGTAGATTTAGCTTTTATAAAACCATCCAATGCTTTGAGGTTACTTCCCCATCTTGTGCTTACAGGAAGTGATAACGATATCTGAGCATTTTTTTCCTTGTTGAAAGCTGCAGTCAAGATGTGAGATTTCTTGACATGTTTAACAATGTCCACAACTTTTTTTATAATTTTGTCAATCGAATCGATTTTTAAAATATCCTGAACTAAGAGATTGAGAGTATGTGAAAGACATCCCAAAGGTATGATATGTTTGTACTTCTCTTTTAAAAGCATTGCTGCTTTTCGTTCGTTAGCAGCATTGTCTGTCATGACAACCAAAAACTTATCAGCACCATATTCTTCTAAAATATTTGCCATTTGTTCAGACAAGTATTCTGAGGTGTGCCTCTGCGTTTCACTGGCAATACTTCTTATGAAGTGTGGTTGCGGATTCATAATAGTAAAATTTATTATAGCTTCATTCCTGGAAATGAAA
The DNA here is from genome assembly GCA_034092305.1 of Diaprepes abbreviatus. NCBI lineage: Eukaryota > Metazoa > Arthropoda > Insecta > Coleoptera > Curculionidae > Diaprepes > Diaprepes abbreviatus. The sequence continues at coordinate 902,812 of JASJET010000323.1, read as the reverse complement.
ATGCAGACATATTTTACTTTTAGGTTGCACACTCTAAGCAAACTACCACCACATACCACATGTCACAATATGTGAAGTGAGACGTGACATATCGTGGACGTGGAAGTAAAAAAAGAGTGTTATTTTTTCGTTTTTTTTTATAACTTACCGCATGTTGCTCCATGAATCTGTAGCCAAAGCCAAGTTTTTCGACTCCGTGATTGAAAAATTCACTTCAGCAGAGATTCTATTATATTCCTGATCTAATAAAGGCCCTGAAAGTGTTTTCCTGGTAGGGCATTTCCAGGATGGCCTAATAGTTTTAAAAAATTCGATCCAAGCTGACTGATCTGTTAAACTTAGCGGAACTTCACTAGTATAAACTGCTCTAGCAAAAAGAACATCCAGTTTAGCCTACAATCAAACAACACCAATGAACTAATGCATTTTAAATAAAATTAACTACTATTCTCACTATTAATTTGATACTAAAATCAACTTACTTGTTCATTAGGTAACATTGTGTCAGTGTATTTCAAAATGCTTGAGCCTGACCTGCTCGACGAAGTGATTTTTGGTGATGCATGGTATTTTCTTAATGAAAGAGAAAGAGATGCACCACTTTGGCCGATTTCACTCGCTTGACTCCCTTCCGAATTTATTTCATTGGTGAAACTTTCCGTACTTTCATTTTCTGAAATTAAATATCCATAATGTTTCGGGTAATAAAGCGAAGTAATATGTAAATTTGTTTTTAATGGAATGAATCACCCTACACTGTACTACAGTACTACTGTACCGGAGAGGGTGGTCAAAATAGGTCCTTTTTATTAGGAAACATCTTGAATTCTTGACCCAATGCCAATAGCCAATAGGTTGGACTGGGACTCGGACTGGGTTAAATGACTTTTTCTGCAGCCGTCCCGAAAATATAAGTTCCGGTATAATTTATTAAACCGAAAGTGCCACTTTACAGAAATCGTACCGAAAGTAACTTTTTTTTTACTTTCGGTTTCGGTACGATTTCTAAACTAACTAACTTAAATATTTTCGGGACGATTTTTTCCACTAACCGCGAAAAGATATCAAAACGCAGTTTGCATCATTTAATTTTTCTCTAAATTCCCGAATAGAAATGACCAATTTTACCCACCCTGTATATACCCATTATTGCCTGTAATATTTAGATAATTAGATATTTTATTACTTACCATTACCGCCACTACTGTTATCGTGGGCATTGGATTTATACTCCACTTTTCTGACTTCGCCAACAGTTTTTGTAAATTTCCCTTTTTGTATTTGTTCTTTAACAAAAGTCGGGGTTTTGAAGCATTTAACTAAGTGTTTTTCTAATCGAGTTGCGTTTTTATAGAAAACAGTGTGACAAAAAACACATTTCACTCTTTTGTCGTCTTCGACTTTAAAATAACTCCAAATACTTCCCTTTGGTTTAACCATATTCCATATTGCATTTATAGATTGTAACGTAACGATGTTAGTTGTAACTTGTAAGCAAACATGAACGAACGTGAAGAAATCTGGAAGAAACCCACGTCGGAGGAGTTGGCGTTGGCGAATGGCGAGGGCGGCTGGCAACTGGCGACTGGCGAGTGACGACACCGACACCATAATAAACGCGGTGCGAATGTGCGCTGGATCGCGACTCGCGACTTGAAAGGACGCGGACTGACTTATTTGGATTGTAGAGGGAGGGTAGCATGAGAAAGTTTCGCGAAATTTATGAAATTTTCAGTGAAATTTATGTAAATTTCTAGAAATATATTACTTGAAAATTTCACTTGAAATTTTGGAAACTTTCATTGAAATTTCAAATTTTAAGGCAAGTGAAATATTACACTTTTAAAAATTTCAAATGTGAAAATTTCATTTGAAATTTTCACACGGCACAACCCTAGTACCTAACAGATTTTGCCAAGGACATTGGACTAAAGAACACAGGTAGTATGCAAAGAAAAAAAAGGGTCACAAATGATTTATTACTCTCTCTAGTTCTTGAATAAACTATAGTATAAGATGCAAAATCGGGTATATTTTCCTGAATTCAAAGCTCTTGGGGGGCGGGATCGTCCCCTGGGATCCGCACCTGGCTAAACGTGACGAAGAATTCTGGTAGAGCTAAACTTACAACCTACAACAAAGATATTAGGAAAACTAAAAGAGTTTGAAGATATTCCTACACTTGTCGCAGACTGCACAAGGTCATCGAGAAGAGTAGGGTTGACATAGTAATGTCACTCAAAACTACTCTTACTCAACACTCACTTTGCAGAAAGCAAGCCTAGCACTGCGAATGATGTAACAGAACGCAACGAATGACCCACCAGAGAAGCTATAGCAATGACCAGACTCAGATGTAGTAACGGTCGTTTAAAATGAACAATGAACACTTTCCGACCATTTATAACTCCAGGAGTCGATGGAATAATCCCGGCCCTACTCCAACGAAGGCAGGAAGAGATTTTTCCACATATAGTATGAATCAAAGTAGCCGAGAATTGGGCTACATACCAGAAATATGGAGAAGGGCCTGAGTCACCTTCATCCGAAAGCAGGAAAAAAGAATACTACACACCCGAAATTCCCGCGACCTATCAGCCTCTCATTGTTTATTTTAAAAACGATGGAAAAAGCAGTTGATAACTATATTAGGACAGAAATTCTTGAATAGGCGCCACTGCACCTTCACCAACATGCGTATTTAGCGGCAGCTCTAAGGAAACCGCACTGATACAATTAACAGATGAGATCCAAGATGCACTGAACAGCAAGGACAGAACATTATCGCCCTCTGTACAACCAGAGAATGCCCTCAGGGGTTCCACATAAGTAGCTTCTGTACTTATATGGAACCTAACTCGAGATCAACACCTCTACAATCTGACTAACTTTAGATACCTTGTCAGGGCTATGCCAGTGACATGTTCATAATTGCGAGGAGAAAATTGGAGAATACCCTCTGCGATATAATCCTGAGAGGACTTGAACACACTAAGGAATGGTGCCAGATGATGGGACTAAAAAAACCATCTTAGTGGACTTTATAAGGAAAAGAATATCACCCTGAAAACCATCAAAATGGATGGAAACGTTATTAAGTGGAAGTCAGTAATCAACAAAGCTACAAAGTCTTGATGGTTTGTGAAACTTCACGGGAAAAAGCTGGGACATCAACCCAAAAATCCATAAGGAATGTATAAGCCTAAGCAAAGAAACAACTTAAGAGTTCTGATTAGAATCCTGATGGGCATCGCTATCTGAAGGAACACCTCAGGCATACAAAATGTTATAAAATAACCACAATGGCGATTATGGACCTTGTTTCCTACATCTCAGATTCCTTTAATAAAATGGAGTATACGGGTGCCTCATTTTGTGATTTAAGTAGGGCATTTGACTGTGTTACGCATCAAATTCTTCAATAACTCAAAAAATACAATTTTTCTAATGCAAGTGTTTCTTTCTTGGAATCATATCTGAAAAATAAGATGCAGATTGTTAGGGTTGACGAGGTGTCGTCCGGACAGGGTGAGCTTAACATAGGTGTTCCACAGGGACCCATCCTGTTTTTAATCTATATCAGCGACTTACCTCTTGTTGAACCAACAGCAAAGTTCACCTTGTTTGTGGACGACACCACGGTTGCTGTGTCGACAAATTTGCAAAAAAATACTTTGTCAGAGGTCGATAGGGTGCAGAGAAATATTGAGGAGTGGTTTTGTGCAAACAGACTACTTCTCAATAAAAGCAAAACCAATAAAATGGTGTTCTCACTCAGAAATATAGAGGAGGTAAATGAGAAACCAAATGTCAAGTTTTTGGGGGTGCAGATGGATGAGGGGCTTCGTTGGCACAGCAATATCCAGGAAGTAGCTAAATAGATTAATACTGCTTTATATGCTCTTCGTTCTTTAGCAGAAAGTGCCTCAAGGTCTGTATTAAAAACAGCATACTTTGGACTTTTTCATCCAATCGTGTCCTATTCCATATTGGTTTGGGGGCATGCACCCCAGGTGTCTCGAGTATGTAAAATACAGAGAAGGGCTATCAGGGTTTTGTCGGGTCTTAACTATAGGGACTGCTGTAGGGAGGCCCTCAGGGCTCTTGGTATACTAGCCATCCCTTCTTTGCATATACTAGAGAATCTGCTCTATATTCATAAGAATAGGCATGTTTATGGAACTCAAGCAGAGGTGCATGACTATAACACTAGATTTAAGGATAGATTAGCTTTAGCCTATGTCCCAACGTATGGAGAGGTGTCGAAATGGCCCGAGATATTGGGGTATCAAACTTTTTAATAAAATTCTCCTAGAATTACAAGATCTACCCTATTTAAATTTTAAATATAAAATAAAACAAATTCTTGCCCAAAATGCCTTTCATTCCACTGAGGAATTTATAAATTACCACTTTTAAATAATATGTTAATTAATGTAGTGTTATTTCTATTCTTTTCATATATTTTTTAAGCAAGCATATTTGTTGCTACTCTCTCTTGGTAACCTATATGTTTCTTGTATTTTTTACTTGTACCGGGTGAGTCAACGATTGGATGGAGTAAGTTTGTGCCTTTTTGGTGAAATTTACAAAGAAACTATATTTATTGTTTGATACAGTTTATTTTTACGCAGATTTTAAAAATATTTAGGACTCTACAGGGTGAGCCAAAAAACAATAAAGTTGTATTTTTTTAAATAGAACACCCTATATACGAATCGTATTTTTGATTTAACTTATAATTTTAAATCTTTTTTATTAAGGGTTTACTATAACAAAACTTTATAGTTTCTGAGATAATTAAGTTTAAAGAAAAAAAGTCACATTTTCAAGCATCAATTCAATCCTAAATAACGTTTTCAATTTTGTGACAAATATATTCAAATTTGGAATTTAGCAAGGCCAAGGACAAGTTAACATAATTTTTACCTAATATTTGCAATAAAAGCTTCAGGGTGTTGAACATATCGGCTCAAATTTGAACAAGTTTAAATGAATAAATATCTTTTTTTTTTTAAATGGTACACCCTGTATATTTTCATGTTATTTAATAGAGTAATAAAAACCCTAAAAGTTTTGTTCAATATATCCTATACCTATTTATAATAGTTTTTGAGATATTTCAGTTTTTCTTATTTTCCATACTTTTTTACAGAAATAGTCTTCATTATCATAGTAGCCATGTAAAATAATAAAAAGAAACTACAGAAACAAACAGAATGTGGTTAAATATGATGAAATACATTATTCGTTATATTACAACGGCAATAGTTTAATTAAACATAATGTGAAAAAATTAACACAACAATAACGACAAGGCAAATACATATTTACTTTTATACTAAATTGAAACAAAAAAATTACCTATTAAATACTGAGATTAATTATTTCTTTTTAATAAGTGTTCGAATAAACGACCCTCTTGTGCAATGCACAAATTTAGTCTTTTTTGCAGATTTTCTCGGACCCTGGACAAAATTAGTAGCGTTATTGTTCTACTGGTATCCCTAATCCTGTTTCGCATATCTTCCACTTTTGTTGGTGGATTAACATACACCTTATTTTTAATATAACCCCATAGGAAGAAATCTAATGGGGTGATGTCGCAAGACCTTGGTGGCCACTCAATAAAACCCCCACTTCCAATCCATTTTTACGGATATCGTTGGTCCAAAAACGCATGAACTTCACGATGGTAATGCGGAGGCGCACCATCGTGCTGGAACCACATACTGTCGAGCTCATCCCTATCGAGACCTTGAAGCAGTTGATAATGAAGACTATTTCTGTAAAAAAGTATGGAAAATAAGAAAAACTGAAATATTTCAAAAACTATTATAAATAGGTATAGGATATATTGAACAAAACTTTTAGGGTTTTTATTACTCTATTAAATAACATGAAAATATACAGGGTGTACCATTTAAAAAAAAAGATATTTATTCATTTAAACTTGTTCAAATTTGAGCCGATGTGTTCAACACCCTGTAGCTTTTATTGCAAATATTAGGTAAAAATTATGTTAACTTGTCCTTGGCCTTGCTAAATTCCAAATTTGAATATATTTGTCACAAAATTGAAAACGTTATTTAGGATTGAATTGATGCTTGAAAATGTGACTTTTTTTTCTTTAAACCTAATTATCTCAGAAACTATAAAGTTTTGTTATAGTAAACCCTTAATAAAGAAGATTTAAAATTATAAGCTAAATCGAAAATACGATTCGTATATAGGGTGTTCTATTTAAAAAAATACAACTTTATGCTGTCCTAGTTTTTTGACTCACCCTGTAGAGTCCTAAATATTTTTAAAATATGCGTAAAAATAAACTGTATCAAACAATAAATATAGTTTCTTTGTAAATTTCACCGAAAAGGCACAAACTTACTTCATCCAATCGTTGACTCACCCTGTACACATTTTAATTTTTATGCACACACTAGTTTTATTAGTACTTAAGCTATTTTATTGTATACTATTATTATTGATTGACTTGTGTAAGTACCTTTTGTGCATTGACATTAATAAATGATCTTATCTTATCTACCTCAAGAAATTCGGATTGGCAAAAAGAGAGCTGTGCAGATTTTACGAGAATGCGAACGAAACGTGTATTCACATCCTTTCAGAGTGCATCGCTTTAGAAAATCCTAGAATGCGGTTCTTGGGGCACACCAAATAGAAAGAGCTACCCACTTTAAAGTCGTCCAACATTCTAAGATTCTTGAGGGAAATAGGACTGAAGCTCGCAAAAATTTTTGTACTGACCCTTTAAATCCCATGGAAAATGACCCCAACTTGTTGGAAAGAGCGATTATGTGTAACGTCTTGATGGCATTGGAAGCTCCTAACTTCTCTGAAGGTTAAAAGAGCTCGAATGAGCAAATCAAGTTTCAAAGCGATGACTATTGTTTTTTTCAATATTCATGGGATTGTGTACCATCACTGGGTTTCTGAAGAATTAATCAACATTAGTACCTTCAGATTGTTGGTCAACTCCGTAAAGGAATATGAAAAAAAAACAACCCAAATGGTAGAAGAAAGACATGGGTTCTCCATAAAGACAACGCGCCGTTTCATTCTACATTGTTTGTCAAGACGTTTCTTGTCAAGCACAATACCCCTGTATTAGACCATCCGCCTTATTCATCAGACCTTGCAGCAAGATCAAATCTGCATTAAAAGGAACAACATTCCAATCCATTGAAGCTGTAAAAGAAAAAGCAGTACGCTTCATGAAGGAGATCACAGAAGACTTCCAGCAGTTTTGAACACTAGAAAATTTGCATGAAGCGTTGTAGCTATATAGAAAGGGTACATATTGAACTAAGCATGTGTAAATTGAAAATAAAATATTTTACATCAAAGTCTCCTAATTTCTAGCCACACCTCGTATACTCACATATTTTCTACACGAAAAATCCTCACTTTAATCTACACACTGAAATGTATCCCATACGTATACAAGAACAAAAAGATGGTCCAGCACAATGGTAAATTGCATTTATACCCTACAGGAAGTAGAGATAAACTGGATGTATAAACTCATCATACAGACAACTCCAAAAAATCTCCTCTATTCAAACAATTGATATTTTTAAGAAGTCGCTGCAAAGCTTTCTACATTTTACATTTCTAAAGAATTTATTGAGCAGCAGAGTAACCTGCCTATTAGTTCTACAAAGTTTTAAGTTCACTTTGCGTTCAAGATTGTCTATTTTATATACCAATCTCCATAGTTTTTTTTAAATATTATTATTGTTAGATTTGTAATTGTACTATTTTTATTTTTAATTTGGAAATGTCATAAAAAATCATTTTCTTGTACTAATTCTGTTTCCTCAATAAAACATCTTGAAATAAGACTTCTTAAAATGAAAAACTATACATTTCTAATTGAAAAAAGGGGCAATTTATTCCCAGCACTAACCTTTCAGCTATTGTGTTAAAAGATGACCACGTATATGTCCTTAGATCAGAAGCAACATCACATCTTCCACATTTTCTTTCTCCGAGGCTGTTGACAGTTATAGGAGGCACAGAAAGATACTGAAAACATTCATGACAGACTTGCTTCTGGAGAATATTGTTTGGTAGCAGCTGAAGAGTGCCCATAATGGTTGGCTTAAAGTCCTAAAAAATTTACTATCTTGATTTCAATGTGTAGAAGTTATACTAGTCATATATTATGGTCTAAGGAGTCACTATTATTTTAAAATCATTCTAAACAGATAGTGAACTATTTAATATCTTATATATTTTTATCTTTAAAAGAAAAAAATAGCAACTAATAGTATTACAAAACTACAAACTCTGAATTGCAGAAAAATTTGAAAATTTCACTGGAACATTACTTGAAAGTACACACATTTAATACCAGATCCTATCAATTCCTGTTCATTTTACTACCAGGAATTACACACCAAATGGCCCCCTTTATATACCTGGATAGGTGGATGTTAAAAGTTCCTCTAAACCTTGCCCTATAGACATGACCCAACTTAGATAAAATATGCTCAAAATGATGGTGAAATATTAAACTTTACCTTGTGCAGGTGTTCTAATATTTTTTGAACTTTTAAGCCACTTGGGCTTTTTTAACTCCAGTATCAAAATAAAACTACTTACTCAAAGCCTTTAATACTATCCTATAATATAGCACAAAATATGAAAAATTATATGCAATCATGTATCTCAAAACAAGAAAGTTAATTCAAAATCCACCAGAAAACTAGCCACAGCAATAACGGTTTTACATCTCTTACATTTTGAAAGCAGGCCGTGCATATAATAAACTAAAAATGTCCGGACCATACAATCCGCCCTATTGGGGAAAGTTCACTTATAATAACAGTGAATACGTTGTCACTATAGAGAAATTGTACGGGCTAAATAATCGGTTATTTCTAACGACAAGGGTTGAAATAATTCGCGTTGCTTCCGAATTTGTATCGACATAAGTAGTTGAACAATATGAGTAGTAGAAAGACATAAAATGACAGTATTATGTTTTAAACTCACCCGACTGATCCTATTCGTATCAATTAATTATAATCTCTGGTAGTATGCGATACTATTGGTTGGTCGTAAAAATAAATGGATAAAAAATTTTATTATAATTTTGGTTGTTAAAAATAACTCGTCATAAAAAAACAATATATTAACTAAGCGTTCCTTCAAAACGTTTCATTTTTTGAAAAAACAGTTGAAATATCAACTATTAAACAGTTAAGTCCACCATAATTGTTTTCCTCATTACAACTTACAAAAAATTTGAGGAATAACAATTTGTAAGATAATTAAAACTTTTATCTAACTAAGTAACAAATTTTATATTGAAATAATGTTAACTACAACATTTCACTTAATTAGGCTGTGTTAAACACTATACTACACTACATTTAAGTAAATATTATTATTATTATAATTTATTAAAAATATAAATATGAACCCTACAGGCCAACGCACGAGGTCCTTCAGCATAAAAACCTTATTTATGGTATATTTGATCTTCAAGTCTTTATAAAATAAAAAAGTACAATAAATGTTGACTGTGAGATCTGCCAGTTAATGTACATCTTCTGGCAAACCTTTGGTTTCAATGCCTGGTCTTACACAGTTCCTCTATCAGGTCAAGGTTTAGATTTTCTTTCAAACTTAGTTGTCAGAACAGAAATTCTTGCAATACATGGCAGAATATTTAGTGAATTCATAAAATAACAGATTGGATGGATTATGTAGTAGATTGATAGGATGATGAATTTTAGTCATACTACATAGAACTGCGGTTGCCACCTTTTCAAGATTTATCAGTGCTGGCTTTCGGCATATTCCAAGTGTATATATTAGTTGCAGTTTTCCTTGATATCCCTTTTTCTTCAAATATCACACTCCCAAAGTATTGGCTCTTTGTATATATTTTTGTTTTAACACTTCTAGAGTGCCAATTTAAGATAATTTTGGGGTCTATATTTACACCTAAATATTTGACTGATGGCTAGATCTATGTTACTTGCTTTTTAAGTAATATAAAATAAATTTAATCCAGGGAAAAAACAAAGATTTTAATGACAATCAATAGCTTCACAACAATAATGGTTGTATTCTTAAGAGTAATTATCAAATGATCAAAATGAAAAAAGTGAAACTGATAGCTTCATGTTCTTTTGAATATGCATTTACCTGTCATTAGGTCGAAGTGATCATGACTACTTCAAGGGATAGAAATGAATGTGATAATGACTCAAAAGAATAGCGATAATGACTCAAAAGAATAGCCCTAATGACACTTTTTTTTGACTTTTGAAGGTTAATTTGTCGTGCCCAAAAGTTACTTTCCCCAATATGGCGAGGACCTTACCACGGACATTTTTGGTGTGACAGCTCAATTTCAATTAATCATCCATGATTAAAAGCTTGAAAGTCTCGCCATCTATCGCGTGAAAGCAAACATTATGAAAAAATAACTAATTTGACATATTTCAAATAAGAAAACCTAAATTCTGCAAAGCTAAAAAAAAAATTCTAAAATCTTTATCCTAAATTCTAGAAACCTTAACAATAACCAAGGAAGTTTTTACTCTCTAATTTCCTTGACAATAACAGACAAAGTTAGTAGCAGAACCTATGTATTTCTGGCAATTGCCTAGCAGCAACGCCACTTCAAGTAAGAAGAAGAACCAATGTATTTTTTTGCACCTATTTCAAAAAATAAAATGGATGACAGATTGAAATCGAACCGTCAGACCAAAAATATCCGTGGTAAGCTTCCAAGGAAATTGCAATGGGTAAATCCAACTCCCTTGTAAGCTCCTCCCCATATTGGGAAAAGCGACTGTTCTGTTCGAGTGATTTGCTATGGCCACTTCACGAACTTGGTTTTGTATCTCAAGTTCGTGGACCACTTGCAGCCATGGGGAAAGTGACGTTTTGACACGTCAAATTAATCGTCAAAAGTCAAAAAAAATTATGTCAAAACCCCCTTTTTTTGTGATTGTTGCGAAGTTATTGACTGTCATTAAAATCGTTGATTTTTCCTTGGATTAAATTTATTTTATATTACTTAACAACCAAGTTATACAGAGCAAGCCATCAGTCAAATATTTAGGTGTAAATATAGAACACAAAATTATCTTAAATTGGCACTTCAGAACTGTTAAACAAAAATGTATACAAGGAGCCAATACTTTAGGAGTAATATTTAAAGAAAAAGGGATACACAATACACGTGGAATATGTACCCCCTTATACAGTAATTGTAAAAAGGCAGCACTTGAAAAGGTGTAAGCCGCAGCTCTATGTAGTATGACTAAAATCCATCATCTTATCAATTCACCACATAAACCATCCAATCAATTATTTTATGAATTCACTAAACACCCAGCCACTTACTGCAAGAATTCCTGTCCTGAGAACTAAGTTTGGCTGGTGATAGACAAACTGTGTACAACCAGAGACCGAAACCATAGGCCAGCCACATTCAACCTTTAATATCCTTTTCTTATTTTATAAAGATTTGTAGAGGCTTGAAGATCAAATCTTGTTTCTTGAAATTTATTGCTTTTAAGCAAGATGTGCCATTCAGTGTCATACAGGATTATATGAGCTTTGTTATTGTTATCCAATAGACGCATCTATCTTGATCTAATATTACTTTATAGTCATAAACTTTGGTTGATGCTCCTGAATTGTTAGGGGCTGTTAGATTCTATGTACCTCAGAGAGTGCTTCGGGTCCATAGTCTTTTTAATGAACCATACCATAGGACAAACTATATGTTTAACACCCCAATGTCCAGACTGATTAGGGAAATGAATTCACTGCCTAGGAATGTTGACTCATTTATACTCTCTCTGAACTTATTTAAAGATGGTATTAAAGAATTAACAGTAATTAAATTTTATACATAATAGACTGTAGCGACATTATTATTCTTTTAGTCAAGTATTGATGTGACTTGTAATTGTTTCGTTTCAGATTTTTTATTCTTATTTAACATATTATATAAAATGTAATTTGTATGATTTATTGCGGGTAATAAACCATTATTATTATTAAATATATCGTAAATAAGGTTTTTATGCTGAAGGATCTCTTTAGTCGGCCTATAGGGTTCATATTTATATGTCCTAATAAATTATAATCATAATATTTACTTAATTACAGTGTAGAATAGCTTAATTAAGTGAAATGTTGTAGTCAACATTATTTAAATATACAATTTGTTACTTATTTAAATAATAGTTTCAATTATCTTACAAATTGTTATTTCTCAAATGTTTTATTAGTTGTATTGAGGACAACAATTATGTTAGACTTAACTGTTTAAAAGTAGATATATGAACACAAATATTTCTATTAAATCCATAATCAAAACTAGCCGTAGAAAAACATTTTTAAACAGCACGCTCATACTATTTAGATATGATTAGAATTTAGGGTAATAATTTTGTGTCAGTAATCTCAAATTTACTTAAATTTTGCAAGACACATTGACCTTTTTAAGAATATTTTAATTAAAAATTAGGAAATACTAAAAATAATGGGGCACCACCTAATTAATATTTCAACTATTTTTTCAAAAAAATAGAACGTTGCTACAACATATATTATTTTTTTAAATGATGAATTTTTTTTAACAACCAAAAATATAAAATTTTTTAATCTTTTCATTTTTATGACCCAACCATTAATATTGCATACATCCAGAGATTATAATTCATTAACACGAATTGAATCAGTCTGGCGAGTTTAAAACATAATACAGTCATTTTATCTCTTTCTACTACCCGTATTATTTAACTATTGATGTCGATACAAATTATACCGTTGTCAGTTAAGGGATAACCGATTATATTTAGCCCTATAATTTCCTTACGCGACAACGAATTCATTATTATTATAAGTGAACTTTCCCCAATATGGCGAATGGCATGGTCCAGACATTTTCAATTTAACATGAGCAGGATCTGCTTAAAATTCAACAAAGTATAATAATAACGTAAAATCTTAGGAAAATCGTCCTTGCGGACCATTAATTTTCCCTCTAATTACAAAATAAAACAATTAGGAATATTAAATTTATTCATAATAAAAATGGGTTTCGGAATTAGGTCTCGGGGACAAAATAAACAAATACTTTTTAAATTTTATTTCTTAGCTGTACGAAATTCGAAGTATGGAATACTTAACATTAGTTTGAATTTCTTCTTCATACTCTTCAGTTTTTTTATATAAATAATAATTTGTACGTTGTCCATAGTAATCAGATTGTTTTTGTCTGGTTTTTTTGACTTTTTTAGTTACGATTTTTGAATTTGACTGATAAACTTGCAATTTCCCACCGACCTTTGAAGACTTAATCTCACTCCATTCGGGATCAATAAATCCCTCACATTTAAAACATGTATTGTTTGGCAATACATTAACTTCGTTAACCAAGACTAGAATAACATTGTCATCAAAATTAATAAGTACGTGATACAAATTTTTTCTAATTAACCAATAATATTCTATCTCCATATAACTCTGGTATACAATTTCACCCCCTTCTATTAATTGTGGAACTACACAGTGCCAATGTTCGATAAGTTTTTGTGAAGAAACAACAAGTTCTTGGCAATTTAATAAAGGACATTTATAAGGTCTCTGTGAACACGAATTTTTGTGCTTCAAATAATCTTTGAAGAAAAAACTTTTGTTACATCCTTGCCAATCACAAGGAATTAGAAATTTTTCAAATTCCTCAAGTTTTTTAAATTCCTGTATAGAATTGCAAAGTTTGCAGGTGTTCGTTAAGCAAGGTTTACAATAGCAGTGATTTTTTGGACAGAAATATGTCTCTTCAAGAACTATTTTTCGGCAAGAATGACACTTAAAAAGATCATAAGACAGTTTTTTTATTACATTCAATGCTGCATTGTACCCTTCATTCTGCTGTGATAATTTTTGTGCTCTATCTCGTAATTCACGCTTAAAACCGTTAGTCTGTTCTTCTAAATGTCGAAGTATAGCGAACCTATGCTTGATCTCTAACTCTTTGTCACACAATGAAAACTGTTGTAATAGAATTTCACAAGTAAGTTGAATGCCAAGTCCAAACACAGACTCTAAAGCGTCCTTGCTTTTTTGAAAGTAGGTCTCCATGCTTTCATCGAGTATACCATAATCAGTATGAATATAATCCACGTTTGTGGAGTCGTCACATTTAAAAAATCTTATTCCATATTGATTTGTTGTTGGCACTGGAGGATTTGATATAGGGATTATCACAACTGTAAAGAAATCTTCTGTAAGATTAAAACATACTCGAAAAATACTGTCATTTAATATCATCAAAACTTCTTTTTGAAATTGTTTGTCAAGAAAAAAGGACATTTTTCCATCAATAGACACGTTTTCTGGATGATATTTTAAAGCATGATTTAAAATTTGGCTTAGATTTCCCGAAAATGAACAAAAAATACATTCTCGTTTTTCATATCCACATGTTTCTTCATGTTCTGCTGCCTCAGATAAACTCACTACTTTAGTGCATCCATCAAAGTGATTTGGACATTTAAACAAAAACCTAAAAAGAAAAAATATATACTTTTAGAGAGATAATATTACTCATAATTACTAATTAGATAAAGATTGATAATTATATTGTTTTCAATATAAAAAATCAAATTTAGCCGTTTATATCTACAAAACAACAAACAAGAACAAATATTATTTATCACTGAAAATGATTTTATTGTATTTTAAAATATTATCCTATATGATCTAATACACTTTTGTATGCATTTGAACCAATCAATGAGTACTAAATTAGGGCTCTCGTCCACAGAAGGAATCGTAGGAAAACAAATTGGGAAAAATACAGCACAAACCTGACACCAAACTTAGCACATATTCAGACCATCATCTGGAGCTGACCTGAAAGAAATAAATGAGGCAATACTCGGAGCTTACGAATCGATCTACCCCTTACAAAGTTGTTAGGATGCACCTTGGTGTAATGTCAGAGCTAAGAACCGAAATGTGCAAACTCTTCAATAGGGCTAAACGTGACGAAGAATTCTGGTAGAGCTACACTACACACAAAGATATTAAGAAAACTAAAAGAGTTTGAAGATATTCCTACACTTGTCGCAAACTGCACAAGGTCATCGAGAAGAGTAGGTTTGACATAGCAATGTGACTCAAAACTACTCTTACTCAACACTCACTTTGCAGAAAGCAAGCCTAGCACTGCGAATGATGTAACAGAACGCAACGAATGACCCACCAAAGAAGCTATAGCAACGATCAGACACATATGCAGTAGCGGTCGTCTAAAAGGAGCAATGAACACCTTCCGACGATTTATAACCCCAGAAGTCGATGGAATAATCCCGGCCCTACTCCAACGAAGGCAGGAAGAGATTTTTCCACATATAGTGTGAATCAAAGTAGCCTAAAATTGGGCTACATACCAGAAATATGGAGAAGGGCCTGAGTTACCTTCATTCTGAAAGCAGGGAAAAAAGATACTACACACCTAAAATCCCTGTGACCTATCAGCCTCTCATCGTTTATTTTAAAAACGTTGGAGACAGCAGTTGATAACTATATCAGAATAGAAATTCTTGAATTGGCGCTACTGGACTCTCATCAACATGCATATTCAACGGCAGCTCTAAGGAAACCCGATTGATACAATTAACAGATGAGATTCAAGATGCACTGAACAGTAAAGACCTAGTATGTGCTTTTCTTGACATAGAAGAAGCTTTTGACGCGACTTCTCTTCACTAGAATAGCAGAGTACTATTACTCTTCCAGGACAGGACATTGTCGCCCTCTGTACAACCAGAGAATGCCCTCAAGGGGGTAGTAGCTCCTCCACTTATGTGGAACCTAACTCTAGATCGACTCCTCTGTAATTTGACTGACCTGGACATACCTTGTCAGGGCTATGCCGGTAACGTGTTCATAATTGCGAGGAGCAAATTGGAGAATACCCTCTGCAATATATTCCTGAGAGCACTTGAACACACTAAGGAATGGTGCCAGATGATGGGACTAAAAAAACCACCTGGGTAGACTTTACAAGGAAAAGAAATCTCAACCTGAAAACCATAAAAATGGATGGGAACGTTATTAAGTGGAAGTCAGCAATCAAAAAAACTACAAATATTTTGATGGTTTGTGAAACTTCGTCGGAAAAAACTGGACACCAACCCAAAAATTCATAAAGAATGCATAAGCCTAAGCAAAAAACAACTTAGAGTTCTGATTGGAATCCTGTCGGGGCATTGCTGTCTGAAGGGACACCTCAAGAAACTTGGATTAGCAAAAAGAGAGGCGTGCAGATTTTACGAGGAAGCGAACGAAACGTCTATTCACATCCTTTCAGAGTGCATCGCTTTAGAAAATCCTAGAATGCGGTTCTTGGGGCACACCAAATAGAAAGAGCTACCCACTTTAAAGTCATCCATCATTCTAAGATTCTTGAGGGAAATAAGACTGGAGCTCGCAAAAATTTTTGGTACTGACCCTTAAAATCCCATGGAAAATGACCCCAACTTGTTGGAAAGAGCGATTATGTGTAACGTCTTGGTGGCATTGGAAGCCGCTAACTTCTCTGAAGGTTAAAAGAGCTAGAATGAGCAAATCAAGTTTCAAAGCGATGACTATTGTTTTTTTCAATATTCATGGGATTATGTACCATTACTGGGTTCCTTAATGTCAATAAATTGATCAACATTAGTACCTACAGGTTTTTTGTCAACTCCGTAAAGGAATATGAAAAAAACAACCCAAATGGTAGAAGAACAAGACATGGGTTCTCCATAAAGGCAACGCACCGTTTCATTCTACATTGTTTGTCAAGACGTTTCTTGTCAGGTACAATATCCCAGTATTAGACCATCCGCCTTATTTATCAGACCTTGCAGCAAGATCAAATCTGCATTAAAAGGAACAACATTCCAATCCATTGAAGCTGTGAAAGAAAAAGGAGTACGCGACATGAAGGAGATCACAGAAGACTTACAGCACTGTTTTGAACACTGGAAAATTTACATGAAACGTTATAGCTATATAGGAAGGGTGCATATTGAACTAAGCATGTGTAAATTGAAAATGAAATATTTTACAGCAATAGTCTCCTTATTTTATAGTCACACCTCGTATACTCACATATTTTCTACACGAAAAATCCTCACTTTAATCTACACTCTGAAATGTATCCCATACTTATACAAGAACAAAAAGATGGTCCAGCACAATGGTAAATTGCATTCATACCCTACAGGAAGTAGAGATAAACTGGCTGTATAAACTCATCATACAGACAACTCCAAAAAATCACCTCTATTCAAACAATTGATATTTTTAAGAAGTCGCTGCAAAGCTTTCTACATTTTACACTTCTAAAGAATTTATTGAGCAGCAAAGTAACCTGCCTATTAATTCTACAAGGTTTTAAGTTCACTTTGCATTCAAGATTGTCTATTTTATATACCAATCTCCATAGTTTTTTTAAATATTATTAATGTTAGATTTGTAATTGTACTATTTTTATTTTTAATTTGGAAATCTTTTAAAAAACTATCATTTTCTAGCACTAATTCTGTTCCCTCAATAAAACATCTTGAAATAGACTTCTTAAAATGTAAAACCATACATTTCTAATTGAAAAAAGGGGCGATTTATTCCCAGCACTAACCTTTCAGCTATTGTGTTAAAAGATGACCACATATATGTCCTTAGATTGGAAGCAACATCACATCTTCCACATTTTCTTTCTCCGAAGCTGTTGACAGTTATAGGAGGCACAGAGAGATACTGAAAACATTCATGACAGACTTGCTTCTGGAGAATATTGTTTGGTAGCAGCTGAAGAGTGCCCATAATGCTCGTCTTGAAATCCTAAAAAATTTACTATCTTGATTTCGAAGTGTCGAAGTCATACTAGTCATATATTATTGCCCAAGGGATCATTATTTTAAAATCATTCTAAACAGATAGTGATCTACCTTGATATCTATATATTTTTATCTTTAAAAGAAAAAATAGCAACTAATAGTACTACAAAACTACAAATTCTGAATTAGACAAAAATTTGAAAATTTCACTGGAACACTACTTGGAAGTACTACACATTTAATTCCTATCAATTCCTGTTCATTTTACTACCAGGAATTACACACCAAATGGCCTCCTTTATATACCTGGATAGGTTGATGTTAAAAGTTCCTCTAAACCTTGCCCTATAGACATGAACTAACTTAGATATATAAAATATGCTCAAAATGATGGTGAAATATTAAACTTTACCTTGTGCAGGTGTTCTAATATTTTTTGAACTTTTAAGCCACTTTTTAAATTACCACATGGACTTTTTTAACTCCAGTATTAAAATGAAACTACTTACTCAAAGCCTTTAATACTATCTTATAATACAGCACAAAATACGAAAAATTATATGCAATCATTTATCTCAAAACAAGAAAGTTACTTCAGGTTCCACCAGAAAACTAGCCACAGCAATAACGGTTTTACATCTCAGAGTGGGTCCACACAATAAGAAAAATCTGGGCATAGGCGTAGCGTAATAAGACATATGTCAAATTTCAAGCATTGTGAATCGTTGGATTAAAAAAAAGACAAAGACCGAAAATTTCCCGCTTAAATTCGCCTTTTCCAAGGTCATTACACCAAATTACTGCCCTCGATTCAAGAGTTTTAAGCTCGGGTGCATCAAACCCTGAGTAGCTCCGAGCAAATCTGAATAAAGCGGTTAAAGTATTAATTTGAACGGTAAATAACCTCCAAATTATTTTTTTTTTTGGAATTTGTATTTTTAATATTCATAGGAAAACATATTGAAGACAAAAAGATAAAAATATTATTTTATAACTTATTAGTTTTGAATTTTATCTGGCGTCATGGCATTTTCGGCCATAAATATTTTGCAATTCGTTAAAAAAACTATGAATATACGAATGAACGATATATTGTAAAACAATCTTATTTTTGTGCCTCCATTTCATGTATATAATGTTTTTTACCCAAAAATAGCATCTAAAAATGATAACTGATAGTTGCTAACGCTTTATACACCAAATATTTTTATTAGTGCTTGAGGGGTAGGGGGAAAGCAGATCTGACAAGCGCTGAGGCATAATGCACTACTTGAATAAAGCGAGAGTTTCTTGCACCTGTACAGCTCCGAGCTGTTCATGCCAATGAATCGAGGGCAGTAATGATGAACCACGAATTTCTGAAAATAAAATGGATGACAGATTATAGGTATATTCTTTTGAGTAATTATCACTTTCAGTTCTGTCACTTGATGTAATCATGATCACTTCGACCCTTTTTTATTCCGGGCTTCGACCCAATGACAAGTAAATGCATATTCAAAAGGACATGAAGTTATCAATTTTACTTTTTTCACTTTGATCAGTGATAATTTACTCAAAAGAATACGGCCTATAATGGAGCTGTCAAACGAATGATGTCCGGAGTATGTTCGGCGCCATTTTGGGTATAGTAATGGTTTGGCACGTCAAATTAACCGTCAAAAGTCAAAAAAAAATAGTGTCATTTACTGCCCTCGATTCATTGGTATGAACAGCTCAGAGCAGTTCAGGTGCAAGAAACACTAGTTTTATTCAAGTAGTGCATTATGCCTCGGCGCTTGTCACATATGCTTTCCCCTTAACCCTCAAGCACCAATAAAAATATTTGGTGTATAAAGCCCAAGCAGCTATCAGTTATCATTTTTAGATGCTATTTTTGGGTAAAAAACATTTTATACATGAAATGGAGACACAAAAATAAGATTATTTCACAAGATATCGGACTTACGTTCAGAGTTTTTTTAACGAATTGCGAAATATTTATGGCCGAAAATGCCATGATATCAGATAAAATTCAACTCTAATAAGTAATAAAATAATATTTTTACCTTTTTGGCTTCAATATGTTTTGCTATGCATATTAAAAACATAAATTCCGAAAAAAAGATAATTAGGAGGTTATTTGCCGTTCAAATTAACATTTTAACCGCTTTATTCAAATTTACTCGGAGCTACTTAGGGTTTGATGCACCCGAGCTTAAAACTCTTAAATCGAGGGCAGTAATTGTTGTATGTTTTCTTCCCTGGATTAAATTTGTTTTATATAACACCAAGCCATCAGTCAAATATTTAGGTGTAATTATAGACCACAAACTTACCTTAAATTGATACTTTAGAACTGTTAAACAAAAATGTATACAAAGGGCCAAATACCTTAGGAGTCTAATATATAAAGAAAAAGGCATATCAAGAAAAACAACTCGTATATTCAAAGCAATATACTGATTTTATTAGGAATAGATGCCCCCCACATACAGTAATTGCAGGAAGTCAGCACTGATAAACCTTGAAACCGTAGAAACCGCAGTTCTATGTAGTTTGACTAAAATCCATCGTCCTAACTATCCACCAATCAATTATTGTATGAATTTACTAAACATCCAGCCACTTATTACAAGACTTCCTGTCCTGACAACGAAGTTTGAAAGAAAACCTGAAACTTGACTGGTGATAGAGGAACTGTGTACGACCAGGGACCGAAATCATAGGCCAGCCAGAAAACCTCCATTAATAATACTGGCATCTCACATTCAACCTTTAATATACTTTTTTATTGTTTTGTAAAGATTTGTAGGGGCTTGAAGATCAAATGTACTATAAATAAGGTTTTTATTCTGACGGACCTCGTTCGTTGGCCTGTATGGTTCAGATTTATATGTCCTAATAAATTATAATCATAATAATATTTAATTGTACTGTAGTATAGTGTATAACATAGTGTAAGGACGTAAAATGTTGCATTTAACATTATTTGAATATAAAATTTAATGTTACTTATTTAAATAAAAGTATCTTACAAATTGTTATTTCTCAAATTTTTTATAAGTTGTGTTGATGAAAACAATTATGTTACACTTAACTGTTTAAAAGATACTCGGCTGTTATGGACATATGGACACAAACACTTGTGCACATAATTAGAACTAGCCGTAGTAAACAGCACGCTCATACTATTGAGATATGAACAGAATTTAGTGTAATAATTTTGTATGTCTATAATCACAAATTTACTTGAAATTGGCAAGACGTTCAACTTTCTAAGGATATTTTAATTAGAAATTAGAATATATCAAAAAGAAAGGGGTACCACCTAATTAGCATTTCAACTGTTTTTTTCAAAAAAGAAAATATTTTGAAAAAACGGTTCGTCAACATATTGCTTTTTTTATTTAACAACCAAAAATATAATAAAAACTTTAATCTATTTTTATGACCGACCAATAGTATGGCAGACATCTACACATAAGAATCAATTGACACGAATTGGATAAGTTTATAACATTCTACTGTAAATTTATCTCTTTCTACCATTCCTTTCGTTCAACTACTTATGTCGATGAAATTTCGGAAAGGTATGCAAATTGCTTCAAACCTTGTCAGTAGGAGGTAAACGATTACGTTTAAACGGTATAATTTTTCAGGGGCGACAGCATATTCACTGTTATTATAACTTCACTTTACCCAAAATGGCGCATAGCATGGTCCAGACATTTTCAGCTTATTTGACGATCAGTACAGTTACTTTAATTACTGCCCTCGATTTATTAGCATGAACAGCTCGGAGCTGTACAGGTGCAAGAAACCCTCGCTTTATTCAAGTAGTGCATTATGTCTCGACGCTTGTCAGATCTGCTTTCCCCTTACCCCTCAAGCGCCAAAAAAATATTTGGTCTATAAAGCCCTAACAGCTATCAGTTATCATTGTTAGATGCTATTTTTGGGTAAAAAAAAACATTTTATACATGAAATGGAGACACAAAAATAAGATTATTTCACAAGATATCGAACTTACGTTCATGGTTTTTTTAACGAATTGCGAAATATTTATGGCCGAAAATGCCATGACACCAGATAAAATTCAAAACTAATAAGTAATAATATAATATTTTTACCTTTTTGTCTTCAATCTGTTTCGCTATGTATATTAAAAACACAAATTCCGAAAAAAAATAATTTGTAGGTAATTTACTGTTCCAATTAATACTTTTACCGCTTTTTTCAGATTTGCTCGGAGCTACTTAGGGTTTGATGCACCCGAGCTTAAAACTCTTGAATCGAGGGCAGTAAATATGTGCGTGTTTTCAGTTTACATGTGTCACGAACTTGGCATTTAAAACTGGACTGCTCATGCATAATACCACCCTTATAATAAAAATGACGCCACCATGCTTCGTGCCATTACGTGCAAATAATTGGCTTGGCAAAAATGAATTTCCTAAGTTTTTATTATATTGGTGAAAGTGTATTTTTGATATTGGCTGTATTCTTTTTAGTAAATTATCACTGATCAAAGTGAAAAAAGTGAAACTGATAACTTCATGTTCTTTTGAATATGCATTTACTTGTCATTGGGTCGAAGTGATCATGATTACTTCAAGTGACAGAACTGAAAGTGATAATTACTCAAAAGAATATACCTATTGAATACTTTTCACTTCGATAATTTATTTTTGATTTTGCTGTTTTATGCATTTTATTACATTTAACGTTTTACTGAAGATTTCAAACAGGAACTTGAATTTTAAGGGTTTTTTTTTGTATTTTAAAAAATGTGATTCTTCATCGTAAGACGTGCAAATACTACCTCATCTGGTAAATTGGAATTTATTTAATTGGTAAGTTATAAAGCATTCAATAATAATTATTTAAAATTTTACCTTCGAATCAAATTTTAAATCTAAATGTATGATAATTTTTAAATGTTATCAATATTTTAGTTTTCTAAGAGAAAAGAAACTTCGAATTCAAGGGCTGAAACAAATTGGTCATTAGTAATAATTCTTTTATACTCCATATGAGTAACTCTATTCAGAGCATTTTTCTGGAAATAATCTTATACAAGATGAGCAAAAAGTTTGCGCTTCTTACAAATAAACTGCCTGAAAAAAAGCTATGAAGCACTGTTTGATGTAAACATCCTGAAGCAACTAAACTTGGACTTAATAACATACACTGGCTTTACAAAAAATAAGTCCTGAGTTAGGCGTGCATTAACCAACAACCATATCGTTTTACCATGAAGTTATTGTTGCACTGACATATAAAGCTGAACATCGAAACTGGTATGCTGTTAAAATTTAAAATGATTATACGTTTAAAAATCAATATGCCATATTAAAATAGAAATAAATGATTGTATATAATACGAAATTTTTCAATATTAAGCATGTTTGGGAATTACATAAATTTTCCCTTTATGTATTTGTTTTGTCTAAAAATAAAATAATAACGTTTTGTTTGAATATGTTATTAATTTAAAATAAATTTTTATTTAATTACTTATTATTTTAAAATAATAAAACAAAAATTCTTGATTTTAGCTCAGATAGTAAGGAAATTTGTGTCGTGAAAATCCTTTGTGAGAAGCTGTGATTGATTACCATTTCAAAAATTCAACTCTACGAAAGGTCAATTCCAGATCCGTAAATGGAAAGTTTGAAGAAATGTGAAAATTAAAAGTTGCTAGTAAATCTTTATGTAGATTTATTTAGATTAAAAATGATCGTAATAATGTAAAAATCCCACTCTTCTATTTACAACCTTTTTTATATTTAAAATGTCTTAATAAATATTGTTTTGTTTACAATTAAATATAGACTGCTTTAACACTATCCACTTTGGAGATTAATTTTTTTTCTATAAAAATGGTTTATTACATAATTTTATTTTACGTCCTCTAAATTATAGCTCAGTTATTATGAAGGGAATGTCAAAATAATTATTATGAATGTTGTTAATCCTATATAAATACCGAACATATCAGTTCCCTAAAAGTATCAAGGAGAAAATAATTTTAACAAAGACCTATTTGAAGATATTTTTAAATGATGAATCTCTATTACTTTGCAATAGATTATATGGACATTTCGAGACCTTACATTAAACAACATACCATATTAATCCTTGATATAAAATTTTTAAAAATAAAAGCCTTAATACTTCTTATACACTAGGTCCTAAGAAGGATGTATATATACTAATGTTATTTACAAAAATACCCACTGATTTCCACAATCTTTCCCAAAAAAGATATTTAAAAAAAAATAAGCTCGATTTGTTTTTGGTGCATATTTTACATTTTAGCTATTTTGCTAAATAACAGTTTTATTGTAAAAAATAAAATATGTAAACAGTCATAGAAAAAGCATTTTCATTGATTTATAAGAACTGACATTTCATGCTTGTTATCTAAAAATAATAAAATTGCTGCATATTTAGGCTGTTCCAAAGAAGTTAAAAAATTAGTTTTAAAGGAATTGCTTTGAACAGAAAAATTATAATTTTGAGGAAACTAAAAACAGAAATCAAGTTGAATATTGTTTTACAGAAACAATTATCCCAGTCTTTTTTATTGAATATACTCAATTAACCTGTCAAGTTAAACAAGAAAGAGCGATTTATTGTTTTAGATATACTATACAGAGAGATAGTTATTGTCTAAACCTATTAGAATAATACATTTGAGATTCATATACGACACATTCACGCCAATATAAGAAACTAGCAGGGAATTCAATGTTGCCATACAAATAATTGCACCTAATGGCGACCCATAAGGGGGGGGGGGGTCAAAAAATTATTTTCATGAGCAGCCCAGTTTTATATGTAAAGTTCGTGGAACAAGGTTTACAACAAAGTATAATAACGTTAAAATACGTAGTAGACTTTAAACAGCTGTAAAATCTTTCTTGGGAAAATCGTCCTTGCGGACCACTAATTTTCCCTCTTTAATTACAAAATAAAACAATTAGGAATATTACATTTATTCTTAATAAAAAGTGGGTTTCGGTAGTAGGACTTGGGGACAAAATAAACAAATACTTTATAAAATCTATTTCTTAGCTATGAGAAATTCGAAGACTGATATACTTAACATTAGTTTGAATTTCTTCTTCGTATTCTTCAAATTCATCAATCGCACCAATATAAACATTTGGATATCCATAAATTTCAGATGGTTTTTCTCTCATTTTTTTTACTTTTTTAGTTACGATTTTTGAATTTGACTTATAAACCTGCAGTTTTCCACCGATCTTTGAAGACTTAATCTTACTCCATTCGGGATCAATAAATCCCTCACATTTAAAACATGTATTGTTTGGCAATACATTAACTTCGTTAACCAAGACTAGAATAACGTTGTCATCAAAATTAACAAGTACGTGATACAAATTATTTCTAATTAACCAATAATGTTCCATCTCCATATAACTCTGGTATACAACTTCATCCCGTTCGTATAATTTTGGAAATACACAATGCCAATGTTTGAAAAGTTTTTGTGAAGAAAGAACAAGTTCTTGACAATTTAATAAAGGACACTTATAAGGTCTCTGTGAACACGAACTTTTGTGCTTTAAATAATCTTTGAAGAACAAACTTTTGTTACATCCTTGCCAATCGCAAGGAATTAGAAATTTTTCAAATTCTTCAAGTTTTTTAAATTCCTGTATAGAATTGCAAAGTTTGCAGGTGTTCGTTAAGCAAAATTTACAATAGCAGTGATTTTTTGGACAGAAATATGTCTCGTCAAGAACTATTTTTTGGCAAGAATGACACTTAAAAAGATCATAAGACAGTTTTTTTATTACATTCAATGCTGCATTGTACCCTTCATCGTGCTGTGATAATTTTTGTGCTCTATCTCGTAATTCACGCTTAAAACTATTATTCTGTTCTTCTAAATGTCGAAGTATAGCGAACCTATGCTTGATCTCTAACTCTTTGTCACACAATGAAAACTGTTGTAACAGAATTTCACAAGTAATTTGAATGCCAAGTCCAAACACAGACTCTAAAGCTTCCTTGCTTTTTTGGAAGTAGGTCTCCATGCTTTCATTGAGTAGACCATAATCAGTATGAATATAATTCACGTTTGTGGAGTCGTCACATTTAAAAAATCTTATTCTATATTGATTTGTTGGTGGCACTGGAGGATTTGATATAGGGATTATCACAACTGTAAAGAAATCTTCTGTAAGATTAAAACATACTCGAAAAATACTGTCATTTAATATCATCAAAACTTCTTTTTGAAATTGTCTGTCCAGAAAAAAGGATATTTTTCCATCAATAGACACGTTTTCTGGATGATATTTTAAAGCATGATTTAAAATTTGGCTTAGATTTCCCGAAAATGAACAAAACAGACATTCTCGTTTTTCATGTCCACATGTTTCTTCATGTTCTGCTGCCTGAGATAAACTTACTACTTTCGTGCATCCGTCAAAGTGATTTGTACATTTAAACAAAAACCTAAAAAGAAAAAATATCATATACTTTTAGAAAGTTAATTACTAATCAGATAAAGATTGATAATTATATTTTTTTTTGAATATAAAAATTAAATTTAGCCGGTTATATATACGAAACAATAAACAAGAACAAATATTATTTGTTTGTGTATTGAAAATGATTTTATTGTATTTTAAAATATTATCCTATATGATCTAATACACTTTTGCATGCGTTTGAACCAATTAGGGCTGTCGTCCACAGAAGGAATCGTAGGAAAACAAATTGGGAAAAATACAGCACAAACTTGACATCAAACTTAGCACATATTCAGACCATCATCTGGAGCTGACCTGAAAGAAATAAATGAGGCAATACTCGGAGCTTACGAATCGATCTACCCCTTACAACAAGCAAAAGTTGTAAGGATGCGCCTTGGTGGAATGATCATCTGTCAAAGCTAAGAATCAAAATGAGCAAACTCTTCAATAGGGCTAAACGTGACGAAGAATTCTGGTTGAGCTACACTTACAACCTACAACAAAGAAATTAGGAAAAGTAAAACAGTTTCAAGAAATTCCGTGAACCTACACTTGTCGCAGACTGCACAAGGTCATCGAGAAGAGTAGGGTTGACATAGCAATGTCACTCAAAACTACTCTTACTCAACACTCACTTTGCAGAAAGCAAGCCTAACACTGCAAATGATGTAACAGAACGCAACGAATGACCCACCAGAGAAGATATAGCAATGACCAGACTCAGATGCAGTAGCGGTCGTTTAAAATTAACAATGAACACCTTCCGACCATTTATAACTCCAGGAGTCGACGGAAGAATCCCGGCCCTACTCCAACGAAGGCAGGAAGAGATTTTTCCACATATAGTGTGAATCCAAGTAGCCTAGAATACCAGAAATATGGAAAAGGGCCTGAGTCACCTTCATCCGAAAGCAGGAAAAAAGGATACTACACACCCGAAATTCCTACGACCTATCAGCCTCTCATCGTTTATTTTAAAAACGATGGAAAAAGCAGTTAATAACTATATCAAGACAGAAATTCTTGAATAGGCGCCACTGCACCTTCACCAACATGCGTATTCAGCGGCAGCTCTAAGGAAACCGCACTGATACAATTAACAGATGGGATCCAAGATGTACTGAACAGCAAGGGCAGGACATTATCGCTCTCTGTACAACCAGAGAATGCCCTCAGGGGTTCCACATAAGTAGCTTCTGTACTTATATGGAACCTAACTCCAGATCAACTCCTCTACAATCTGACTAACTTTAGATACCTTGTCAGGGCTATGCCAGTGACATGTTCATGATTGCGAGGAGAAAATTGGAGAATACCCTCTGCGATATAATCCTGAGAGGACTTGAACATACTAAGGAATGGTGCCAGATGATCGGACTAAAAAAAACCATCTTAGTGGACTTTACAAGGAAAAGAATATCACCCTGTAAACCATCAAAATGGATGGGAACGTTATTAAGTGGAAGTCAGTAATCAATAAAGCTACAAAGTCTTGATGTTTTGTGAAACTTCGCGGGAAAAAGCTGGGACACCAACCTAAAAATCCATAAGGAATGTATAAACCTAAGCAAAAAACAACTTAAGAGTTCTGATTGGAATCCTGATGGGCATCGCTATCTGAAGGAACACCTTAGGCATACAGAATGTTAAGGCATACAGAATGTTATAATCTCCCCTTTGAAAACTCTTATTAATCAATGTTTTAGAGAAAATACTTTCCCAGATATATTGAAAATTGCCCAAGTCATTCCCATCTTCAAGAAGGGAGACCCTGACTCACCGGGCAACTACAGACCAATTTCTTTGTTACCCATCATCTCAAAGATATTTGAAAAATGTATATCCAATAAAATAATAAATTATTTTGAAGGAAACAACCTCTTTACTCCCTGTCAGTTTGGTTTTAGGAGCGACAGTAACATCACAATGGCGATTCTGGACCTTGTTTCCTACATCTCAGATTCCTTTAATAAAATGGAGTATACGGGTGCCTTATTTTGTGATTTAAGTAGGGCATTTGACTATGTAACGCATCAAATTCTTCTTCAAAAACTCAAAAAATTCAATTTTTCTACTGCAAGTGTTTCTTTCTTGGAATCATATCTAAAGAATAAGAAGCAGATTGTTAGGGTTGCCGAGATGTCGTCTAGGCAGGGTGGGCTTAACATAGGTATTTCACAGGGACCCATCCTGTTTTTAATCTATATCAGCGACTTACCTCTTGTTGAACCAACAGCAAAGTTCACCTTGTTTGTGGACGACACCACGGTTGCTGTGTAGACAAATTTGCTAAAAAATACTTTTGTCAGAGGTCGATAGGGTACAGAGAAATACTGAGGAGTGGTTTTGTGCAAACAGACTACTTCTCAATAAAAGCAAAACCAATAAAACGGTGTTCTCACTCAGAAATATAGAAGAGGTAAACGAGAAACCAAATGTCAAGTTTTTGGGGGTGCAGATGGATGAGGGGCTTTGTTGACACAGTCATATCCAGGAAGTAGCTAAAAAGCTTAATACTGCTTTATATGCTCTTCGTTCTTTAGCAGAAAGTGCCTCAAGGTCTGTATTAAAAATAGCATACTTTGGACTTTTTCATTCAATCGTGTCCTATTCCATATTGGCTTGGGGGCATGCACCCCAGGTGTCTCGAGTATGTAAAATACAGAGAAGTGCTATCAGGGCTTTGTCGGATCTTAACTATAGGGACTGCTGTAGGGAGGCCTTCAGGGCTCTTGGTATACTAACCATCCCTTCTTTGTATATACTAGAGAATCTGCTCTATATTCATAAGAATAAGCATGTTTATGGAACTCGTGCAGAGGTGCATGACTATAACACTAGATTTAAGAATAGACTAGCTTTAGCCTATGTATCAACGTGTGGAGAGGTGTCGGAATGGCCCGGGATATTGGGGTATCAAACTTTTTAATAAAATTCCCCTAGAATTACAAGATCTACCCTATTTAAATTTTAAATATAAAATCAAATAAATTCTTGTCCAAAATGCCTTTATTCCACTGAGGAATTTATAAATTACAACTTTTAAATAATATATTAATTAATGTAGTGTTGTTTCTGTTCTTTTCATTTAAATGTTTATATTGTTTAAACAAGCATATTTGTTGCTACTCTCACTTGGTAACCTATATGTTTCTTGTATTTTTTACTTGTACACATTTTAATTTTTATACACACACTAGTTTTATTAGTATTTAAGCTATTTTATTGTATACTATTATTACTGATTGACTTGTGTAAGTACCTTTTGTGCATTGACATTAATAAATGATCTTATCTTATCTTATCTACCTCAAGAAATTCAGATTGGCATAAAGAGAGCTGTGCAGATTTCACGAGAAGGCGAACGAAACGTCTATTCACATCCGTTCAGAGTGCATCGCTTTAGAAAATCCTAGAATGCGGTTTTGGAGGGCACACCAAATAGAAAGAGCTACCCACTTTAAAGTCGTCCAACATTCTAAGATTCTTGAGGGAAATAGGACTGGAGCTCGCAAAAATTTTTGTACTGACCCTATAAATCCCATGGAAAATGACCCCAACTTGTTGGAAAGAGCGATTATGTGTAACGTCTTGGTGGCATTGGAAGCCCCTAACTTCTCTGAAGACTAAAAGAGCTAGAATGAGCAAATCAAGTTTCAAAGCGATGACTATTGTTTTTTTTTCACTATTCATGGGATTGTGTACCATCACTGGGTTTCTGAAGAATTAATCAACATTAGTACCTTCAGGTTTTTGGTCAACTCCGTAAAGGAATAAGAAAAAAACAAACCAAATGGTATAGGAACAAGACATGGGTTCTCCATAAAGACAACGCGCCGTTTCATTCTACATTATTTGTCAAGACGTTTCTTGTCAAGTACAATATCCCAATATTAGACCATCCACCTTATTCACCCGAGCTTGTAGCAAGATCAAATTTGCATTAAAAGAAACAACATTCCAATCCATTTAAGCTGTGAAAGAAAAAGAAGTATGCATCATGAAGGAGATCACAGAAGATGACTTCCAGTACTGTTTTGAACACTGGAAAATTTGCATGAAGCGTTATAGCTATATAGGAAGGGTGTCTATTGAACTAAGTATGTGTAAATTTAAAATAAAATATTTTACAGCAATAGTCTTATTATTTTATAGCCACCCTTCGTATACTCACATATCTTCTACATGAAAAATCCTCACTTTAATCTATATGCTGAAATGTAGTCTATACGTATTCAAAAACAAAAAGAAGGTCCAAGGCAATGGTAAATTACATTCATATCCTACAGGAAGTAGAGATAAACTGGCTGTATAAACTCATCATACAGACAACTCCAAAAAATCCCCTCTATTCAAGTACACAACTAACTACCAAAGAAAATGAAAGATATTCAAATAATTAGTATTTTTAAGAAGTCACTACAAAGCTTTTTAGCAGAGTATGCATTTTACACTTTTAAAGAATTTATAGAGCAACAGAATAACCTACGTATTAGTTCTACAAGGTTTTAAATTCACTTTGTGTTCAAGATTGTCTATTTTATATACCAATCTCCATAGTTTTTTTTTACCTATTATTATTGTTAGATTTGTAATTGTCCTATTTTTATTTTTGTCATAAATTTTTTAAAAAAGTATCATTTTCTAGCACTAATTCTGTTCCCTCAATAAGACATCTTGAAATAAGACTTCTTAAAATGAAAAACTATACATTTCTAATTGAAAAAAGGGGTGATTTATTCCCAGCACTAACCTTTCAGCTATTGTGTTAAAAGATGACCACGTATATGTCCTCAGATCAGAAGCAACATCACATCTTCCACATTTTCTTTCTCCGAGGCTGTTGACAGTTATAGGAGGCACAGAGAGATACTGAAAACATTCATGACAGACTTGCTTCTGGAGAATATTGTTTGGTAGCACCTGAAGAGTGCCCATAATGGTTGGCTTAAAATCCTAAAAAATTTACTATCTTGATTTCGATGTGTAGAAGTTATACTAGTCATATATTATGGTCCAAGGAGTCATTATTATTTTAAAATCATTCTAAACAGATAGTGAACTAGTTAATATCTTATATATTTTTATCTTCAAAAGAAAAAAAATAGCAACTAATAGTATTACAAAACTACAAATTCTGAATTGCAGAAAAATTTGAAAATTTCACTGGAACATTACTTGAAAGTACTACACATTTAATACCAGATCCTATTAATTCCTATTCATTTTACTACCAGGAATTACACACCAAATGGCCCCCTTTATATACCTGGATAGGTGGATGTTAAAAGTTCCTCTAAACCTTGCCCTATAGACATGACCTAACTTAGATAAAATATGCTCAAAATGATGGTGAAATATTAAACTTTACCTTGTGCAGGTGTTCTAATATTTTTTGAACTTTTAAGCCACTTGGACTTTTTTAACTCCAGTATCAAAATAAAACTACTTACTCAAAGCCTTTAATACTATCCTATAATATCGCACAAAATATGAAAAATTATATGCAATCATGTATCTCAAAACAAGAAAGTTAATTCAAAATCCACCAGAAAACTAGCCACAGCAATAACGGTTTTACATCTCTTACATTTTGAAAGCAGGCCGTGCATATAATAAACTAAAAATGTCCGGACCATACAATCCGCCCTATTGGGGAAAGTTCACTTATAATAACAGTGAATACGTTGTCACTATAGAGAAATTGTACGGGCTAAATATAATCGGTTATTTCTAACGACAAGGGTAGAAATAATTCGCGTTGCTTCAGAATTTGTATCGGCATAAGTAGTTGAACAATATGAGTAGTAGAAAGACATAAAATGACAGTATTATGTTTTAAACTCACCCGACTGATCCAATTCGTATCAATTAATTATAATCTCTGGGTGTATGCGATACTATTGGTTGGTCGTAAAAATAAATGGATAAAAAATTTTATTATATTTTTGGTTCTTAAAAATAACTCGTCATAAAAAAACAATATATTAACTAAGCGTTCCTTCAAAACGTTTCATTTTTTGAAAAAACAGTTGAAATATCAACTATTAAACAGTTAAGTCCACCATAATTGTTTTCCTCATTACAACTTACAAAAAATTTGAGAAATAACAATTTGTAAGATAATTAAAACTTTTATCTAACTAAGTAACAAATTTTATATTGAAATAATGTTAACTACAACATTTCACTTAATTAGGCTGTGTTAAACACTATACTACACTACATTTAAGTAAATATTATTATTATTATAATTTATTAAAAATATAAATATGAACCCTACAGGCCAACGCACGAGGTCCTTCAGCATAAAAACCTTATTTATGGTATATTTGATCTTCAAGTCTTTATAAAATAAAAAAAGTACAATAAATGTTGACTGTGAGATCTGCCAGTTAATGTACATCTTCTGGCAAACCTTTGGTTTCAATGCCTGGTCTTACACAGTTCCTCTATCAGGTCAAGGTTTAGGTTTTCTTTCAAACTTAGTTGTCAGGGCAGAAATTCTTGCAGTACGTGGCTAAATGTTTAGTGAATTCATAAAATAACTGATTGGATGGATTATGTAGTAGATTGATAGGATGATAGATTTTAGTCATACTACGTAGGGCTGCGGTTTTCACCTTTTCAAGATTTATCAGTGCTGGCTTTCAGCATATTCCACGTGTATATATTAGTTGCAGTTTTCCTTGATATCCCTTTTTCTTTAAATATCACACTCCTAAAGTATTGGCTCTTTGTATATATTTTTGTTTTAACATTTCTAGAGTGCCAATTTAAGATAATTTTGGGGTCTATATTTACACCTAAATATTTGACTGATGGCTAGATCTATGTTACTTGCTTTTTAATTAATATAAAATAAATTTAATCCAGGGAAAAAACAAAGATTTCAATGACAATCAATAGCTTCACAACAATAATGGTTGTATTCTTAAGAGTAATTATCAAATGATCAAAGTAAAAAAAGTGAAACTGATAACTTCATGTTCTTTTGAATATGCATTTATCTGTCATTAGATCGAAGTGATCATGACTGCTTCAAGGGATAGAAATGAAAGTGATAATGACTCAAAAGAATAGCCCTAATGACACTATTTTTTGACTTTTCACGGTTAATTTGTCGTGCCAAAACGTTACTTTCCCCAATATGGCGAGGACCTTACCATGGACATTTTTGGTGTGATAGCTCAATTTCAATTAATCATGCTTGCATGATTAAAAGCTTGAAAGTCTCGCCATCTATCGGGTGAAAGCAAACATTTTGAAAAATAACTAATTTGACATATTTCAAATAAGAAAACCTAAATTCTGCAAAGCTAAAAAAAAATTCTAAAATCTTTATCCTAAATTCTAGAGACCGTAACAATAACCAAGGAAATTTTTACTCTCTCTAATTTCCTTGACAGTAACAGACAAAGTTAGTAGCAGAACCTATGTATTTCTGGCAATTGCCTAGCAGCAACGCCACTTCAAGTAAGAAGAAGAACCAATGTATTTTTTGCACCTATTTCAAAAAATAAAATGGATGACAGATTGAAATCGAATCGTCAGACCAAAAATATCCGTGGTAAGCTTCCAAGGAAGTTGCAATGGGTAAATCCAAATCCCTTGTAAGCTCCTCCCCATATTGAGAAAAGCGACTGTTCTGTTCGAGTGATTTGCTATGGCCACTTACAGCCATGGGGAAAGTGACGTTTTGACACATCAAATTAATCGTCAAAAGTCAAAAAAAATTGTGTCATAACCCCCTTTTTTTGTGATTGTTGTTGTTATTGTTAAGAAGTTATTGATTGTCATTAAAATCGTTGATTTTTCCTTGGATTAAATTTATTTTATATTACTTAACAACCAAGTTATACAGAGCAAGCCATCAGTCAAATATTTAGGTGTAAATATAGACCCCAAAATTATCTTAAATTGACACTTCAGAACTGTTAAACAAAAATGTATACAAAGAGCCAATACTTTAGGAGTAATATTTAAAGAAAAAGGAATACACAATACACGTGGAATATGTACCCCCTTATACAGTAATTGTAAAAAGGCAGTACTTGAAAAGGTGTAAGCCGCAGCTCTATGTAGTATGACTAAAATCCATCATCTTATTAATTCACCACATAAACCATCCAATCAATTATTTTATGAATTCACTAAACACCCAGCCACTTACTGCAAGAATTCCTGTCCTGAGAACTAAGTTTGGCTAGTGATAGACAAACTGTGTACAACCAGAGACCGAAACCATAGGCCAGCCACATTCATCCTTTAATATCCTTTTCTTATTTTATAAAGATTTGTAGAGGCTTGAAGATCAAATCTTGTTTCTTGAAATTTATTGCTTTTAAGCAAGATGTGCCATTCAGTGTCATACGGGATCATATGAGCTTTGTTATCGTTATCCAATAGACGTGTCTATCTTGATCTAATATTATTTTATAAAGTCATAAACTTTGGCTGATGCTCCTGAATTGTTAGGGGCTGTTAGATTCTATGTACCTCAGAGAGTGCTTCGGGTCCATAGTCTTTTTAATGAACCATACCTTAGGACAAACTATGCGTTTAACACCCCAGTGTCCAGACCGAGTAGGGAAATGAATTCATTGCCTAGGAATGTTGACCCATTTATACTCTCTTTGAACTTATTTAAAGGAGTATTAAAGAATTTTTAAGTAATTAAATTTTATACATAATAGACTGTAGTGACAGTATTATTGTTTTAGTCAATTGTTATTCTTTTCAGTATTGATGTGACTTGTGATATTTTGTGATTGTTTCGTTTCAGATTTTTTATTTTTATTTAACATATTATATAAAATGGAATTTGTATGATTTATTGCGGTTAATAAACCATTATTATTATTAAATATACAGTAAATAAGGTTTTTATGCTGAAGAACCTCTTTGGTCGGCCTATAGGGTTCATATTTATATGTCCTAATAAATTATAATCATAATAATATTTACTTAATTGCGGTGTAGAATGGTGTTTAACACAGCCTAATTAAGTGACATGTTGTAGTTAACATTATTTAAATATACAATTTGTTACTTATTTAAATAAAAGTTTCAATTATCTTATAAATTGTTATTTCTCAAATTTTTTATTAGTTGTATTGAGAACAACAATTATGTTAGACTTAACTGTTTAAAAGTAAGATACTCAGCTGTTATAGATATATGAACACAAATATTTGAGTTAAATCCATAATCAAAACTAGCCGTAGAAAAACATTTTTAAACAGCACGCTCATACTATTTAGATATGATCAGAATTTAGGGTAATAATTTTGTGTCAGTAATCTCACATTTACTTGAATTTTGTAAGACACATTGAACTTTTTAAGAATATTTTAATTAAAAATTAAGAAATACTAAAAATGATGGGGTACCACCTAATTAATATTTCAACTATTTTTTCAAAAAAATAAAACGTGAAAGAACGTTGCTACAACATATATTATTTTTTTTAAATGATGAGTTTTTTTAACAGCGAAAAATATAAAATTTTTTATCTTTTCATTTTTATGACCAACCTTTAGTATTGCATAAATCCAGAGATTATAATTAATTAACATGAATTGAATCCGTCTGGTGAGTTTAAAACATAATACAGTCATTTTATCTCTTTCTACTACCCATATTATTTAACTATTTATGTCGATACAAATTCTACCCTTGTGTTTGTTTGAAAGTCATAGACAATGATGTTTCTTGTGAAGTAGTAGATATCTGTTGGACTTCCATTGTCTTTATTTTTGTTGAATATCACGACGTTTCGGCTAGTAGTTATCTCTAGCCGTTTTCAAGTGAAACTAAATAAATCCCTTTGCTACATGACTATTTATACTAAAAGTAAATGCAGTAGAGTATGACTGAGATGGGCGCAGTCATGCCTGCTATGGCAAAATCATATTTTTTATGCTGCATTTAGTTTTAGTTTACAATTACTAAGAAGTGGTTTCCACACTTCTCTTATATCTAAAGATGGTTTACTAAAACAACTCAGGTTCTGATGTATAACCGCGGCTTCTTCAATGTTGTTTTCGGTGTAGTATTTTAGCTTCAGACCATTTTATGTGGTGTCCATGAGTCCAGGCATGGTTGGCGGCACCAGATTTTTCTGTTTCTCCTCGAGATGTGCATTTTTGGTGTTCTTTGATCCTTGCGTCAAGAGGTCTCTTTGTTTCGCCAATGTAGAAATTGCCACATTCACATGGTATCTGATATATACAGTTCTTCATGTCTCTTTGAGTTGCTGGTTTGACCCTAGTGAGCCGACTTCTCAGAGAGTTATTTGAATTGAAAACAACGTTGATTTTCTATCTTTTTCCTATCCTTCTAACTTTTTCTGAAATGCCTTTAACATAGGGGTGTTCAATACTGGTTTTCGTTCTTCATTCGTCGTCGATATTGTCCTATTTCTGCGTTGTTCAAGAAATTTATCCACTAGATATATTGGGTATCCGTTGGCTGTTAGATCATTTTTAATGTAATCTACCTCTTTCATCAAGTTCTCGTTGGAGTTGCAGAGAGTTAAGGCTCTATCTACGAGATTTCTTATAATTCCTTGTTTGGTGTTGTTGGAGTGATTAGATGAATAATTAAGGTATTGTTCTGTGTGCGTGGCTTTTCTGTAAACCGAAGTTCGAATTTGTCTGTCATTTCTTTCAACCAAGACATCTAAGCATGGTAATTTATTTTCTACTTCTTTCTCCATGGTGAGTTTAATAGTTGGGCTGATATCGTTGAGATGAAAAATGAAGTTTCGAAGTTCTTCGTCGTTTCCACTCCAAATAATAAAATTATCGTCTACGTATCTGAGCCATAACTTTAGTTTCTTAGATGTAGATTCAATTGCAAACGTCTCGAACCATTCCACGAAAATATTTGCGACCACCGGTGAGAGTGAAGATCCCATCGGTAGTCCATCATCCTGGATGTAGAATTTTTCCTTTTCTTGAAAATAGGAATTAGTCAAACAACTTTCCAACAAGTCCATAATGGCGTGTGGTGGTATAGATGTTCTTTCTGCTAAGGTCTGGTCTTCTTCAAGTTTTTTTCTTATGATTTTTAGTGAGTCCTTAACTGGAACGTTGGTGTATAGGCTTTCCACGTCAAAGCTAATAAAATGGTCTTCTGGTTGTAAGTCTATTTCACGTATAATTTCTACGAAATGTTGCGAGTTCTTAATCCAGGACGATGTATTTCCTTGTAATGGTCTCAGGATTGGAAGAAGAAATTTGGCAAGTTCAGAAGTCGGAGAGTTCCAGGAATTTGTGATAGGTCGTAAGGGCATGTCTTGCTTATGTATTTTCGGGAGTCCATAAAGGTGTGGAGTTTTGCTATGGTGTGGTGTCAACTGAGTCCGGATCCTCTCAGGAATATACCATTCATGTTTCTTAAGAACGCGATAGATTCTTCCTTCAATTGCAGATGTGGGATCTTTAGAACTCTCTGCAACTCCAACGAGAACTTGATTACATTAAAAATGATCTGAGAGCCAATGGATACTCAATATATCTAGTGGATAAATTTCTTGAACAACGCAGAAATAGGACAATATCGACAACGAATGAATAACGAAAAACAGTATTGAACATCCCCTATGTTAAAGGCATTTCAGAAAAAGTTAGAAGGATAGGAAAAAGATAGAAAATCAACGTTGTTTTCAATTCAAATAACTTTCTGAGAAGTCGGCTCACTAGGGTCAAACCACCAACTCAAAGAGACATGAAGAACTGTATATATCAGATACCATGTGAATGTGGCAATTCCTACATTGGCGAAACAAAGAGACCTCTTGACGTAAGGATCAAAGAACACCAAAAATTCACATCTCGAGGAGAAACAGAAAGATCTGGTGCCGCCAACCATGCCTGGACTCATGGACAGCACATAAAATGGTCTGAAGCTAAAATACTACACCGAAAACAACATTGGAGAAAACGGAGATTCAAAGAAGCCGCGGTTATACATCAGAACCCCAGTTGTTTTAGTAAACCATCTTTAGATATAAGAGAAGTGTGGAAACCACTTCTTAGTAATTGTAAACTAAAACTAAATGCAGCATAAAAAATATGATTTTGCCATAGCAGGCATGACTGCGCCCATCTCAGTCATACTCTACTGCATTTACTTTTAGTATAAATAGTCATGTAGCTAAGGGATTTATTTAGTTTCACTTGAAAACGGCTAGAGATAACTACTAGCCGAAATGTCGTGATATTCAACAAAAATAAAGACAATAGAAGTCCAACAGATATCTACTACTTCGCAACAAATTCTACCCTTGTCAGTTAACAGATAACTGATCATATTTAGCCCTATAATTTCCCTATAGCGACAACCTATTCACTGTTATTTTAAGTGAACTTTCCCCAATATGGCAGATAGCATGGTCAGGATATTTTCAGTTTATTACTAGCCCAGGTCATGGCAAAATGTACTGCATTATTAAGTTAACAAAATTAAAGACCTAGTATGTTGGTACTTTTAAGATCTTGTATGACCCAAAAATAGGGGAAGGGGTACGCAGAAAATTTAACAGAAAGTTTTCTGTTTTCACTAAATCAAATATAAACAAAAATCCAGTACAAAGGTAATAATATAACACAAATTTTCTTAAATAAATAATTTATTTAAAATATATCTATTTACAACTTAGATCTAAAATCAACAAAATGTACAAATAAAATACACTTTTACAGTTATTAAGTAAACAATTTTAAGGCACCATATTAAAATGTACCGCAGGCACATTTACTTTATTATACTTTACTCTAATTTTAATTTTTAATAAATAATTTTCTTAAAGCCTTGCTTTGAGTTGCTCTGTTACTAAATTTTAATAATTTTTTTGTAATCGGAATATTATAATTCTGTGTAATCAAAATACCAGAGAACTTCTCTGGGAGCACAACAGGCCTATTCTAGCCCCAGTGCATCCGGATTCAGGACGAACCCCTGAGAAAAAGAGAGAAGGCTAATCGATTTGACAGACATATGACCTAAAATGACATCAAACATGCGATATAGTGAGCTCGAAATTTTGCTAGATCAATAAATTATCGTTGAGTGCTGTTTACGCTCAAAGTGGCTGAAATTATTATTTTATTGCAGTGCTTTGAACTCGTTCATAATTCTGTGTTCAAATAAATACACAAAAAAGTTGGGTTATCTTACATTTTATTCTTTTACGCGGTCTATTCAATCTATTAAAGTGGAATAATTTTATATATATATATATATATATATATATATATATATATATATATATATATATATATATATATATATATATATATATATATATATATATATATAAGGTATAAGGGACGAAGGCAGAAGGGCTAGGCCTGTCCAAATGTCAACCTCACCTGCACGAGTGATAACTGGGGATCAGTTATCCGGTATACCCTGCTAGATAACAGACGAGGCTCTGGCGACCGAGTCACGGCGGTATAACCGTTTCAACTGAGAGATGAGGAAATGCAACTCTCACTTGCCCACTCGCCAACACGCTCGGCAAGCGAGGCGTTTTAAATGCCATAAACCTTTCATAATTATCCATGCAGGAAATGTCGAATTTAGAAAGAAGTCCCCAGGTGAGTAGTGTAAATGACACGGAATCTCACACTGATGCAAAATCAGTCTGCCTCAATTCGGATTCTGGGGGAGGCAAAAATTCGATTAAACTGAAAGAACGTAAGTGTGTTAAGACAAAAATCCAGATAGCCGCATATAACATTAGAACAATGAGTACGCTAGACCACCTCACTAAATTAGAAGAAGAGCTCCAATATATTAAATGGGATGTTCTGGGGCTATGCGAAACACGACTGTCAGAAGAGAAGACTACCGTTTTAAGATCAGGTCATATATTGTATCAATACAACTCCGACAGCAACCGTGGTCAGGGAGGTGTGGCCTTCCTTATTAACAAAAAACTTGGTCATCTAGTAACTAAATTCGACTACATCTCTGATCGAGTAATCTACGTAATACTCCGATTGAATAAAAGATACACTATGCAGGTAATCCATGGATACGCGCCAACAAGTAATTCGGACGAGGAAGAAATGGAAATTTTCCTTGAGGACTTATCAAGAGCAATAAAATCTGAGAAAAGCTATTATAAGGTCATTAGCGGAGACTTCAACGCTAAAATTGGTCAGAAACATGAAACTGACTCAAATAACATCGGAAACTTCGGCTTAGGTACAAGAAATCAACGTGGGGACATGCTAACAAATTATCTAAATAAAGAAAACCTATACTGCCTCAACACTTTCTTCAAAAAACCTAAGCAGAAGAAGTGGACTTGGAAAAGTCCCGACAGCAAGACGAAGAATGAGATCGACTTTATACTAGCTAATAACAGAAAAATATGCACAGACGTCGCAGTGTTGAATCGGTTCGACACAGGTAGTGATCACAGGCTGGTTAGAGCATCATTTGGTTTTAATCGTAGAGCTGAAAGAAACAAACTTATTCATAAAGATAAGTTTCCTACCAGTGAAAAACTTAATCGAAAACAAGAAGAGTACCAAAAAGAACTAAAAAAGAAACTTGAACCAGTCGAAGCTTTGGACAGAATGGAGATCAACGAACTCAATAAAAAAATTACTAACGATATTCGTATTGCTACCAGGAAAATCTGTACCAAGAGTAGAAACAAACAAGACCATAAATTGCAACCAGATACAATAAAACTTATGGAACAACGGAGAAACACTTCCAGAGACGCAGCGGATTACCAAGAAATGAATAAAAGAATAAACAAAGAAGTGAGAAAAGATATTCGAACATATAATACCAAAATAATCGAAAATGCTATAGAAAAAAATGCAAATATGAAAGTTCTAAAATCAAAACTATCTCCAGGTAAACATAAAATCACCAACATGAAGGATCAGCAAGGTAACATAATTT
The DNA here is from genome assembly GCA_034092305.1 of Diaprepes abbreviatus. Taxonomy (NCBI): domain Eukaryota; kingdom Metazoa; phylum Arthropoda; class Insecta; order Coleoptera; family Curculionidae; genus Diaprepes; species Diaprepes abbreviatus. The sequence continues at coordinate 861,489 of JASJET010000323.1, read as the reverse complement.
CAGATAACAAAGACATCGCCGCACATATTGAACGGTTCTACACCTTGCTCTACACCTCTACTATACCTGATCCAAAAATTTCAAACACCTTTATTCGTAACGTTGGATCAGAAGATATTCCCGAGATAACAAAACAAGAAATACGGGCAGCTCTCAAGCAAATGAAAAATAACAAAAGTCCTGGGGAAGACAAAATTACTTGTGAAATGTTGAAAATGGGAGGAGATGTGTTGGAAGAATCAATACAAGTGCTTCTCAATAAATGTTTAAGCCAAGGAAGGATACCGGATATGTGGCAGAATGCTGAAGTCGTTTTACTATTCAAAAAAGGTGATAATACCAATATAGAGAACTACCGTCCTATAAGCCTTTTGTCGCACCTATATAAACTTCTGACTAAAATTCTCACCAACCGACTAACAAACAAGTTCGATGCCTATCAACCAGTGGAACAAGCAGGTTTTCGAAAAGGGTTTGGCACCCTGGACCACTTGCAAACAGTAAGAACATTAATAGAAAAAACAACCGAATACAATTTGCCCCTCCACTTGGCATTCGTAGACTATCACAAGGCATTTGATTCTATTGAAACATGGGCTCTCTTGAATGCAATGGACGACGCTAGAATCGACTCCCGATACTCGAATCTCTTAAAATACATTTATGAAAATGCCACATTTCACGTAAAGATCAACGACGACTTAGTCACCGATAGAATCAAGATCAATAGAGGAGTGCGTCAGGGAGACACTATATCTCCAAAATTATTTACTCTAGCTCTAGAGAACATTTTTAAAACACTACCGTGGGAGACTAAAGGCATCAGCATTGACGGGATATATTTAAACCATCTACGTTTTGCTGATGATATTGTCCTAATTAGCAGTGATATTCGTGAATTGACAGAGATGTTAGAATAACTAAACAGAACATCAAAAAAATTTGGTTTAAAAATGAACCTCTCCAAAACCAAAGTAATTACTAACACTGAAGGAAACATCAATATGGATGGCACAATCCTGGAAAATGTGGTAGAATACACATATTTGGGGCACATCATTAAAATAGGAAAAGATAATCAAACAGCTGAGATCAGACGCAGAACAAAACTAACTTGGGCAGCTTTTGGTGGGTTGGACTACATACTCCGAAACAGTGCCATACCAATGAACCTTAAAAGAAAAGTCTTCGATACTTGTGTATTGCCGGTGGCAACCTATGGCCTCGAAACCATGTCGGTGACAGGGAGAATTGCGGAACAGCTTAGAGTGATGCAGAGAGCAATGGAACGAGCTATGCTTGGAATCAGCTTAAGGGATAAAATCAAAAACGAGGAAATTCGTAGAAGAACCAAAGTCACAGATATAATAAGGCGTGTCGCAGAACTTAAATGGCAGTGGGTGGGACATGTAGCTAGGCAGACTCAGGACAGATGGACGGCAAGACTAACGCATTGGCGACCAAGACAAACAAAGCGTAGTGTCGGCAGGCCGCAGAAAAGATGGCTAGATGACATCAAAAAGCAAGCAGGAGCAAGATGGTTTCAAATAGCACAGGACAGAACAGTATGGAAACAGATGAAAGAGGCCTACGTTCAGGAGTGGACAGGAAGTGGCTGAGGAAGAAGAAGAATTTTATATAAAATGACGAGTAAATTTAAAGTCCAGTCCTGAACTTGATACCAACGTAATACCCAATGATAAAAGTTAAATAAACCACTGAAGTCTTGTCATATGTCATTTCGAAGTTTAATCAGTTCTTTGACTACACAACTCCGCCATATGTTTATGGAACATACAGGGCAGACCGAAAATATGTTTTAATTTTGGATAAAACATAAAAAATTATTAAATTTAAAAAAATGTCTGAATTAATTTATATAAAAATAATATACCTATTTACTAGGATCAGAAAAATTATAAATAAAAAGATCACAGATGACCTGTGTTAAAACTTTTTTGTACTCCCCATATTTGCGAGTTTCTATTTCACAATAGTTGTATCCTGTTCTTTTCCTATGATGTTTGTTTGCGCGTAAAGTACGGCATCATGTACTGTGGGAAAAATGATGAATTTACTGTCTTTTTTCTCCCATCTATCACAGTTTGTTATCACTTCATATGCTTGGCCTAAAAAATAATTATCAATATTTTATAATTTACTAGTATTATCAATGTTGAATCTCAAGATTTACTACTGAGAATATCTATTTATTTAAGCAGCAATAATGGATAATAGAAGAAATCTCCATTTAGAAGACATTTAACTATGATAATATACAATAAATATCACAAATATCAGCATGCAGGGTCTTCCATGACGAACTACCGTGATCTTCGAACATACCCCTGTAGAAGTAGCATAACTTCAGAACTAGAGCCCGGTTGTTTGAACGCTGAATAACGTAATAATATTTTTATTTACATTTGAAAAAGTGTTGATAAACAGTAGATATTTAATTTCTTGGTACAGACATACCGATTTTATGCTATCCTTTTCTAACTGCATTATTTAAACGAGTATCATCGGTACGTGAATTCTGAAAACATAGTATGAATATATGGTTGCCTAAATTATTTTTTTTTATTTTCAATATGTAAACAATATCTAACAATATTTACCGATAAAAATAAGTTTTTAATTCCTCTTTTTGTTAATATTAATTGTAAACTTCGCATTTATAATAATTTCTAACGCTTAAAAACACCGAAAAAAGTCACGACAAGCAATTAAACTGAGAGACAAGATAAGTAAATATGTTTATGTCTGTCAAACATCAAAAAAGCGTCTCCCCCACCGACCATAAACAGCCTTCAAACCTTCGATCATACTCTAGATATAAACAACAATAGATTTGTCTGAAGGCTATTTATGGTCGGTGGGGAAGACGCTTTTTTGATGTTTGACAGACATAAACATATTTACTTATCTTGTCTTTCAGTTTAATTGCTTGTCGTGAGTTTTTTCGGTGTTTTTAAGTGTTAGAAATTACTATAAATGCGAAGTTTACAATTAATATTAACAAAAAGAGGATTTAAAAACTTATTTTTATCGGTAAATATTGTTAGATTGTTTACATATTGAAAATAACAATAATAAAAATTTAGGCAACCATATATTCATACTTTGTTTTCAGAATTGACGTACCCAGGGGTATGTTCGAAGGACGTACCGATGATACTCGTTTAAATAATGCAATTAGAAAAGGATAGCATAAAATCGGCATGTCTGTACCAAGAAATTAAATATCTACTGTTTATCAACACTTTTTGAAATATAAATAAAAATATTGTTACGTTATTCAGCGTTCAAACAACCGGGCCCTAGTTCTGACGTTATGCTACTTCTACAGAGGTATGTTCGAAGCTTCAAACAAATCTATTGTGTTGTTTAAATCTAGGGTATGATCGAAGACCGTGATCGAAAAAAGACTTGGGAAAATTTTCAAATTTAGTAGCTTACAAAAGTCGATGGGGGCAATTCGGCTTAAATATTTTCAAGATGGTGGCACTTCCGATTATACCAGAAGTTGATGCCTTCTTGCTTATTTTAAGTGGAACACTTTATATGTTATTTCATTTTTAAATTCTGCGCAAAATTATGGATATTATTGCCATAAGATGGTAAAGACAATCCCTTATTGATTTGGAACATTGACTAGGGTCCATGGCGACTATATCGAAGGTAACATCAAGATTGTTATAATTTTTACATATTTTAAACATTGGTGATTTTATTATTATCTTATTATAAGCAGAAGGTAAATAAAGCAAAGAGGATGACCTTTTGCCAATATTTGCAGAACGAAAATTATTCTGTCAGCCCTAAATAGGTAAACAGTGATTGCACCCTCTATTAAAATAAGACTCCTTCGGTTTTAAATATGGCATACTTAAGAATATTTTTTTTTACTGTTTTGAGACTACTACTAGGCATACTGATCATAGAAGGGGCTTCACACAAGTGATCCATATTCCAGTATAGATCGCACATAAAAGAAATAATGGTTTCAAAAAACTCAGAGGTTCGGGTCACTGATTAATTGATTGACTAATATAGAAGGTCAGGTTGAAGAACCCTTACACTGCAGCCTCGATATTTATTATGTCACTTATTATATCTGTTCTGTGTGAACAAGTTGATTGCCTTAATCAGGTTTAACAGCCTGTTGGTTTTTTATTATAGATACCCATTGTGTGTAGATGTTTCCTTAAACTGCAGTGACCTGTTATTCCTTTCACAAGACTAATCTACTGCCTGCTTAAATACAGGATTTCCCGGCTTAGTTTACCAAATGGTCTGTTCAGAAATAATCGGCTGTGCCTGTGACTCGCAATGTGGTTCGAGTAGGTCTGGTATTAAAGGTTTATTCACCAGGATAACTACCTTTAAATAGCAACCTAGTAATTCCAAATACTGGTTCGGGCGCATAAATATGATAGCAGATCCTTGCCTTGCCAGTTGGTTCGCTTTTTCATCGCCCAGGATGCCCTTGGGTCCTTGAAGAGGATCCCAGACCTATCTTCATGATAACATGCTAGAGCTTTCAGCACTGTCCGACTGTCGGGAAAAATGAGAACGGACTTGTCATTGTAACCCCACATTCTCTCGAAGGTGGTAGGCCCAGCTTAGGCCAAAATCCACTTATGTTCAGTCTGGGTGTGCCTCTGTGTATTCCAGCTCCTGTACCACGATCTGTTTTGGAGCCGTCTGTATACCAAACATGGTTTCCTGGTTGACTCACTGATCGGTCAGAACCTACCTTTCAATCAGTCTGAATGTTGTAGGGCTTGTCAAAATTGTAGGTTCTTAGCATGATATCATCGCTCATTTCCAAGAATGAATTCGTCACCACATATTTGATGCTGGTGTGTCCCACGGCAGGTTCAGTCCTTCTTTTAGTGAAAGATATGAGTGCGGGTTTTTCAGGCTTTACCCTAAGGTGATGCTTAGTGCACCACTCTTCCACAATGGTCAGAGCCCCTTGCTTAAGTTCCGATAATGTTTTGCCATGTTTCCCCACGATGAGTATGACCAAATCATCGGGGTATATATAATAACCTTGTTCGTTGAGGTTTACCAGAAATTCGTCGAGTACCAGATCTCACAATAGAAGGAAAAGAACCCCTCCAGTTGGACAGCCTTTGGCTACCGACACCTCCACGGTTTCCTCCAGTAGATTTGATTGTGCCCGTCTGTCATATGTAGCATGTTTTGTATTCACCTGCACAAAGTGTCTTCAATGCCATGTCTTCTAGCGGACGTTGTCATGGAAATGAAGGAGGTATGGTAGAATTGTCCTTCAATGCCAAGGAAAGCTGTTTTCACGTTATTCATGGCAGACTATATTCCCCTTACCGATGATGTAGAGCTAAGTCACATGATTTTCTTGATTTGTAGGCTTACTGATTGGGTATAGTGACTTCTCAACCTCTCTTTTGGAGAGGTGTCCCGTATGTGCCTCTCAACTAGTTTCTCTGTCAGCTTCAGTAAAAAAAGATGACAAGTTAATTGATCTAGAAGACTTCGTCTGAGAGTGATCTCTCCCAAGCTTCGGTATAAAAATGATTTTATACCTCTTCCAAACCGAGGATCTCCCAAACGATTCTATAGCCCACAGGTTGTGAGTTATTACCTCGTTTGCAGTTTGCCAATCTATTTTTGATCTCCTTCTGGTCAGAGATGGGAGACTGGTTTCATCATTTTTTTGTGGTGTCAAAGATAATGTCAGAGTCTAGCAAATGCGCTCGAAGGAGTATCTCCAAGGTATCCCAGCCAGGCTCTGTAAAAGTCCCATCCACTTTCTGCAGTGTCCCTATAGGGCCGAGGGGATTTGTAGCCGGAATCTTGTGGAGGTGTGATACTTCAGAGGTGCTTTCGACCGCTTAAGATAGCTCCACCAAGAATTTCTTTTGGCCTCCCTTATTTTTTTGTTTTAATCAATGAGAGTTTTAGAATATTCCGTCTACTCACCGTTTTTCTCCCTCTGTTGAATAATTTGCGTGTTTCTTTCCTTAGCACTGTGAGATAATTATTCGACCGAATTATAAATCCCAGCATTTTCAGAGATGACTCAAGAATACTGTGTACGTGCAGGTTGCTTAGAGTCGAAGTGCACTACGAAATCAACAAACTCCAACAATCTCCCCAACACTTGCCAATCCACACGGTATTAGGGATGAATTGCTGTTTTCTTTAGGGGGAAAACCATAATCTTACATTTAGCGATACTAAGGAGTAATTTGTTATTGAGGCACCAGTTACTTAGAGAATCTAAATCGTGCTGAAGCTGAACACAGTTGGGCTCAGTTTGAATAATTTTAAAGAATTTTGGCTCATCGGCATAAAGTAAAACACAACTTTCTAAGCTATCAGGCCAATCATTGATAAATACGGAAAACAGCAATGGTGCTAGATTACTTTTTTGAGGAGCTCCGTTAGAGGCAATAAATGATGATGACTAGTACCCTCTTGACAAACAAAAATCTGGGGTTTAAAGAGGTAACCTTGGAAAAAGTTACTCAGCGATTTAGAAACGCCAATTTTTGAAAAGGTATCCAGAAGAATGGAATGGTCCAATTTGTCGAAAACTCCGGTGAAGAAGCTCAAAACATTCAATAACTATGCCGTTATACACTTTTAATAACACACATATAATATATTATCTTTACACATACTATAATGACTATTCTATAAATGGTTAGACTCATTTTTCTTACCTGAACAACCGGCAATAAACAAAGAAATTCCTAATTTTTCGAGATCTGACTGCAGTTGCCTCAAAAAGTCGACTCCCGAAGGGTCCAAAAATGTCAGCGAGGAGAAATCCAGAATTATACCTCTAGCCATCAAGTCTTCTTCTTCGTCTACATGAATACCCTAAAAATATAATATCAATAATACAAGCCTTCTTGCTTAGTTTAAATGGAACACCCTATATGTTATTTCATTTTAAGATTATGTACAAAATTATAGACATAATTCATGTATAATATCCTATACATCCCACACAGCACTAGACGTCTTGTAGACGTCATTTTTATATCCAGATTATGTCTGAACGTCTTAACACATAAATAAGGCGTCTTATAGACGTTGTTTTAAAGACGTCCATAAGACAACTTCTTTAAGATATCTTTTAAAAGTCTACATACTACATTTTATATGAAAATAAATACAGTTGTGTATAATTTAGTTGATAAAAACTAAAAAGCATTTTCTTCCCTATGGATTTTGTCGCAGTTGGGTAATAAGTTTGCAACGCCGCACAGAGCTCAGCTGAATACAAGTTGAGGTTAAAATTTTTGATTGAACGACAAATTTTTAGTAGCCTCACTACGAGCTTGATTAATAGAACTTTTGCGTGATTTTTTTTATCAATACTTTGGTGCTTTTTGTCACAGACTGTTTGATGTACCGATAACAATGACACACATAAATATATATATGATGCCAGCGAAACTATAACTTTAAAAAACCCGCCTTTTGTTTCTGTCAACTGTAATTTTTCAGTTTTGTATTTGTGTTTCGTCATGTCGTTATTCATTTTTATTATTGTTGGGGTGCCGACTGTGAAAATTTAGCTTTTAAAAGAATTTTATTAAATTAATTGATTTATCTATGTGCCTCTGAAAATCTTTTTTATTCGTGTTTATGTAATACTTAAGGTAAGATCGAGAATCATATGTACTTAGGAAAAACAGTAACGTTATTTATAGGTTGTGTTACAGGAAATTCCCGAATGCTTTACCGCTTATATTTTTGTAGTAACTCTATGTTAGAAGTATGAAATGAAATCTTCAAAAATATTATCTGTGCGAAAAAGGCTTGCACAGCTCATCCAGACCCGGTCCTAAATATTACAAGAAATATTACTAATAAAGTGGAAGGCGAAATGTTTGTTTATGGAGTGCTTCACTAATGAAACCTGTAAGATTTAGTTTGTTCCTGATGATTGGTTTATATTTAAAGAACATAGAAAATAGAGTTTTGTTAATTACAAGAAGTAATTTTGTTTAAGGTTTTAGAAATTTCAAAACTGGGAGTAGGGAGTATTTATGACTTTGTAAAGCGAGCTTGTAAAATTACCATGTACAGTTGATTAGTACGAAAAGGAAAGAGAAAGTTCTACGATTCCAACTTGGTGAGACTTATTATGAGTAAGTTCTGTCTTTCATTATACATATTAACCTTGAAATAGCATAAGTCACGATTCTATAGTAGAGGACAATTATAAAAATTCGCTAAAATATCAAAAAATTTACTCCCACAAATGATAAACTTTATTCTATAAAATTAAAATCAGTTTGTTATTAGGATCTACAGAGACAACAGGACTGGCAAAAAGTTAGAAGAATGAGGAATTTTCAATCCAAACATGGTTGAAAAGGGCATCAGACCAGATTTGTTATTTGACTAAATAAAAATTCTTGTTTTTAAAACTATTTAAAGATTTGTGTACTTTTTATTTCAATAAACTTTTATTTTGTTGATAATCTACCTTTTCGAGTTATTATATCGAAGGGATAAACTAAGGCTTAAATTTGATAGGTTCACTTATAGTTCGAACAGTAATAGTTCTGAAAATATTTGCTCTTCTACCTCACTTCCTCAATTTCAAATTAGAAAAAGTTTACATTATGCTTAAGTTATGTATTTTTTTGTATAAAGAGTTTATGTTGAACATATTTTTTAAAGCAAATTATTCATGCGGAACTTGTAGTTATTTAAAATGGTAGTGTATAGTTTGCTCTTGATTTTTTCTTAATTAAAGTTATTTCTTAAACTTTTGAATAATTACGGTTTGACTTTGTAAACAAGACAAACAAAAAAATTAAAGGGACCCTTTTTAATATACATAATTTTATTGGTGGAATATGTTGTTTTAATGTTGGGAAGGGACGTCCATAAGACGTTGTAAGCAAATGTCTTAAAGACGTTACCTTTTGTAACATAAGACGTCTATACAACGTCTTATGGACGTCATTCGTCTTTTATGGACATCCATAAGACGTCCTGAATGTTGAGATCAAACGTTTTATGGACGTCTTTAAGACGTATTTGTGCTGTTTGGGCTGAGTCTAATTTTTTTGACATATTTTAAATTTTATGCCAAAAATGGCGTTTGCAGATCTAAATATAACTGTCACTTACTCCTGTATGAAGGCCTTTATTATTTATTGGGGTTGGTTTTCTTCTAGAAGAGGCTCTACTTTTGTGGACTGTGTTGATATTTTGATAATAAATAAATACAGGGTAATCAAAAACTAACATTAAATATTACCTTGAAAAAGTCATAAATTTCAATTTTTTTTAAATGTAAACCTCCTATTTTTATAATGTTATCTTATTTAGCTTTAAAAATAAGGGCGACTTTGAATAAATTTGTTTATTCCAAAAATTTGTAGTTTTTGAAATATTGGCAACTTAACATTTTTGTATTGTAAAAACGCTATACAACTTTTAAGTTTTGTTATTAGTCGACCACGACGGCGAAACGCGACGAAAGAAAACAATAGAGCACTACAGAAATGTCATCATTTCGTACCGTTTGACAATTATTAATAAAAATCTTGCTCGGACGATTAAATTATACGCACGAAGATTATTTAAATTTGTTTATTATCTATGGGGAATGTAACAAAGCTTTATCAAGACCATGCCAGACATTTGTTAATAGATATTTAGCAGTGATTGTAATTCCCATGGTACATTAAAAACATGGATGTGTATAAAACTTGTCATAGGCACCGGTGGATGAAAAAATAAAAGTTTCAGTTATGTTTAGGCCAGCAAACGTCATTTTTGACATAAAATTTAAAATGTCAAAAACAGTTAGACTTAGGTATAGGCACGCACTTATAAAGTATATGTACTGATCGTCAAATAAACAGAAAATGTCCGGACCATGCTATGCGCCATTTTGGGTAAGGTGAAGTTATAATAACAGTGAATACGCTGTCGCCACTGAAAAATTATAACGACTAAACGTAATCGTTTACCTCCCACTGACAAGATTTGAAGCAATTTGCATACCTTTCCGAAATTTCATCGACATAAGTAGTTGAACGAAACGAATGGTAGAAAGAGATAAAATGACAGTATTACGTTATAACCTTACCCAACTTATCCAATTTGTGTCAATAGATTATGTGTGGACATCTGTCATACTATTGGTCGGTCGTAAAAATAAATTAAAAATTTCTATTATATTTTTGGTTGTTAAAAATAACTAGTCCTTAAAAAAAGCAATGTGTTGACGAACCGTTTCTTCAAAACGATTTATTTTTTGAAAAAACAGTTGAAATGTTAATTACGTAGTACACCGTTATTTTCAGTATTTTCTAATTAAAATTTCCTTAGAAAGTTGAATGTTTCGCAAATTTCAAGTAAATTTGAGATTATAGACATACAAAATTATTACACTAAATTCTGTTCATATCTCAATAGTATGAGCGTGCTGTTTAAAAATTGTTTTTCTACGGCTAGTTCTAATTATGGATTTAACATAAACACTTGTGTCCCTATATCCCAAACGGTCGAGTATCTTACTTTGAAACAGTAAAGTGTAACATAATTGTTTTCATCAACACAACTTATAAAAAATTTGAAAAGTAACAATTTGTAAGATATTTAAAACTTTTATTTAAATAAGTAACATTCAATTTTATATTCAAATAATGTTAAATGCAACATTTTACTTCCTTGGACTGTGTTAAACACTATACTACACTACAACTAAATAAATATTATTGATTATAATTTATTAGGACATATAAATTTGAACCCTACAAGCCAACAAACGAGGTCCTTCAGAATAAAAAGCTTATTTATAGCACGTTTGGTCTTCAAGCCCCTACAAATCTTCACAAAATAAAAAAAAAAGTATATTAAAGGTTGAATAGTATCATTAATGGGGGGTCTTCAGGCTGGCCTATGGTTCCGGCCCCTGGTCGTACACAGTTCCTCTATCACGGGTCAAGTTTCAGGTTTTCTTTCAAACTTACTTGTCAGGACAGGAAGTCTTGCAATAATCGGCTAGATGTTTAGTGAATTCATACAATAATTGATTGGTGAATAGCTAGGACGATGGATTTTAGTAATACTACATAGAGCAGTGGTTTCTACTGTTTGAAGTTTTATGAGTGCTGGCTTCCTGCAATTACTGCATATAGGAGGTATGTATTCCTATTAAAGTCAGTACATTGCTTTGTATATATAAATTGTTTTTCTTGATATGCCTTCTTCTTTGTATATTAGTCTCCTAAGGTATTTGGCCCTTTGTATAAATTTTTTGTTTAACAGTTCCAAAGTGCCAATTGAAGATAATTTTGTGGTCTATATTTACACTTAAATATTTGACTGATGGCTTGGTGCATATTACTTGGTTATTAAGTTATTTAAAATAAATTTAATTTAAGGAAAAACAAAGATTATTTCACAATAATAACAACAATGACACTATTTTTTGACTTTTGACGGTTAATTTGACGTGCCAAAATGTCACTTTACCCAAAATGGCGCAGAGCATACTCCGGACATTTTTCGATTGACAGCTCCATTACTACCTGTCATCCATTTATTTTCCGAAATCCGTGGGTATAGGACATTATACGTGAAATATGATTATTATTTCGCGTAGAATATAAAAATGAAATAACATGAATAAGCAAGAAGGCATCAACTTCTGGTACAACCGGAAGCGCCACCATCTTGAAAATATCACGGCAGTTCGTCGTGCGACACAACTGTATATAATTTTGCATTTATTTTCAACTAATAGTAATAACAAAGTAAATTCAATACCAGACTTACCTTTTCCCTTAATTTAACCCTTTTTCGTAAAATAGCCGCGGGATCCAGTCCAACTTTTTGTACGAATAAATCCTTAAAGGCGTCCCTAGACGCAAAATTCAGCCCGCCAACGTAGTGAAGGATTTTCAAGGCGGGAACTTCCTCAGTCTGAAAAAGAAAACATCAACAGAGTGACGATACGTATCATAATTAAAAGTTAAGCTGGCATAGACGTTAAAACTTACCGCTTTGTGCCTTTTCATATCCAAATACAAATCAGTTCCAGCCAACCTGCCTAAAATAGATGCGCGTGGTCTCAAACCCTGCGCGGCCACGCTGACCAGCGAAGCAGCCACGCCCGCCGCAAGGCCAACGCTGATTTGTACAAACAGGGTTGTGAAAAACGTAACCGCCCATACGAAACCGTCCCATCGACTCAGGCGCCAGTACCTCGGTAGAACCTGAACTTGTAGTAACAAACTCTGAAAAAAAAAAATAGAGAAAATGTAATAATAACTGTATTTTACTTATATGAAGCTCTTTTAAGCAAATACAAGTTCAAAGATTTTTTTACGTATCTAACAACACTACACACAGAGAAGAGTAAGAAGTGGATCCATAGATTACCTTTAATGCTACGACAATAATACTAGCCAAGATACATCTGGGTAACGTTTGGAATACTGGCCCTATCCACAGCAAGACGACCAATAATATGCAACTGCTGACGACACTGGCTAGTTGTGTGATTCCCCCCACCGTTTGCTGGATCACTGAACGGGATAAAGACGCTGTCACTGGCAGGCAAGAGAAGAAGGAACCCAAGCAGTTGCTGAGACCCTGAAACGATTATAAAAATTGTATTTATAAAATTTTAGGTTCCCCATTATGTAGAGTTTAATTACAGTTTTTTTAAATGCAAGATTATTACACTATTCTCATTTTTGAAAGTAATCTAATAATTTTGTCTATCTCCCCTGGCCTTGTAAACTTGCACACTTAGCCACGACTCGAATATGATATGCAGATAAAAGCAGCTCTCATACATACACTACATTTTTTAATTCCGAGACACAAACAACTAACACTTAACGGGGATCAAACCCGACACCTTGTGAAGTAGCGCCAGTATCATGACGACCACACACTAAGGGTTTTTAAGTAATTTGAATTTTGACAAAATCTAACTTAATTTTCATGTTTCAAATACTTAACAAGTATTTCAGTTATGTACTCAAAATTTACAGTGAATTTTAACAATAAATCACATTTATAAAACACTTACTATATTATACAGGGTGTCCAAAAATTAAAACTAATCAAATAAGAACTTTAAGTGGCTACAACTTGATAAATTTAATTCTAATGTATCTCGTTGCCTATGTCATTTGGAAATGACAGGTAATTTACAACTATAAGAATAATAATCAGGAATATCTTTACCAATGTTCAGAAACTAGGAACGCAATTTATACTCGTCCAACATGCAATAACAGCAATAATGGCGATAACATATTGACGATAGCACAAAACAGAAGCAAAATATTTATAGTAGATGTTCAAAATGTCGACCATCCATTGCCAAACACTTACGTATTCTTTTTTCGAAACCGCAGCTAACTCTGGACAACATTTGCGGGGTTACAGTTTGAAAAGCGTCTCTTATGCGTATTTTCATATCTTGTGGTATTGTCGGGGGCGCATTGTAAACAATTTCTTTTATGTATCCCCATAAAAAAAAATCTGGTGGAGTTAAGTCCAGAGATCTCGGGGGCTAATTTTGAAATCCGTCTCTCCCAATTCACCTGTTTCGTAAGTTGACATTTAAAAATTACCGAATTTCGCGATGATAATGAGGTGGAGCTCCATCCAGTTAAAGCCACACTGTTGTTCTAATACTTAAAAGGACATCTTCTAATAACACTGGAAGTTGGTGTAAAAGAAAATCGCGAAACATCAAACCGTTTAAAGGTCATTCAAAAAAGTACGATCCAATTAAGTATGGACACAGTATTCCTCCCCATACATTAACTGACCACGTATTCTGGTTTCTCAGAACTCTTAATTCATGCGGATTTGAATCAGAATAGTAATGGAAGTTGTGTCTATTCACGAAACTATTGTTATGAAAAGTACATTCATCACTAAACAACACATTATCAAAAAAGTGTTCATTTTCTGCCACTTTATCTAACACCCACAAGCAGAATTCCGTTCGGTTGTCAAAATCATTCCCATGAAGCTCTTGACAAAGCTGGATGTTATAAGGATGAAATCTGTATTTATTAAGAATCCTTGAAACGCTTGGCTAATGTTAGTATTTTCGGATATATGATTCTGGCTAATATTGGGATTTTCGATCACTGAACCAAGTACAGTAAAAACATTTTCTTCATCTTCAGTGACAGGTTTTCTTATAACAGGTTTTTTATAACTGACACTTCCACTTTCCCGAAACTGGTTTAATAGTCTCACAAAAACGGCTGATTTAGGAGGGTTTCTTTCAAGAAATCTTTGAGCATAGACTCGAGAAGCCAACAAACAATTTTGATAACATTCTTCAAGGATAGAAATCATATCAATACGCTCTTCCTTTGGATAAATCTTCATTTTGACAAAACAATAACACAACAATATTCAAATAGTTCAGTTCAATAATGAAGTTTCGCAGTTACAAAAAATAATACCGCTATTATAGCAACAGGCTTTGTAGAATAAACTAGCAGATTAAATTAATTATATGACGTTTCTAAATGTCATAGGCAACTAGATACATTAAAACATCTATTCAAAAAAACACAAAATGGTGCAGAAAACGATTATTTGGCGTATTCTGTGAAAACGCGAAGACTTAGCTATAGAACACCCTTATACCATTCAATAGATATTTAAAAGGTACATTTTCTGGTAAGGTAAAAAGTATAGCCTTCTATTTAAATTAATCAAGTTATAGCCACTTAAAGTTCTTATTTGATTAGTTTTAATTTTTGGACACCCGGTATAATATAGCAAGTTTATTATAATTGGGACATAAAATATGATTTATTGTTACACTTCACTGTAAATTTCGAGTATATAACTGAAATACTTCTTAAATATTTGAAACATGAAAATTAGGTTAGATTTTGTCAAAATTCTAATTATTTAAAAACCCTTAATATACAGGGGGTTCAATTTAAAAAAAAACACAACTCTAATACATTCAGAGCTTTTGGGACACCCTCTATAATATGAAAATAATTTTAAAATATTATATTAGACCCCCATATATCCCAAAGTGAAAGTCACGTATTTTGGCCGCAATATTCCGTACCGTATAGGATAAATAACTCTGTATAAAAAATTCTACGAAAATCTAAAAAAATTATATTATAAGTATGTAAAGAGTAAGAAATGGTTATGTTTTCTCTCTAATATCTAAGAGAGACTTGTACGAAACCACTCAGGCAATCTACCTCAAGTAGACAATTTTATGGTGACTCAGAATTTATCGGAAAAATATGACTATGCGGCTGCTGAAATGCGGATGTAAAAGGACAATTGCAGGTTAATATAAACTGTAGAAGAAAAATAAATCACGCATGTATTTAACAATGTAAAATTGTTACATCATTTATTAACAAGTAATGCTTATGCCACCAACAAAGTATTTCAAAAGTAATAAAATATTAAAGAGTAATCTAGATACTTTTTATTACTTCTGAGAAGAAAATGGCTTCGTAATGATGTCTAAACTTTGTGAGACATCCAATTTAGTCTATGTGCTCTCGAGGGTATATTATTTTCTAGCAAACCGTAGGCAAAAATTAAATGAAATTTGTGTACTTACAAGAGCCAATAATTCTTGATTGGAATCGACCTCGTACATAAGTTTCCTCGCAAAAATCAGCGCCATAGACATCGTGATGGTATATGATACCATGGTAATTACGACTGCATCGACCCAAATTTCCGGTATAAGACTAAATATAGGCATCTGAGGTTCTGGCAACCTAGGAAAAAGTAAATTTTAAAAATAAGTTTAAAAAACAGAGTCAGCGATAAGAAATAACAGAAAATGTTGATCTATGCAATTCACGCATTGCAGAATGCGAAATTAATCGCCCGCCAGAAGTATATATTTCTCTTTCAATACACACAAAGGTCCGATATGTAGAACAACACACTATGCTTGTTTCTGTTGCTCTATGCACAATTGGACTCTCTATGACAAGCGTTACACCACACAGCCAGCAAGAAGCCCCATTTCGTCTCCAAAGAGCGCATCCACGTACGTGTTATCACATTTCCGACAGGAACAAAGGGTATAGGCAATTACCCAGTTTCTTCCCTTCCCGCGCTTACACCTCCTTTTTCGACTACCCTCTGGGAAGTTTACGCGTTCTTCCAGATTTGAGAATATTCGTTGAACTCTAAGGCATCTAGCGTGTATCCCCAAAAACCGCAATTATATTGTGGTGAACTATCATTTTGTGTAAACACCGACAATTATTTTCTATACTTTTAAGGAAGTATTGGCATAATTAATAATATTTTTAATAGTTCTGTAGAATTTTATGGAGTTAAAAAATAAATAAATAAATAAGTAAATAAATAAAAAAAATGCAGTCTAAATATTTTTAAACTAACATCAATAAGTAATAAATTTAATTTTAAATTAAATAAAGTCTTAATATTTTTTAAAAATAAAAATATTGCCTCTAAATTTTAATCAAGTAAATAAAGTCCAAAATTGATTATTTTGTTGTATTTATATAAGTCCGGAAAATTCAAATAAAATTCATAAAAAAAAACAAACAAAATAATAATGAATATTAAAAAAAAATAAATAAAGTTTCAAAATGTTTAGAAAAATATTTATGAAAAAGTAAAAATATATATTAAATTTAACATCAAGTATTTTAAAAGTTTCAATATAAAACAGGATAACAAGCTTCAAAATTTTTCTAAGTTATTTTACAACAATTTGTGAAAAATAAAATAAAATATTTACCTATCACAATTTAACACTGGATATTTTAACCAGAAAATTTAAAAGTTTAAAATAAACTAATAAAACAGCAAAGTTCTAAATCCTTCCAGAAAAAAAGTAAAACCAATACATTGGTCAGAAAGTGATATAGGAAAATCAACCTTAAATAAATCTGAAATAAGTCAGTTGCGTAATGACCTACTTTGACTAATCACACTCTATAATAGAATTAAAGAAATCCGAGTAAAAATGACTCATGTTTAATGCTATAACTAATGCAAAATTTATTCTTTATTTGATAACAAAAGTATAGTTTACTACGAAACAAAAACATAAAAATTTTGATACTCCCAAACTTCAAGCCACGTCATATTCTGGACGGGGGGAGAAAGTATGCAATTATCAACCTTATGTAAAGCTGTAATAGAACACATGTATTGTATAGTTACGAGAGTTGAGTAAGAATTTTGGTTGTAGAGGGAAAATATGTTAGGTGGGATTGAATATTTATATATGCGACAGATCAAGAAAAAGAAGGAATTAGTCAGTAAATAATTAGTGAATAATCAGTCATAGAAAATAGTTACAGTGAAAAGTTAGTCAGTCAAAAGTGAAGAAAATGTGAAGAAGAGAAAAGTCCTGAAAAGGCACCGCGATTTTAAAACCGTGGCTAACGGCGAGCCAGAACTTAGCGCGTTTTAAGTTGAAAAACGTATTTTATCTTATTATTATTATCTTATTTGTCTTATTCAGAAGTAAGTGCTGCGATTATGAATTTTTAGACAAAATTTGAAAATGTTACACTAGTTAAAATTTTGATATGTTAAAATTTTGTTAAAAATGTTTTGTTTCATCTCGAATGATAAACCCAAATTATACATTTTATTAAAATTCTAAAACTAAAATAATTGTATGAAGGCTCAATATTTTAGTTTCAACTTTCATATTTTAAATGTTAAGATATTTTTATAATTTTGAATTTTAAAATATTATTTTTTTTTTTATTTTTAATTTAAATATTGATATGGTGGTTCCTTATTTTTAGTTCCAAAAATGATTATAAAAAAAAATCAATGTAATAATTTGATAATGTATCTTGAATTTCTTATGATTTAAATAAATCATTTAATATACTGAGAAAAAGGAGTGTTTAAATGATTATACGGTAGTATGATCGCAGCCTGTTAGGGAAATATCCAAAAGTTTTAAAAATAATTAATAACCAAAGAATAGCTAATATTGAAAGCTGCAGTGTCGTCATCAGAGAAAACAAAGGGGTAAGTGAAATATACAGTTTCGACAAGGTACTTGGAAAATAAAGTAAAAAAAATGTGTCAACCGGCAAGGTTCTTTCTGGAAAACCAACAATAGAGGAAATATAATATAATATAAGAACTCCCTTTCGAGAATAAGTGAACCCACGTGCGAGTTACTTTGTGTATCGCCCTGTATTGGTCAACCTGAAAGATTTTAGATATAGATACGGGGTGAGTATCACAATATTAACAAAAATTTCGTCAAATAAATAAATAAATAATAATAAATAGTTATTTATTTCCAACAGGCCAACGGCTCTCTTACACGAAATTCAAACGCAGATAAACAAACTAATAGGATAAAGTAAATAAACTAATACAGTAAATAAACTAACTAAAGCTACAGTTAATCTAAAACTAAAAATCCATTTATAATCAATTCGCCATCCATTTGAATATCGGATTTACAAGCTGTAGGCATACAACATGCTCATAAACCATCCATGTACATGGCAAAGTAGCAAGCTACACCCAGACACCTCGAGCAGATGTTTCAGAATAGTTGGTAGATCGTCAAAATGCATGTCACACAGTGTAGAAATACGATTAAAATTGTTGCCCATTTTGTAGATGGGACATTGGAATAAAATGTTTGACCTAGCAAGGGCAGTGGAGAAAGCTGGTGTGGATGCCTGGCACCAACACGGGGAACGTGAAATGATAGTTGCCCTAATAGAAATGGGCAATCAATCCTCGCGTTCAGAAGCTTATAAAGAAATGATACAGATTGGGAGTTACGACGTGCAGCCAATGGCAGTTCCTTAAATCTTGCGAGAATATGGTCATGATTAAAATTCCACTGAGGATAAATATTGTCCTCTCTAAACATTAAATATTTTTGAAAATACCTTTGGACGGACTCTATGGTAAGGCCATGGCAATTGTATATGGGGGACCACACACTTAATCCATAATCTAGCTTCGATCTTACGTAACAATAAAACAGCAGCTTGAAAGTGGCTGTGTTAGAAAAAGATTTGGAGTTTCGCAAAATAAAACCCAATGTTCGAGATGCGCTAGTCACGATCTGATCTATGTGGAGAATCAAGGAGAAACTCGCATTGAAGACGACAACCAGATCCGTCACAGTATAGCATCTATTAACAATAGAACTACGTAAATAAACCTAACAGGATTTTTTTATCCGAGAGTAAGAAACAACATTACATTTAGAGATGTTAAGATCCAGCTTATTAGCCACACCTCATTGACTGATTATATCAATACTGGCCTGAAGTGACGAACAGTCTGCAGCAGAATCAACGCGTCGAAATATTTTTAAATTATCAGCATAGGCCAGTCTGTGGCAGTCCAACTGGCAAGCAAGATTGTTTATAAATATGTTAAAGAGAAGTGACCCCAAGTTCGAAACCTGGGGGACGCCTGACGGAGTAAACTTAGCAGATTTATATTCTTCTACTTGTACAAACTGACTACGATCAAATAAGTAGGATTTTAAGAAGGAAACAAGGTCGTAAGAGAAGCCGAATAGGACAGAAGCTTTCTGTAAGAGTATGTGATGGTGGATTTGGTCAAAAGCTTTACGGAAATCAATGTAAATAACATCGACTTGACTTCAGCTGTTAAGGGTGTCACAAACGTTAGAGAAAAAAGAGCAAAGATTAGTCATACATGATCTTTTAGAAAATAATCCGTGTCGGTCAGTCGATAATCGATTGTGAATTTTAGAAAATAAATATTTCTGCAAACTAATCTCGAAGACCTTGGAAAAATTATATAAGATTGTAATACCGCGATAGTTTTTAACTAGAGATGGATCATCTTTTTTCAGAAGAGGATAGACCTTGGCCATCTTCCAGACCTCCGGAAAAACCCCGCTCTTCAAGATCAGTTGTAAGATATGACAAAGGGGAGCGCTCAGAACAATGGAACAATCCCTCACCAGAAAACTAGGAACAGCATCTGGGCCAGAACAACATAACAACATAAAAAATATTTATTTTATTAAAGGTTTGAACCACGCTTTTTCTCAATTTTCACGAGAGATAAATTCTTAAACCAGGTAAAAATAAACACAATTTTCCACTTTTGTCGGTTTTATATAGACCTTTTAGAGGTCACCGAAAATTTTAGGGGGAAGGGGAGAGGGAAGCGATTAAAACTGTGGGTATTAAAGCTGGTATTTTAATACTTACCCGGTAGGAATAAACCCAACGGTAGTGACACTATGCGATTTGTGAATGCCGGTAAAGTATGTGATCGCTGTTCCGATAGTTACCGCCACCAGTTCTATAGGAAAAGGCATCTTGCTCCGTTTCGATAACCATGGCTGAAACAAAACTTGGAGAATTGTCTTTGCGACGATCTTTTATTATATATATTGAATGTATTTTCATCGATACATTTTGTATATTTACCTTAAATAGTTCGTTATTAAAAACCAACACGATACAGGCTATTGTGGAAATAAGTATGGCTGTCGTATTAGCATGAGGAATTGCAAGTACCACATCGTACAAAGTCTAAAAAAATACAAAAAATATTTCGTATCATAAAGGAGCGGGGTCGTTCACCTAAACTAGAATAACGAAATATTTTTATACAGCATGTTTCAAAAAACATGACCCATCGCTATATCCTGTATAAATCGTCGTGTCAAATACTTACATATAAGAAAGAAAAATTTCCTCTCCTCTTTCCCATAGTTAGTCCCAGGAGATCTTTAAGTTGCGATGATGCCACGTGGAAAGCGGAGGCGCAAGTGAAACCGCTCACCAAGTTATCAGAGAGCAAGCTCGAGACCGCTCCCAATCGGAAGAGATACATCAGCAACTGAAAGTTGAGAGGAAAAAAAATGCGCTTGAGTTTTTATCTTATAACATACAGAATATAATGAAAATTTCTGCAACCATATAAAATCAATCCATTTATAATAATAATAATAATTGTTTAAGGCTCTCAACACGTATGTTTGCTCTGCGCTAAGCTACTCTTTTGGAATTGTAAAATGGAGCAGGATGAATATCCAAAACTTACAAAGAAAAATAAGGACACACCTAACAAAAGCACAAAAACATCACCCTCGGGGTGCTATTGAACGTACAATGCTTCCAAGACACCAAGGAGGAAGAGGATTGGTGGATATTGGTAACCAGCTCGACCAACAAATAATAAACTTACGTTCATATTTCCACAGGCTAACAGACTCTTCCACATTACATCGAGCAATATGCGAGGCAGATGATTCAACGCCGCTACAGTTGAGGGAACAAGATATTACTTCTCACCACCAAACTGACCAAGAGAAGTTACAAATCTGGCTACGGAAGCCACTTCATGGACGGCATCCAAATTAGGTCAATCAGGACAATGTCGACAACTCAACGTCGAACTACTGGTTGATTTCAGGACAGATGTTTCCGGAAACGGAGGGCTTTTTGTTAGCTATCCAAGACCAGGTTATTCCGACGAAGAACTATCGGAAGTTCATCATTACAGATCCCTCAATAGAAAATGACCAATGCAAATATGGCTATCGAACATTGGAGACAATTCAGCACATAACTGGAGGATGCCAAGCGTTTGCCGCAACCGAGTATAAGGAAAGACACGACTCAGCCGCTAAGATACTCCACCAAGGGTTAGCAGAAAAGTTAAACCTATTACAGGTAGGAAAAGTGCCTTATTACAAGTACAATTCGGAGCCTATTCTTGAGAACAACCACTTCAAATTATATTAGGACCGAACGATTCTGACAGATCAGACAGTTGCTCATAATAGACCAGACATTATACTAATAGATAAAATTTCTAGGCGAACTACACTAATCGACATTGCTATACCTAACAACAACAACCTAAAGCCAAAATACAACGAGAAGATCCCCAAATACAGAGATCTGGAGGTCCAAATCCGAAGACAATGGGCAATGAACAGCGTCCAAACGATTCTCATTATACTGTCAACAACTGGAGTGATACCAAAGAACCTCCTGCAAAACATCAAGGGACTGGGCCTTAGTGAGCATCTGTATAAACCTATGCAGAAAGCAGTTCTCCTTGCAACCGCGAGAACCGTCCGAAAGTTCGTAAGAAATACAGCAGAAAACGTCACCTAGGACCCGATAACATGGAAAGGGTTCCCACAGAGCTTCATAGTTTTGGTGTATTTGTATGCCTGGTATGAGCGAATAATCCCTGGAGGGAGTGCGAAGCCGTTTGGCTTGTAAATCATAATAATAATAGTATATTGGCGGATCAAATAAATACAATCCATTCCAAAAATAAAAAATACAAGCACAAATTTAAACCTATTCACAATATTATCAATATGTGTATCGAAGCAAAGGGCCCGATCAAATGTAACACCCAGATCCTTCACACATTCAACGCGATTAATCATGTTATTATCAAGAAAGTAATCAAAAGTTATCCAATCCTTTTTACGATAAAAACTTATAATGGAAAATCGAGTTAGATCCTGCTGAATGCCCTAGCAATCGTTGCTACTTCAGACAACCCGAAATATCTTTAAATCATCTGCATCTACTGAAAGTTATGATGTCCTCAATATCGTTAATAAAGCAGTTAAAAAGGAGCGGAGCAAGGTGAGCACCTTGAGGAACACCAGAGGTAACACATATCAGATGATTCATAGTTATTAATTTTTACTCGCTGTACTTTACCAGACTGGTAACTATTTATCCATTGCAGAAATGATCCATGGATGCCCAAGCCTGCCAGCTTGTACATAAGAAGTTGATGGTTAACCTTGTCGAAAGCCTTGGAGAAGTCAATGTAAATAGCATCCACTTGACACCTCTCCTCCAAAGCCTCCACCAAGTACTGTTCATAAACAAGCAGATTAGTAGTAGTTGATCGACCTGACATAAAGCCATGCTGTGAAGTCGCTATCACATGCCTAAAAAGAGGACACATATTTTGGTAAACAATACCCTTAAAAATCTTACTAAATAGTGAAAATTTCGAAATTCCCCGATAATTTTCGACGTCAGTTCTGTCTCCATTCTTATGGATTGGCGTAATGTAAATAGTTTTCCATACTTTTGGAAAAACACCCGTTGATAAAGAGATATTAAAAATCTGAGCCAACACTGCAGACAAAACACCCTGACAATTCTTAACAAATATGACTGGTATCCCGTCGGGTCCGGTACCCAATTTAATGTTCAAGTGATCCATTATCTGAATGCATTATCCAGAATGGCTGTGAATAGTTCAGGTGATATGGTATCATCTTAGCGTATGCCTCGTTTTAGCGGAATGGCGTTGGTTTTCTCTGAAAGAAGTACATACATTAAAGCGGAGGCGTAGATGCTCCCAATTAACTTAGTAGCTATTTGGCATTTCTTTGCTGAATTAACACCACTAGATTTCTGTGGTATTAAAGGCCTTCTGTTAGTCAATGAAAGCCAAGTGAAGCTCGACGTTGATTCTAAGTGTGTAAGAAGTTATCAAACGAAAAAACGTTTAAAAAAATCTAAAATAATTTTATTGCGTACGTATTTTCAGAGTAAATGCTCTAAATATAAACTCTCACCTGTATGACAGATACGGCGAATGTCACAGTCACAGCTACCTGTATGTTGGTCAATTGAGGCACTTCCCCTCCAACTTTCGCAAGGTTGGGATCCAACATCCTAGCTGTCCCATTCTGCATAATTTCCACAGTTGCGTGATCGCTCACTACTTTACCTGTCATCAGGCATACAATGGCAAATGTTCCTACAAAACGTCAACTGTCATCGAAAGTGTTTCTAGACGCGAGAAAAACATACTGTAATTGGCTGAATTCCATTCTGTTATTATGAACAATATCCATTGACAGTGTATTGTTCAAAACATTTGAAACATTAATTAGCCATTTTGATCAGAACAAATTTCATAAAAACATTCAAATCGTCAAATATATTTATTATGACACTTACCCATCGATACGTGCCTAGAAGTTCCAAAAATAAAATATATTAATACTGGAAAAAAGGCCATGTATATTCCGATAATCGGTGGGACATTACCTAGTAATCCATAGGCCATACCCTAGAAAAAAGAGGTGGTAAGTTTTCTGTACCGTAAATTTAATATAAGAATTTATGAAGATGTGTATAAATATGGCGAGTCGCGCCCGTGACAAGTCTACTTGAATTTTGCCGACTTCGGTGATCAGCGTCAAAGGAGATAATAAAAGCGTCATCATGTCTCTATTATTCGCGGGCAGTGAACCATTTTCTGCTGGTTTTGGGTGCAAACTCGAAGCATTTTTTTATTTAGTTGGAAAACTTTATAGGACGCTCTTTCGAAAAAAAAAAACTTTACAGCAAGATTAACGACACTAGAAACATGTTGAAATTGGCATGTTGTACCTCAGATTCTTTTATTATCTCCTTTGATGCCGCCCTACTCACACAGCACTAGACGTCTTATAGACGTCATTTTTATATCCAGATTATGTCTGAACGTCTTAAGACATAAATAAGGCGTCTTATAGATGTTTTAAAGACGTCCATAAGACGTCTATATACAACGTCTTTAAGATATGTTTTAAAAGTCTCCATACTACATTTTATATGAAAATAAATACAGTTGTGTATAATTTAGTTGATAAAAATTAAAAAGCATTCCCTTCCCTATGGATTTTGTCGCAGTTGGGTAATAAGTTTGCAACGCCGCACAGAGCTCAGCTAAATACAAGTTGAGGTTAAAATTTCTGATTGAACGACAAATTTTTAGTAGGCTCACTACGACCTTGGTTAATAGAACTTTTGCGTGATCTTTTTTATCAATACTTTGGTGCTTTTTTGTCACAGACTGTTTGATGTACCGATAATAATGACACACATAAATATATATATGATGCCAGCGAAACAATAACTTTAAAAAACCCGCCTTTTGTTTCTGTCAACTGTCATTTTTCAGTTTTGTATTTGTGTTTCGTCATGTTGTTATTCATTTTTAATGTTGTTGGGGTGCCGACTGTGAAAATTTAGCTGTTGAAAGAATTTTATTAAAATAGTTGATTTATCTATGTGTCTCTGAAAATCGTTTTTATTCGTGTTTATGTAATACTTAAGATAAGATCAAGAATCATATGTACTTAGAAAAAACAGTAACGTTATTTAAAGGTTGTGTTACAGGAAATTCCCGAATGCTTTACTGCTTATATTTTTGTAGTAACTCTATGTTATTAGAAGTATGAAATGAAATCTTCAAAAATATTATCTGTGCGAAAAAGGCTTGCACAGCTCATCCAGACCCGGTCCTAAATATTACAAGAAATATTACTAATGAAGTGGAAGGCGAAATATTTGTTTATGGAGTGCTCCACTAATGAAACCTGTAAGATTTATTTTGTTCCTGATGAATGGTTTATATTTAAAGAACATAGAAAATAGAGTTTTGTTAATTACAAGAAGTAATTTTGTTTAAGGTTTTAGAAATTTCAAAACTGGGAGTAAGGAGCATTTATGACTTTGTAAAGCGAGCTTGTAAAATTACCATGTACAGTTGATTAGAACGAAAAGGAAAGATAACGTTCTACGACTCCAACTTGGCGAGACTTATTATGAGTAAGTTCTGTCTTTCATTATACATATTAACCTTCAAATAGCATAAGTCACGATTCTATAGTAGAGGACAAATATAAAAATTCGAAAAATATCAAAAAATTTACTCCCACAAATGATAAACTTTATGCTATAAAATTAAAATCAGTTTGTTATTAAGATCTACAGAGGCAACACGACTGGCAAAAAGTTAGAAGAATGAGGAAATTTCAATCCAAACATGGCTGAAAAGGGCATCAGACCAGATTTGTTATTCGACTAAATAAAAATTCTTGTTTTTAAAACTATTTAAAGATTTGTGTATTTTTTATTTCAATAAACTTTTATTTTGTTGATAGCTTCAAACATACCCCTGTAGAAGTAGCATAACGTCAGAACTAGGGCCCGGTTGTTTGAACGCTGAATAACGTAATAATATTTTTATTTATATTTCAAAAAGTGTTGATAAACAGTAGATATTTAATTTCTTGGTACAGACATGCCGATTTTATGCTATCCTTTTCTAATTGCATTATTTAAACGAGTATCATCGGTACGTCCTTCGAACATACCCCTGGGTACGTCAATTCTGAAAACAAAGTATGAATATATGGTTATCTAAATTTTTATTATTGTTATTTTCAATATGTAAACAATCTAACAATATTTACCGATAAAAATAAGTTTTTAAATCCTCTTTTTGTTAATATTAATTATAAACTTCGCATTTATAGTAATTTCTAACACTTAAAAACACCGAAAAAAGTCACGACAAGCAATTAAACTGAAAGACAAGATAAGTAAATATGTTTATGTCTGTCAAACATCAAAAAAGCGTCTCCCCCACCGACCATAAATAGCCTTCAGACAAATCTATTGTTGTTTATATCTAGAGTATGATCGAAGGTTGATAGTCTAACTTTTAGAGTTATTATATCGAAGGGATAAACTAAGGCTTAAATTTGATATGTTCACTTATAGTGCAAACAGTAGTAGTTCTGTAAATATTTGTTCTTCTACCTCACTTCTTAAATTTCAAATTAGAAAAAGTTTTCATTATGCTTAAGTTATGTATTTTTTTGTATAAAGAGATTATGTTGAACATATTTTTTAAAGCAAATTATTCATGCGGAACTTGTAGTTATTTAAAATGGTAGTGTATATTTTGCTCTTGATTTTTTCTTAATTAAAGTTATTTCTTGGACTTTTGAATAATCACGGTTTGACTTTGTAAACAAGACAAACAAAAAATTAAAGGGACTCTTTTTAATGTACATAATTTTATTGGTGGAATATGTTGTTTTAATGTTGGGAAGGGACGTCCATAAGACGTTGTAAGCAAATGTCTTAAAGACGTTACCTTTTGTAACATAAGACGTCTATACAACGTCTTATGGACGTCATTCGTCTTTTATGGACATCCATAAGACGTCTTGAATGTTGAGATCAAACGTTTTATGGACGTCTTTAAGACGTATTTGTGCTGTTTGGGTAATTACTTTTCGCACTTTTTGAGATATGGCAGTTAGACAGTGTGGTAATAAAAACGAGAGGATATATCAAAAACTAAATAAAGAAATTGTGAAATTTGAGGCCAAGTTGCAAAGGGATAACTAAAGCAGCAAAAGTAATTATATTTTTATTTCATCTTGCAACATATGTCAACCATCATATTAACGCGTCAGTACCAAAACCTAATTATGATTTTGGCATATGTTGTCTGACATTTGCCATCTGTCGAAAATTGAGTTTAAAATAAAGACGCCTGATCTTTACCTGTGGTATATGCATAATCGCTACAGTAAAACCACTGATGATGTCCGATACGAAACTTCTTTTCCAGCTGTATTCGGGCAACCATCTTAATAATGGTATAGTATCCAACAGACACTCTACAGGATGTATCGATTTGGCGTACTTGGTTGCCTTTGCTCGCACTACAAAAAGAAATAAATCGTATTAGTATAGGAATTATTTTTTCCCAATTCGACCTCACCTGTTGAGTATGGTTTTTCATATAACGTATCTTTATGAAGATCTTCTATTTGGTATATCGGTCTTTCGATGTGCAAATCTGGACTGTTTTGGTTCGCGATGTCTTGGTTTTTATTGTAACTGAAAAAAAGGATATATACTTAACTGAAACTGTGAGATTAGGTACCCGAAACAATCAAATATTAATTGGGTTTCATAGCACCTTCATATAAAGGGTCTAGCCGATTAAGAGAGTTGAGACTGCCTCCTGGGTAATAAAAAAATCAAAAACACTCGTATGTATGTATGTATGTATGTATGTATGTAATGGAACAAATGTTAATTATTTTTCATTGTTCAATGTCAACTATATTTTGTTAAAATAAATAATTAAATAATCACTCTGTGAATAGATATCCCGTAGGAATAGGGTAGTTATATTTTTTATCACTATCCACGAAAGTCTAAAGGAAAAATAAATCAGTTATCGAACTTAACTTTTATGATCTTTGTCGTTTAAATGTTTTCTTAAAAAAAATACATAAAGTCAGTTCATTTATGAAGACGTAATAGGACCCTCCCTTAGAATTGCCTATAAATCTGTCTAAGTAATCCTGCCCTGGTTATGTAAATAAAACCGAAAGATAAGGGAGGTTTATAACATATGGTATATGAAATACCGTTAAAATGTATTAAAATATTGAACGATTTTCCCATTATTAGGAAACAAAAGAATGATCAAATAAACTCACTGTAATAGAAATATATCGTATAGTTTTTTTTTACAGTCTTTAACATATATTCTATTAGATATAGAAAGAAATAGAATAGTTTTATTAATTGTGTTTATATAAAATTAAGCTTAAGACGCTCACAG
This sequence comes from Diaprepes abbreviatus, assembly GCA_034092305.1. Lineage (NCBI taxonomy): Eukaryota > Metazoa > Arthropoda > Insecta > Coleoptera > Curculionidae > Diaprepes > Diaprepes abbreviatus. Next base: position 833,034 of record JASJET010000323.1, on the reverse strand, counting down.
GCAAATTTGGGAATCAGCCCAGCCAGTATAGAATGGCTAATGCCCTCAGCACGTAACGATTGAAACCTTCGAACTTTAAGGGAAAGAAACTGACGTTTACCGGATTCCATCGGGTAATATAGGTACAAACGGGAAACAGAGGGAGAGGGGGTGTAAGATTCGAAGACACTCTTTTAAGGAATAGCAAATTTTAGTACCAATCTGAAAGTCGAATTAGGGTGATCGGTGCCGTTTTTTAAGTCCAGTGCCGCAATGTATATTCGGCGGGAATGAAGGTTTTCTTTGTTGGATTTGTCTTTGTTTAATTTGGGAAATTAAGGGATTATCGGGTGTTATTTTAGTGGGGCATTTCGCGATTTTCATACGGTTCGATTAAGTAATATAAATAGCTGTTTTTTCGCGTTTTATTTCTTTTTTTTTTGTTTAATATTCTATTAAGCTATTTATACGTGTTTTTTTTTCAAAATTGGGTTTTAAGTTTTTGGTTAAATAACGGCCGAGAAGAGCAATTATATTAGTTTTTGTAATTGTTATTAGTTTTAAGTTTCTCATTGTAAATAGTTCGTTTTTCTATTTATTTTTGTTAAATAGATATGTGTTTTGAGAAATTTGTTTTATTCAATTTTATTAAAACCTTCACGTGAATTAACTTGCGGGCGCGCTGTTGCGAGACCTACAAAACAAGAAATGTCTTCTGATCAACTAATTAGCAGCCTTTCCTGAGTCCTGAAAATCTGAGTCATGGTTGTGGTAAGCTTTAATAACCGTAGTGTTTGGTACTAAAGCTGCAAGAGAGAAGTTGAACGACCATACTTCCAGATTGTCTTTATTACTGTGATATTTATTTGTAGGTTATTAAAATAGCTACTAATTAATATGGGGCAAACAATGATTACAGATAAAATGTATAACGCTACCTCAATATGTCATTGGCCAGAGTCTATAATCAAATTCTGTCACATGTATATATATATATATATATATATATATATATATATATATATATATATATATATATATATATATATATATATATATATATATGAATAGTATATATAGTTTTAAGGCAACTAAAGATTTATAAGAAAATTCCATGCCTCAAAACTCGATAAAATTGCGAAAAATTCTAATAAATGCTTTTTTTTGCAATTTTGACCATGTTCCACCACTTTTAAAAACCTGAAAAAATTCATGGACATAATTTGGCGGCTAAAAAATAACATATTCATTTTTTCGGCCCTGCTATTGTCCTAGTTTTTATTTTATTGAACTTAAAAATTTTCGAACACCCATAAAAATTTGAATTTCGCGGCAAATATTTTTACATAAAATATCAATAAAAAAAACTACAAAATGAAAAAAAAAAGAAGTTTCTACGACGATTAGAACCGAAGATATCGTCAAAAAAACGAAAAAAGACGTGTTATTTTTTTTTTGAGGTTATGTGACGATAAAAGTGGCTAAAAATTTTTTTGTGTGGGTACTTTTTGATGTAGAACAACCGGGTGTTTTTTAGTTTTTTTCCCTCTTAATTGACTAGACCCTTTAAATAAATAGTTTGATAATACAAACAAAATATCTTTGAACTTTGTATACAAGATTTCCAGAAACAACAACAACAATTTTATAACATATTGTAGTAAAATAATCTTCATAAGTTTCCTAATGTTGTTTAAGGACATTCTGTATAAATCTGAAGGTATTTTGAAAATTCGAAGCATTTGAGTAAAGTAACTGAAAACTTGGTAGACCTCATTTTTAAAAAAATATTGTAACACAAAATAAGTAAATATTAAGGATATTTATACTTTACGAAAAATTTAGAATAGAAGTTTATGTTTTTAAATTTTACTGTTAACCAGTGGCGTAAATAACGACCCGAAGACCCCGAGGCGCAGGGGGGGGGGGCGTCCAGTAAAAATGAAAAAATACAAAGGATCAAAACAGGTGCAAAATAGTAGGGCGCATTCAAAAATCTACAGAGGGGGGGGGCGCACATACTCTTAGTTACGCCACTGCTGTTAACTCTTCCAAAGAATCTTTGCTACTATCAGCTGATTTCTGGAAGAAATTCTGAATTTACAATTGATTAAAAAGGTTTTGAAAAGGGCAGTCGCTAAATGATCTCCGCTTCCGACGCGACTTTAAGCCCCAAATCTTTGAAAGGTTTTTAGAAAAAATATAATCGTAGACTGACGTCTATTTTATACTAAATTTAGGACTCTTTTTTAGGACTGAACCAATCAAATAAATTGGCTTTGATAAAATGTTTACCCATTTTTATCCTGTAAAATACAGTCGAGTCGCCTTGTTATGAGTACGTGATGTGCAATTTATACTTAGGTGGCGCTCCCTCTTTATGAGACTGAAATGAAAACACGAATTTTATGGAGAATTAACCTTAAAAAACGTTTCTAGTAAATTAAAAATTACATTTGTAGAAATTATTTCGAATAAAATAAAGTAAAATTTCGATGGAAATGACTAAACAGCTTAATTAATTTTTATATCAAATTTTATTGTATTATAAATACCATAACTTGCACGTATTATAATTAAAAAATTAAGTAGATTATAAGATCCAGTGATGACATTGCAACAGCTTTATGTAAATTCAATAAAATTATTGACGAAAATTTGACAAAAAAAACAGTTTCAAGTTTATATATATATATATATATATATATATATATATATATATATATATATATATATATATATATCTTGGAAATTTGACTTTGGCAACAATTTCTGCTTCGATCGAGATGAAAATTAACCAAAAAAATAGTGGTCATGTAATTAGCATTATCTGTCAAATTTTCATGTTTTTCCAAAATAAAATTCAAAAATGGGGTTATATCTCAAAGGATCGAAAATTTTTTTTAACCTATATGCAAAATTGCAGTTGTATAAAATAATTTAGATTTTTTTGCCCATTTTTTGTAAATTGCACCATTGTTATCAATTAAAAAGGTGGAATCTTAAATACGTTAAATTTTTATATTAGGAGTTTTTTATTAGAAAATTTAGGTTTTTCAATTAAACTATTTTCTTAAAATAAAAATAGTTATTTTATGAAGTTACCTTATACAGCGTCAAAAACAAATAAACTTTGCATCACATGTTGCCAAATTTTACCAGTCCTATTTGGATTGTCGAAGCATTGTCGAAACTAAGAAGTTTTATGTAGGTTGCGTTAAGTCTTATTTTGCAACAGTGGTGCAATTTACAAAAAATAGGCAAACATTCTAAATTAACTTATACCGCTGAAATTTTGCATATCAGCTAAAAAAACATAATCAGAAAAATGTTATTAGCACTTACGTCTGTAACACGTTAGTTTTGTTGTAACCACAACTCGATAAATATAAGAAGGAGGCTTATAACGCAAGGATACACATGTAAATAGTAAAGAAATTATACGCACAGTTTGCTAGGCGTCTACGATAGAGTAGGAGGACCACTAGGCTCAAAATTTTCTTCCCTGAAACCTCCATAACACGGCTCGACTGTACCTTTTTTATAACTTAAAAATTAAGTCCTGTAGGAGTGCATAGATATCATCTAAATGTCTGTGTCCAGAAAATTGACATTTGAAATTCCTATAGTATAAGAGCCCATAAAAACAACTCGCATAATTTTAGTTAAAAAAAAAAGGAATTTAAATAATTTTAAAAAATAATATCTGATTTTTACTTTACTATTTTTTTGACATAATGATCACTTTTGACATGAAATCTGTCACATAATTATTTTCTAACCTTAAAATATACTTTTGACGTTCGAAATATGGGATGGTTTTTTTACAACTAACCTAACTGGCTGACTGACGGTTAAAGATATTAACTTGAAATTTCACACACACATTCATGATATGGTATGGGTTAACATTAAGAAAGGATTTTACGATATCTTTATTAGAAAGGATGAAAATGATAAAAAATGTGTAAAATTACATGATTTTCGGGATGGTATTACATATCACTCAATTAATTCAGTCGAATAAATGTTTTTATTATTCTAAACATAATTAAATCCTGAATATATGAACGAAACTTTTCCTACAATCTGTAATCCATTTATTCATACGATAAAACAAATACTTTGCGGGCGAAGCCGCGACAGGTAAAATCCTTATAAATTATTTGCATTTAAATTAGTAATAACATTTGTTACTCACAGTCGTGTATACAATGGTTAATATTTAGGCGGAGCCCCCTGGGAATTATTTTATTATTTTGAAAGAAAGATTAACTGGTTCATTATATTTACACTTTTAGTATCAAAATTTAAATAACCTTTTAGAAGATGTACCCTTGAAAGTTCGAGATTAAATGTGGTTTATTCACGTTGGTTCTCCACCACATTTTAACAATTTAATGCATCGTCATTTAACAGATACTTCTGGTAATCGTTGAATAGGTAGAAGCGGACATTTTTTACGAACACCAAAACCTCTTGACAAAGCCTTTCGGTGGTCTATCATTAAGTGATAAGGCTAAAATAAAAAGGCTTGGAAGGCCTACCCCGAATATAGAACAATCCGTGTCTAGCAAAAAAAGGACTTTTACTAGGACGTTTAACTCGGACCTTTATAATAAACATACATGGCTTTGTGGTTGTGAAATTAGAAATGCTCTATTTTGTTTTCCTAGTTTATTATTTAGAGGAAAAACTTCTTGGACAAAAGTAGGTTTTACCGACTTAAATCATTCGGGGGTCCGCAGTAAAAAGCAAATGTTGTCGGAAAAATGTATAAAAAATGTTTTGCAATATTCACTTTTTGGGATTGTTAAGTTAGCTGCTCAATTAAGCAGCGCTTATCGAAGAGATATTGAACTGCACTATGAAAAAATGAGACATACGAGAATACATTTTAAATATTAGAATTAATTGTGTGCGTTGCTATGGAGCTTTCGAACTCGCGCTACGAGACCATGATGAGTCTATGTCTTCCTCGGGGGTTTTTCGGGGTTTAATTGATTTTAGTGCTCAATTACACCATGCTCTAAAACAACGTGGAAAAAGCATCGGTATTTAAAAGTACGTCAAAAACTATTCAAAATTAAATTTTACAAGCAATGTTGTGGAGGAATTTCTAAAGAAATAAAAGAAGCTAATTATTTGTCTATAATAGGTGACAAAACTATTGACGTATCAAATATCTTTCAAATGGCAATTGTCTTTAGATACATTGTACGGGACAAGTCGGTTGAGCGATTTTGGGATTTTTAGTGCCTTTAGAACATGACGCGAAAACTTTGTCTTCTATTATACTTCAAGAACTTGCAAAGCACCTCAAAGGTAATAAAAATGAACTCATTTCGCAAACACACGATGGTACGTCAGTCATGAGCGGCTCATCGAATGGGGTGCAAGCAATTATTAAAAAAAAACCTATAACCATGCTCCTTATGTGCATCGTTATGCACATCAATTAAATTTGGTAATGTTAAACGCTGCATCCGCCAATAAAAATCTCCTCATATATTTTTTTTCCCAATTAACAAGGCATTTGTTCTTTTTTTTTTTCAAATAATCCTCAAAGAACCGCAATACTAGATCAAATTGTTAACAAACGCTTACCTTGCATTCTAGAGACAATGGAAAACATCTTAGATGACAGTAGAAACGTTAGTACCACGAACCAATCATCAGGGTATGTCAAAACTTTCAAGAGCAAGAGCTTTCTTTCATAATTAAACTTATTTTACAAAATAATGCCTCAAGGCGATTTGTTGTTTGGTAAATTTCAAACATGAAGCGACAAACTTCAAAGAAAGGTGACAAAAGGAAAATATAAAACTGATTAAAGTTCATTCTTTGTATAAAAAGAATCACTTTTATTTCATACTACAAAACTAAAATTACTTTTTTGTCGATCTGATGTTAACTGGTGCACAAACAAAAGATTATATTCTAACAAAAAAGTCCTCGTGCAATTCACGGGGTGACGAAATAATAAATAAATAACTATTTATTTCTAACAGGTCAACGGCCCTCTTACAGGAAATTCAAACACAGATAAACAGACTAATGGGATAAAGTAAATAAACTAATAAAGTAAATAAACTAAATCAAGCTACAGTTAATCTAAAACTAAAAACCCATTTAAGATCAATTCACCATCCATTTGAATATCGGATTTTCGAGCTGTAGGCATACAATATTCTCATAAATTATCCATATACATAGCAACGTAGCAAGCTGCAAGGGATACCCAGACACCTAGCGCAGATGTTTCAGGGTAGTTGGAAGACCGTCAAAATGCATGTCGCATAGTGTAGAAATACGATTAAAATTGTTGCAGTCTTTGTAGATGGGATATTGGAATAAAATATTTGACCTAGCAAGGGCAGTGGAGAAAGCTGGTGGATACCTGGCACCAACAAGGGGAAAGTGAAATGATAGTTGCTCTAACAGAAATGGGCAATCAATCCTCGCGTTCAGAAGCTTCTAGAGAAATGATACGGATTGGGAGTTACGACGTACAGCCAATGGCAGTTCCTTAAATCTTGCGAGAAAGTGGTCATGATTGAAACCTCTCTGAGGATAAATATTGTCCTCTCTAAACACTAAATATTTTAGAAATTTCCTTTAGACGGCCTGTATGGCAAGGCCATGACAATTGTATATGGGGGACCACACAATTGTTCCATAATCTAGCCCGGATCTTACGTAACTCTAATATAGCAGTTTGAAAGTGGATGTGCTAGAAAAAGGTTTGCAGTTTCGCAAAATTAAACCCAATGTTCGAGAAGCGCTAGCCACCATCTGATCAATGTGAAGAATAAAGGAGAAAATCGCATCGGACACGACACCCAGGTCCGTCCAGGCGCGGATAAAAGGGGGGGAGGGAGCTTTTAGTTCAAGAAAATATACCCGATTTTACCTCTTATACTATAGTTAATTCTAGGACTAGACAGAGTAATAAATCATTTTTTACCCGTTTTCCTTCGCAAACTACCTGTGTTCTTTACTTCGGTGTCTTTGGCAATAGGTTATATATATATATATATATATATATATATATATATATATATATATATATATATATATATATATATATATATATCTAACCTATTGCCAAAGACACCGAACTAAAGAACACAGGTAGTTTGTATATATATATATATATATATATATATATATATATATATATATATATATATATATATATATTTCCTAGGAATGGGTTAAAAATTTTATAATCAAAAATACCGGTCTATAATAATGGACTATTTGGGTTGGATAACAATAGACATTTGGAAGTGTTAAAAAGGATTTTAATCCTTGTCATAGGCGTCAGAAAGAGGTTTATTTTTCACAACGTATTTATGGCATAGAATATTAATTCGGTAATAAATTTAAAATAAAAAGTTTTTATATTATTATTTTATTTCTTATGATTTCTTAATAATTCTCATACAGTACAAAATACAGATAATTTTGACATATTTAATATAAATCATAACTGTATTTTTATTATTTTTAATTTTAGCATAAAAACCGTTTTAGGCACATTCAGGCTAAAACGTAGCCTTATTCTTTCAAAAAATTCGAAGTTACAATTTAAATACTTACAAATTACTCACTGTCAAAAAGAAAAGAAGTTAAAAATAAATTCGTCCATATAATATTAAAAATTTTTTTGGGAGCTATCGGTCATTTTATTATTAATTATAAACATTTTTAGGAAATTTGAAGTTTCAGTTTATTTATTTCTTAAATTAAACACTAAAAAGGGATTCAAATGTAATTAATTTTTATATGTTACAGTTAAAATTAGATCTACTTATTTTTATTTCTATTGCACTGGCATCAATTTAATTTCCTTTGTTATATGAAATATCCGATAGGCTTAAAAAAAAAATAAACGTGTTAATTCTACACGCTTAAGAAAAATAATAAAGAAATTATAACTAATTGGAATTAAACATATATAAAATTAAAGAATGGGACACACTACAATAAAAATATATAAAAAAAATTAAAAAAATATATAAACAACATTAAACAATAAAATGCAACAAAAACAAATTGTGTTTACACTCGTAAACATTACGTATCTAATTCGTAATTAAATTCAGTGAAGCTATCGTCGCTCAATTAATTGAGTTTCCACATTTTGTTTTATTCTTTTATTATACGGATTTTCCCCAATTTTCCGCAGTAACTTTGTTCAAAAAATCTTTCAAAAGTTCAGTTAAATTACTAATTTTGTACATTGTATTATTTCTAGCAACTCTGCCTTTTACTTGAGAGAGATATTTCCTTCTCCAACGAACAGTTTCCGGACGATCTATAAGAACCGATTTCCTATCTGGTTTTTTCCATCAAAAATTAAGTTCTCTGAGCAATTTCTAGAGCTCAGTTCTTTTAATTTCAGGTAAATCCCGATCTTCATTGATTTTAGTAAGAATTTTGTTGACGGTTGGGATCTGCTTCTCATAATAAAATGTATGTATAACTGCTTTTATTGCAGTTTACATCTATTCTTCCAACGAGGTTTTTCATCTGCCTGTGATCGAATGGGGGAGTACGAAACATTCCAGTCGTTTTTTCTCATTCAGTATTCGGTACATAGTAGATTTTCCTGTCATGTTGAAACACATCTCAACAGAGCTTTTAAGATTATTATCTAGATATTGATATCTTAGGGCTTCATAAGCATTCATCGTAATAAGTTTTTCATTGAGGAAAATTGCCTTGGTTTAACGATTTTGGAATAAATATGGAAGGGGAGGCCATATTTTTTCGGTATCTTACTAATCTCAAATAATATATAACAACAAGCACAAACAAGATAAATTACTAAGGCCACACTGTAAGGTGTACTTTTCTCACTGACAGAAATAAAAATGAACTATCAATAAATTTATAAAAGCTTATAATATTTAAATAAAATTAGATTTACGGCAGTCCTCCGTTACCTGCGGTACTGGAGCAAGTACGTTGGGGATTTCGGTAACAGGTTTATTACTCTCTCTAGTTCTTGAATAGAGTATAGGAATGTGTATGTTGCTGGCATACCCTCCTTTGCAAGAGCTTCAAATTCAGAAAAAATAGGCACGACCCTGCTATTTACACTAGAAATGGGAATGTCTCCCGTGTACCCCCTCCCCCCCCCCCCCCCCGTCGACAACTTGCTTTTGCTTGCCATTATGTACTTGTGTGATTTCACCGCCTCCCCAAAGAGAAAGGCTGGATCCGCCCCTGGGTCCGTCACAGTATAGCACCTATTAACGATAAAACGATTTATATTGTAATTAAACCAAACAGGATTTTTATCCGCGAGTAAGAAACAAAATACATTTAGAGATATTAAGATCCAGCTTATTAGCCCCACACAATATTGACTGATCATGTCAATACTGGCCTGAAGGGACAAACAGTCTGCAACAGAATCAATGCATTGAAATATTTGTAAATCATCAGCATAGGCAGTCCAACTGGGAAACAAGATTGTTTATAAATATGTTAAAGAGAAGTGGCTCCAAGTTCGAACCCTGGAGGATACCAGACGTTTGAGTAAACCTAATAGATTTATACTATTTGCACAAACTGACTACGATTAAATAAGTAGAATTTCAAGAGGGAAACAAGGTCGTAAAAGAAACCGAACAGGACAGAAACTTTCTGTAAGAGTATGTGATGGTTAATTTGGTCAACAGCTTTACGAAAATCAGTGTAAATAGCATCGACTTGACTTCTGCTGTCAACGGCGTAAGAGAAAAAAGAGCAAAAATTAGTCATACACGATCTTTTAGAAAAGAAGCCGTGTTGGTCAGTCGATTATCGATTTTGAATTTTAGAAAATAAATATTTCTGCAAGATAATCTCGAAGACCTTGAAAAAATTACATAAGATTGTAATGCCACGATAGTTTTCAACTAGAGATGGATCACGCTTTTTTAGAATAGGACAGACTTTGCAATCTTCCATCTCTGGAAAAACCCCACTCTTCAAAATCAGTTGGAAGAAATTACAAAGGGGAGCGCTCAGAACAATAGAATAATCCCTCACCAGAAGATTAGGAACAGTAAAATGAACTAAAATGAACGCTCCCTTCCACTTTAAATGGCAAAATTCTGAGTTTGTCCCAACACATTAAATATCTGGCCATAATAAACCAGTCGATTGTGGATGGCGTTTTTCCGGATAGTCTAAAGCTGAGCAAAACACTGGCTGTTTTTAAGAACGGCGATAGACACTTAGCCGATAATTATAGGCCAATAAGTATTTTGAGCGTATTTTCTAAAGTCTTCGAGTGTGTAATGCATGATAGACTAAGGAGTTATCTTTTCAAGTATAAACTGATTACTAAAAGTCAACATGGATTTCAGCCTGATAGGTCAACGGAGACGGCAGCGACAGAGTTTGTGGGCTATCTGGAGAGGGAGATGGATGGTAGGCGCCATGTCGCTGCTGTTTTCTTTGATCTCTCAAAGGCTTTTGATAGCATCAATATCAATTTTATTAGATATAAGCTTTCTAACTTGGGTATACGGATGAGTGTGCTGGATTGGATTGTTAGCTTTTTGTCTGATCGAAAACTGTTTGTTCTTTTAAATGACTGTAAGTCCAGTGAGTATGATGTTGATATGGGTGTCGCTCAGGGTTCTGTACTGGGACCACTAATTTTTACTCTGTTTATAAATGATTTGCCTTCTTATATAACTAGAGGTCTGGTGGTGAACTATGGGGATGATACCTCAATAGCTCTATCAGAAGCAACTCCTGAAGAACTTGGAGCATCCATTAAACAGGTCGTTAGTGACATGTCTGGGTGGTGTGAAAAAAACAGACTCATATTAAATGTAGATAAAACTAAATGTGTATATTTTAACAGGAATAACTTGGCGATTCCAGGAATTTCATGTGCCGCCTATAGCAAGTTTTTGGGTTTGACAGTAGATAGCGGTACTACGTGGGAATTGCATATCGGGGAGGTTGCTAATAAACTCAATAGGGCATATTTTGCTCTTTTAACTTTACGACGTGACTTATCACGTACTACATTGCTGCAGGTGTACTATGCTTTGGTATACTCAGCGATGTCTTACCATGTAATTCTCTGGGGAGCTGCATCAAATACAGATAGAGTATTTTTAATACAGAAGAGAATTATTAGACTTATATTTAATTTAAAAAGGAGAGAATCATGTAGGGATATTTTTAAGAATCATAAAATACTAACTTTTGTATGTGTATATGTTTTTGAGTGTTGTCTTTACGTTAAAAGCAACATTAAACGTTTTGAAACGAGCTCGGCTTACCACCAGTATAACACCCGAAATGCAAATGTTCCACTTTACATCTCGCACAATACGACTCGCTTTGAAAGATCTGTCAATTATCACCCTATTCGTATATACAACAAACTTCCTCAAACTATCAAATCAGCCAATAACTACAATAGCTTTAAGAATAAATTAAGAAAATATTTAATTGGGAAGGGCTTCTACTCACTCGCGGAATATTTTGAGGATTCTTAAAGTGATACGATGGTTGATTTAAATTATGTGTTCCGTTTTTGTTCCTTGTTTTATTATAGGAAACTAGCTTTTAATTTTTAAGAAGTATAGCTAATGTCGCATGCATATTGTATAATTTTGATAGTGACAATGTCTTTAAGAATAAATTTGTTAAAGTCCTCAAAATTGAGGGTGTGTTACTGACGTTGTATGTCATCATTTTTTATTATTTATTCTTGTAACTAGTTTTTAATTCTTTGACCTCCTCTTGCTAGTGTTATTTTACAGTTTATTTTGAATATGTGATGTACCTAAGTGTAAATTTGTTTGGATATGTAGTGTGCCTAAATGTCAATGTAAATTGATTTTAAAGGTGAATAAAGTATAAAGTATATAATAATAGAACAAATAGCCACATTGAAAAGATTATCCAAAAAGCAATGGTGGCAAGTTGAACATGTCGGAAAATCTTTGGAAAGACCTGGAGACCGAAAATGATCATATGGTCATCAAACCCTTTATTTTAGTGAATTGGGGAGTTATTGATGATAATGACAGTATTTTTAAAAATTTATCACTTAACTCGCCAAATCTAACATAGACCGATACTCCATGGAAAATAGAGTTTCGTCAGTAACAAAAATGTAACATTGGTTTTTTTTGCTGGAATGTGTTCAATTCGGCATCGTATAAAACATATCTCGATGGTAACTCTAAAAGACCTGTGCAAAAAAATGGCGTACCAAACATGGTCACCATTTTAGGTTTTTTCAGTTTATCTCGAAACATAAAAGTTGTGTCGAAAAATGTTTCAAACAAAAGTTGTAGAGAATTAAAAAACCTATCGATTCATATAATATAAGTTATAGATGACGCCACTAGTTATCGCGATATATTTTTTTTTATCGACAAAATTTACGGTTTTTGTTTTTTTAAAAAAAAGACATTTATTAACAAATTACCGATTTAAAATTTAACATAAATATAGGTATTATCATTCTAAAAAAGTATGTCAAACCCGGAATCTATGATTTTTTTATTTTCCGAGAAATTCGATATCAAAATTGAAAATTCAATCTCAATTTTCCGCTTTCCTAATTAAGATACAATGCTCAATTTTAATGGAAATTATTTGTATTCTTTTATATTTTGAAGATCTATTAAAAAACAATTTTTTTTCAATCGTGGGCCGAGAAATTTTGCAAAAACCAATTTTTGCACCAAAAAAATTGCGATAATTTTTCATCGGATGGAGATAAAATTTTTTTAAAGCGTGCATTGGATTTAGATGTGTTATTTCCAATCTCAAAAAAACAAAAATTTAATTTTGGATGAAAAAAACGTTTTTTTTTTTCAAAAATTCATAATGGGGTGGCAAATGAAAATTAAGGGCTCAAATTTGCAGAAGATGCTTTTTAATACTTGTACTTTACCTGTGAATTTTTTGGATCCAAGAAATACACTTCCATACGATCTGTGAACCTTCGAAAATTGCGCCGAATCTAATCGAAAATAGCTGCTGCAGGCCGCTGTCAGCGGGTTTCCGTAGTTCAGGCGCATTATTCATTGGCGCTTCAAGGAAACTTATGCATCACAAGTAAGATTTATAATACTGATGTTGTTTTATTAATTTATATCATAGTAACAATTTTTTTAGTCATATTAATTATTAATTTGTTTATTAACAAAATTTTTACAAAAAATTATAGAGAAAATCATACAAATATTCAATTATATATTACATACTAGCGACCCGCCCCGGCTTCGCACGGGTGCAATGCTGATACTAAATACACTACAGAAAAACTGTGACTATTTATTTTATTTTTACAACAATTATTACATCGGCCTCCGACGCGCTATTTATAGGCACGCTGCCGCCGCCCCGGTCGGCCAGTACCGCCGCAAGCGCTACTTCCCGCAATTTTAAATCTGTAATATCTTCGAAAATATTCATTTAAATCTTGTGCTGTAAAGGACCATATAGATCTATATTAAATCAACAATGTATTTAAGCTATTTAATTGGATAAGGATTAATGCTGTATTGGTTAAAATCGCTTCAAAATTTGCCATTATTTGTCGTAAAAAGTAAATGACAAAAAAATGTTATTGTGGGATATCCATGAGAGATAGACATATACCATCGCGGAGTTTTCTGTAGACCTTTTCAATGTGTACAAATAATTAGTACATTATTTTGATAAATCTCGTAGGGTTCAGCCTGCGTTTGCAATGTAAGCGGAAAAAAATATGATAATTAACGACATCACATTAGAAACCTCAAAAATAACAGTATTTCTCCACTATTTAATGGATGTTATTATACATATAAACCTTCCTCTTGAATCACTCTATCTATTGAAAAAAACCGCATCAAAATCCGGTGCGTAGTTTTCAAGATTTAAGCATACAAAGGGACATAGGGACAGAGAAAGCGACTTTGTTTTATACTATGTAGTGATTCTACTGCTTTTTTCCAGCACATTGCAGCAAAAAAAACAATGTTACATTTTTGTTAACAAAACAGCTCTTTTTTGATCTAATTTCCATGGAGTATGACAATATATTTAATTTTTAAAGTATATGGGAATTTTTAAACGACTTACCAACCATATTTATGGTAAAATGTTTTTGTTAACAGCGGCACTCTTTCTTCATTACTCATCTCGTCAAAGAAATGTTATCTAATAAACTAATTGACAAATAATATAGTCGACGTCGACATTATCATGTTATTGGCATTTTTTTAATAAAAAAATTGACACAAATATTACTCTATTTTAACAGTAAATGTTTCTTAATACTGCTGCGTTAAGAGAAGATTTGTTTTAATCTTTAGTATAAACATTTATTTTGTTAAGAAGAAAATAATATTGATAAGAATTTTATGATAGGTACTTATAATACTTTAGTTGTATTTACGTACTATTTTATTTAAATTATAAATATTTAGTCTCGTGGTTGACGAGAGATGTTAAAGTGTGTTAATTTTAATTAAAAAATTGTGGAGTGCCTTAAGTAACATACGTCACGTAAGTTTATTAGTTACAACACTATGTGGTTTTAAAGAAAGGCTTTTCTTTTTATATGCGTTAAAGCCCAAACATTCTCGATAATTGCTAGAATGTTATTGTTTTACAACATTTTTTTCATTTGGCTTCAATAAAAAGAGTAAACAGTAGATTTCTTGAAATTTTTTGGTGAAATATTGCGGTAAAATTACACTAGTCAACAAATACAAATACAACTGATGTTATAATGGCTGTCTGGGGGAGTTTAAAACATCCTGACTGCGAATTCAACAAGTAAAATTTTCCACCACGTATAGATTTTGAGTTATAGAATGTATATATATATATATATATATATATATATATATATATATATATATATATATATATATATATATATATATATATAGATATCGGGTGTCAACGAATCTATTAGACAAGTCATCATTTCTAGAGTATTATGTGTATCAAAATGAGAATTGGTACAGGTAAATGGTATATCAAGGGGAGAGTTTCTGCATATTTTACACTTTCCGGCCACTTCCGGTTTCACCGGAAATGGCCCCGGTTTTGAATTTTTAAATGGAACACCCTATATATTTTAACATTTTTGGATTTCTGAGACAATTCTAGATCAAAATGTGACATTTTAAAAACTTTTTACGTCTACTTCATTTTTTTAGAGCCACTTTTAAAATTGCGTCTAGGTGGCCATGATCGGACGCAAACTAATCTAACAGCCTTAGGTGATATCAAAAAAATACAATCGCAAAGTTTTAGTTACTAGTATGAAAGACAGGAATAAGACAAGTTGACAAAATTACGTTTTCATTTCTAACTATTAATTTTCAAATGGCGACCCCTTTTTGACAACTACTTTTCGAAAAAAGCATTCTTTGACGAATCTAACGGTACTAATTTATTTGCGATTGGATTAGACATAAGAACAGAAATTAAATATTATTAAGCAAAATACTGGATAATTTATTTACTTATGACAAGTGCGCCATGGACAGCCATGATGCATAATAATTTGCAACTGTTTTTATCAAGTCTTCTTTGGAAAACAAAGCACTCACTTAAGTAGATAATGACAGTGGCATACGCTCTAAGAACAGACGTAAAAGTTTCTTAATTTTCGTTAAGTTTAGTTTAAATTTTCGTTAAAATAATGTATACTCAAAGTGAAAAAGTGAATATGTTATTAATATTTGGAGAGTGTCATAGAAATTCAAGGAATGCTGCCGAGTTGTATGCTCATAGATATCCCAATCGGCAACATCCAGCCCATCAGTATTTTCCGTATGTCGAGACTCGTTTTAGGCAAATAGGAAATCAAGAGGCGGAACAGAGGTTTATCATAAATGAAGAGACTGAGATTAACGTACTTGCTATGGTTGAGGTTGATAAAACAGTTTCGTTAAGAAAAATTAGTCAAGAACTGCAGATAAGTTATGAATCAGCAAGAAAAATACTGAAAAAGCATGGATATCGAGCATTTAAATATCAGTTACATCAACATTTGTATACTGAGGATGGCGATAGACGGGTAGTGTTTTGTGATTGGCTGCTTCAAAATCATAGAGTTAACCCAAATTTTGTCGATTTTATTCTATTTTTCGACGGATCCCGATTTACAAATAATGGTATGTTCAATAAGCAAAATACTCGGTACTGGCCCCAACAAAATCAACATGAAATGAGAAAAGGCAATTTTCAAGAAAGATTTGGCGTCAATGTCTGGGCTGGTATCGTTGGAAACAGAATAATTGGGCCAATATTGTTTCAAGGTCAGTTAACAGGGGTTAGATACTAAGGTTTTCTTCAAAATGAAATCGAAAATCATCTCAATGATATACCTTTAGCAGTTTTACGGCGAATTTACTTTCAACAAGATGGAGCACCGCCTCACAATACTAGAGAAATTCTTAATTATTTAATAGAGCATTTTAATAATCGAATTATTGCAACCAATGGTCCGGTACGGTGGCCAGCCCGCTCACCGGATCTTACTGTGCTCGATTTCTTTGTCTGGGGATATGTTAAAGAAAGGGTTTACCATGGAGCAGCCCCAGCTACTCTTGAAATATTAGAAGAAAGAATTTTACGGGCATTTAGAAGTATAACGCCCCAAATGCTACAAAACGTGTTGAGAGAAACAATTGAACGAGCTGAAATGTGTCATGAAAAAGAAGGAATGCACTTTGAACATTTACTACACTAAACTTTTTAACAAATTCAGCTACTGTACTTTCAAATAGTTTAAGTGCGTCGTCTAAGTTATTAGTTTATTTTGTTAGTTTTTTGTTAATTTTGTTAAATTTTTAATCCAATTCCTGTCTTTCATACTAGTCACTAAAACTTTGCGATTGTATTTTTTTGACATCACCTAAGGCCGTTAGATTAGTTTGCGTCCGATCATGGCCACCTAGATGCAATTTTAAAAGTGGCTCTAAAAAAATGAAGTAGACGTAAAAAGTTTTTAAAATGTCACATTCTGATCTAGAATTGTCTCAGAAATCCAAAGATTTTAAAATATACAGGGTGTTCTATTTAAGAATTCAAAACCGGGGCCATTTCCGGTGAAACCGGAAGTGATCGGAAAGTGGAAAATATGCGAAAACTCTCCTCTTCATATAACATTTACCTGTACCAATTCTCATTTTGATACACATAATACTCTAGAAATTATGACTTGTCTAATAGATATATATATATATATATATATATATATATATATATATATATATATATATATATATGTATGTATATATATATATATATATATATATATATATATATATATATATTTGTATATATATATATATATTTGTATATATATTATATATATATATATATATATATATATATATATATATATATATATATATATATATATATATATATATATATATATATTTATATATATATATTTATCCTTTTGAAAAGTTAATATATAATAGAGTGTGTGATAATTGGTTGTGTTGTAATTAATTTTATATTTAAAACAAAAATCTATATTCTTAATGGTAAGTTTTAAACCTGTTATTCCATATATAATAATATTAAAAATGTACATTTTTGTAGAATCCTCCGATAAGCTCAGTTGAAAAAAATTCGAAAAAATCGAAACGTCCTGAAATATAATATATATACATATATATATATATATATATATATATATATATATATATATATATATATATATATATATATATATATATATATATATGAAGTAAAATGCGAGCAGTAAATGCAAATTTCTCTCCATCATATCCTTTCTGTGTTAGAGGTTGCACAGTTAAAACAAATTGCTAAGGAACACAATTTATCCTATTCCACCACCATCGAGATGATGGCCTACCTGTACCACCATACCGAGAAGAAAGTCAAAACTTACCCTCCCCGCCACAGTGATACGGCAGAGGTACATGTTTCGTCTCTACTAGACTCATCAGGGTACCGACATGCACCTGGCTGTGCAAAGGACAGATTGGAAGGAAGCATGCAAATACTGAACGCGGCTTCTCCGACCTCCCGCCGGATGGCGTATATATGTTTATGCGGATTTCACGGATTCCTCCGTGTGAGATGCAATAGCAGTGGATATATCCACATTATGCCGTTGTAATGCTGAAATCACATTCAGCAAGTGTACAACTATATGCAGCTCCGCGTATGAATGAAGTAAAATGCGAACAGTAAATGCAAATTTCTCTCCATCATATCCTTTCTGTGTTAGAGGTTGCACAGTTAAAACAAATTGCTAAGGAACACAATTTATCCTATTCCACCACCATCGAGATGATGGCCTACCTGTACCACCATACCGAGAAGAAAGTCAAAACTTACCCTCCCCGCCACAGTGATACGGCAGAGGTACATGTTTCGTCTCTACTAGACTCATCAGGGTACCGACATGCACCTGGCTGTGCAAAGGACAGATTGGAAGGAAGCATGCAAATACTGAACGCGGCTTCTCCGACCTCCCGCCGGATGGCGTATATATGTTTATGCGGATTTCACGGATTCCTCCGTGTGAGATGCAATAGCAGTGGATATATCCACATTATGCCGTTGTAGTGCTGAAATCACATTCAGCAAGCGTACAACTATATGCAGCTCCGCGTATGAATGAAGTAAAACGGCATAATGTGGATATATCCACTGCTATTGCATCTCACACGGAGGAATCCGTGAAATCCGCATAAACATATATACGCCATCCGGCGGGAGGTCGGAGAAGCCGCGTTCAGTATTTGCATGCTTCCTTCCAATCTGTCCTTTGCACAGCCAGGTGCATGTCGGTACCCTGATGAGTCTAGTAGAGACGAAACATGTACCTCTGCCGTATCACTGTGGCGGGGAGGGTAAGTTTTGACTTTCTTCTCGGTATGGTGGTACAGGTAGGCCATCATCTCGATGGTGGTGGAATAGGATAAATTGTGTTCCTTAGCAATTTGTTTTAACTGTGCAACCTCTAACACAGAAAGGATATGATGGAGAGAAATTTGCATTTACTGTTCGCATTTTACTTCATTCATACGCGGAGCTGCATATAGTTGTACGCTTGCTGAATGTGATTTCAGCACTACAACGGCATAATGTGGATATATCCACTGCTATTGCATCTCACACGGAGGAATCCGTGAAATCCGCATAAACATATATATATATATATATATATATATATATATATATATATATATATATATATATATATATATATATATATATAAATATATATATCGTAGATTTTCACTGGAATGTGTACTGGTCTTTTTCCGGTTTTCAATCCGTTCGTCAGTCTGTCTCAAAAACCCATACTTTTCCTATGAAAATAATTTCTACCGACAGACAGATGGTGCTCCTATGGGATCTTCGCTATCACCAGTCATCACACACCTTTTTATGAAATATTTTGAAACAGAAGCTTTAAGAAAAACCAAAACAAAACCATCCCTCTGGAAACGTTACGTGGATGACATCTTCATCATATGGCCACACGGAAGATCCAACTTAGACATATTCTTAAAGGAACTAAACAGCATTTATCACCGCATTCAGTTCACATTGGAGGTCGAAGTTAACAAGCAGCTACCTTTCCTTGACCTTCTAGTCACCAGAAACGACGACCTAAGCATCGATTATACGGCCTACAGAAAATCCACACATACAAACAGATACCTGAACGCCGAATCACACCACCATCCATCACAATTGCAATCGGTCGCCAACACACTGATTTCCAAATCCTTGCGACTAACCAAACCCACGAACCGCCAAGAAGAACTCAACAATATCACAACAGCTCTAAAACAAAACAACTACAAAGAACATAATATCAAAAAAGCCATAAAACATAACACGAAAGCAGTAGAAGAGAACAAAGAAGAAGATGACAAATCCAAACCAAAAATCACACTGTCATACATAAAAGGTGTAACAGACGTAATTGGAAGAATTCTGAGGAAACATGACATATGCACAATTTACAAGCCGCAAACAACAATACACAAATTATTGGGCAAACCTAAAGACAAAATACCATTGGAAAACCAGGGAGTGTACAGCATCCCATGCAGTGATTGTGAAAAAGAATACATTGGCCAAACAAACAGAAGAATCTCTACAAGGGTCAAAGAACATAAAAATAACATAAAGAATAAGCAAACGACATCAGCTTTATTGCAACATCATCAGGTGACAGGACACACTATAAGTTTCCAGGAGACCAAACAGATCGCACCCATAAAACACTATAGAACGTGCATCATCAGAGAAGCTTTCGAAATAGAAAGCACTAAAAACTTTAACAAGAGAGATGATGAGCAAAATATTTCAAATAAATGGAAAACTCTACTTAAAACCAAACCAAAAACAACACACCAGAGAAAAAAGATAGCACGCCGAGAAAACGCATAAACCCAGAGAAGCGAAGAAACCAACCAGGCAGAACCAAGGAATAACCTGCGCAACCGCGAAAGTATAAAAAGGCCGTCAGAGGTCACTTTATTATGAATTAAAACATTATTAGGATATTTGACGTTTCAGTTTATTTATTTCTTAAACCATCTGCAGAATTACAATTAAACACGCAAAAAGGGATTCAAAAGTAATTAATTTTTATATGTCATAGAAAATTTAAATAATAAATTGTGTTTACGCTGGTAAACATTACGTATCTAATTCGTAATCAAAGTCAGTGAAGCTATTTTCGCTCAAATTAATTATAATTGGTTCCTCTATCTCACCGATCATGAGATCGAGTTTCCACATTTTCTTCCATTCTTTTATTATATAGATTTTTCCCAATTTTCTGCACTAACTTTATTAAAAAAATTTTTCAAAAGTTCAGTTAATTTACTAATTTTGTAAGTTGTGTTATTTCTAGAAACTCTGCCTTTTACTAGAGATATATTTCCTTCTCCAACGGACATTTTCCGGACGATCTATAAGAACAGATTTCCTATCTGTTCTTTTAATTTCAAGTAAATCCCGATCTTTAATGATTTTACTTAGAATTTTGTCGATGGTTGGGATCTGCTTCTCATAATAAAATGTATGTACAGGGTGAGTCAACGATTGGATGAAGTAGGTTTATGGTGAAATTAACAAAGAAACTATATTTATTGTTTGATACAGTTTATTTTTACGCAGATTTTAAAAATATTTAGGACTCTACAGGGTTAGCCAAAAAACTAGGACAGCATAAAGTTGTATTTTATTAAATCGAACACCCTATATACGAATCGTATTTTCGATTTAGCTTATAATTTTAAATCTTTTTTATTAAGGGTTTACTATAACAAAACTTTATAGTTTCTGAGATAATTAAGTTTAAAGAAAAAAAGTCACATTTTCAAGCATCAATTCAATCCTAAATAACGTTTTCAATTTTGTGACCAATATATTCAAATTTGGAATTTAGCAAGGCCAAGGACAAGTTAACATAATTTTTACCTAATATTTGCAATAAAAGCTACAGGGTGTTGAACACATCGGCTCAAATTTGAACAAGTTTAAATGAATAAATATCTTTTTTTAAATGGTACACCCTGTATATTTTCATGTTATTTAATAGAATAATAAAAACCCTAAAAGTTTTGTTCAATATATCCTATACCTATTTATAATAGTTTTTGAGATATTTCAGTTTTTCTTATTTTCCATACTTTTTTACAGAAATAGTCTTCATTATCATAGTAGCCATGGCAAAAACAATGTAAAAGAACATTTTTCTGTGTGTCAAATTTATAACCGCAATCGCTTCTTTTGGTTTTTATGTAGTGTAGTTTGGTTTTTTTTGCATTCATCTTATATTGTAAAATGAATTTTCCAAAGAATGAGTTAATAGATATGATTTATACAATAGGAAAGGCTCAAAAAAATTGCCAAAACGTAAAGTGGTCAACAAACCAGTAACTAATGAAGAACCTGAACTACAAGTATTGTTAAATGTTCAGGAAAATCCTTATATTGGTAGCCGTCAGTTAGCAGCATTATGTGAAACATCACAATCCACCGCTAATCGTACTACCAAGAAATATAGGTATCATCCATATCACATGGAATTACACCAAGAATTGCATGGACAGGATTTTGAAAATCGTGTAAACTTTTGTCGTACAATAAATGCGGAGATTCAATTAAATCCAAATTTATTATGCAAGGTAATGTTTAGTGATGAAGCTACTTTTAGAAGTAACGGTGCCGTAAATAGACGCAACATGCATTATTATGCCACAGAAAACCCATTTTGGATTAGAGAGGTGCAACATCAAAACCACTGGTCATTAAATGTTTGGTGTGGTATTCATCATAATCGAATTATTGGACCCCACTTTTTTAATGAACCACTAAATGGCCATAGTTACCTGAACTTTCTACAAGAAGAACTACCCCAACTGCTTCAAGGTCTCGATAGGGATGAGCTCGACAGTATGTGGTTCCAGCACGATGGTGCGCCTCCGCATTACCATCGTGAAGTTCGTGCGTTTTTGGACCAACGATATCCGCAAAAATGGATTGGACGTGGGGGTTTCATTGAGTTGCCACCAAGGTCTTGCGACATCACCCCATTAGATTTCTTCCTATGGGGTTATATTAAAAACAAGGTGTATGTTAATCCACCAACAACAGTGGAAGATATGCGAAACATGATTAGGGATACCTGTAGAACAATAACGCCACTAATTTTGTCCAGGGTCCGAGAAAATCTGCAAAAAAGACTAAATTTGTGCATTGCACAAGAGGGTCGTTTATTCGAACACTTATTAAAAAGAAATAATTAATCTCAGTATTTAATAGGTAATTTTTTTTGTTTCAATTTAGTATAAAAGTAAATATGTATTTGCCTTGTCGTTATTGTTGTGTTAATTTTTTCACATTATGTTTAATTAAACTATTGCCGTTGTAATATAACGAATAATGTATTTCATCATATTTAACCACATTCTGTTTGTTTCTGTAGTTTCTTTTTATTATTTTACATGGCTACTATGATAATGAAGACTATTTCTGTAAAAAAGTATGGAAAATAAGAAAAACTGAAATATCTCAAAAACTATTATAAATAGATATAGGATATATTGAACAAAACTTTTAGGGTTTTTATTACTCTATTAAATAACATGAAAATATACAGGGTGTACCGTTTAAAAAAAAAGATATTTATTCATTTAAACTTGTTCAAATTTGAGCCGATGTGTTCAACACCCTGTAGCTTTTATTGCAAATATTAGGTAAAAATTATGTTAACTTGTCCTTGGCCTTGCTAAATTCCAAATTTGAACATATTTGTCACAAAATTGAAAACGTTATTTAGGATTGAATTGATGCTTGAAAATGTGACTTTTTTTCTTTAAACTTAATTATCTCAGAAACTATAAAGTTTTGTTATAGTAAACCCTTAATAAAAAAGATTTAAAATTATAAGCTAAATCGAAAATACGATTCGTATATAGGGTGTTCTATTTAAAAAAATACAACTTTATGCTGTCCTAGTTTTTTGGCTCATCCTGTAGAGTCCTAAATATTTTTAAAATCTGCGTAAAAATAAACTGTATCAAACAATAAATATAGTTTCTTTGTTAATTTCACCGAAGAGGCACAAACCTACTTCATCCAATCGTTGACTCACCCTGTACAACTCCTTTTATTGCAGTTTATATCTCTTCTTCCAACGAGGTTTTTCGTCCGCCTGTGATCGAATGTAGCATGGCAGTATTAACAATTCCAGTCGTTTTTTTTTCTCTTTCAGTATTCGGTACATAGTAGATTTTCCAACTCCTGTCATGTTGGAACACATCTCAACAGAGGTTTTTACATTATTATCTAAATATTGATATCTTAAGGCATCATAAACATTCATCGTAATAAGTTTTTCGTTGAGGAAAAATGCCTTGGTTTAACGATTTTGGAATAAATATAGATGTGGAAGCCGTATCTTTTGGGTATCTTACTAATCTCAAATATATAAAAACAAGCACAAACAAGGTAAATCACTAAAAACACACTGTAAGGTGTACTTTGCTCACTGACAGAAATTAAATTAAACTATCAAAAATTTTATTGTAGCAGTAAATTTATAAAAACTTATTATATTTAAAAACAATTAAACATAATTAGATTTACGGCAGTCCTCAGTTACTCTCTCTAGTTCTTGAATAGAGTATAAAAATGTGTATGCTTGCGATCGCCCCTCTCCTTCCCAAGAATTTTGAGTTCAGGAAAATAGAACCGATTCTGAATTTTATATTAGGAATGTGTATGCTGCTGGCACTCCCCCCCCCCCCCCGGTGACAACTTGTTTTTCTTGAGGTAGCCCCCCCCCCCTCAAGAGCTTTGAATTATTCAGGAAAATAGACCCGATTCTGCCTCTTATACTAGGAATATGTTTGCTGCTCGCATCCTTCCCCCCTATCGGCAACTTGTTTTCTCTTGTGATCGCCCCCCCTCTTCAAGAGCTTCAAATTTAGAAAAATAGACCCGACCCTATCTTTTACACTAAAAATGGGAATGTTGCTGGTGTGTCCCCCCCCCCCCCCCCGTCGACAACTTGCTTTCGCTTGCCATACTGTACTTTTGTGCTATCACCGCCCCCCAAATATATATATATATATATATATATATATATATATATATATATATATATATATATATATATATATATATATATATTAATAATATAATGAGTTTTAACTCTCTATTTTAAATTGGGCGAATGAAGAAATTAACGTAGGCAGAATACGCAAATAAGGCAGAATTGATACAGAATTCTTAAAATAGAGTGACGAAACTTATTTGCTTTATTTTCTTTTTTACTGAAATTGTCGTTGTGTTTTGTTATATTTGTCCTTTAACTTTGTTATAAAGGACATCCCAACTCCATTTTACATAACATGTTAAATATGTATCCTAGGATCCCATATTAGAGATAATTAAATAGACCATTAAAATTGCAGGCTTGAAAATGGCAGGCAGGCAGGAATTGTGGTTATATTGACAATTTGTGAGTCGATCATTGTTATCCATCTCACGTTTCTAATAAGTTCTGATTGTTTAGGAACAGTATTTACTTTATTTGTCTGATTCGTTCTCGCATAGTATTCACTTTATTACATTTTCTATCCTGGATATATTCCGAACATGTGGTGATATATTGTTGTATCCCTAAATTGATTTGTTATCCAAAAAAGCTAAAATTAACCGAGTGCAATTTAAAGAAAGAACATTGAGGTGATTTTCGTGAGATGGTTATTCATTAATGTTTATTTAATCCTTTATAGAAAGTCAATATTTCCAATAATGTTAAAAAAATAAAAGGTACAAATATCCCATTGAGGGCATTTTTCAAGTTCTCTATTATTGTATACGTTTTGTATTAATCCTTTTTTGTAGATTGAGCTATCACTTTAATTCTAATAATGTTTGTCTCTAAAAGTTTTACGATTATGTTTTAGTTTCTCGTTATTAATTGTTATTTAATATGGAAAATAAATTTTAATAACCCAATTTTACTGTTTCATTTACTCTTTCTAACGACTACACAAGGAGTTCGCCAATTTATTCTGGTTTTTGGAAGGAATTCGCACGAAGAAAAAGGTTGGGAACCGCTGCCTTAGATTATACGAGCCCTATTTTCTAAAGAGACCACTATATTTTAACAAAATCAAAAACACTTACCCATTAAAAATTGGTTCCAGCAACGATTTCTCATTTTTGTCGCCCATTTTTCCAGCACGATTTATCAAAATCCGCAGCTAAAACTTGTGGGACATTTTAGTACTGCTCGACGCAGAACGAATAATAAATTTTATATCAAAATCAGTCCTGGAATCTTCACCCGGACTTTCGTTAAGAATCTCAAGTATTTTTTAATGCTTGTCTTATTTTTTTTTCAATTTTAATCTCCTTATCTAAAGTGGCTGATTGTAAATGCTGACTGCTACTGACAAGTTTCTGAAAAGAATAATAAATTACGTATTAATATCGATCACAAAATGGAAGGAAACTTGAAAACAACTTAAGGGAATGCTTTTACTTTGTACAGGTTCGTTATGCAATTTTCTATATTTATTATACAAATTTGTTCGATTTTTTTATGAGGAAGCCCGGTTCAGTTTTCAATAATTGTGGCTGAAAATTTCTTTATTTGCGGATCCTTAATTAACAATACATATACACCGTTGAAAATCATGGTTCTTGGGTTTAGACACTGAATGACTGTCGAAGAGCAACAGTTGTTGTGTAAACTACATCTTACCGTCAATTCCTGCCACAATTTAAGTTCAAATATCACAATTAAATATCATACAGTACGACAACGGGTGTCTGGGAAGGTGTCTGTCGAAACCCACTGAGGAGTCCTAAGGCTGGCACCGGGACGAAACACCCCAGATTTTTAAATTATTCGTAATTCTCGCTAGATACAGGGACCTTAGCGGAATACGAAATGGCATCCCTGGACATGGGAACGTGCACTTGTGGCGTCAAGTAGCATGAGTGCGTAGCCGCACCGAGTCCGCGACGGGGTGTTAGTCCCCGCAGTTCTCAGGCCCCAATTAACAATCACACCTTCCTTGTAATCGGGATCCGGAGTACAAATCTCCGATTCCCAAGGAAGGTTGATTGTCTAAAGGCGGGGGTGGTGTGTAAACTACATCTCACCGTCAATTCCCGCCACAATTTAAGTTCAAATATCACAATTAAATATTATATAGTACGACAACGGGTGTCTGGGAAGGTGTCAATCGAAACCTACTGAGGAGTCCTAAGGCTTGCACCGGGACTAAACACCCCAAATTTTTAGACTATTCGTAATTCTCGATAGGTACAGGGACCTTAGCTGAATACGAAACAGTCCGGTATTTATACCCGACTGATGCTCAGCCAACCGTGATCCAGCGTTACAATCGATTTCCACGTGTGATGTAGACTATAACCTGCATCTCTATTAATATTATTTGGATATTTATAAATTTCGATTAATTCTCTAATTTACGTTCAAAGAAACTGGACACTGTTGCTAGCACCTTAGTTTCTTTTACATTAAAAGTGTGACCTGAGCAATGCCGGTGTTCAGCTACTGCAGATTGTACAATTTGTTTATTTTTTATACATTTTCTTGTCCCTTAAACCTAGTGGATCTACAATCTGCAGCAAAAAAAAGAAAATTCGAAGGAGTTTTGAGCAATAATTCAACAAGCGCACCAATGAACACAATCGTCAATTTGTCACGTATACAACTTACTGAAGCAGGGAAGACTATCTTATCCAAAGGACAGAACTTCGCCGTTACTCACGCCAAACACTCACAGCCACCTAAATTAAATGTTACATATATACATCTTTCATGTTCCTTAAGTCTAGTGGATATAGATCGTCCCTTTTCATCTACATACACTTTACCACATGAGCAAGGTATCATGTAAACGCCTTCTGTTTGAAGTGGAACTGCTTCCTTTGGAAACTTCAAACTTTCTTACATGTGTTGAAGATTATCCGAATGTTTGATGTTCGGAACAATCTGGCAATCTTGTCGGTAGTTTCGTGTATGTAAGGTAAGAAAACATTATCCATAAGGGGTTCATTTATGACATTTTGTCCAGGAGCTGGGTTTTATATTTATTAATAGAACATCTTATATCTTCAGTGCAATATATGTTGCCTCTCAGAGCATTAGTCAGTCAAGTATACCCTTTGACGCTTGACGGAAAGTTCTTTGACGAAAGTAGAAAGTAGTTTTGTGTACCAAGAAAATGTTAGAAAAAAATATTTAACAAAAGGTTTAAGATACAATATATATAGTGCTATGGGATCACCAATTTCATCCACCATTGCTCAGTTAGAAATGGAATATTTCGAGAAAAAAGTTTTAGACATTTATACGTAGAAAAAACAAAATTTTAACTGAATGGTACACCAAACCAACTTGGTCGGGTAGATATCTAAACTGTTTCTCAAATCACTCAAAAAGCCAAAAAAAAAATAGTGTTAAAATCGGTCTGTCTGATCGTGCTATTTCTCTAACGTCTCCAGAATTCCCACCAAGAATTCTGCAAAAAGTGAAAAATACACTAATAAATAATAATTTCAATGAAAAGACTTTCACCGAAATAATTAATAAACGAACATATAAATTTTATAATAACCTAATACAAGAAACATAGAACATAAACAGCAAAAATATGTAGCACTACCTTACGCTAGTGAACTGTCAGAAAAAATAAAATAAATTTTAAGAAAGCATGATATTATCGTATGTCACAGGTCTCATAATAAATTAAATACACTATTTACTAATTTAAAAAGTAAAACTCCTCTCATGAATAAGTCAAATTTAGCATATTCAATCCCTTGCTCAAATTGTCCCAAAAAATATATAGGCATGACAAGCCAATTGCTAAAGAACAAATTGAATGGCCATAAATATACGAAAAACGCCTCAACAGCATTAAACAAACACACGCAAGATGAAAAACATACCTTCGATTATAACAGTACCATAATCAAAAACAAAGATATGAATTATCAAAAATTGCAGATGAAGGAAATTAAAAAAGATAAAAATACTGTTAACGACAGAACGGATATAGGAAAATTGAGCCACATTTGCACCAGCCTAATTTAAAGAAAATGTTAATTATTCGATCCTATTAATAAACATCAAAAATTGAATATCCTCTTAAACATAAAATTAAATGTATGCGTTCTTTCGCTTTTTTTTGGTCCATTGTTCAAATATAAAAATAAAACACACTCGCATTCCATGTATCCTAAGTACCTCAATAGACGATGTTAAAATTTTATTTCATTATTAATAAATAAACAAAATGTCAAGGTATGTACAGTTGTAAAATTAAATACTTTTTTAGAAATTTGACTAGTTTTTTAAAGTGTTGTTTGTTTTTTAAAATTGTAAATATGTTCGTGTATAAATGTTTTTAATTACATAAAAAATATATTTTTAGGAAGATCTATAATAAAAAAAAACAAAAAATTTTTGAAGATGCCTTAAAAAAGGGCGAAACGTCAAATTGTTTTGCATTTTTTATTAAATAAAGAACCTAAACCCAAGAAAAGACAAAATAAAAAGAAATTAAATATATATATATTTTGTTTTTTATAGAGGTATAGAACTCTAAGTTGGCAACACTTTTCTAATTGGCGGCCATTTTGTCAGCTGTCAAGTGATTTATGTTTAGTTTGGTTTGGCATTTCAACATGAATAGACTGACGCCTGAACAACGCTTCCAAATTGTGCACATTTATTTTGAAAATCATGGTTCTGTTCGAAATACGTATCGCGCACTACGTCCATTTTACGGTCAACATAATCGTCCATCAGAGCAATTAATTCGATTAACTATGGAACGTTTTCGCACCACGTTTGCTCTAAATGATAATACGCATCCACAGAGACGTCGTACAGTGCGTATAGAAGAAGTCATTGCTGCTGTAGAGCGTAGCGTAGAGGAAGACCCGAATCAGTCTATCCGCTATCGTGCACAGGAATTGGATATGTATCCATTCACTTTATGGAAGATTTTGCGGAAAGATCTTGGTTTGCGTGCTTACAAAATCCAACTCGTGCAAGAATTGAAACCACACCATAACCTAGCAAGGCGTAGATTCGGTGAATGGGCCCAAAACAAGATTATCGTTGATCCCGATTTTCATAAGCGAATTTTGTTTAGCGATGAAGCTCACTTTTGTTTGAATGGATACGTCAATAAACAAAACTGCCGTATTTGGAGTGATGATAATCCTCAATTGTATGTTGAGACACGGTTACATCCAGAAAAACTGACTGTTTGGTGTGCTTTATGGGCTGGTGGAATCATTGGTCCGTACTTGTTTAAACGATGCTGGTCACAACGTTACAGTCAATGGTGACCGCTATAGAGCCATGATTACTGATTTTTTCGTTCATCAATTGAACAACCATGATGTGCAGGAGCTGTGGTTTCAACAAGACGGCGCAACATGTCACACAGCTCGTGTCACAATTGATTTATTGAAGGAAACGTTTGGTAACCGCATAGTTTCACGTTTCGGACCCGTGAATTGGCCTCCAAGATCATGCGACTTAACGCCGCTAGACTATTTTTTGTGAGGATATGTGAAGTCGCTAGTCTACGCCGATAAGCCCGAAACGATTGATCACTTTGAGGACAACATTCGTCGCGTTATTGCCGATATACGGCCACAAAAATTGGAAAAAGTCATCGAAAATTGGACCTCCAGATTAGACTACGTCCGAGCCAGCCGTGACGGTCATATGCCAGAAGTCATATTTAAATTATAATACCAGAAGGTTATCTTTCGAATAAAGTATATTTCATGTCAATTTAAAAAATTCATCTTTGTTTTATTCCATTTAAAAGTTCTATACCTCTATAAAAAACACCCTTTATATATTAATATTCTCTGTATAATATCACATCCTGGTTCAGGGATTTAAAGTATTTAGTGAATTAAATCGATATAATCCTTTTTGGAAAATAGTATTATCAGTCGATTAACCCACTTATTATCCTCTCGCACTTATTAAAATTGAACTGAAATAAATTGGAAAAATTGTTGAACTTTTGGACGCGATATCTTGACAAATTACTGTCTCGTATTTCAAAAGTAACGTAATTTTAAAAAACTAATTTAATGAACTTTAAAATAAGGTGCTTTTTGTCTCCAAAACTATGTCAGACTCACGGGTATATGGAGGCGAAAATTCGAAGGAAATGAATTGTATAGGGTGCGCCATCTTTTAGGTCGGTATGTAAACATTGAATAACTTTGACATTTACCAACCGATTGATTGGGTTTACGTGTTTTTGAAACGTCAATTCAGTACAATTTTAAACATCAATCGCTTTACACCAAAACAACGCGCCGAAATAGTGACAATATACATTGAAAATAGACGTTCAGTTGTGTTACTCAACGTGCATATCGTCGTTCCAATGAACTGGTTAAAGCGGTCAGAGAGAGCGTTGCCCAGAACCCAAAAGTTTCGTATCGTCACCGTGCTCAGTATTTTGGCGTCAGTGGAACCACTTTCCGGCGCATTTTGATTGATTTGCATTTGTGTCCGTATAAAGTGCAGTTAACACAAAGAATATTCCCGACAGACCGTCCACATCGCTTAAAAGACGGCCAAATAGTCGCTCGAATGGTTGACACTGAACCTGACTTTTGGAAGCAAATTTTAATGACCGACGAGGCCCATTTCACACTCTCTGGCGGCGTTAATAAGCAAAATTGCTGCATTTGGAGGACGGATAATCCACACGAGATCCACGAAACGTCATTGCATGACCGACAAGTGACTGCTTGGGCCGACGTTTGCGCCAAAATCATCATTGGACTAGTTTCAAAGAAAACGAAACAGTCGATGCAAATCGATATCGGTGGATGTTGGCTCATTATGTCTACCCATAAATGCGTGAAAAAGGTCTTGATGGTTACTGGTTTCAACAAGACGGTGCGCCATGCCACACTGCAAATTAAACAATCCAGTTCCTGCAACGGAAATTCCCTGAAAGTCTGATGTCAAAAAGAGGCGACATTGACTTTCCACCCAGATCTCCAGATTTGACCACTCCGGACTTCTTTTTGTGGGATTATTTAAAAAGCAAAGTGTACGCCAGCAAGCCTCAGACCATTGAAGAGCTCAAGGCAAATAATCGTGCCGAAATCACCACTATACCATCCTAGGCGTTCGAAAAGGTAATGGAAAACGCAGCAAAAAGGTCACATTTGCTTTAGCCAATAAAGGTGACCACTTGATCGATGTAGTATTCAAAAACTAGTCCCAATTAATTGTAAAGGACCAAATTTAATAAAAATACCTCATATATTGAAATCAGTTTTTTTTCAAAGTTATTCAATGTTGACATACCGACATAAAAGATGGCGCACCCTGTAGATGTAGCACAACCTTCATTTCAAAAGTTAATGCTCCCAACCAAAAAATAAATACATCTTCAGCTGTCTTGTTAGATACCCGTCGTAACATTTAAGTTCATATTATATTTATTTTTCTATTTCGTTTATTTATCAAAATAAAAACGTTACTTAGAACCCTTTAATAGTTGTCAATTCTAAATTTTGTTTAGTCTGTTACAGCGTTTCCATCTTTCGATTCAAAACGTATATGTTAAAATAAACTTACTTAAACTAAATATAATGGTCACCCTATTTCTAGCGCTGAGATAAATTCTTATTTCACACTCCTTAAGTTAAAAAACACAGTACAGTTAAGAAAGTCTTATTATATATTTGATTAAAAATAAACTTGTAAAAGATGCTCACTTCGAACACTCTATTCATTCGGAGTGGTTTAAATAGGTGACTCTTCTTTTTTGTCAAGAACAGTTGTAACTTAGACCTAGTTCACGTCAGTCGTAATATTAATTGAACTCTGTACTTTGTATTTTTTTCAATCTTAAATAATAAATAGTTAAAACTTTCGGTGTGTAAATTGAATTCACGACGCTCTCCATCCATCCTGACAACGTACTCGTGCAGAGAAGCACGTATAAAATACATCCCTGCAGCACGCGAACTCCGTAACAAGATAGAAATAGAAACAGAAAAGAAATAAAGAAGAAAGAAAATTTCTTTCTATCAACGGAACCTACTCTCTATGATATTTTCCTTAAACTTCGGGCTAGTTCGCATAGAAATAACTACAAACTAACATCTCTAAAAACATTTATCTTTTCTAGGGACTTTATAATTAAAAGAAAAAAATACTAAACATGTTTACTTTGTAATT
Source organism: Diaprepes abbreviatus (assembly GCA_034092305.1). Classification (NCBI taxonomy): domain Eukaryota; kingdom Metazoa; phylum Arthropoda; class Insecta; order Coleoptera; family Curculionidae; genus Diaprepes; species Diaprepes abbreviatus. Next base: position 800,261 of record JASJET010000323.1, on the reverse strand, counting down.
TTTTAGGTTAATTGACCAAAAAATTTTTATCGTGAAATCTCCACTATTATATTTTAAAGTATTTAACTCTAGACTTTTTTTAATAAATTACCTATTAGAAAATATGGATTCGATATTTATGTATTTTGTATAAAATTTATGGGCTCAACAGGCAATTAGCTGAACCCTGTCAGAAGTTTACACAGCTCAGTAAAACGGAATTAAGACTTTTTCAATTCGATATATAATATGTATATATTGATTTATTTTTTCTTAATTCAGCCCCAATAATTTATTATTGTTCTGGTTAAGAAATAAACAGAAATAAAAATAATTATTGCTATTTTGATATTTTTTTCTTATATAACGTGTAAATCTATACTTTTGGCTAAATAAAATATAAAAACACATTTATGAACTTCATTTCATTCTTAGAAACAAATATATCTCATATTCAACATAACCACAAATTCAAACATCGTAAATCAGGAAAAAAATGAGACAAACTTATGCAGCATTTAAATTGCTTTGAGAGAGATAGAACAACAGCAACAAGCCAAAGACTGTTTCTATTTCTATAGCACGATTGCTTGTTCGGACATACCCGACCGTTGCCGAATGTGCTTATAGAGTAAGTTTTGAGTGATTTTCCATAATAGAAAGAAATAGCAAAGAAATTTCTTTTCTATACTATTACGGAGTTCGCGTGCTGGTGTCCATCTAACCTTTTTTATTCCGGGGTGTCCATCAGTCTGCGGGGTTTCCCTTAAAGAGATGGTGTTGGTTTCTATTTCTGCGGATATCGGATCGCGAATGTATCGCATGTTCTTGAAATAACTCTATCACATTCTCCATAAATAATAAATTAGTTTAAATAATCTTCGTGCGTGTAATTTAATCACCCCGGCATGATTATTATTAATGAATGTCAAATGGCAAGAAATAGCGACAATTCTCTAGAGTTCAATTGTTTTATTTTCACCACGCCTCGCCGTCATGGCCAACTAATAACAAAACATAAAAGCCGTATAGCATTTTTACAATAGAAAAATGATAAATTGCCAATATTTTGAAAATTACAAAATTTTGGAATAAATAACCTTATACAAAGTTACCCTTATTTTTAATGCTTAATATGATAAAATTATAAAAAATAAGTACTTTCTATTTGAAAAATTGATTTTTGACGATTTTTTAAACATAATTTTTATTCTTCTTTTTTGACCACTCTGTACTAATAATTTTCAAAATATAATAAAACGATTTATAAAGTCGATCTTCTTCTACAAGAAAACAAACTCAAATTAAAAAAAAAAAGACTTTCTTATAGGAAAAATTATAAGTTTTGGTCCACAAACGTAATTTTTGACATAAAAATTTAAATATCTCCAAAACGGTGAGACTTAAGTATAGAACATTATACATGAAATACGTCTAGAATTTTACGCAGAAATCAAAAATGCAATAATATATAGGGTGTTCCATTTAAAATAAGCAAGTTGACATCTACTTCCGGTATAACTGCAAGTACCGCCATCTTGAAAATATTTTAGCCGACTGTTCCCAGTGCTCGTTAGTACATCGTCAAATTTTCATATCCTTCCTAATTATAGTTTTCCACAATCGATCGATAAAGTTCCCGGAGAATCAATCACCCTGTATACTTACGACATTTACTCAATTTTCACAAAAACTGACATATGGGGTTTTTGCAAAGAACGCCTCATATGTAATACCACAATTAAAACTAGACATATTACGTACCTAAATGATATTACATGGGTCATCAACACATCACGCAAAAATGCACGACAATGTTAAACTATGACTTTACATTAAAATACGAATTATTGATAAAGCGACGATCGTTGAACTTAATAAAGAGTTGATAATGATTTTAATGTTAGAGAATTTGGACCACTTAATACACAAAGAAACTGATAATATTTATTACGTAATGCATCGCCGATCAGACTAGTAATTTTCGAGAGATTTGCTAGATATTTATTGGGTTTAATATAGATCTACAGATAAATATTTTTTGCGAGTTACTATTTACACTAAAAACAGTTTTTTTTGTACAGCATGTTTTTAAAAATTCAAGATAAGGTAATTATTCAAGTGTTCCAAAAATCCACTTCTTAATCTACGACAAGAACAAAGTATTTGAATTCGACAAGTAATACGTGTTAGTTTAAATACTATTCGACGGCGATTTGATAAAAAAAGCATAAGTATTTGTATATTTTTTTTAAAGGTGCATCTTTCTCCAGGTTTCGAGAGCCATCAATTTAAAATACGTAGCGTTCGAAATAACCCTTCGAACATACCGCTGTAGAAGTAGCATAACGTCAGGGGCCCTTTCCTCGAACTGGGGAACGTGAAGTGAACGGTGAAAAGCACTGACCTCTACTATGGATCCCTACTCTTGTCAGCTGCTAAAGCCAAAAAATGGCAAACCATGGGCGAAAAAATGCGTTTCTGCACATCGGGCGGCAGTCATATTTTTGAATGCTGACCAGATAAGGGCATGCGCATAAGCGACTTCCTGTTATCGATCGGTTGTTTCGTATGCCATCCGTAAACAGCACAGTATCGGCTTAACGCCATTTTTGTGTTTCTTTTTGCTTTGTAAGTTACATGCGATTTAAACGGATTTATAGCGTTTTAAGTGATTTATTTATTTGTTTTTGTGTTTTTATTTAATATAATGGAATGTGTACATATTTTATTTGTTTTATTTTCCTTTTCTCTATAGGGTAAAAATAGTGTTGCTTTACAACGTTTTTGGATTTATAGTGTTTTCGTATAACATTAAATTTCCAAAGCGTGTAGTATGATATATTTTTAGCACTTTCCAAAAGATTACCAAAAGATAAACTGAACTTTTAAGCAATCAATTATTAAAAAAAAAATCTGAAAATTCGCTCCAAACCATAAAATAGTTTATTCTATCATATGAAAAAGTACATTCATCAATATGTCAAGAAATGGTACAATTTCTCCATCTATTCCATTACTTACATAAATAAAAACATACATCCTCAAAATAAAGTTGGAATATTTTAAAACATACATATATAAGTTACAATAATTATAATGCATTATTATTTTGTTATATACATAAAATATTTCAGTACAAGGTTTATATTTTAGCCAGAATCGGCTATTGGCTCTATAATTTCTAAGCTCTGTTTGAATTATTTTTCCAAATTGCCAACGACTTTTTTCTAGTTACTAATTTGCATAATGTCCATATTCTTGCATAGCTTCATCTACCTTATATTTAACCGATGTTTCCAACCAGCTCAAATGTTTTTTTTTTTGTTCTGCAGCCAATCTGATTTATAATTTTGTATACCTGAAGATTGAGGACATAACGTTAAAAAGCGTTGTTCATTATTAATACTGGTTTTGGAAGTAAATTCAGATTAGTTATGTCCGTACTCATTTTATGACATTGTCATGAATCATGTTGTCATGGAAATCCTCACTTTGAAATCGTCAAATAAAAAATTCATTAATATGTTAACAGAAGCAAAATATTACGAAATAAGTTAGACAAATGTGAATTTCTTTTGTTGGTATATTTTTTTAATTCACCCCCAGCAACGACCTTGTTCACTTTTTTAATTTGAAATAACATTTTCATCATTTTGTCGAAAAAATTAATACATTTTTTTCACAATTTTACTTTCACAGTATAAGAAACGACTAAACTAACTCCCATCGGTAGACACAGACCGGATTATTCCCTTCTGCTTCAAATATTAATTGTGCCCATATGATGTGACTTCCAGAACAAGAAAGTTACATGAGACCGACTTCTTTACTAAAGATTGCAACTTTGATAACTTGCTTCATTTAGACACCATTTATGACTAATTGAACTAACTAAATAGATTTTCGAAGTTCGGTCCTGTCGATGGTCACCTGATCATTTTGTAGTGCGCATGCCGACATCTGTTCTAGGATGTTTACATTTTATTGTCGTAAATTTGCCGTTTTTGGGATTAAGCTTTGCAAATCTATAAATATTTTATCTATGGTGAAAAGGTGGCGAACGCGTATTCTTGAAATGTTCATCACTCATATCCTCGTTCGCCCGGTGGAAGGTAAACGAACGGTGAAACATGCGCAAATGAAATGTCAGCCGCTAAATGACATACTTAACGCACGGATTTCAAAAATAAAATAGAATTAAAAATTTTTATTTTATTTTTGGTTCTTCAAAATAACTCGCATTAAAAAAAATAATATGTTGACGAACCGTTTCTTTAAGACTTTTTATTTTCTGAATAAACAGTTGAAATGTTAATTAGGTGGTATCCCGATATTTTCAATATTTCCGAATGAGGTCCTTCAGCATAAAAACCTTATTTATGGTACATAAAATAAAAAATATATATATTGAATGTCATATTCGCCAGTATCTTTAATGGGTGTCTTCTGTCTGGCCTTTGGTTTCGGTCCCTGATCATAAACAGTTTCACTATCATTGTTCAAGTTTCAGGTTTTCTTTCAAATTTACTTGTCAGGACAGAATATCTTGCAGTAAGAGGCTGGACACTTTGTGAATTCATACAATAAATAACTGATGGGATAGTTTCCGTAGTGGATTGGGATGATGGCTTTTAGTCATACTACGTAGAGTTGTAATTTCCACCGTTTCAAAGTTTATCAGTGCTGACTTTCTGCAATTACTGTCAGTATATTACTTTGTATATATGATTGCTGCTTTTCTTGATATCCCTTTTTCTTTATATATTAGAATCTTCAAATACTTGGTTCTTTGTATGCATTTTTGTTTAACAGTTCTAGAGTGTCAATTTAAAATAAATTTAATCCAGGTAAAGTACAAATATTGTAATGGCAATCAATAACTTCACAAAAATAACAACAACAGCACTATTTTTTTTACTTTTGACGATTAATTTAAAATACCAAAACTACTTTTTGCCTAAAATGGCAACAAAATATACTACGGACATTTTCAGTCTGATAGGTCAATTCAATCAGTCATCCATTTTATTTTTTGAAATTCTCGGGTTTTAGCACGTTCATATCTGGCAACATTGGCTTTTCAAGAATACGGCTTTTACTGTTAAAAAGTTCACATCGCCATTCCCATCGCCATTCACATCACCTTTCACATCACACTTTATATTTGAAAAAGTGTTGATAAACAGTAGATATTTAATTTCTTGGTACACACATATCGATTTTATGCTATCCTTTTCTAATTGCATTATTTAAAGGAGTATCATCGTTACGTCAATTCTGGAAACAAGGTATGAATATATGGTTGCCTAAATTATTATTATTGTTATTTTCAATATGTAAACAATATCTAACAATATTTACCAATAAAAATAAGGTTTTAAGTCCTCTTTTTATTAATATTAATTGTAAATTTCGCATTTATAGTAATTTCTAACACTTAAAAACACTGAAAAAAGTCACGACAAGCAATTAAATTGAAAGACAAGATAAGTAAATATGTTTATGTCTGTCAAACATCGAAAAAGCATTTCCCCCACCGACCATAAACAACCTTTAGAAATCTAGTGTTGTTTAAATCTAGGGTATGATCGAAGAAATAACCGCATTATTTAATTTGTTTACAAAATGTATCTGGACGTGTGCTGGACCTGGAGATATCTCAACGAAACATTCCATGACAGATATCAATCCAATGGATTTTTTTTGGGGGCATTCATAAAATTCATACCAGAATAAATAACATTTTTATAAAAAAAATTAAACCGACTTCTAAAAGTGCGCTAAAAAATGAAAAATAACTATAAATTTTTATATGAAATTAAAATGTTTGAAGTCGGCGCCAAACTAATACCTGACAAAATGTGATTCGCATAAACAGATTAAAAATACTTTATTTGTAATTGCTTCCATACCATAATTTGTATATATTAGTAGTTATTTATTTCATTTAGAAATAATTTGACGCCGACTTCAAAAATTTCAATTTCATATAATAATTTATAGTTTTTTTTTCACTTTTTAACGCACTTTTAGAAATCGGTTCAATTTTTTTTCAAAAATTGTATTTATCGATTTTTAGTTTTGAATTCATTATGATATCCATAAATTATTTGAACTAAGTACTAATCGAGATTAGTGTACCTCGCAATGATTCTAAGGTGGCAAAGAAGTAGCCATTTTATCCAAAGTTGTAAATCACCCTGAAATGAACCACTAAATATTCTTTGATTTTCAAATACCAGTAAAATTGTGTCAAACAAATATTTAGTCTGTCATAGTAAATCCACTATCTTAAATTTCAAATTAATTTTAGATTGGTAATATAGGCCCCAAAACCTTCCAAAATTAATATTTAAAGAACTTGAGACGTGGGTTTTTTAGCCCAATATATATATGTTATACTGCATATTGAGTTTAGATACGCCCCAAGAACCCCGCAATATTAATTTTCGACAAAATCGGAAAATGTAAAATTTTCAGTCCCTCATATTGTATCTCATCAACCTAATAGTTGTAAAAAATTAACTTCATATTCGTAATACACTACCCTGAAAATCCCTTAATACCAAATCTGAAAAAATACAAATAAGGTAAAATTTTCAACCCACCATAACGTTTTAATCTAAACTAAATCTAAACCCTTCAAAGCTCCCTAGTACCAATTTTAGATGAAATCCGAAAATCTAAAATTTCTAAACCGTCGAATTGCATCTGACATATTAGATTTAATTATAATTTTATATTCGCTATTTACATCCTCAAAAACGATTCAGTCCCACCTTTGAACTAAATCGAAAAATGTAAAATTTTTAGTCTGCTATATTGGATTCGCCATATTGAATCCTGAAAAAATACTTTTAAATTCATAATTTACACCCTTAAGAAGAACCCCCTATATCAGTTTTGGGGAAAATTGAAAAACGTAAAATTTTTAGGACGCCTGTTAACGAGAGAACGGATATAGGAAATTTGAGCCACATTTACACCAGCCTAATTTAAAGAAAAATATTAAGTATTCGATCCTGTTAATAAACATTAAAAATTGAATATCCTCTTAAACATAAAATTAAATGTATGGGTTCTTTCGTTTTTTGGTCCATTGTTAAAATACAAAAAATAAAACACACTCGCATTCCATGTGTCCTAAGTATCTAAATAGACGATGTAAAAATTTCATTTCATTATTAATAAATAAACAAAATGTCAGGGTATGTACTGGAAAAATTAAATACTTTTTTGAATAGTTTTTAAAAGTGTTTGTTTGTTTTTTAAAATTGTAATATATTTGTGTATGAATGTTTTTAATTATATAAAAATATTTTTAGGAAGATCAATAAATAAAAAAAACGGAAAATTTTTGAAGATGCCTTAAATAAAGGGGAAACGTCAAATTGTTTTGGATTTTTTGTTAAATAAAGAACCTAAATCCAAGAAAAGGCAAATATATATATATATATATATATATATATATATATATATATATATATATTTGTTATACATATCTATTGACGTTTCGGTCACACTTGACCTTCTGCAGAATGATTTTTTATAACTATAACAGAAAATTTTTTTTACTATATTGTAACATAGAATTAATAAGTTTAAAACATACCTTATATAGGTTTTTACCGAGGAACACAACTTTTATATATAAGGTATGTTTTAAACTTAACTTATTAATTTTATGTTATAACATAGCAAAAAAAAATTTTCTGTTATAGTTATAAAAAATCATTCCGAAGAAGGTCAAGTGTGACCGAAACGTCAATAAATATGTATAACAAATAAAACATATGCAGTTTTATTAATAAAACGGATTTTACACCCCAAAAAAAATCTAAAAAAATATACAAATAGAAAAATCGAAGAAAAAATATAAGATAAAACATATATATATATATACATATATATATATATATATATATATATATATATATAAAAAGGGTATTTTTTATAGAGGAATAGAACTTTAAGTTGGCAACACTTTTTTAACTGGCGGCCATTTTGTCAGCTGTCAAGTGATTTATGTTTAGTTTGGTTTGGCATTTCAACATGAATGGATTGACGCCTGAACAACGCTTCCAAATTGTGCAAATTTATTTTGAAAATCATGGTTCTGTTCGAAATACGTATCGCGCACTACGTCCATTTTACGGTCAACATAATCGTCGATCAGAGCAATTAATTCGATTAACTATGGAACGTTTTCGCACCACGTTTACTCTAAATGATAATACGCAACCACAGAGACGTCGTACAGTGCGTACAGAAGAAGTCATTGCTACTGTAGAGCGTAGCGTAGAGGAAGACCCGAATCAGTCTAACCGCCATAGTGCACAGGAATTGGATATGTGTCCATTCACTTTATGGAAGATTTTGCGGAAAGATCTTGGTTTGCGTGCGTACAAAATCCAACTCGTGCAAGAATTGAAGCCACACGATCACCTAGCAAGGCGTAGATTCGGTGAATGGGCCCAAAACAAGATTGCCGTTGATCCCTATTTTCATAAGCGAATTTTGTTTAGCGATGAAGCTCACTTTTGTTTGAATGGATACGTAAATAAACAAAACTGCCGTATTTGGAGTGATGATAATCCTCAAGTGTATGTTGAGACACCGTTACATCCAGAAAAACTGAATGTTTGGTGTGCTTTATGGGCTGGTGGAATCATTGGTCCGTACTTCTTTAAAAACGATGCTGGTCAGAACGTTACAGAGCCATGATTACTGACTTTTTCGTTCATCAATTGAACAACCATGATGTGCACGAGCTGTGGTTTCAACAAGACGGCGCAACATGTCACACAGCTCGTGCCACAATTGATTTATTGAAGGAAACGTTTGGTAACCGCATAGTTTCACGTTTCGGACCCGTGAATTGGCCTCCAAGATCGTGCGACTTAACGCCGCTAGACTATTTTCTGTGGGGATATGTGAAGTCGCTAGTCTACGCCGATAAGCCCGAAACGATTGATCACTTGGAGGACAACATTCGTCGCGTTATTGCCGATATACGGCCACAAATGTTGGAAAAAGTCATCGAAAATTGGACCTCCAGATTAGACTACGTCCGAGCCAGCCATGGCGGTCATATGCCAGAAGTCATATTTAAATTATAATGCCAGAAGGTTATCTTTTGAATAAAGTAAATTTCATGTCAATTTAAAAAATTCATCTTTGTTTTATTCCATTTAAAAGTTCTATATCTCTATAAAAAACACCCTTTATATATATATATATATATATATATATATATATATATATATATATATATATATATATATATATTTAATCGGTGATTTATTTCTTTTCGTAATTAACTTCAACCTCAGTGTGAACAAGTCGATGAAAATGCATAATACCAAAAACAAATTTAAATAATATTGTGAAATTAATATACCTATTAACACCGTTTTGGTTTTTGATGGTTTCAAATTATAAACGAACAGGATCACCCACACACAAAAACGTTAAAAAACTTATACAACTCTATGCTACATCTTCCGGTCACTTTTTCTACTGAACAAATTTATCCTATTCAATCGTAATTTTTTCTATAATTAAGAATAATAATAGGTGAAAAAAAATCTGATGCAAGGTAAGGAAAGATGTACAAGGTTAGAACGATTATTACTTTTTGTCATTACAAAAAAACGACCGATCATTCACGCTTCGCCTTGAATTTAGTAAATCGAGAAATTTTAACTGCTAAATTTAATACAAGGCTGTTCAAAATAAAATTGAATTCCATCAAAAATTATACGTGACTCTTTGGTCATGAAAATGAGTGAGATTTAATGACGCGAAGTATATGGCATCCTCCTTATTCTGATTAAGTCTGATATCTTCCTTTACTCACAAATATACGGGGTTTGTCCCAAAAGTATCGAGCCTGCATTCATATTTCCGCGTCAAAACATCCGAGCGACCTCTGTGAGGCATGGGCGTCACCAGTAACCCAGATAGCACAAGATTTCCATTGGATATCCAGAATAGGTACATATAATGTCCTGTATGTCCATGGACCGTCTATGGATGTCCATTAGATGTGATGACCTGTAATCTATATGGACGTCCATATCTGGATGTCCGGTGTAAGTCCATCAGACGTCCATTAATTAAATTTCGGGTTGTCGGTAAAATCGGATACTGTAATATCGGCCTGTAGAATTGTCATTTCTTAACCCGCCCCCCGCCATGATCACAAAATATCCCTTCAGATATTTTGTGCCCATTATTGTGTTGACGTCGAGCTAAAAAAGACCTTTGGAGTTTTAGTTGAGCTAAAATCAAGTGTGCTTTTTATTTGAAGAAGATGCCACCGTTAAAGGTAAGTATAGTTATTTTTAATTTAATTTTTTTAATTATACCAAAAATTACCGAACGAAACTACAGACATGCCCGACGAAAAGCTGATAATTTAGTATCAAACTCGCACAAATTTGAAAGTGAACAAAATATTCAGTATCAAAACACGTATGTTAAAATATAGCTTTTGTAGCTATACTTTTTCATACAATCACTTATTTAAATGGAAATTACTACAAATAAGTGCAAATATTTTGATAGGCCAATGAATTTTGTATCTTGTTGATTAAAATGGAGCACAGATAGAGTTGTAAATTTGTGTAATAATAAAATTGTAAATTTTAGAGAAAATTCTCTCTGACAAAGTCATTATTGAGTAATCAGTCTAATAAAATTGCTGGCATTAATAAATGTTATCAAAATTTATAATGGAATAAAAGCTATAGCAAATTTGAATAATTATATTAATTTTTTTATGACTATTTTGGATTAAACGCTAGTAAAAGTTTACATTGATGTGTATTTTTGTGCAGTATAATTGTTTAAAAATATATAATAAAGTTTTGACAGTTCGACTCTAGGTTTAGACTTATAATTTAATTTATTTTAATTATTTTTTAGATGAGTTTTCCACAGATTGGTCCAAATAAAATTCCTATGTGAAAGCCAATTTGTACCAAATTAGAGAGGATATTCAGGTAATCTTAAATAGGGAAAAAACAACAAGTATCTACAAAGAATTTTCTGCAGGAGTTCAACTATCCTTTTACTTAAGAAAATAATCAGCTGCCTCAAGTCACATAAGATCTTCAGGACAATTTAAACTTCAAAGATGCAGTAAGTTTATTACACTTCTCCTGAAATAAAAGCTGAAACTTATTCGAGTAATGCTTCTTTATGTGTATGAGTCTATTGATAAAAAAAAGACTTAATTAACAGGATTATTTTATATATATTTTTTTACTTTGATTCTTAAAGTCAAAAATATTCTTAGGTTAGCATATGTGGAATTAACGTTTAATTATCTCAATAAAGTAATATAATTTTAGGTTTTACAATTAGCGAAAATTGGAGGAAATTATACCTATTAACTTATTAAAAGATATTTTATTGTAACAATGACAGATAGCCTTTCCAAGAATTATACATATGATGGAACAGTAAAGTGCCCTTTAAAGAACTTATCTTCACTATTTGTAGGTAAGTTACCACTTAAATATAAAAATTTGATGAAAAAAATCTCTCTGTTTTATTTGTCATACTTGTAAATAATAAGAACAAATTAGGTGTCAGATTTCACACGTTGAACTCTAGATCCTCTTGTTCTGATAATACCCAGACAAAAAGTGTGTTAAAATTTTTTTTCTGCTCTGTTGGTTTAAGCACTCTACGATGCATTTGGTTTTATATATATATATATATATATATATATATATATATATATATATATATATATATATATATATATATATATACAGAGAGAGAGAGAGAGAGAGATTTAAATTCCTATAAAACCATAAAATACTGCATCATTTAACGTTAAACCTTAGTAATTTTCAGCTGCAGTAGAAGAATGGGGGGCCGATAAAAAACAGCCGAAGACGAGATTAGACAATGGCAGAAGAGATTAAACGACAGAAATAAATCTAGAAAAAAATAATTATTGTAACAATAAAAAGTCTTTATTTAAATAATTGGTATATTTTCTATTACCCAATTGAAATTGTACCTATTACTATGAAACCAGATAACTTATTCATAGCAATCCTTCTACAGCTTGAACAATTTAAATCAATTGAAGCTATATTTTGTAGCACTTGCAATTCAACTAATTATAAAATTTTATATTCTTATATAGTATTCTATTAAAAACTTGATAATTGTAATCAATAAGTGTAATATGTGGATCCAGTTCCTGTTACCTGGTTCGCTAATGTAATTTATATCTGTTTAATTTTTGGGACTAATAGGGCCATCTATGGTTACTTGTTATCGACGTTTTGATGACATGAGTGGTCTGTGTCTTCAGAAGTGCAGATTAATTAGGTACTGTAAGCTCTCGGACCCTAAGCAAATTCTGAAAATATCTACCATTCACGTTAGCGGAACGTCAAGAAGAGGGAACCATAGATTATGACCTATTTATCCAAAAAGCACAATACCATCGGATAATATGTCCACAATCGGGTCAAGAATGTACAATATATGGACATCCAAAATTAGTCCTATTAATATCCAAAAATGATCCATACTTGGACAATATATGTAATCCAAAAAGACGTCCATGAGTGGGACAAACGTATAGTCTAGTGGATATCCATAGGATGTTGGTGGACAAATTCTGGACATCCCATGTATGTCCAGCTTTGGATAAACGATGGATATCCAGTGGACTGAAGTGTGCTATTTGGGAAGTCTTCACGAACCGGTTGGTGTGCGCAGTTACCGACTGGACGTGTTAGTTCGTGAACGGTGTGCGTTTGTTTACAGTGTCTTTTTTTTCGTTCATTGCATTTTGTTATTGTAAAAAAATTTGATCAACGAATTTGCATCAAGTTTTGCTTTAATCTTGGAAAAACTTGCTCGGAAACAATTAATATGATGAATAAGGCATTTAGAGAGGAGTGTATGAGTAAAGCAAGAATAAAAGAGTGGTACGAGCGGTTTAAAGATGACCGCACGTCAGTTGACAGTGATTCTCGCTCTGGCCGACCTTCGAGCGCAATAACACCAGTACATGATGAGCGTGTGCGACTTGCAATTGAAGGAGATCGTCGGTTGACTGTACGCGAACTAAAAAGTGATCTTGTAATACGAAAAACTCCTGTTTGGAGAATTTTAACCAAGAATTTGGCAATGGCTCGCGTGTGTGCGAAATTCATCCCAAAATTGCTAATGGAAGAGTAGAAGAATCTTCGCTTTGAAATCGCTCAGGACCACTTGGAAATGGTTTCTAATGATAAAAATGTACTCAAGAAGATTATTACTGGTGCTGAATCATGGGTTGACGGCTATGATCCAGAAACAGAGCGACAGTCTTCACAGTGGAAGCATTCTGAATCGCCAAGACCAAAAAAAGCACGTCAAAGTCGGAGCAAAGTGAAGACAATGTTGACTGTTTTCTTTGATTATGAAGGTGTTGTGCACCACGAATATGCTCCGAGAGGTCACACGATTACTAAAGAATACTACGTTGAAGTATTGATAAAATTGCGTGACACAGTCAGGAGAAAACGGCCACAGCTTTGGACAAGCAGTGATTGGCTGCTCCACCACGACAATGCGTCAGCGCATTCATCGAAACTGGTGCAGCAATATTTAACAAAGCACCAAGTCGTACAGCTTCGCCAGCCTCCGTACAGTGCGGACGTAGCACTCTGCGACTTTTGGCTCTTTCTTAGATTAAAAATGCCACTCAAAGCACACCGATTCGATGACAAAGAGACGGTTGAAACTAATGCGAAGAATCCACTGAAGGCAATTCCGAAAACTGACTTCCAGGACTGCTTCAGGAAGTGGAAACGCCGCTGAGAACGTGTTATTCAATTAAACGGGAACTACTTTGAAGGATGTCACTTATCGGATGATAAAGAATAACACTAATGCGGAGATATGAAGGTAGGCTCAATACTTTTGGGTCAAACCTCGTATTGTGTTTTAGAATATCAAATAGGTGAGCGATGCACCCTTAAAAAGATGCAAGAAATACGAGTAAACCGACCAGGCGTCAAGATGAAACTTTTTCTAATCGATGTATTAAGTTGTTGCGAATAAAAAACTTTGATGACATTTTTTCGTACCGATGGTCGGTAATTTGTTATTAACAAAAGCTTGCAAAACCGCAAAAAATTTAATAATCGATACCAAAAACGCCATTTTAAAAAGTTTATTTCTCGGTTTCGACTCTTTGAATTTTTGCTATTCGGAGTTACTCGTCGAAAATTATATTTTCATGCTATATTTTTTATCCTGCCACTTTCGTCCTCCCTGTAAGATTCTCGATCAAAAACTCATAAAATTCACCGATTCACCACTTCTAGTCTGGGCGCCACAGAGAGGCCCTTGTTGATGGTTGCCAATTGAGGTCAGATTCACTCACCGAAAATTTTTTCGTGTATTTTGAACCGCTTATTACGAATCGCGTGTGTGATTTTCCGAAAAATGCGTCTAAGGGCGATTTTCCGGAAAAGTGGGCACGAAATATTGCAGCTAAAATACGTGACTTTCAAAAAGTTTTACTTTTGGGATAAATGGAGGTCTAATATAGTTACTTTTTAAATTATTTTCATATTATACAGGGTGTTACAAAAGCTCCGAAAGTATTCAAGTTGTGTTTTTTTTTAAGTGGAACTTCCTGTATATTATTGCATTTTTTGGATTCTCCGATCAAAATAAGTGCCTATTTTAATGAGGTTTATATCACCTAAACCTTAATGGTTTTTAAATAATTTGAAATTAGACAAAATCTAACGTAATTTTCATGTTTCAAATACTTAAGAAGTATTTCAGTTATGTACTCGAAATTTGCAGTCAAGTGTAACAATAAATCATATTTTATATTCCAATTATAATAAACTTGCTATATTATACAGGGTGTCCAAAAATTAAAACTAATTAAATAAGAACTTTATGTGGCTATAACTTGATTAATTTAAGTAGAACGCTATATTTTTTACCTTACCAGAAAATGTATCTGTATATAAAAATACCTATCGAATGGTATAAGGGTGTTCTATAGCTAAGTCTTCGCGTTTTCACAGAATACGCCAAATAATCGTTTCCTGCGCTATTTCAAATTTATAGTTGTGATTAAGTCTACTCTGATATTTAGTTTGAACACACATAACTTAGAGTGTATGTATTGATTTAATTAAAGTGGCTTTCCTCCCAAACTATTAATGTAGTGATTTTTTACAAGAACATCTTTTTCATGTAAATAGTTTTGCGGAATCATAATTTTTAGATAAAATTTTGAAGTTCCCCCTGTCGGAACACCCGTGACTAAATTTGCTGCTCACTTTGAATATCAAAAATAGCATTTATAGATGTTAGTTCGAATATTAGAAAACACATCAGTGTTTCAAGCAGTTCTAGAGATATCAGATAAAAATTCATGTTCGAACACACAAAACAGCCACGGCATCTTAATTGTTTTCTTGTTTCTAGGAAAAAAGGTGAAATATCGAATAAAAACTTTTCAATTAGATACGAAATAAAACTGTGAAATCAATCCTTGGTTACTATAGATAGATATATAGAAGTTTCCTGGAAAAGCGACGATTTGATACGCATCACAGGAAATAAATATAAAAAATAATAAATACATTATAGATCAGGGCTTATCTGTAAAATATTGGGGTTTCGTGGATGTGAAATGGAACATGGAGATTTTGCATGAGAGCCTTCAGAATAACCTGAATAACGATAAATTTGATATGCGTACTTTCAAAAAGTTGAGCAACATTGTTTTTATTAATAAAAATATAAAATTAACGAAAAAAAGGTTTTTTTTTTCACCTTTTGTGTCGTGTAAATTTGAAGGTATTCATTTTAGAGGAAAAAAAGTTTCGAATTAAATTTGCCATAAGATAGGGTTGGTTGGAAATCTCAAAATATATTTCCCTTATTGCATAATAGCAATAATTAAAAAAAAAAAGGTATAACAAAGCAGTTTTTTAATCAATTTTTTTCGACCATTTAAATTTTTCTGAGGACCTTCATATTAGAGCAAAGAAAACTTTATGCCATGATAAAATAACACGCTAAAATTCATTAAGATCGAATAGATAGTTTTTACACAACAATTTTGCAATCCGATTTCGTTTACAAAAAGTGACCATTTTTCAAGTTTGTCTGAGTCCAAAATATCACGTTAACGTATTTAAATTTATTTTCGATATATAGTAGGGAACTCAAGTTTTCCAACGCTTTTTTCAGAATCAAAATCGGATAATTTGGACGCCCTCAGGAATTATTTAAAGACATTGTTGATATTTTTGCTTATAAACAAATAGATTATCTCAGCGGATTGTCACTGGATTTTTTCTGCAATACATGGTTTGAAAGTACTTGGAAAGACCCTTCTTTTCGTGAAAAAAATTTAAAATCCGTCAATTGGTTTCCGAGATACGAACTGTCACAGTTGAGAGCCTGTTACGGTGAATCTAGAAACAATACAGGGTGAGTCAACGATTGGATGAAGTAAGTTTGTGCCTTTTCGGTGAAATTTACAAAGAAACTATATTTATTGTTTGATACAGTTTATTTTTACGCAGATTTTAAAAATATTTAGGACTCTACAGGGTAAGCCAAAAAACTAGGACAGCATAAAGTTGTATTTTTTTAAATAGAACACCCTATATACGAATCGTATTTTCGATTTAGCTTATAATTTTAAATCTTTTTTATTAAGGGTTTACTATAACAAAACTTTATAGTTTCTGAGATAATTAAGTTTAAAGAAAAAAAGTCACATTTTCAAGCATCAATTCAATCCTAAATAACGTTTTCAATTTTGTGACAAATATATTCAAATTTGGAATTTAGCAAGGCCAAGGACAAGTTAACATAATTTTTACCTAATATTTGCAATAAAAGCTACAGGGTGTTGAACACATCGGCTCAAATTTGAACAAGTTTAAATGAATAAATATCTTTTTTTTTAAATGGTACACCCTGTATATTTTCATGTTATTTAATAGAGTAATAAAAACCCTAAAAGTTTTGTTCAATATATCCTATACCTATTTATAATAGTTTTTGAGATATTTCAGTTTTTTTTATTTTCCATACTTTTTTACAGAAATAGTCTTCATTATCATAGTAGCCATGGCAAAAACAATGTTAAAGAACATTTTTCTGTGTGTCAAATTTATAACCGCAATCGCTTCTTTTGGTTTTTAGTGTAGTTTGGTTTTTTTCTGCATTCATCTTATATTGTAAAATGAATTTTCCAAAGAATGAGTTAATAGATATGATTTATACAATAGGAGAGGCTCAAAAAAATTGCCTTCTTGCTCAAAGAATTTACAAAATGAAGTATCCTGATCGACGCCAACCTAATACTCATACTTTTCAAAACTTAATGCAAAGATTTGATTCTTCTGGTACTGTTGATTATCCAAAACGTAAAGTGGTCAACAAACCAGTAACTAATGAAGAAAAAGAACTACAAGTATTGTTAAATGTTCAGGAAAATCCTTATATTGGTAGCCGTCAGTTAGCAGCATTATGTGAAACATCACAATCCACCGCTAACCATACTACCAAAAAATATAGGTATCATCCATATCACATGGAATTACACCAAGAATTGCATGGACAGGATTTTGAAAGTCGTGTAAACTTTTGTCGTACAATAAATGCGGAGATTCAATTAAATCCAAATTTATTATGCAAGGTAATGTTTAGTGATGAAGCTACTTTTAGAAGTAACGGTGCCGTAAATAGACGCAACTTGCATTATTATGCCACAGAAAACCCATTTTGGATTAGAGAGGTGCAACATCAAAACCACTGGTCATTAAATGTTTGGTGTGGTATTCATCATAATCGAATTATTGGACCCCACTTTTTTAATGACCCACTAAATGGCCATAGTTACCTGAATTTTCTACAAGAAGAACTACCCCAACTGCTTCAAGGTCTCGATAGGGATGAGCTCGACAGTATGTGGCTCCAGCACGATGGTGCGCCTCCGCATTACCATCGTGAAGTTCGTACGTTTTTGGACCAACGATATCCGCAAAAATGGATTGGACGTGGGGGTTTCATTGAGTGGCCACCAAGGTCTTGCGACATCACCCCATTAGATTTCTTCCTATGGGGTTATATTAAAAATAAGGTGTATGTTAATCCACCATCAACAGTGGAAGATATGCAAAACAGGATTAGGGATACCTGTAGAACAATAACGCCATTAATTTTGTCCAGGGTCCGAGAAAATCTGCAAAAAAGACTAAATTTGTGCATTGCACAAGAGGGTCGTTTATTCGAACATTTATTAAAAAGAAATAATTAATCTGAGTATTTAATAGGTAATTTTTTGTTTCAATTTAGTATAAAAGTAAATATGTATTTGCCTTGTCGTTATTGTTGTGTTAATTTTTTCACATTATGTTTAATTAAACTATTGCCGTTGTAATATAACGAATAATGTATTTCATCATATTTAACCACATTCTGTTTGTTTCTGTAGTTTCTTTTTATTATTTTACATGGCTACTATGATAATGAAGACTATTTCTGTAAAAAAGTATGGAAAATAAGAAAAACTGAAATATCTCAAAAACTATTATAAATAGGTATAGGATATATTGAACAAAACTTTTAGGGTTTTTATTACTCTATTAAATAACATGAAAATATACAGGGTGTACCATTTAAAAAAAAAGATATTTATTCATTTAAACTTGTTCAAATTTGAGCCGATGTGTTCAACACCCTGTAGCTTTTATTGCAAATATTAGGTAAAAATTATGTTAACTTGTCCTTGGCCTTGCTAAATTCCAAATTTGAATATATTTGTCACAAAATTGAAAACGTTATTTAGGATTGAATTGATGCTTGAAAATGTGACTTTTTTTCTTTAAACTTAATTATCTCAGAAACTATAGTTTTGTTATAGTAAACCCTTAATAAAAAAGATTTAAAATTATAAGCTAAATCGAAAATACGATTCGTATATAGGGTGTTCTATTTAAAAAAATACAACTTTATGCTGTCCTAGTTTTTTGGCTCACCCTGTAGAGTCCTAAATATTTTTAAAATCTGCGTAAAAATAAACTGTATCAAACAATAAATATAGTTTCTTTGTAAATTTCACCGAAAAGGCACAAACTTACTTCATCCAATCGTTGACTCACCCGGTACAGACCTGATTCTTGAACCAAAAACTTTGTCTTGCCGAGTTCTTTTTTGATACAAATATTTAAATGTTTATGTTATCGGAAACTTTAATAAAAAATGAAAAGAATATCCCACACGCGCATGAAAAATAAAAAAAGATGGGTGGGAAGCTCTCATTTTAAAATTGAATTGGAGCGATTTTGATCATTTTTTTTAAGCCGATGTACCGCGAATAATGGAGCTTAAATATCATAATGTCATGTGCCCATCATGCATTCATTTTGTTATAAACAAATGGCGTTATTTATGCATCATACTTACAGCATTGGACTTTCCAAGCGAATATTTGTTTATTAATATAATTAAGAATACTATAACGATATATATTTACTTTAATTATCAATATTGTTTAAACAATCATTGTTTAAACAAATTGAAAAAAATTTTGGTTTTAAATTATTTTATTCATAAAATATAGATAAAAATCAAATAATTATTTTATATAAATCATATATGAAAACTTAATAGTTTTTAAGTTACAAGTAATACAATATTTCTACAAATATTTGGAGATATAATATTTTCGGAGATGAGAGTATGATGCTGTAAAATGTAACCGTTAACATGAAAGTAGTGGGGCGGGAGTAAGAAACATCTGCTCAAACTGGCTTTTTGAAGGTATAGAATAGGCATTAAAGAGGGTTATACTGAAAACGGTGTATATTAACGAATGTACTAATATGTAAAATAAATTATTTTTGGCATTAGTCCATCTCTTAGTATAGTAATATTTTATTTTTATCTGTATTTTACGAATAAAATAATTTAAAACCAAAATTTTTTTCAATTTGTTTAAACAATGATTGTTTAAACAATTTTGATAATTAAAATAAATATATATCGTCATAGTATCCTTAATGATATTAATAAACAAAATTTCGCTCGGAAAGTCCCATAATATAGGGTGCAGTATGATGTAAGTATGATGCATATATAGCGTCATTTGTTTATTCGCGGTACATCGGTTTAAAAAAAAACGATCAAAATCGCTCCATTAGAAACCAAGAAAATGAAAATTTTTTTTTAGATATGTGTTTTGAATTTTCGAATTTAATTTTAAAATAAGAGCTCCTCTTTTTTTCGTTTTTCACGCGCGTAGGCGATGTTCTTTTCATTTTTTATTAAAGTTTCCGATAACATAAACATTAAAATATTTGTATCAAAAAAAAACTCGGCAAGACAAAGTTTTTGGTTCAAGAATCAGGTTTGTATTGTTTATAGATTCACCGTAACAGGCTGTCAACTTCGACAGTTTATATCTCGGAAACCAATTGACGGATTTAAATTTTTTTTTCACGAAAAGAAGCGCCTTTCCAAGTACTTTCAAACTACGCATTGCAAAAAAAATCCAATGAAAATCCGCCGAGATAATCTGTTGGTTTATAAGCAAAAATATCAACAATGTCTTTAAACAATTCCTGAAGGCGTCCAAATCATCCGATTTTGATTCTGAAAAAAGCGTTGGAAAACTTCAGTTCCCTACTATATGTCGAAAATAAATTTAAATACGTTAACGTGATATTTTGGACTCAGACAAATTTGAAAAATGGTCAATTTTTGTAAACGAAATCGAATTGCAAAATTATTGTGCAAAAACTATCTATTCGATCCTAATGAATTTTAGAGTGTTATTTTATCATGGCATAAAGTTTTCTTTGCTCTAATATGAAGGTCTTCAGAGAAATTTAAATGGTCGAAAAAAATTGATTAAAAAAACTGCTTTTTGTACCTTATTTTTTAATTATTGCTATTTTGCAATAACGGAAATATATTTTCAGATTTTCGACTAACCCTATCTTATGGCAAATTTAATTACGAAACTTTTTTTCCTTTTCAACTCTCCTCTAAAATGAATACGTTCAAAGTTACACGAGAGCAAAGTTGAAAAAAAACTTTTTTTTTTTGGTTAATTTTATACTTTTATTAATAAAAACAATGTTGCCCAACTTTTTGAATTGACGCATATCAAATTTATCGTTACTCAGGTTATTCTGAAGGCTCTCGTGTAAAAATCTCCATGTTCCATTTCACATCCACCTAAAAACAGATAAGCCTTCCTGGTCTATTATACTTTTACTGTTCTTCCATTCTTGCATTTTATGGTAACCGTTTTTAAAAGCTGGGATTAGATAGATATTGCTTCGCACCACAAAAGTGTTATCTGGGTGAACAAGCTGCTACTCTTGGCATAACCGTGCATAGAAAAACATCGTTGATCAACCTTGTTCGGACTCTAAAACCTGTAGCACCCCACTGCATTTTTTTCTTCTATTTTTTTCCGAACAAATTCAAAAATACGTAGTAAAAAAATTATCTGATCACTCACCACTAAACCACACGTCACATACGCGATTTCATTAACAAATACAACAATTTATTGATCTAACTAAACTGGATATACGAAAAATTGCCATCCCGTTAATTGGTCAAATTAAAGATGGTTTTGATAATATCTGCTTAAATAATAGAATAAATAAAGAACGTGATGTGTGAAATAATTTTAACGGATGTTTACTTTTTACTGTTGGGGTGGGGCACGTTTACAGCAGGTGTCACGTGCGTTTCTATTTTAATTTCATAAAAATGTAACGAATAAGGTAATGTACGTATAAGATGCGTGGAGCACCCCCAAAAAGTCACTTAGAATGAGTCCGCACAGTAAGAAAAATTTCGACGTAGGCGTATTACGCCCATTTATATTAAAAATGTCTCGTCCACACAGGCAACTTTTATCATGCAGTCGTGCAGTCGTAAAATGTTGTGTATGTTTTTTTTGTGGTAACCTAACTTTTTTATGATTTTCTGATAATATTGATTTATGTATAAATTAAAATGAAAGAAAATAAAAAAATAATTGCAGCAATGTTGTTATGTAGAAAAAGAAAACTAAAGAAAAAATTACCAAAGATAAAGACATTATTAATATATTCTTTATTAAAAAAATGAAAAGTCGTCGCTACTAGGTCCGGTCTGTTTTTGAGAAAAACATTGGAGGAAGGCTTGGACATACTAATGATTTAATTCAAGAAATGCGAGAAAATTATCCTGATTTTTTAAAAATATTTTCCTGTTACTCTTGGTGAGTTCGAAAAGCTGTTGTTGGGCTAATAATTAGGAAACACGCTATGGAAATGTGTACAGCTATACCCTTATTACTAGGTTTGAAAAAACATTGTGATATTTAGCTGATGAAATCAGCATGTGAAAGCAACAGTGCGAATTCCGAGTCGGTAAACAGTGTTTTTGAAATTAGTCATGTTACTTGTGCGATAATATGAGACTCTTTAAAACAAGTTTTATTTCCGAAGTTTGCCACTTCTACCTGGTAAAGAATTGCCAAGGAGTTCGAAGACGAGAGTTTCAATATAAAGTGTCATTTTAACAATCGTTTTAATAATTACAATTGTTTATAGTTTTTAGAAGAATACATTACGTATGACACTAACTGGATTTCTGTTATTAAATTTCCATCAATGTTAATTTTTACTTTTTAATTGTTTATAATAGGTTTATATAAAATTTGCTAAGGGTAGGGTTACCAGACGACAGGAAAAAACTGCAATTGTCAGTATTTTTTTTTGAAATTAAAAGAGGAAAATATAAGTAATGAAAAAATATTTATTAATCATTCTAGTGAGAAAAAATAAATTGATTAAACGTTAACAAAATGAGTGAATTGTTAATTTAGTATATTAATAAATTTAGTTTCATACTTTTTATTGTTTGATGTTTCTTTTGGCAATTGCTGGACTTTTAAACCATTTCATAACATTCTTCACACGATATGTTCTTTAAGTTAAATTGTGTCTAGAGTAGAACCTTAACAGAAGACATTGTTGTAAGCGAATTATTACTACAAATTATTAATTATTAAATTACTATATATATTTTTAAGTTACTCTTATGGATTAATAGATAATTATAGTCTAATATTTAATACTCCCTTAAGAAACAGTTATATCTTAAGTACATTTATGTTCTAATAGGCTCAAACAAAAGCATGCTTTAATCTCCGAAACTCTAAAACTTTACTTTTTACCGAGACCATTAGTTTTGTTCATATTGTCATCGTCCCATAAATACACACTTTTTCATTTCAGTAATCATGTAAATAAATAGTTATAAGTTATATTTGTTAGTACGCCTATGACTGTAAAATATATAATTTAAATACAGAATAGAATATAACTAGGACATGAACATTGAGACGAGAGGAACTAAAATCAAAAAACTACAATAGTAACATTAAATTAGTAAGTAAGAAGAAAAAGTGTTGTTATCTCATGATTTAGTGAACATTATAATAAAATATTAAAAAAGTAATATTAGAAGATTTATTTGAATTCATCGAAACCAGTGATAAACTAAAAGCAGAACTAGCAAAGTTATAACATTGGTGGCAGCGAAAGGCAAAGCTTATAACAATATAGACAGTCTATGTCTCTCCTTAGTCCACTACGCTCCCATTAATAAGAAGACTCATATTGGCATTTGATGCTTTGATTGCAAAAATTTTGAAAATATCACTGCCTTAACATACAACATTCAGATAAAATGTCCGGA
This sequence comes from Diaprepes abbreviatus, assembly GCA_034092305.1. Classification (NCBI taxonomy): domain Eukaryota; kingdom Metazoa; phylum Arthropoda; class Insecta; order Coleoptera; family Curculionidae; genus Diaprepes; species Diaprepes abbreviatus. Next base: position 776,501 of record JASJET010000323.1, on the reverse strand, counting down.
TATTTACAGAAACGTTAGGGATATTGTCAGGGAATCTCATTATTTGATCTGGTAACCATAGCTAAGGGCATGCCTGTGGATTAGCGTCTCGATATCAGAGATTGTCGTTGAATAGAAATTGTATTATATAACGGCCTTTATTTCATAAGCTTTAATTTATATAACGAACACCTGTATTATTGCAATTGTTATAAAATTAATAAAAAAATTAACAAAAATCGTTTTTTTTTGAGGACCAAGCAGTAATGATCTTCGGTAACAAGCATTTTTAATAAATTAAAACAATTTAACATAGTTCATAAATATCCATTATTTCAAAACTCGCTAAATAAAATATATAAATTTTTTTCCCCCATTTTTAAAGCAGTCCACTGAAAAGTTCAACATCATTTGGCGTAATGACCTTGGAAAAGGCGGATTTAGGCGGGAAATCTTCGGTCTTTGTCTTTTTTTAAATCTAACAAATCACAATGCTTGAAATTTGACATATGTCTTATTACGCTACGCTTACGCCCAGATTTTTCTTATCGTGTGGACTCACTCTTAGGCTTAGCAGTATGGAACCATGGCGTTCTTGTTCTCAAAACCACTTTATTTTTTATGTTCGAGGATGCAGAACACCCCTAAAAATGGTGAAACATTGAAAAAAAAAGATTTGTGATAGATCGGGGTAAAAAATTCATACTTCTTTATATTCAAATCTCTATATCTCAAACAATGCATGTATATATTGTCACGAACGACTAGAAGAAAACTGATTGATACGCCTAAGTGCAAATACCTGGAACTATGAAGAAATGGCTACGGCATTAGTAGTTGCATTTCGTAAACTAGCACTGGAGTTATTATAAACCATTCCCATAACCCAACGAAAAGACTATGAAATCCTTAGTGCTGCGCTAGGAAGACGATTTGGAGTTCAACACCGGCGCCAGTTATATCAGTCACAGCTCAAATCAAAGCACCAGAAAAATGGAGAAAGTTTACAAGAATATGAAACAGATGTTCGACGCCTTGTGCATCTGGCTTACTCAGGAGCTACGGAAGAGTTCCGAGAAAAGCTAACGATCCAGTATTTTATAGGTGGAATCAGAGATCAACAGCGTATGTTGCGTATAGACAAGTTTAATTATTGTAGTGAAGCTTTGGACGCGGCTTTGGAAATAGAAGTAGCTTATAATGTGTCAAGGTCAAAAATAAAAGGCGTTACCATAGAGAAAAATAAGGACTTACCGAACCAAACACGGGGCACCATGTTATCTGAAATTCTTAAGAAACTAGATACGAGAGATGATACTTCACCTTACAGAAGAAATCAAGAAGAACTGAACACAATAGGTGATATTCCACGTTATAACAGAAACCAGATTGAGTGCTACAGATGTGAACGAACTGGACACATGAGATGGGACTGTCAGGTGCAATTAAGGCCCAGTTTACCATCCAGAGATCGCATTGAAGAAAACCAGGAAATTAATTCTAAAGTCAAACGTGGAATAAGCGATACTTTACATTATAGCAGAAACCAGATCGATTGTTACAGATGTGGACGATATGGACACATGAGAAGAAACTCGGGTGCAATTAAGAGACCAGAGAAAATCATACAGATGTGGGCGAACTGGACACATGAAAAGGAACTGTCGGGGGGAATTCAAAAGGCACATAAAGTGTTGCAGATATGGATAAACTGGACACATGAGATGGAACTGTCAGATGCATTTAAGGTCTAGTTCAGCATTCAGAGACCGCACAGAAGAGAACCAGGGAGAACTGCAACCGTACAATTTGCATAACAACGCAGATATCGTGTCAAGAATACCATGTAAGGAAGAATACAAGCAATGCAGCAAACTAGCACAAAGAGAAGGTTTTACTATTCGGAAAATCACTTTCGACATGGATCTAGACTGGAGTATAGCTCAGATGAGAAAAGATCAACTTCAACTTAAAGGAAAAATCAATGCTACTCCTATTATCATAATTGTTGCTACTGGTGCCGCAGTATCTCTGATAAAGTCAAGCCTTATTGATAAATCTAGAATTCTACCATTGTCCAGAATAGTGATGTTGAGAACTGTAACTAGAGAAACAGTTGATGTGATTGGAGACATGCAACTTGGAAGTCTAAAATTAAACCATTTGGTTTGGTTGAGTTTATACTAGGAATGGACCTGATTCGTTAACATGGATTATCTTTAGACAACAAGCTTAACATTCTAAAGCTTGGCACTGAAGAATTTATTCTGTCCCAGAGCCGTGATAGCGAACCAATCGGAAGCATTGCCGAGAAACATCCAGAATAAAAGGAAGCACAGAGAAAATCATTTACGGAAGACGAGACGACAGTTCTGGAAGCAACGTCGGATTAGTTCAATATTCCAACATACTCTGTAAATACCTGGTACCGTCATTTCATATGACATCAAGGCAAACTCAGCAGGGGTCTCGTTACTCGCTGAGAACATCAGTTTTTGAACGAACGAATTGAAACCCGGAATAACCAAACTATTCATTCTACCATCCGTGAAAATCTACGATATAACATATATATATATATATATATATATATATATATATATATATATATCATTATTTGAGGAAGCTTCTTAACATCTTCTTAAATAATGGTTATCCCAGACACATTCTCAACAAACTCATATACAACTCCAACATATACCAGGGCCCAATGGAAGATTCGCCAATACAATATAAATATAAAAAGTTACCATACTTCGACAAACTCACACAATCTATTACGTCACTGTTTAAAAGTTTTCCTGAGATAAAAATAGGTAATTACAACATAATAAAAACTGGTAACTTATTCTCTAAAGTTAAAGACAGAACACCGCTGTTAATGAACAATAATGTAATTTATAAAATGTCATGTTTGGGTTGCCAGGGTTGTTACGTGGGTCAAACTGGACAGTGGCTCAGACAGCGGGTTACCCAACACAAAAGCGATTGCCGATTGGGAAAAAACACGTGTGCTGTGGTTAAACACTATTTAAATACAGGTCATCACTTTGATTATAACAACATAAAAATTTTAGAACATCAAAACAATTATCAAAGTCGTCTATTCCTAGAAATGTATCATATTAACAAAACAAAAATCACCATAAACTATAAATCTGACACTAACCAACTTAGCAACATCTACTGTAATATTTTAAATTTAATCTAATCTGTATATACTACCTTAAAAAGAATTTTTTTTTTCAGAAAGAACCCTTTTTCGTCTCGTTAATAATAATGATGTATCACTGTATAAAAATACAAATCTAAATGTTTATTGGATGTTTACACTTCGTATGATGTTGAGTGTGTTAGGGTTGATTTGTTAGAAGGAAACTCTAATTTGTAAGTATTTTAATTACATATTAGTTTTGTTTAACTGTTTGTGAACTACCTGTGTGTGTTTGATTTTTAGTTTTTTACTCCAGAAGAAGACATAAAATAAATGTCGAAATATTGAGTATTAAAAGGAAAATGAGTAAAATTATTTATCCTATAGACTGCAACCCGATAAACTCCTTCAAAAAAGAAAAACTATATATATATATATATATATATATATATATATATATATATATATATATATATATATATATATATATAATTCCAAACTAGGGTTATTGGGGATGCAGTCTGTTTAAATTGGTAGGCTTTGTTAAGGAAAGAAAACCCTTTTTTGACTCTGTCAAGCTTTCCAGAATGTACTCATCTCTTCTTCAGGACATATCTACAAATATTAATTACATAGTTAGAGTATTAACCTAACCTATAATTATTAAGTAACTCATCAAGGTGATTATAAAAAATATCGTTAAAATTCTAGAAAATTCGAAAACCGCCAAACACCCTACTTGACCATTCCACCATTTTGTGGTGACAAATGTCATGTGTCAACCGAGAAGTGTCGTGGGTGGCTTGAGTAGTGGGGGAAAATACGGATCCGTAAACAGTGCTGTAGTCCATTATGAGATTTATCAAAAATAGAATATAAATTTTAAAAAATTACTTGTTTCATATTTTTTACATAATACAAGAGAACTTAATGGAAAAAACTATTCGTCTGGAGATGGACTGTCCGGGAGGCTCAAATACTTTTCTTTTTCCAACTTTAAAATATAACTGTAAATGGCACTCAGACTCTCAGTGTCACTACTTTTATTCATGATGTTGCTATCTTGGTTAATATGCACTATATCCAGGAATAGTTTTTTGTGATATGCAGAATCGCAGTGCCATCGTCTTTGAAAATATTGTAACATCTTCACTACATAGTATAAAACAAAGTCGCTTTCTCTGTCCCTATGTCCCTTTGTATGCTTAAATCTTTAAAACTACGCACCGGATTTTGATGCGGTTTTTTTCAATAGATAGAGTGATTCAAGAGGAAGGTTTATATGTATAATAACATCCATTAAATAGTGGAGAAATACTGTTATTTTTGAGGTTTCTAATGTGATGTCGTTAATTATCATATTTTTTTCCGCTTACATTGTAAACGCAGGCTGAACCCTACGAGATTTATCAAAATAATGTACTAATTATTTGTACACATTGAAAAGGTCTACAGAAAACTCCGCGATGGTATATGTCTATCTCTCATGGATATCCCACAATAACATTTTTTTGTCATTTACTTTTTACGACAAATAATGGCAAATTTTGAAGCGATTTTAACCAATACAGCATTAATCCTTATCCAATTAAATAGCTTAAATACATTGTTGATTTAATATAGATCTATATGGTCCTTTACAGCACAAGATTTAAATGAATATTTTCGAAGATATTATAGATTTAAAATTGCGGGAAGTAGCGCTTGCGGCGGTACTGGCCGACCGGGGCGGCGGCAGCGTGCCTATAAATAGCGCGTCGGAGGCCGATGTAATAATTGTTGTAAAAATAAAATAAATAGTCACAGTTTTTCTGTAGTGTATTTAGTATCAGCATTGCACCCGTGCGAAGCCGGGGCGGGTCGCTAGTTTCAAATAAAAACGTTACAGGGCATTATTAAAATTGTCAACTTTTGAATTTTACCCTCTATCTTAAAAATAAAAGGAAATTTTTAAGTTCTGTTGGCGGTATTTTTAGTTTCCCTAAAAAACAGCTCATGAATGCAACATTATTTTTTTCCCAACGAGAAACCCCATAAAAGTATCGAATTTGGGATACCCTGTACAAAATTTGTGAGACGATTGCATTAAAAGCGGTCTGTTAGCGAAGCTTCAAAGTAGTCAGGGTATTCGAAGAAGTCGGAGGTGTGGTGGAAAAACCCTCAATTCCGCTTGCCCCAAAATTGAAACATCTTCAAATCCATACCGGTTGCTATATCTCGGAAACCAATAAACATATTTTGGACATTTCTATTTTTAATTTATGCTAGTAGCTTTCTGCGTACATTACGAATATGCAATTAATTGTTGAATATACATTTAACATAACCGAGCAATTTGATAAATATTGTTCAATAAACAATTATTCTGCAAAAGATCGCTTAATTTCGATTTATATTCGTTCCAAATTATGAGAATAATTTATGCAAACTGCAATAAATTAAATATTGTTACATATGTTATTTACGTTTTGTACTAGAGTGTGTGGCGAATGCACAGGTGATAATTGTGCGAATGTTGAAATAGACAATAACGAGTTACAAGCTTGCGCTTGAACGTGACGATGATTTTATAATAAACATATTAGATAATAGTGGAGATAACGATAATCCGGCTAAAAAAACGAGATTATGCTAATTTTTTTAGTTGTAATTATTATAACATTGTTAAATGAGAAAATGATATCTCAGACATAAATATCATACTTGTTTGGGCCTGTTTAGTTGGTACGTCCAATACTTAAAGCTCTAAATTACTCCGCGCTCTCCACTGATAATCAGTTGCCTAGTATTCGAGAAGTCTATCAGACATATTAATAATTGTGAAATATCAGAAAATATTCGAAGTTTTTCTGTATAGACATGAAAAAAGTCAAAATCCTTATGATGCCGATGGAAAATATGTGAAACAGTTTGTATTTTTCATAAGGAAGAGGATGAAAAGGTATAATCGGGAAAAAAATGTCAATATTCTTCCAGATCGTGGTTTAACACGTGTGAATATCACTACATAGTATAAAACAAAGTCGCTTTCTCTGTCCCTATGTCCCTTTGTATGCTTAAATCTTTAAAACTACGCACCGGATTTTGATGCGGTTTTTTTCAATAGATAGAGTGATTCAAGAGGAAGGTTTATATGTATAATAACATCCATTAAATAGTGGAGAAATACTGTTATTTTTGAGGTTTCTAATGTGATGTCGTTAATTATCATATTTTTTTCCGCTTACATTGCAAACGCAGGCTGAACCCTACGAGATTTATCAAAATAATGTACTAATTATTTGTACACATTGAAAAGATCTACAGAAAACTCCGCGATGGTATATGTCTATCTCTCATGGATATCCCACAATAACATTTTTTTGTCATTTACTTTTTACGACAAATAATGGCAAATTTTGAAGCGATTTTAACCAATACAGCATTAATCCTTATCCAATTAAATAGCTTAAATACATTGTTGATTTAATATAGATCTATATGGTCCTTTACAGCACAAGATTTAAATGAATATTTTCGAAGATATTACAGATTTAAAATTGCGGGAAGTAGCGCTTGCGGCGGTACTGGCCGACCGGGGCGGCGGCAGCGTGCCTATAAATAGCGCGACGGAGGCCGATGTAATAATTGTTGTAAAAATAAAATAAATAGTCACAGTTTTTCTGTAGTGTATTTAGTATCAGCATTGCACCCGTGCGAAGCCGGGGCGGGTCGCTAGTAAAAAATAAATAAATAAATAAAATAAGTAACGTCTTATAAAGGGTGTTTTTTATAGAGGTATAAAACTTTTAAATGGAATAAAACAAAGATGAATTTTTTAAATTGACATGAAATTTACTTTATTCGAAAGATAACCTTCTAGCATTATAATTTAAATATGACTTCTGGCATATGACCACCACGGCTGGCTCGGACGTAGTCTAATCTGGAGGTCCAATTTTCGATGACTTTTTCCAACATTTGTGGCCGTATATCGGCAATAACGCGGCGAATGTTGTCCTTAGTGATGTGAGAATACGTATTAAAATAACCGAACAATTCGAATATTAACTTAATCGTATTAAACCGAATAGTTCTTTGGCATTCGGAATGCGGAATTCGGAATGTGATGTGCTTCGGTTCTATTGAAATAAATGGAAACATAGTGTCAGAATAAGAATAATTTTATCCTTGTTTCGTTTGTAGTAACGCATAAGTATGTCTTGGTCTTCGGAGCGACAAGAAAACGAAGATCGGATGGTGCTCGTTTCATTCGTATTACTTCGTACTGTTTCGGGTGATGTGGGAATACGTATTGAAATAACCGAGCAATATTCGAATAGTAAAATTAATACGTATTAATTTAGACTCTTCTCTGGCATACGGAATGTGATGATACCGATGATTTTTTATATAACGAACGATGCCCGATGGAAACGGATGTCACGGACGCTGCGGCATCGAATACACTTGTTCGTTCACCAGTGCTGGAGATGATTATTATACTATTATTTTAGGTGCAAGTACTTTTGATGACGCAGAGCATAAAAATATATTTTAAAGTTATAAAATAAAAATTCATATATATATATATATATATATATATATATATATATATATATATATATATATATATATATATATATATATACAAAAAAAAGTTTTATTAAAGAAATTAAAACAAAATATATATCATAAAAACATATAAATTTAACGTTAGTCCCAAAAACATATCTTAAATTGTTTTTAATAAATCAAGGAAAACATACATTCTAGTAATATTTAATCTGAACATAAATAAAAAATAATCCAAGATGGTTTTCTTTGAAAATAATATGTACAATATATAAATAAAACAATAATTTTGAACTTAGGTAGAAGTGATACGTCGTTTTCGCAAAATTTCATGCTGCTGACTTCCGTTCATACTTAAAAGAATTAAAGAGCCAGGATTATTTTTTAATTCTGTGGATTGGCTTATACATGGAATCTCATCTTGGTAAAAAAAATCTTCAGAGATATTTTTTACAGCTTGGAGTTTAACAGAACCTGAAATATGAACTTGAGTCTCATCGGTAACATTATTTTTATTCATTTCTTCATGGTACAGAAGTGGACGTATTTCAGAAATATATATTTTTTTAAATTACCAATAGTATTAAAATATTTTAATTTTCGATTACACAACCGACATAGGGGAAATTTACTATTTGATGAATTGACAAAAAAAAACGATTGATTTTTGTGCGGGAGCCATGATATAAAACCTAAAATTTGAAGCGGCGTCTATGTCTAAATTTTTACTAAACCACTGTTGTCCGATTCCCTATCTAGAGCCGCGAGGAATTCGATTCGTATTAATTCGTAATGTTTCGTCAACATTCCACAATTCGTATTGTTAAACAATCCGAATATTACATTCATCCGCATCCGTATTATTCGAATATCAAAATCATCCGAATATTTACAACACTACTTCACATATCCCCACAGAAAATAGTCTAGCGGCGTTAAGTCGCACGATCTTGGAGGCCAATTCACGGGTCCGAAACGTGAAACTATGCGGTTACCAAACGTTTCCTTCAATAAATCAATTGTGGCACGAGCTATGTGACATGTCGCGCCGTCTTGTTGAAACCACAGCTCCTGCACATCATGGTTGTTCAATTGATGAACGAAAAAGTCAGTAATCATGGATCTATAGCGGTCACCATTGACTGTAACGTTCTGACTAGCATCGTTTTTAAAGAAGTACGGACCAATGATTCCACCAGCCCATAAAGCACACCAAACGGTCAGTTTTTCTGGATGTAACGGTGTTTCAACATACACTTGAGGATTATCATCACTCCAAATACGGCAGTTTTGTTTATTGACGTATCCATTCAAACAAAAGTGAGCTTCATCGCTAAACAAAATTCGCTTATGAAAATCGGGTTCAACGGCAATCTTGTTTTGGGCCCATTCACCGAATCTACGCCTTGCTAGGTGATCGTGTGGCTTCAATTCTTGCACGAGTTGGATTTTGTAAGCACGCAAACCAAGATCTTTCCGCAAAATCTTCCATAAAGTGAATGGACACATATCCAATTCCTGTGCACGATGGCGGATAGACTGATTCGGGTCTTCCTCTACGCTACGCTCTACAGCAGCAATGACTTCTTCTGTACGCACTGTACGACGTCTCTGTGGATGCGTATTATCATTTAGAGTAAACGTGGTGCGAAAACGTTCCATAGTTAATCGAATTAATTGCTCTGATGGACGATTATGTTGACCGTAAAATGGACGTAGTGCGCGATACGTATTTCGAACAGAACCATGATTTTCAAAATAAACTTGAACAATTTGGAAGGGTTGTTCAGGCGTCAGTCTATTCATGTTGAAATGCCAAACCAAACTAAACATAAATCACTTGACAGCTGACAAAATGGCCGCCAGTTAAAAAAGTGTTGCCAACTTAAAGTTTTATACCACTATAAAAAATAACCTCTATTTAAAAAAAAACAGGTACAGCAAGCAATAGGTCTGCTTGCAGAATTGAGCTAGCTGTAGAACTCTTTAACTCTTTTAATCCGCATATTCAATTCACAGTTGAGGAAGAAACTAACAATAGTATCCCATTTCTGGATATGTTAGTTATACATACGACTGAAAACACTTTAAAAACTAAATGCTATAGAGAACCATATTGTTCTAATAGATTCATAAGTTACACATCAAAAAATATGCCTGTTTTAGACATTATAAGATCTATAGAATCCATATAAGTCGACAAAAATCATTTCGACAAGTTTAGGAGGAAAATAAAATTAACCTTGGAAGACAAGGAAAATCCAATTCAACATCTCTCCAAATTAGAACTTCTTTAAAATAACTTCTTAAAGATGAATCCATAAAGATTTTACCAGCTAACAAGGGAAATGCAACGGTGATCATGGACATGTAACGTACGACCAAAAAAATCGGAGATATCCTGGAAAAAGGAAAATATAGACAACTAGCTCGTGACCCCACTAAGTCTATAGAGTCAAAAATTTATAGAACACTAAGGAAATACCAAGATTTGATGACCTACGATCGGCGCTTACACCACACTACAGTAAGCCACCACATCTTGACGGACTACCGAAAATTCATAAAACGAACATACCATATATATATATATATATATATATATATATATATATATATATATATATATATATCATTTTTTTTCTTTATTTTGTCTTTTCTTGAGTTTAGGTTCTTTATTTAACAAAAAATCCAAAACAATTTGACGTTTCGCCCTTTATTTAAGGCATTTTCAAAATTTTTGATTTATTTTCCTTCTTAAAAATATTTTTATATAATTAAAACATTCACACAAGAAACATATCTACAATTTTGAAAAACAAACAAAACACTTTAAAACAGTATTTAATTTTTTTTAAAAAATATTTAATTTTACCGGTACACACCTTGACCTATTAGTAATGAAATTCAATCGTTACATCGTCTATTGAGGATACATGGAATGCGAGTGTGTTTTATTTTTTATATTTTACAATGCACAAAAAAACGTATACATTTAATTTTATGTTTAAGAGGATATTCAATATTTGATTCTTATTAACAGGATCGAATACTTAATATTTTTGTTTAAATTAGGCTGGTGTAAATGTGGCTCAAATTTCCCATATCTGTTCTGTCATTAACAGTGTTTTTATCTTTTTTAATTTCAATCGTTTCCTTTATCTGCAATTTTTCGTAATTCATATCTTTGTTTTTTATTATGGTACTGTTATAATCAAAAGTATGTTTTTCGTCCTGTGTGTGTTTGTTTAACGCTGTTGAGGCGTTTTTCGTATATTTATGGCCATTCAATCTGTTCTTTAGCAATTGGCTCGTCATGCCTATATATTTTATGGGACAATTTATGCAAAAGATCGAATATACTACATTTGATTTATTCATGAGAGGAGTTTTACTTTTTAAATTTGTGAACAGTGTATTTAATTTATTATGTGACCTGTGGCATACGATAATATCATACTTTTTTAAAATGTATTTTATTTTTTCTGACAATTCACTAGTGTAAGGTTACAGGCTACATATTTTTGCTGTTAATGTTCTATGTTTCTTGTTATTACGTTATTATAAAATTTATATGTTCGTTTATTAATTACCTACCTACAATTAAGTTTACCATGGAAAAAGAGGTAAATGATCAATTGCCTTTCCTAGATGGCATGGTGAACCGTCCAAACGAAGCTATTAAAATTTCAGTACACAGGAAGTCAACACATACTGGACAATATCTTAACCATAGTTCTAATCATTCTATTGTAACATAACGGGGAATTATACGCTACCTCTACTATAAGCGTTCTATATCTACATGCAATAATGCCAATTCATTGGAAAAAGAGGTAGCAAATATTAAATCCGATTTACAATAGAATGGCCATTCTTTAAAAATAATTGACGATGTTATAAGTAATTTTAGAACAACGACCACTGAACAGCAAGTAACACATTCCTTCTTCAAAATTCCATACATTAAGGGAAACTCGGAGAAAATAAGAATTGCCAGCAGTTATAATATAAAAACAGCCTTTAAATCAGGAAATACACTTAGAGCTCATTTAAAAAAAGAAAACCAAAAACTACCGATAAGAAAGAATGTGTTTACAAAGTTCCATGTAAGTGTGGCGAAATGTATATTGGAGAAACCAAATAACCACTAGAAGTTAGAATTAAGGAACATAAAACTCATACACAAAAAGGAGAAACGTCGAGATCCCGTAGTGCAGAACACGCCTGGGATAAACAACACCATATAAAATGGTCTGAAGCTGCGACAATATATATGGAACCCAACATGAAAAAAAAGAAAATTTAAAGAAGCAGCTTATATTAAAAATAATAATGGAATCTTCAGTAAACCCAGTGTTGAGATACCTAGTCTTTGACAACCGCTACTTTGTAGCAGCAAATCATTGAGGTGTGTACAGTGAAGTGAAACTTTACGCTTCAATGTACACAGTCCCTCAATAAGCCCGTAGCCTTAAGACAACATTCAGTTTATACTTGATAACGATTAGAGATACAACCTAAACGAAACGTCGTAAAATTAAATAAATAGGAAGACCATGCAAGTTCGATAACCATATTTTAGACACTTAGAAGAAAACGAAAATATGTTTTATTTTGTAAAAAAACAATTTTTTTTAATTATTAAAATTTTTTTGTTTATAACAAATTACCTGATCATTTTTCGAGTATCTACCTCGATTATTCGTAATTAGAGGGTCAAAAAACATATAAAAAACTTTGGTGGAGCCATGTTTCTTCATCGACTACGGAAACCCACTGAGCTCCCGGACTATAAGCAATATCTAAATCACATTATTGAAATTTAATTCTTTTTTGAGATTTTCACTCTTGCAAAAAATAATCCAAACCACTCGTGCAAACCCTTGTTTTGGAAGATTTTGAAAAGCCTACTCATAGTTTGGAATAAGCGAAAAACGGTAAAAAACATCATTTTTCCCATTCTTTTTTGTTGCAATTTCGTCACACGTCAATCTTTGGTTTATTTGAGAGCAAATGCCTGTAAAATTTTAGCACAATAAAAGGAACCATAACGCAACTAGCGAGGTGTCACATACAGACAGACGGACAGACAAGGCAAAATTGTAAGGGTTTCTAATAACCATGGAACCTAAATAGGTCAAAATATTAACAACGCGGTACGTTACAAATTTATATTATTTGAGCAAACAAATAAATTGTACAAAATTACTAATAACAATCAAATTATCGGGTTTCCCCGTTTACCTTGTGTGTGCATGCAGGTCTCGAAGTTATATAAGTTAATTTAAGGACATTCACCACGTTTCTCAGAAGTTCGTCGTCAGAAACCGCGCAAATACTGAACCAATGCGAGGAATAATCGGTTTTAAAACCACCGTCTGAAGCAATGATTTAAGGTGGGTAAATACCGCTCGCAATTTTTTTTATTTAATAATTGTAAATATTGTGTACAATACCACATAGATGTCTAATTAATATATGGTATTTGGATAATAAAAAATGCGAAATAATTTTTTATAGGTCTACAGAATGTTCTGTTGTTCATCGATGTCCCAGATTAAATGTTTTAGATAAATTGGTTAAATAAACAAAAAACATGATTAAAAATCATGATTCTTGAGTTTAGACCTTGTTAAATTGGAATTACTATTCCCGTTAAATCAAGCCACTTCTAGATTCCACGCCTCTACGGGCTACCTAAAGTACATAAAGAAAATGAATCTCTACGTCCAATCGTCAATGCATTAGACTCACCAACCTACAAAATAGGTAAATATCTGCCCAAACTTTTCCATCCCTTTATAGGAAAAACCGAATCCTTTATTAAAACCTCTGTGGACACTTTGTCCAAAGATTAAAAACCATCCAAATAGAACTCAGAGACATATTGGTCAATTTTGATGTAGAATCCCTGTACAGGGTGAGTCAACGATTGGATGAAGTAGGTTTGTGCCTTTTCGGTGAAATTAACAAAGAAACTATATTTATTGTTTAATACAGTTTATTTTTACGCAGATTTTAAAAATATTTAGGACTCTACAGGGTGAGCCAAAAAACTAGGACAGCATAAAGTTGTATTTTTTTTAAATAGAACACCCTATATACGAATAGTATTTTCGATTTAGCTTATAGTTTTAAATCTTTTTTATTAAGGGTTTACTATAACAAAACTTTATAGTTTCTGAGATAATTAAGTTTAAAGAAAAAAGTCACATTTTCAAGCATCAATTCAATCCTAAATAACGTTTTCAATTTTGTGACAAATATATTCAAATTTGGAATTTAGCAAGGCCAAGGACAAGTTAACATAATTGTTACCTAATATTTGCAATAAAAGCTACAGGGTGTTGAACACATCGGCTCAAATTTGAACAAGTTTAAATGAATAATTTTTTTTTTAAATGGTACACCCTGTATATTTTCATGTTATTTAATAGAGTAATTAAAACCCTAAAAGTTTTGTTCAATATATCCTATACCTATTTATAATAGTTTTTGAGATATTTCAGTTTTTCTTATTTTCCATACTTTTTTACAGAAATAGTCTTCATTATCATAGTAGCCATGGCAAAAATAATGTAAAAGAACATTTTTCAGTGTGTCAAATTTATAACCGCAATCGCTTCTTTTGGTTTTTATGTAGTGTAGATTGGATTTTTTTGCATTCATCTTATATTGTAAAATGAATTTTCCAAAGAATGAGTTAATACACATGATTTATACAATAGGAGAGGCTCAAAAAAATTGCCTTCTTGCTCAAAGAATTTACAAAATGAAGTATCCTGGACGTGGGGGTTTCATTGAGTGGCCACCAAGGTCTTGCGACATCACCCCATTAGATTTCTTCCTATGGGGTTATATTAAAAATAAGCTGTATGTTAATCCACCAACAACAGTGGAAGATATGCGAAACAGGATTAGGGATACCTGTAGAACAATAACGCCACTAATTTTGTCCAGGGTCCGAGAAAATCTGCGAAAAAGACTAAATTTGTGCATTGCACAAGAGGGTCGTTAATCGAACACTTATTAAAAAGAAATAATTAATCTCAGTATTTAATAAGTAATTTTTTTGTTTCAATTTAGTATAAAAGTAAATATGTATTTGCCTTGTCGTTATTGTTATGTTAATTTTTTCACATTATGTTTAATTAAACTGTTGCCGTTGTAATATAACGAATAATGTATTTCATCATATTTAACCACATTCTGTTTGTTTCTGTAGTTTCTTTTTATTATTTTACATGGCTACTATCATCATGAAGACTATTTCTGTAAAAAACTATGGAAAATAAGAAAAACTGAAATATCTCAAAAACTATTATAAATAGGTATAGGATATATTGAACAAAACTTTTAGGGTTTTTATTACTCTATTAAATAACATGAAAATATACAGGGTGTACCATTTAAAAAAAAAGATATTTATTCATTTAAACTTGTTCAAATTTGAGCCGATGTGTTCAACACCCTGTAGCTTTTATTGCAAATATTAGGTAAAAATTATGTTAACTTGTCCTTGACCTTGCTAAATTCCAAATTTGAATATATTTGTCACAAAATTGAAAACGTTATTTAGGATTGAATTGATGCTTGAAAATGTGACTTTTTTTCTTTAAACTTAATTATCTCAGAAACTATAAAGTTTTGTTATAGTAAACCCTTAATAAAAAAGATTTAAAATTATAAGCTAAATCGAAAATACGATTCGTATATAGAGTGTTCTATTTAAAAAAATACAACTTTATGCTGTCCTAGTTTTTTGGCTCACCCTGCAGAGTCCTAAATATTTTTAAAATCTGCGTAAAAATAAACTGTATCAAACAATAAATATAGTTTCTTTGTAAATTTCACCGAAAAGGCACAAACTTACTTCATCCAATCGTTGACTCACCCTGTACATCGAACGTTATTACGAAACAACACCTTGGACTCCATCCTACTAGAATTAATTAAAACATGTCTGATTTCCACTTATTTTACTTTTCAAGAAACTTTCTACGAACAAGACTTTGGGAGCAGCTATGGCATATCCGCTATCACCTGTGGTAGCTAACATCTTCATAGAAGCTTTCGAAAAAAACGCTTTGTCTTCTGCTCCTCTAAAACCTAAATTTTGGTGTAAATATGTAGACGATACGTCGTAGTTTGACCGTATGGTGCAGATAACCCCAAAATTTTCTGGATCATCTGAATCAACAACACCCTAGCATAAAATTCACTATGGAAACTGAATCCCTTTCTTGATGTACCGGTACAAAGGAAAGAGAATGGCAAATTAGCACATTCTGTGTACAGGGTGAGTCAACGATTGGATGAAGTAGGTTTGTGTCTTTTCGGTGAAATTAACAAAGAAACTATATTTATTGTTTAATACAGTTTATTTTTACGCAGATTTTAAAAATATTTAGGACTCTACAGGGTGAGCCAAAAAACTAGGACAGCATAAAGTTGTATTTTTTTTAAATAGAACACCCTATATACGAATCGTATTTTCGATTTAGCTTATAATTTTAAATCTTTTTTGTTAAGGGTTTACTATAACAAAACTTTATAGTTTCTGAGATAATTAAGTTTAAAGAAAAAAAGTCACATTTTCAAGCATCAATTCAATCCTAAATAACGTTTTCAATTTTGTGACAAATATATTCAAATTTGGAATTTAGCAAGGCCAAGGACAAGTTAACATAATTTTTACCTAATATTTGCAATAAAAGCTACAGGGTGTTGAACACATCGGCTCAAATTTGAACAAGTTTAAATGAATAAATATCTTTTTTTTTTAAATGGTACACCCTGTATATTTTCATGTTATTTAATAGAGTAATAAAAACCCTAAAAGTTTTGTTCAATATATCCTATACCTATTTATAATAGTTTTTGAGATATTTCAGTTTTTCTTATTTTCCATACTTTTTTACAGAAATAGTCTTCATTATCATAGTAGCCATGGCAAAAAAAATGTAAAAGAACATTTTTCTGTGTGTCAAATTTATAACCGCAATCGCTTCTTTTGGTTTTTATGTAGTGTAGTTTGGTTTTTTTTGCATTCATCTTATATTGTAAAATGAATTTTCCAAAGAATGAGTTAATAGATATGATTTATACAATAGGAGAGGCTCAAAAAAATTGCCTTCTTGCTCAAAGAATTTACAAAATGAAGTATCCTGATCGACGCCAGCCTAATACCCATACTTTTCAAAACTTAATGCAAAGATTTGGTTCTTCTGGTACTGTTGATTATCCAAAACGTAAAGTGGTCAACAAACCAGTAACTAATGAAGAAAAAGAACTACAAGTATTGTTAAATGTTCAGGAAAATCCTTATATTGGTAGCCGTCAGTTAGCAGCATTGTGTGAAACATCACAATCCACCGCTAATCGTACTACCAAGAAATATAGGTATCATCCATATCATATGGAATTACACCAAGAATTGAATGGATAGGATTTTCAAAGTCGTGTAAACTTTTGTCGTACAATAAATGCGGAGATTCAATTAATTCCAAATTTATTATGCAAGGTAATGTTTAGTGATGAAGCTACTTTTAGAAGTAACGGTGCCGTAAATAGACGCAACATGCATTATTATGCCACAGAAAACCCATTTTGAATTAGAGAGGTGCAACATCAAAACCACTGGTCATTAAATGTTTGGTGTGGTATTCATCATAATCGAATTATTGGACCCCACTTTTTTAATGAACCACTAAATGGCCATAGTTACCTGAACTTTCTACAAGAAGAACTACCCCAACTGCTTCAAGGTCTCGATAGGGATGAGCTCGACAGTATGTGGTTCCAACACGATGGTGCGCCTCCGCATTACCATCGTGAAGTTCGTGCGTTTTTGGACCAACGATATCCGCAAAAATGGATTGGACGTGGGGGTTTCATTGAGTGGCCACCAAGGTCTTGCGACATCACCCCATTAGATTTCTTCCTATGGGGTTATATTAAAAATAAGGTGTATGTTAATCCACCAACAACAGTGGAAGATATGCGAAACAGGATTAGGGATACCTGTAGAACAATAACGCCATTAATTTTGTCCAGGGTCCGAGAAAATCTGCAAAAAAGACTAAATTTGTGCATTGCACAAGAAGGTCGTTTATTCGAACACTTATTAAAAAGAAATAATTAATCTCAGTATTTAATAGGTAATTTTTTTGTTTAAATTTAGTATAAAAGCAAATATGTATTTGCCTTGTCGTTATTGTTGTGTTAATTTTTTCACATTATGTTTAATTAAACTATTGCCATTGTAATATAACGAATAATGTATTTCATCATATTTAACCACATTCTGTTTGTTTCTGTAGTTTCTTTTTATTATTTTACATGGCTACTATGATAATGAAGACAATTTCTGTAAAAAAGTATGGAAAATAAGAAAAACTGAAATATCTCAAAAACTATTATACATAGGTATAGGATATATTGAACAAAACTTTTAGAGTTTTTATTACTCTATTAAATAACATGAAAATATACAGGGTGTACCATTTAAAAAAAAAGAGATATTTATTCATTTAAACTTGTTCAAATTTGAGCCGATGGGTTCAACACCCTGTAGCTTTTATTGCAAATATTAGGTAAAAATTATGTTAACTTGTCCTTGGCCTTGCTAAATTCCAAATTTGAATATATTTGTCACAAAATTGAAAACGTTATTTAGGATTGAATTGATGCTTGAAAATGTGACTTTTTTTCTTTAAACTTAATTATCTCAGAAACTATAAAGTTTTGTTATAGTAAACCCTTAATAAAAAAGATTTAAAATTATAAGCTAAATCGAAAATACGATTCGTATATAGGGTGTTCTATTTAAAAAAATACAACTTTATGCTGTCCTAGTTTTTTGGCTCACCCTGTAGAGTCTTAAATATTTTTAAAATCTGCGTAAAAATAAACTGTATCAAACAATAAATATAGTTTCTTTGTTAATTTCACCGAAAAGGCACAAACCTACTTCATCCAATCGTTGACTCACCCTGTACATAGGGAGGTGATTCTATCAATCTATCAATTAAATTTCAAGTACTTTAATTCAGGTATCACTATTGCCTTGAAACGCCCATTCGATTGAAATGCCCACAGCTTCAGCAATTTCATACGTAATCATTCGTTTATTATCCAAAACTATATCATATGCAGAATCAGTAATTTCTTCACTGGTAGCAGTTTTTGGACATCCACTGAGTGCTTTGTCACTGGTGTTTGTAAGGCAATGTTTAAATTTAATATTGTTGCTCATGAAGAAACATCGTTTCCTAATACATTTACCATATCTGTGTAAATTTCGTCTCCCTTCAAAACTTTTTTATATAAATATTTTATCACTGCACGAATTTCCAATTTTTCTATTTTTAAGAAAAAAGAAAAACACGTCTATCTCAAAAAGCTGTAAAAGAACTATTTGACGGATTGGCTTGAAATATTACATGTGTGATAGGACAGATGTAACATTCCTGTTTTCTAACATCAACGCTATCTATGGGGCAGACTAGAAACTTTTCAAATCATATAGTATATGTTTCAGCTTATTTACTTTACTAAGGGACTAAACAAACTAGTGAATAGTGGCGGACATACTTTTACACTTGTAGAGACACTAAATATCATGTTCTTTTGCTTTTCTTTTGTGAATTGTATCTGGAATATCTCTAACAAGAGTCCAACAGTAGTCGACAAGCATAGAAACATTCCACTTTCCCTGGTACCTTTTCTCCATTGTTGATATATCTTGATGGAAGTGTTCGCCGTACTCATCATTTACAGCTCCGCAGTTGTCAGGAAAAAGTCAAGATATGAGTGTAGGAAATGAATCTTTAGAGACATATTGCAACCCAATTTTTGAAACGATGAAAGCATATTTTCAATAAGACTAACGTAATTGTCAGTTTTTTGAAACGTGTACTTGTTTAATATTCACACCACATTGGTGAGTTACTTAATAATTATAAGTTAGGTAAATACTCTAACTGTTTAATTAATTGTAGAGATGTCCTGAAGAAGAGATAAATATATATATATATATATATATATATATATATATATATATATAAATATCAAACACTAAGGCATAAATCAAAGCCCACTAATTTCCATCCCGACATAGAAAAATAGCTTAAATACATACAAAAAAATAATAAAGGTTGTTAATCTGAACAATTATTTGCACGGGCTAAACGCAAATTATAAAAGATGCTGATTTTGATTACTTAGATTAACTGATAAAATGTTGTGTTTGTTTATTTAGTCGGGAATATATTTTTTATTGTACGTGTGTTTTACAAGCAGAATGCGATTTGATACATATTTAATTTAGTCAAACGTGAACCTATAAAAGTAAATGCGAAATTAATTTATTACTTCCTAAAATAGTAAAGCTCATTAACTTTTTAATTAAAAAAAATTAAGCAATGGGTTGTAGATAAGTAGATATGTAGAAAAAATGAACGCTGTTATAAAAATTGTACGCACATTTGCATAAAATCAGGCCAGTTAAATATAAGTTCAATGCCAGAATGCAAACTTTTTTGTTATACGAGGCAGCTCGTAAGTGATAAAAATTGTATATAGGGTGTGGAAGATTCTTACCGAATGGAAATTTTTTTAAAAATTATAGTTCAGTAAAGTTAAAAATTTGATAGAGAAAACATCATTTTTAAAATTAATTTAAAACATATAAGGAGACTCTGGGCTTAATTTAAGGTTATTGTGTGCCCCTTCCTTCGAATAATCAGTAAAAATGGCCCTTTGATCCTCCCAAACAACAAAGGTCATAACCTTTTCATTTTCTAAAAGGCGCTCTGCACTTTTTGAGGTAGAGAGCCGTGATGTTTCCATTCTATAGTACGATTTTTAGTTTCAAGGTCGTAGTGACGAAGCCATATTACGAATCTATCGAGAAAGTCTTTTGTTCTTTCTAAATCCTAAAATCTACACACGATTTTTTTTTGTATATCCTTACCATACAAGATACCCGAACAACTTTTTAACCGATTTCTAAAAGAAGGAGGTTCTCAATTCGTCGACCATGTTTTTTTTATGTATGTACAAGGTGAGTCAACGATTGGATGAAGTAGGTTTGTGCCTTCTCGGTGAAATTAACAAAGAAACTATATTTATTGTTTGATACAGTTTATTTTTACGCAGATTTTAAAAATATTTAGGACTCTACAGGGTGAGCCAAAAAACTAGGACAGCATAAAGTTGTATTTTTTTAAATAGAACACCCTATATACGAATAGTATTTTCGATTTAGCTTATAATTTTAAATCTTTTTTATTAAGGGTCTACTATAACAAAACTTTATAGTTTCTGAGATAATTAAGTTTAAAGAAAAAAGTCACATTTTCAAGCATCAATTCAATCCTAAATAACGTTTTCGATTTTGTGACAAATATATTCAAATTTGGAATTTAGCAAGGCCAAGGACAAGTTAATATAATTTTTACCTAATATTTGCAATAAATGCTACAGGGTGTTGAACACATCGGCTCAAATTTGAACAAGTTTAAATAAATAAATATCTTTTTTTTTTAATGGTACACCCTGTATATTTTCATGTTATTTAATAGAGTAATAAAAACCCTAAAAGTTTTGTTTAATATATCCTATACCTATTTATAATAGTTTTTGAGATATTTCAGTTTTTCTTATTTTCCATACTTTTTTACAGAAATAGTCTTCATTATCATAGTAGCCATGTAAAATAATAAAAAGAAACTACAGAAACAAACAGAATGTGGTTAAATATGATGAAATACATTATTCGTTATATTACAACGGCAATAGTTTAATTAAACATAATGTGAAAAAATTAACACAACAATAACGACAAGGCAAATACATATTTACTTTTATACTAAATTGAAACAAAAAAATTACCTATTAAATACTGAGATTAATTATTTCTTTTTAATAAGTGTTCGAATAAACGACCCTCTTGTGCAATGCACAAATTTAGTCTTTTTTGCAGATTTTCTCGGACCCTGGACAAAATTAGTGGCGTTATTGTTCTACAGGTATCCCTAATCCTGTTTCGCATATCTTCCACTGTTATTGGTGGATTAACATACACCTTATTTTTAATATAACCCCATAGGAAGAAATCTAATGGGGTGATGTCGCAAGACCTTGGTGGCCACTCAATGAAACCCCCACGTCCAATCCATTTTTGCGGATATCGTTGGTCCAAAAACGCACGAACTTCACGATGATAATGCAGAGGCGCACCACCGTGCTGGAACCACATACTATCGAGCGCATCCCTATCGAGACCTTGAAGCAGTTGGGGTAGTTCTTCTTGTAGAAAGTTCAGGTAACTATGGCCATTTAGTGGTTCATTAAAAAAGTGGGGTCCAATAATTCGATTATGATGAATACCACACCAAACATTTAATGACCAGTGGTTTTGATGTTGCACCTCTATAATCCAAAATGGGTTTTCTGTGGCATAATAATGCATGTTGCGTCTATTTACTGCACCGTTACTTCTAAAAGTAGCTTCATCACTAAACATTACCTTGCATAATAAATTTGGATTTAATTGAATCTCCGCATTTATTGTACGACAAAAGTTTACACGACTTTCAAAATCCTGTCCATGCAATTCTTGGTGTAATTCCATGTGATATGGATGATATCTATATTTCTTGGTAGTACGATTAGCGGTGGATTATGATGTTTCACATAATGCTGCTAACTGACGGCTACCAATATAAGGATTTTCCTGAACATTTAACAATACTTGTAGTTCTTTTTCTTCATTAGTTACTGGTTTGTTGACCACTTTACGTTTTGGATAATCAACAGTACCAGAAGAATCAAATCTTTGCATTAAGTTTTGAAAAGTATGGGTTTTAGGCTGGCGTCGATCAGGATACTTCATTTTGTAAATTCTTTGAGCAAGAAGGCAATTTTTTTGAGCCTCTCCTATTGTATAAATCATATCTATTAACTCATTCTTTGGAAAATTCATTTTACAATACAAGATGAATGCAAAAAAAAACCAAACTACACTACATAAAAACCAAAAGAAGCGATTGCGGTTATAAATTTGACACAGAAAAATGTTCTTTTACATTGTTTTTGCCATGGCTACTATGATAATGAAGACTATTTCTGTAAAAAAGTATGGAAAATAAGAAAAACTGAAATATCTCAAAAACTATTATAAATAGGTATAGGATATATTGAACAAAACTTTTAGGGTTTTTTTTTCCATAGCTTTTTTAAGTGTGAATCGGTTTTGCAGTTTCGGCAGTTAAGTTTGCTTTTTATTAGCGCTGCGCGTATTTATGGAATACAGTGTGGTATATTACTGCAAAAAACTGTTTAAACTTATCAAAACTGAGTAAAAGGGCGGGTTTAATATGTTCAGTTTGGATATTAAGGTTTAACATGCGTTAAAAGATTTTTTCAATTTACTTATGAAGAAAAAATAAAACTGAAAACGGATGAACGTCCTTTACCAGATAATTTGATTGAAAAAGAAGGGTCGAACCAAGGAAAATCTTACAAAAAACAATTTAATCGAAACATATATTCTAGAAATTACTAGATATCTGGCTATAATAGAAAAAATGCACTTTTTTGTTTTCCATGCGTACTTTGTGGAGGAGATAAGTCTTGGATACAAATTGGTAAACTCGACCTAGTGCATTTAAGCGAAAAATAAAAAGTCATGATTTATTTAAAAATAATTTGCACAATGAAATGGAATTTGCTTTGTTAGGGACTGTTATTACAAAAAAATATCATAATTTTATCAGAAATTGTATAAAATTTTGTGGTTCATTTGAGTTGGCTCTTCGGAGGCACGATGAAACAGAACAATCGGATAATCCAGGTATTTTTTATGGTCTATTAAATTTCACTGCCAAACCGGATAAAACTCTAGCGGAACATTTAAAACACTCTACAGTTCTTCATGGAATTTCTAAGGAAATTCAAAATTAACTGTTAGATTGTATGTTAGAGATGTCATGAAATAGTTTTGTCCGAGATCCTCGAATCCCCATATTTAGCATTATGGCAGATGAAACAACAGATGTGTCAACAAAGTCTCAATTGGTTACAATATTTAGATATTCCCAGAATGGAGAACCCGTGGAGCGTTTCTGGACCTATTTAGAACTTTCAAACTTAGATGCAGAACGTCTAAGTAAAGATATTTTCAGCGTTTTAGATTCCATATTAGAAAATTCAAATAAAAAATTAATTGCTCAGAAGTATGATAAAGGGTCATGAGTCGACGAAGTACAGGAGTGCGGGCAAGGATTGAGGAAAAGTATTCTAATGCACACTTTGTGCACTTCTGTGCTCATGAGTTTAATTTGGTAATGTCAAAAGCTGCTTTTGAAAATTCATAAATACGACATTTTTTTGGAAATTTACAAGAAATCCCTGTTTTTTTTGTTCTTGAAATAACTCTATCACATTCTCCATAAATAATAAATAAGTTTAAATAATCTTCGTGCGTGTAATTAAATCGCCCCGGCATAATTATTATTAATGAATGTCAAACGGCAAGAAATAGTGACAATTCTGTAAGGTTTGATTGTTTTATTTTCACCACGTCTCGAAGTCATGGCCAACCATAGACATAGTAGAGAATGGACCAGGCTAGTCATTCATGAATATGAAATTTATAAGCGCCAACATGTTTGTAGGCCAGGGGTTAGAGGAGTGTCATAGCTCACAATCTATCATACGCCAGCGGCGTAACAATTTTAAAACGAATAAAAATATCAATTAATATTCTATGATGCTTTTATTTGCAGAATTGAAATAAACATTTTTTCATAAGAAATAGTTAATTACTCTATCAATATGTCGTAATACGGAAGTTGTTGTACTTGAACATAAGTCAGTATTCAATATACAAATAATCGTAATATTCATATCATTTATCTTTTACGACATTAATGACTTGAAATAACCTTTTTTTTATCCAAGGCACTAGTTATTATTTAAAACAGAGTGCCATGTAAGAATTATCCAAGTCCAAAGTAAAAAATTGCGTAATATTTTGCCGGATTTTAGTTAAGTGGCTAATTAATGCCCACAATTCTAAAACCGACAAAAACTTTGTTTCTTGAACATTACTGTGATTGAAATTTTTTTTCGAAATTGTATGGACTCGCTGTCTATTTTTATTATTCCTAACAACGTGTCTATGCCGTACAGACACTCGCATATGAAATTTAACGTCAGCCATGAACATCGTAAAAAAGTAGTCTTACCAAAGTTCTAATGTCTCAAATATTAAAGTGCAATACTGAATAAATGTAACGACGTCGCGGTATGCAAATGACTACTTTGACGTTTGGTTAGTATACCAATTATTTGTAAAAATATACTTGTACAAAATTCCTAAAGAGAAAATGGAGATATTTTTTGTAAGTTAATAAATGAAGCAAATTAAAAATGGAAATATTTAAAAAATATATATTCGACGGTGTATGTGTTCAGGAGAAAATAGAGTATTTACAACTTCATTTTCAAGAAATAACCTTGATAATATTTGTATATAATTTCAATTATGATTTGGAATATATATGATAGACTGTTTCAATTTAGGTATTAATCTGAAAGACTTGTTACAGTTAAACCTGTTTTACTGAACAGTCCCCAAACTCCAATCATAAGAAATTGGTATATAAAGAAATACAATAAAACAAATTAATAAAAATAACTATTAAATTTGTTTGCCCAATAAGTTTTGGCAGTACTATTGTTGAAAATTTTTAATATCTCGAATCGACAATCTGTCATGTGTTTCTAACGGAAATTATTTATTTTAATATGATTAGTGTATTTCTTGATTTTCACTGTTTCTAGTATCCTAAAATATTTATGACAAAATATACCGATAAGGAAATGTGTGGGATAAAAATAAGTATATGCTATTATTAAATATATTACTTGTTGGTCATATTACAATTATATATATATATATATATATATATATATATATATATATATATATATATATATATATATATATATATATATATATATATAAAATAGAATAACGTACAATAAAATATACTTTTTTTCTTACTTACTGACTATCTAATTTGTGTAAAGCAAATCTGAGACTATGTAACTATCGGACATCGAATAAAAATAAATAAAAATTGCAGAAATTGAAGTTTCATTTCTGGACTTTTCACACATGACAGTTATTATGCAAGTCATATATTTATTTATAACGTTTGTGAGTTTTTTTTTGCAGATTTTGTAATATCTTGGTTAAATGAAAATTTTACACTTTTACAAGTAATAGGGAAAATTAAAATTAAGGAGAAAATTGTAAAATAATAGGAAAAGCGGTACTATTTGGTGTAATATTACAAGGGAAATGTTAACTAAAAATAATAGAAAATGGTGAGCTTCTATTATGTTGGTCTCACTTTAAAACACGAACACCATCAAATCGATAATAGAAATCGTTTGGGCCAAAATGTTCACTACAGATACGAAGTGACTTGGGCAAGATTTTATCTTGTAGTCCTAATATATTAATCCAAAGGTCTCGGCGGTTAGAATCACTGGGAAACCTATAAAAAATCACTGATAACAAAATCTAAAATCCCAAGTTACCCGCCTATGATACCAAACTTAACCTAACCTACCTGTGAAAAGTTAAATTTGGAAATAAATAATCCAATTTTCGGCAAACTTGGCAATGATTGACCATTTTGTCACTAATGAATAATTAGTCACTTACAAAAACACTTTTGGAATCACAAAATATTAAAAAACGATCCAAGACACACAACGTCAACCACAAAAATGTCATATGCCAAAATTTTTATGAATGGACCGGATTCAACCTTGATCGTACGATAGCGTAAAAGAGATTTGCGAGGTTGCCAAATTTCATAGTTTATCACACTACTTAGAAATCTTGAATTTTCTGGGAGTTAAACTGACGCATTATAAAGCATACTATTTTAAAGATATTAGTTTACTATTGTAGCAATAAATTGTTTATAAATATTATATGAAATATATTATCATAATAATATTTTTTTTTCATAAAAATTGGGTATTAACAAATTATATTGTTTTCCCTTATTTTTTTCCAAAACAGTTGGCAAATTACTACTGATTGTGACCCATTCGTGGCGTTTTGTTTTTGTAAACATTCCATGTCCAGACGTCAATGTGGCCAACTAATAACGAAACTTAAAAGCCGTATAGCATTTTTACAATAGAGAAACGTTGAATTGCCAATATTTTGAAAACTACAAATTTTTGGAATAGACAACCTTATACAAAGTTACCCTTATTTTTAATGCTTAATATGATAAAATTGTAAAAAGAGGTGCTTTCTATTTGAAAAAATTGACTTTTGACGGTTTTTTAAATATAATTTTTATTCTTCTTTTTTGACCACTCTGTACTAATAATTTTTACAATATCATAAAAAGGCTATTAAAATCGATCTTCGTCTACAAGAAAACTAACCCAAATTAAATAATAAAGACTTTCTTATAGGAAACATTTATAGATAAGTTTTGGTCCGCAAACGTAATTTTTGACATAAAAATAATGTCCAAAACGGTAAGACTTAAGTATAGAACATTATATATGAAATATGTCTAGAATTTTACGTACAAATCAAAAATGCAATAATATATAGCGTGTTCCATTTAAAATAAGCAAGTTGACGTCTACTTCCGGTATAACCGGAAGTGCCGCCATCTTGAAAATATTTTAGCCGACTGTCCTCCGTGCACGTTAGTAAAGTGTCAAATTTTCACATTCTTCCCAATTATAGTTTTCCCACAATCGACCGATAAAATTCCCGGAGAATCACTCTGTACAGGGTGAGTCAACGATTGGATGAAGTAAGTTTGTGCCTTTTCGGTGAAATTTACAAAGAAACTATATTTAACAATAAATATAGGTTCTTTGTTAATTTCACCGAAAAGGCACAAACCTACTTCATCCAATCGTTGACTCACCCCGTATAGACCAGGCGCGGATCCAGGGGGCGGGTGGGGGCGATCGCCTTCCCCAAGAGCTTTGAGTTCAGAAAAATAGATCCAATTTTGCTTCTTATACTATAGTTTATTCAAGAACTAGAGAGATTAATAAATCATTTTCTGCCCTTTTTTTCTTGGAAAACTACCTGTGTTCTTTAGTCCGGTGACTTTGGCAAAATCTGTTAGACACATTTATTTTTCATAAGAATGGGTTAGAAATATTATAATCAAAAATGGCGGTCTATAATAATGGACTAGTTGGTTGGAGAAGAATAGATATTTGGATGTGTGAAGTGTTAAAAAGGATTTTAATCCTTGTCATAGGCGTCGGAAGGATGTTTATTTTATCACTAAGTATTTATGGCATGGAATATTATTTCGGTAATAAACTTAAAATAAAAAGTTTTTATAATATTATTTTATAAGTTAAAATCTATTGCAAAATGTGTATCAAACAGACAGACAAAAAAATCGAGTTGCATTGTCCTCCAGTTATGAGCTATGTCTAAAGTTTCAAGTCTCTAATTCATTGAAAGTTAATTTAAAATCGATTGCAAAATTTGTATCGAATAGACAAACAAACAGACGGGCAAGGCAGCGAGTTAATAAAAACGTGATTTGGTCGATGATTTTGTTCTCACAATAGTAAACATATATCTAATTACTTGGTGTAGCCACGCACTTTATAAAAATAGTATGAAGTTCGTAAGTGTAGTTTAAGGGGTTATTAGACTAAACGATATTTAGGATCCCTAACTAGGATGCAGAAAAGTAAGGTATTTAGAGCGCACCAATTACATCATGCCTAATCAGGATCCTAAATCAATCGGAGAGAAATTATTGGAAAGAATTTTCATCTATATAAGAGAGACAATATCTATAACTTCTCATTCACTCTCACTGTTTCATCCAAAGGGAGGAGAAACTCGAACGACGAAAATAAGTGAAAAGCGCAAGAATTTTTCAAAATCTTGGTACGATCCTGCCGACCAATTGGTACGGAAACTTCTGGAAATTATTTTCCAAATCTGTATGAATATTTGGATCGAGGGAATAGATACATTGACATGTACACACAATTTATTACGTATGTATAATTTTATAATACACTCTAAAAAAGGATTTTAACACCTGCCCACAACCATAAGCAAGTGTATATAACACTTGACACATATCCATACATATCTAGACAAATATTTAAACAAATTTTGATAACAAATAACGCTCCGAGAGAGATAGAACCAGGACATTTTTAAATACACCGATAACATTTTTATTTGCTCATATTGTGTCTAGAGTTCCCGATAATTTAAAAGGACCGCACTGGAAAAAATATTGGGCAATGTTAATAATTAAAAATAAGGGTAGATGCTAAGTTACCCATTATGTATATCCAAAATCAATAAATAAAATCAACATGGTGCAATTAATAAGGAAGATTATATTGACTCACATTAAAATGACGAAATATTTTTTGCCGCCTCATTTTAGCAATAACGTAACATTGTGAAACAATCTAACGAAAAAAAACTTTTTGTCAATACCTCGTACATAAACCGGCTGCCCCACGTGTTTGTGTTGTGACGTGAACAAACAGAACAGCTGATAGACGGCGTAAAAAAGGTTAAACAAATAGCGGACCTTTCAGTTCAATCAGCAACTTTTTAGTTAATTAAAAAGAGATCTAAAAAATAACCGTTTTAATTATTAATTACTTAGAAATTCATTAAGAAATATCGAAAAAGGGGACAAGTTCGCAACAACAGATAACATTACATAACAAATAATAAAATTGCAGTAAATACTGACCTTTGAAAGTATTTTTTCTTCGTCCTTTACCCCAAATTCTCCAAAAAATCGGTGTTTTATTCTACAGAATTGAACAAAACATCACTACTAAAATTATGTACAGGATAAGTAATCTAGACCAGCAGTTATTTATGATTTTTTATTTAACAAATTGTATTTTATTATAAATTTAAAGAAACAATGGACTGAGTGAACTAATGGATTATCACG
This sequence comes from Diaprepes abbreviatus, assembly GCA_034092305.1. NCBI lineage: Eukaryota > Metazoa > Arthropoda > Insecta > Coleoptera > Curculionidae > Diaprepes > Diaprepes abbreviatus. Next base: position 746,783 of record JASJET010000323.1, on the reverse strand, counting down.
TGTAACAGACGTTAAGTTTGTATGTGATTTGTAAACCGCAAAAATGTACATGATAAATATTTTTTCACAATAAATTCAAGTATCCCTTTCATTTTCAATGTCAATGATGATATCGATTAGTGACGTCACTGATACTTCAAAATTACTGGGTCGCTTAAAAACACGTTGTTTCGTCATTTTCGAGTTCGTCATTTAGAAATAGTACACAAGTGTTTACGACAATCGTATCTACATTGTATTTTATCTGGAAAATGTAACAGTTAATCAATATTGACTAATTAATATTGGGAAAAGGTAAATAATATATTGCGGGACATAGAAACTAAAAATGCAACCAAAGAAAGAGGGAAAATATTCTAAATTCCAAAATATCAGGTTTTTTGTGTTAACTAAACCTGTATTTTCTCGTAATATAGATTTCTATAAGTTGAAATCTGGCTTAAATAAAAAAATCTTTATTTATATTTATTGTCCTCGATTCATTGGCCGGAGCAGCTCAGAACTGTTCAGGTGCAAGAAATGCGTAGTGCATTATGCCTCGGAGCTTGTGAGATCTGCTTTCCCCTTGCCCTCCAAGCACCATTAAAAATATATGACGCAAATAGCCCTAGCAACCGTCAGTTATCATTCTTAGATGCTCTTTTTGGTTTAAAAACATTTTATACAAAAATAAGATTGGTTCCTAAGGTAATGGACTTACGTTCATAGTTTTTTTAACGAATTACGAAATATTTTTGGCTGAAAATTCTGACTCCAAACAAAATTCAAAACAAATAAGTAATGAAATAATATTTTTACCTTTTTTTTCTCCAATATGTTTGTTATGCATATTAAAAAACACCATGTCCGGAAAAAATAATTTGGAGATTATTTACCCTACAAATTAACACTTTATTCAGATTTTTCTCAGACCTACTCAGGGTTTAATGCACCCGAGTTTAAAACGCTTGAATCAAGGGCAGTAATTGTTTACTTCATGGACCCAAGATCTAATCCAAATTCCCCTAATAATCTTGATAGGTGGGCTATTCTTTTGAGTCATTATCACTTTCACTTCTATCACTTGAAGTAATTATAATCACTTCAGCCCAATGACAAGTAAATGCATATTCAAAAGAACATGAAGTTATCAGTTTCACTTTGTTCACTTTGATCAATTGATAATTACTCGGCTGTATCCTTTTGAGTAAATTATTACTGATCAAAGTAAAAAAAGTGAAACTGATAACTTGATGTTCTTTTGAATATGCATTTACTTGTCACTGAATCGAAGTGATCATGATTACTTCAAGTGACAGAACTGAAAGTGATAATTACTCAAAAGAATATACCTTTCTTTTGAGTAATTATCAATTGATCAAAGTGAAAAAAGTGTAACTGAGGCCCGATTCTCTGTAAGCATATTTTTTGACATTCCCTTTCCTTATCTCTTTTAGGACAGTGACATGCTTATGTGTTACTACAGACTGAACAAAGATGGAAGATCCTTATTTATTACATTCGCTTTCCTTTTACTTTTATAGAATTGCAGTCCTGATAACTTCATGTTCTTTTGAATATGCATTTACTTGTCATTGTACTGAAGTGATCATGATTACTTCAAGTGATAGAAGTAAAAGTGATAATGACTCAAAAGAATAGCCCTAGTAGTAAGAGCCATGTTATGTTACTCAAAAAAGTGACGACAGCTATAATCGATTTCAATTTTTGACATAACTTTGCCTAATTTTTATTTAGCGTTTAAAATTTTCTCGGTTTTTTTTATATAATTGATAATTGTTAACATTTAGCGAGTACCTACTTAAATCCTTATCTCGAAGGACATTTTTAATTCTTGCAGAAGCACCAAAATTTCAGACTGATTATTCATAATAATAGTTAAAGTACATTGTAATATATTTTACCTATTTTTGCAAAAATTTTAGCAACCAAGCGAAGAAAACTTGTATTTTCGTTGAAGAAGCTACAATAAATTTCCTAAACTTCAATTGATACTTCTACTACTTCAAAAGCCAAATATTGGGACTTTACCAAATGTCAAATAGTTTCATATAATAAAGTTTTATTTTAAAAGAACTTTATAAAATTTATATACCTCATTCAATAACATATTTTAACATTTTTCATGGAAAAGCAAATGAAAATCAACTAAATTTTTGATTTTAGTCGTAGACATAAAAATATATGACAGACCTGACGACGGGGGGGAGGGGGGTGACTCCCTCCGGCCCGCACTTCTCAAGGTTTTGTGACTCCATAACTTAAAATTTGTTGGAACAAATTTTTTTTTTAGTATATATACAAGGGCTCGTAAGTTTTTGAGCCCGGGCCGGATTTCCCTGTTTACGACCCTTGATATTTGTCTTAAAGAAGCGCGCTGACTTTCGTTTAGAAAGAGACAGTTGTGGAACCAACATCTTACCACCGCTTTCCGGCAAAACTGGACTTAAATAGAGGTCTAAATTTGTGGAAAGTACAAGAATGCCTGGGAAAGATACCGGTGGATCCCACTGATGAATCCACCACCGGTATCGGGACGAAACATCCGTACATTTTAGGTGGTCGCAAATAGTTCGCTAGTTATATGCCCTTAACCAGTGCTGTCAAATGTTCCACAGAAAAATACTTGCAAGTTTTATATTTATTCCTGGCAAAATGCCGGTGATAAGAAAAAGCTGATATTGCTCAATTAAACTGAATATTAGAAAAAGACAGATGATAACAAGATTTTTCCATCCTTTAAATTTTAGACTGCAAAACCATAAAATAAAGGAAGAAATAACTACATGTGAGAAGCAAAAAGAGATAGTAGAGGGATTCAATTTTTGGAGATGGGGCACCTTATCGATTTTCATACACTTGTCATCAATTGTACATACATTTCGCCATAATATTTTATCAATTTCTGAGTACAAGGTATCTATTCCTGGTATGATAGTATTCGTGGCAAAATTACTGACATAACAAATTATTCCTGGCATATGCAAGGAATTACTGGCAAATTGTCAGCCCTGCCCTTAACATCAGGAGTATTACTACAAGACAGAGCGAAATAGGTCAGTAATACCTTTTCTCTGGGCGGAGCTAAAAGTTCTGTATGCATGAAACCTTTTATTTATTCCATTATTTCATTCATGTTGGTTGCAGCTGTCGGACGAGATGGGTATCACGGATACAGGACCTCTTAGCTCCGCCAATAGAAAGGTACTACTGACCTATTTCGTTCTGTCTCTTTCTAAGCGAGAGCCAACGAGTTTCTATTGGACCTGCGGTCTATACTGTATATGTCTATGGTTTTAGTTAGTTTAAAAAGTTGAACTAACTAAAACTGACCTGCTAACATATACTGAGCTAGATGTATTTATTAAAAAAAGTTATTTTCATTCAGAAACCACTAGGAGGCGAGACAATCTCTCCCAAAGAAGGTTTAATTTTAAGGAACAGCAGGTAATTTAGTATTTACTGCAAAAAAATAATATTGCTGATAAAATTAGAAGGATAAGATGTATAAAAATGAATTAGAAAGCTAGTCAGTAGAAGTAAAAAGTGTTTTTCTGTCTTCTGGAAAACTAAGGAAAAAATGTGAAAAAGTAAGGCCGGAATCCTGTTCTACGACCTCGAAATAGGGTTTTCCAAAAAAAAAATGTTATTTTCTTAGATTTCACCAATTACCAAAACCTTCATTGACGTTGTTTGCTTTATTGACTCAAGATTCTGATTCAATTTCCCCTAATATCCCTGGTAGTAAGTGCCATGTTACACAAAAATGACAACTTGCTTGCTTGCTTGGTTCTTGGCGTTGCTGCAAACCAATTGCCAGCACAATAAGTGACAACTGCTTATTATCATTTTCAACATAACCTTACTTAATTGTTTTTGTATATTTTCCAAGCTTTTAAAGAGCGTAAAATTTTCTTGATCTTTATGTTAAAAATTCTTTGTGAAACTTGAAAAAGAATTTAATGATTTTTTAGTTAATAAAAAGGTAAAAATGAAATTTCTATTTTTCAAATTTTGAAGCGTAAATCTGTTATTTTTTTAGGTAAGCTATTCAAATTTTAGCATAATTTGAAAACATTGCATAGGATCGTACGTGAACAATAAAATAAGGGAAATTTAATCAGTTCTAATTTATATTTTAGCATAAGTATTAGTCATGTCGTTTTTTGGGTCACCTATTTCAAACTCGTTCAACAACCATGAGTACAATTTTGAGGATGAGAAACTTGATGAAGAAGAGGAAAAAGAACCTGAAGAGCGTAGAGAGGAAAGCGATGAAGACACTGAAGATGCTAGTGAAACAGATACAGGTATTTCATCATAAGTTTTCCAAATTTAGCCAATATTTAACAATAATGTTTTAATTAGGTCGTCAAGAAGAGCAACTTGAAATTAAAGAACAAATGTACCAAGACAAACTTGCCAATTTAAAGAAAAAGCTTGCACAGTTGAAGGATGGGACACATTACGACTACAACAAGAAAGTGAAGAAATTGGAAATTCAGTATCAGGAGAGGTTAAGATTAAATGATATTTACAAGTAAGTTAGATGTATTTTTCTTTCATTTTAAAGTTTTGATAAAAATTTGCAAAGCGTGAAAAGCACGGAAATTATGTTTTTTTGAAAAAATTTCGATTCTCACCCCCTATTTCGAGGTCCTAGAACACGATTCTGGCCTTGATATTTCACTATTTTTCCTCACTTTCCCGGAAAACTCAAAAAAAGAAAAGCGTCACTTCACAAAGCACTTTCTTTTCAGTTAAAAACCGAATTTACGTATTTATTTTCAATGGAACTAGTTAAAAAATATTGTACGTAATATATTTCAATTATTTTTGCACAAATTTTAGCAAACCAATTTAAAAAACTTATATTTTCAGCGAAGAATCAAAAACACGTCATCAATGGTCAGACTATCTAAACTGGCCGCCGAATCACGTAAAAAGGTGCAACGTTGCCAGATGTAAAATTTCTTCATAATATAAACTATAAGATTTGTCCTTCTCAGTCAACAACATAGTAATTTTTTTTAATATTCAGAACAGTTTCTAAGTAAAAATAATTTTAACCCTTCAAAATTTTTGGTTGGTTTTGGTTAAGATAGATTGGTTCAGGTTTAGCTTAATTTTGGTTAATTTGGAAAACAGAAACTAACCTGAACTAATCTAAATTAACCTAGATTTAAGGTTTCCTGGTATAAACTTTAAAATTTACCCATTACAGTTAACACCATAGTTTAATGTTTGTAACGTATAAAAAGGGGTAAAATGAATCTTAACCTTCCAAAATTTTTGGTTAGTTCTGGTAAGTACAGGTTAACATTAGTCTTGGTTACTTTAAAAAACTGAAATTAACCTGAACTAACCTAAATTGAACTAACCTGAACTAACCTAAACTAACCTGAACTAACCTAAATTCAACTAGATTTATTAATTAAAAAATGTCATTGTGCAGCAGAGACCACGTGGAGGCGGGACAAGCTCTGCCACTCGACACTTTCTGCAAACGGACATAAGCAATATGATCAACTCATATTATCCGTTTAAAACTACTGGTATTTGGAGGGAAACAAACAAAAGCAACTATAATCCTTAAAACCTTTAATATTTAGGTTCAAAATCGCACATCAAAGCACTGGTATTTGGAGGGAGACAAACAAAAGCAACTATAATTCTTAAAACCTTTATTATTTAGAGTCAAAATCACACCTTGAAGGCATAGAGTAATAAATAGTAACATAAGAGTAATTAAGAGTACTTCAATAATCAAAGGAAAGGAAAAAATTCTTTTTGGAACCTTTTCTTTTCAATTCAAACAGAAAGAGAAGAATATTTAAAGAAATCGTTTTTGCAATCTGGCAACGTCGCCGACTTCAACAGTACGCCATCTTTAGCGAACTATGCAAACTATTATTTGCGGTGCCGGTCGTTTTCTTTTGATTTTGTTGTGATTTTTGTCGTGATAATTTTTCGGATTTTTTCGATAAAAAAAGTGCATATTTTTGAATTTTTGTATAATGCAGAAGCTTCTATCACTGTGTTAACAAGTTTAACGATTTAGTGAAAAAAATTGAACCCAAAGTGAAAAGTTATTTTCCTTGTTTTCCGCAAAATTGAGGAAAAATTATGAAAAACTGAGGTCAGAATCGTGTTCTACGACCTCGAAATAGGGGGTATGTATCAATTTTTTTTCAAAAAAACGTCATTTTCCTATCATTTCACTCTTTACGAATTTTCTTCAAAGTTTTGAAGGAAAGGAAATTTATACCACTTTTTCTGCTGCCCATTTAAATTAATAAAGAAGTTGTGTATATATTCTTTTTAAATCAAATTTACTAGAATCCGAAATCTGGCTAATGATTTTTTAAATTCAATGTTTAGAGAAGTAATGATAGAATATGTTAAGAGAGACTATGCACAAGAGATAAAAGCTGCTGCAAAAGATTTTGAAGAGAAGAAGATAGACTTACGGGAGACTTTGATTTCTGATCTTGAAGACAAAAAAAGAACTATAGAGGCTGAGAGGTCTTCTATAGAATTAACTGGAGACTCGATGGAGGTAGAAATATACAGTTACTACTCAAAAAAATGCTACAAAAATGACTTTGATTGAAAATACTTAATAACTGTATGGATGTTAAGTGGAAGGGTTTGTAATTCTTAAAAATTTTAGGTTAAACCAGCAATGACTAGAAAATTACGTAGAAGACCTAATGAACCCATCCCAATGCCTGAAAAGAGGAGAAAAGCACCTACTGCTCAGATAACATATTTATTGGATGAAAAAGAAGTATGTTTAAAAAGTTATGGGTTACATAGTGTTATGATTATCTCTCATATTTACTCGCTGGGTTCGAATAATAACACCACTTTGAACTCTTTAATAACTAATTGTGTTAACACTTTCACTGTTCAAGAACTACTGAAAACTTAAACCCTGTTTTATCTATTTATATACACCTATAGGACATACTTGATTAAAATGCTAGATTCTCACTAGAAATATGACTAATAGATATAATATTTCTATAAGGACGCGACAGAATTCCCCTAGTCCTTCATTACAATAGTATAATGCTGAATTTATTTTGGCTTCTTTTCTCAAAAAGTTAAAAATTTTAGGTTGAAAATGATCTAAGACTGATTAAAGAAAAAATTGCAATGCCAGTGAGGAAGTTGAGTGAAAGTTCATCATCAATTGGTAGTCCTAATCATGCAATAAATAATATAGGAAGTTTACAAACTGTTAGTGAGGTATGTTATAATTTAAATGTGAATCTTCCGAATTGTTAGAATTTAATTTTATTTTTTAGCATCAAAATTTAATTGAAACTCGAATAGAAGATGGTAAACTTCTTTATGAAAAGAGGTGGTTTCACAGAGGGCAATCTATATTTGTTGAAGGTATGTTTTTTTACTATTCTGACGCAAAATAATTCAGTTATTTGTTAATGTCTATAAAGTATTTGTCTAATAATTTAATAGAAAAAATATAGAGGGTTTTTTTTTTGTAGGAAAAGACCAACCAAAAACTGCAGCCACTATTAATGCAGTTGGTAATGATTGTATCTATGTAAAGAAACAAAATGGAGAGAAATTAAGGTTTTTCCTTACAAGTTTGGCCCGTGGAAAAATCTCAATTAAACGACGTGCGTCATAAAATATAATTTAGCTTTTAAGGTTTAATTTTATATTTTTTTTAGAATATACTTTTTTATTTTATATGATTATTTAGGTATGAATATATGTTAGTTAATGTAAATATAAATCTACATTGTGTCCACCTGAATATAGGAATGTGTAAGAAAAGTGATTTATTTAATGCCTTTGCAAATCGATTATCGTTCTCTCACATCCCTGTACGAACGCCTGCGATCAGTCGTTACAAGTACATGCTCAATGCGTCAAACTTATTGTAGATTTTTGATTCTATGGTGGGTGTACAAGTTACAAATAATGGCGCCCATCTATCTTTCAAATATTTCCTTGAAATTCGGAAAGATACTTTGCCGTTTTCTTTCTTCAGTAACCCACGTGAAATTAAACAAGCATTCTTTAAATTTATTTGCAAATAAAAACGATTGAACAACAAAAATGACAAGAACTATTGGGGGCAATGCCCCCCCCCCTAAAAAAAATGTGCATGAGCTAAAAAAATTACCGAAAATCTTACATCTCTCTCACTCCAAGACGTTGGAAAAGCTCTGGGTTCGGAAAATGACGACAGCGCTGTTTCGTCTTTTTTGGGACTCATTGATCAGTTACTCCGATACAATCTATCATCTCACAATCGTGTCTATATGCTGCTTTTTAAAATGAAAAAACAGCGGACAAAACACAAGTAGCGAGATGATGGATTGTACCGAATGCAATGGCCTGATAAGTCCCAAATAAAGACGAACAGCACTATCGTTATTTTCCGCACCCGGAGCTTCTCCATTGTCTTGGAATTCTCCGCACCAGAGTTATGTTTACCAACAATCTATGTCCGCACAGCCGAGAATTTTCTATTGTTCTATTGTATTTAAAATGACACGGATGATAACTTATCTCTTTTTTTATATTTGTTTGCTTAAAAAACACAGCGCTCTTATAGGGAGATCCTTGGTGCGAAACCTGCTTAAACTGCGCAGACTCGTAGTCACTTCGATTGTCATTGGTATTTCTGACATGCTGTAAGTAAAAAATAAGGAGATTTTTCGATATTTGAATTAAAAGGAGTTAAAAGCGAATAAATTGTTCATCATCGACGATATTTGATTCTCAACTTTCTTTTAAGTCACATTTTTGTAATATAACAAAAAAAGCATCTAGTATGTATGGATTTATAGTCAGAAACTGTAGAGATTTCAGTAATGTCAACTGTATATATTTTATGTTAGGAGCATTTTAGAGTATGCTAATTTAATATGGAGTCCGTACTATAATACTCATAAATACGCTATTGAAAGAATTCAAAATAAATGTTTAAGGTATCTTTATTACAGGGAAACAGGTGTATATGACTTAACTGTAAGCAAAGATGAACTTAGATGTAAATATAATTTGTTAAGTTTGGAAAAGCGTAGGAATATAGCCTCTTATTTTTTTGTATAAAATAATTCACAATAGAATTGACGATATGAATCTTCTCGCTCAGGTGAATTTTAATATCCCTACATATAGGACAAGAAATACATTGACTTTTTATTTAAAAAACCATCGTACCAATTATTGTACTAACGCTCGAGTCAATATGATTTGTAAATTAACTAACGATGTTCAAAGTGAAATAGATATCTTTAGAATAAGTTATAAACAACTAAAACGTAAGCTAATGGAAATAATGTAATTCATTTTTCTTTATTACACTATCTTTTGTGCGTGTGTGTGTGTACGTGTCTGTTTGTGTGTATGTATGTGTGAACGTGTAACTCTATAATTAGGTATCTAATGTATCTGTAGAGTTTGTGTTGAATAAATAAATAAATAGAGATTTTCATGATTTAGGTTATCGAAAACTTGGAATTTCTATTTTTAGGATATTAACTGCAATTTAATGTTTAAATAAAATTTTATGGAAAAAAAAAAAGATTTTTATAATTTAGGATTAGGATGTTACGAACTTTGTTAGAACCTCATATTTTTAAAAGTTTATCTATTATATAATAGATGGCGCTGAAACCTGTTATAAATAGTTAATGATAGATGACGCTGAAGTTAATATCGTACAGTTAATTTCTGATATTTTATAAAAATTGCATAAGTCTTAAAAACTCATAAAATGATTAATTAAGATAAAAGGACAATATATATTGTCAAGGGGGCAAGAACTGACTTGCATTAAAAAAAATATTTTGTAGCCCCTTATCACAAAACTTTCTGAAAGACAGAACTTGTCCACTTGAAAGGTGATGTCCCTAATTAATCTAACCCTAGTGGCATTCTTTTTAGGGCAAATATCAAAATAAACCCATTCTCTTACGAAATTTTTATAAATTTTAGAAGCAGCAAAAAAAATTTGATTTTAACAAAATTTTCTTGATTCTATGGCGGCGAATGCACATATTAAAATAATTTTTTATCGAAGCTATGGCGAACGCCCAAGTTAGAACAGATTTTTTTTACCATTTTAATGGCACATTCGCCACGATGCCTAGAATAATTTTATTAAATAATTAATAATAAAGCAGAGTTTTATTTACAGTTTGGTGGGGACCAAATAATTAGAAATACTCAAGATACAAGTTTTACTTGTTCGATAAAATTCTGTGATAATCACGTTTAGTATATACACAGTGCCGTAACTAGGGCGGTGCCAGCAGCGCCCAGGCACAGAGCGCAAACCCTGGAAGGGCACAGAAATGACCAAGCCAGGACCAAGTTTGGGGTCGTGCACAATGTTTTTTTACCTAATTTAATTTTTCAAAGGCGTAGTTATAGAAGCTCGTACCGGGTGCATAAAAAGTTAGTTACGTCACTGTATATACATGTTATATTTGAGCGTTTGTTTATTCCGCCCAATAAGCATTTTATAATTGCTAAAATAATACGATTAAAAAAGGATAGCATATAGGCGATCAACTCACCATTGAACAAAAACACTGGCACTATTTATATCAACACTTTTCCAAATAAAAATCTTATCACTAATTCCCCGACCATACTTATGACGACATGCAAGAAATCCTTGCATGTAATTCTTCTCTTACAACTTATTAGCTATCTGCAAAGCTCAAAATATATTTGGGGGTCAATTACCTTCGTCATCTAATTTAATTCAGGTAAAGAAAACTGGGTTCCTTCTAAGGATAATAACACGGTATTTTATTATCATCTGTATATCTTCACTGCTTTGAATTGACCCTTTTACCTGTAAAATGATATAAAATCACCCCTATTATTGCTACGGAGTCAGCTTAAAAAAAAGTACGAAGTAAATACTATATAAATCTACAAATTTATTGTAATTTAAACCAGCTAATAATTTATTTTTTACTTTTCAGTACCACTTTTAAAGTCAGGTTAATTTTGTTGGAAAAAGTAATTATTTTTTGAAAATGTTCTAAATAAAGAATGAAACGACAAAGTAATGAAAAACGTATTTTAATGTGAACCTGTTCCCAAAAAATAAAGAAAAAATAAAACTAAATATCAACTATTCAAGAAAATAAGTACATAATAAACTTATTTTGACGAAAAACTAAAATTCCCAACTTTAAGCATTGTTTATTTATCAGAAGCAAATTTTAGCTGTACGTTTTGATATTTATGCTCATTTTTACAGTCATTTTTTCGAAGTGCGATTTTGACGACTTTATTACCAATAGGTTACGACATTTGCTTCACCCTGCATCTCGTAGCCTGTCGGCAGGTAGGGGTACCCCATTATTTAACCTATGGGTAGGGGGCAGGTAAGCAACACAGTGACTATTTAAACGCCTGCCTAAGTATTTTTATATTTAAAAAGGGTACGTATCTATTTGAATAACCTACCATCAAAATTTGATTCTACCAGGTACTAAGGGGAAAATCTACCTGAAAATAAGTTTCTGAACATTATTACAATTTATTCATTTCTACTATAATTTTGTGTGTGACAGTGTAGTTTTGTGTTTCACTTTTACCGCGATTTTAAACGTGCAAATTTTTATTAGTGCAATTAATCGTGAAAATAAGTAGCAAACATTTTAGTGACCGACAGAACAGTCGCAACATAGTGTGATACGTTTCTATTATTGGATAATAATCCTTTTAAAAGTAAGTAAACAAAGCTTTATAAGTTTTTCTTGGGAAAGTTAAATATAATTTAAAATTAATTTATTTTTCTATTTAAAGAAAGATAGTGTCACCATCTTTGAATCAGCAACAATAACATAATAGGGATGTTGATATTTAAGAGTATCGATATTTTTCAAATATAAGTCAAATAAAATAATTGAATTAAAACAATTTTTGTTATAGTTATGGTTTATCAATGAAAAAAACATTCAAAAATGTTTAGGAAGGGCTTTTTCAAAAAGTATTTCTGAATCTGCTGCGGCTTTTGGACACTAAATAATTGTCTATGAAACCTTTTTAGATACAACGGATGATACTGGTGAAGATTTTTACCCAATTTCTGAAAGAAATATTATTTTATGATAAAGAATAACACTTTAATTTGTCGATGCTGATACTAAGATTTGATATCAAACAATTGACATAAATAAAATAGGGTATTTGACTACTGTTGGAAAATTATTTCATATTAAATTTAATTCACAATACATAAATATTTCTTCGAGATCGATGGTATTTTCAGTAAAAATCAATTTGAGTAACTGCTCTAATCACGTTACATGTATGATGTCACATCATAGTAAACAAAGCAAAGCTACGCGATAGTTTGTTTGATTTCTTGAGATTTTTATTTGTTTGTCTTCATAAATGGTGCGTTGTGCCATAGTGCAAGTCGACGCCCAGGAAAACTCCAAAGAAGGTGTTTATTTCTGATCCAATGGACCCTAAAAGGTAAAACAGTTGTTATAACTAGCTCGTTAAGACTTCAGAGTCAATGGCTTAGATGTACCAAATTTTGATCAAACGTTCCTTGTCTAAAGCTTCATCATGTGTACATAACCTATATTGACCTCAAATTATTTGTTCTAGGACATTTTCTCTTATATATACCTAAAAAACAAATAAATTTGTTATAATCACGTCAACTTATTGTTGACATAACCTATATGGTGATTTTATACTGAAGTTTTTGATATGACTCTTGAGTAATTTCTTTGAATAAGTGAGTAAGCTACAAGTAAGTATTCATTGCCATTTTCACATTTTTGAGTTCCTCAGCATAAAAATCAGTATTCTTTTTAAAGAAAAGTTCAATCAAGGAAGGTTACTGTTGTCGTCTTGCACAAAATTTATCTCCATTTTGATATCCATAACATTAAAGTAATTTGAAAAATTACCAAACTAAAAAAGATATCAGCACTTATCTTGAAAATTCCTCGATAACACCAATAATTGTTAAAATCGCATATCAGTAAAACGGCATATTGGTTTTTTACTTTTATGTGACATCACCAGAGTTACAACCAATCGTTTAACGAATTCCATCATGTGGCCAAATATAAAAAAATAATCTGTATTTAATTTACGTTTATTAAGTAACATAAATGTATTTTATTTTGAAAATTAATAACGTCTTTTTGTGTTAAAATTTACAGGTTGAAAGTAATTTATAATATATTTTTAATAGAATCGCATTGCATATTAAAAAATGTAAATAGAACTGATCGATACTGTATCAACAACTCTATAATTTAATCTGTCAAATTTAGGAAGAAAATAGGTATATTCTTTTGAGTAATTATCACTTTCAGTTCTGTCACTTGAAGTGATCATGATCACTTCGACCCAATGACAAGTAAATGCATATTCAAAAGAACATGAAGTTATCAGTTTCACTTTGATCAGTGATAATTTACTAAAAAGAATACAGCCAATAGCATAGTTCAGGTTTTTTTGGTGGCCTATCGTTTTATTATTATTTTAATTTATCTTTTTCCTTGTATTTTTTAATATTATTCTGAAACTAAAGGTAATATCAGCAATATTTCCGCTTTTGTATAAATATTTTAATGAAAAAAACATCCATACACCTAATAATTAAAATAAATATATTAAAAATTATTAAAACCTAACCTAAATTAATCACATTGCTTATGAACAATTCATTATTTTCTAAATATTTTTAGATTTTTATGACATAAAAGCACACGAAAAATAATTAAAAATGTTTAAAACGTGTGCTCCGCCGAGGCATGTTGAAGTTGCCGATGTAACTTTCTCAGTTTTGAGCCCAAAGGATATTAAAGATGTTAGCGTGTTGCAAATAGTAACTCCACTAACTTTGGATGCCTTGGGGCACCCTGTTCCAGGGGGTTTATACGATATCAGGTAAGTAAAAGTAAAATTTCATTCAACATAAGCAAGTAAAGGGTTTGAACAATACCATTATTTTAAATATAAAGTTCCAACATGTAATATTCAAATTCCGATTAGTTTTACTTTTAAAAAGACTATAAAAGTTTAAAAAAATGTCTTGACATGTATTTATTTGTGTTAGTATTTTTGTTAATTGATCTTACTGTATTGTTTTCAGGTTGGGCCCAAGTACTGACAAGAGTCAGCCTTGCGGAACATGTAATAAAAATGTTTTTATGTGTCCAGGACATTTTGGATTTATCGATTTGCCTGTACCATGTGTTAATCCCATTTTTCATAAGGTTAATATGAATTTATTTACAAAAAATTACTGATAAAAAAAACTTTTTCTCAATTTACATATTTGTAATTTTTTTTTCCATTTCAGTTTTCATTTTTACAGATATAGAAAAGTTTGATCTTAATATGGTCTTTTTTATTATTATTTCATAGATTATAGGAACAATTCTTCGGCACTCATGTCTTTCATGCCACAGACTGCAGTTAACAGAAGAAAGTAGAAAAAAAATTCAACAGTTAATAAAACTGAATGATGTTGATGACCTACAGGTGGCCGTTGTAAAACTAATTTTGGATGAAGTTAAAACTGGAAAAATTTGCATATATTGCAAAAGGAGTATTGATAAAATACAAGTTTTGAAAGACAGGATTCTTATGACTTCCAGAAAAAGTGATAAGTAAGATTTAAGGATGCATACTACTTAAACTCATGATTATATATCTATTTCTTTTACATAATATGCTATAAATTTATTTTTTTATGGAAAAACGTCTTATTATTGATGACTCAATAAATTTTACTTAAAATATATAGGAAATCTTAAAGAATGTAATAGATTTTTATATAGAATACTTTAATAGTTTTGTAAGAACTAACATAGAATAATAATTTTTCTAGACTTGACCAAAGTCACGATAATTCAGTCATGTCAAACAAAATCAGGGCATTGGAATCAAAATATGTCAACCCAGCACAATCGCAAACTTATTTAAGAGAAATCTGGACAAATGAAGAGGAACTTATGAGAATAATCGTTCCTGTTTTGAATGACGTCAACTGTGAGCATCCAACGGATTGTTTTTATTTTGAGGTAGAGTTTGTTTGGGACATTTATTTATTTATTTATTGAATACAGCATCCACAGCAGTTAAGCCAGTTACAGATACCTTTCTTAAAGTTAAAAACATTAAACTAACATTACTAGTTAATATTATTGTCAATATTACATCTGAGCCTGAGAATCCAGCAATTTATGGTCAAGAATATCCTTATATCTACGTAAAGTAATACTACTTAAATCTACATCACTAACGTATATATTAAAATAATTACACATTTTGTATAGGGGCGAATTTTTGTAAGTATTTGTTCTAGGAAATTCTAGATAAAATGTTGGTCTTTGTCTTGTTCCACCCTTATTTACCACAAATGGAAGTTGCAGCAATAGGTCTGGACTATTTATTTTGTTTTTTAAGATCTTGAATATATATACCAAACATATTTTTATACGTCTGTTTTCCAATGAAAGCCTGTTAAATATATTCAATAAGTCCAGGTTATTATAACCCTGAATAGGATAGTATCCAAATTTTTTAAAAAACATATACTTTAAAAACTTTCGCTGGACACGTTCTATGACTCTACTCCACACTTCATATTGTGGTGACCATATTATACTACAGTATTCCAGTTTTGGCAGTACAAGATTGTCAAAAAGTGTCATGCAAACATCGACATCAAAATGTCTAGTAGATCTGATGATGAAACCCATTATCTTGTGAGCTTCATTAATTTTATTTATTATATGCTCATTGAAATTCAATGAACTATCAAACAATACTCCCAAATCCTTCTGACAAGAAGTCCGTTTTAACACTATATCATTAATAGAATAGGCTTGATTTAAAACATTCTTATTCAGAGTAAAGGACATTGACGAGCACTTGTTGTCATTGAGACAAAAACCGTTTACTCGACACCACTCAACAACATCATTCAGATCCTGCTGTAAACAGTCACAATCATCAGCAGTCAATACTTCCCTAAAAAGTTTAAAGTCGTCTGCAAACAGTAATGCTTTTGAGTGTTTGATCACGTTACATATATTATTAAAGGCAATTAAGAATAAAAGAGGTCCCAAATTAGACCCCTGAGGAACACCAGAAGTACTTCTATATACATATGATTTGGCCCCTTTTATTTCAACGTACTGCTTTCTATCAGTCAGGTAAGAGACAATAATATTTATCAGATTCTCTGTAACGTTCAGTTGCTTCAGAGATTGTATTATAAGGGTATGTTTCACTCTGTCAAATGCCTTTGCCATATCCGTGTAGATTACATCAACTTGTGCTTTTTTATTAAAAGAGTTATGAATGTATTGTGTAAAAGTAATTAAGTTAGTTAATGTTGACTTATTTGGTAAGAACCCATGTTGACACTCAGATATACTGTGCTTTACTTCATCATATATTCTGTTAAAAATCACTATTTCAAATAACTTTGACGTTGCATTTACTATGCTAATAGGCCTATAATTAGTTACTTCGTGCTTTACCCCTCCTTTGAAAGTAGGTATAACCTTTGTAATACGCCATTCTGTAGGATATGTTGCTGTTTTAAGTGAAAGGTTAAATATATATAGTAAAGGTTCTAACAGAGATTCGCTACAGCCCTTTATAACATAGCCAGGCAACCCATCTGGTCCAATAGCTCTGTTACCCTTTAACTTTTGAAGAGCACAGCGTACTTCAGTTTTATCTATGGGATAGTCACAAAAATGATTTTTAGATATACCCCCACTGCATTCCATCACCTTTGCAGCACTAAATACATTACCAAAATAAAGCGCAAATGCATCTGCAATACCCCCTGCACCCGAATAGAAAATGTTATTATAAGAGATTTCTGCAGGAATATCACCCTCACCTCTCAGACTTTTAATATACGACCAAAAATACTTGGGATTATTTCTTAGACTCAACTGAACCCGTGCCAAATACTCCGAGTGTGCTGCCTTTACTTTATTTTTAATATTCTGTCTACTAGATTTGTATTTATTATACCAAAAAAGACTTTTGGATTTTTTGTACTTTCTAAAATATTTTTCTTTATCCTTAATTAATTTAATTATGTCATTATTATACCACACTGGAAAAGTTCTACCTATCTGTGTTGATATTGGAACACATTGTACAAAAATATTATAAAATACTCTGTAAAACTGAGTTATGACAGTATCAATATCACAACACTCATATATAATGTTCCAATTTTGATTTTTAATTAGCCTATACATAGTGCCAAAATCAGCTTTTTTAAAGTTAAATTTAGTACTGGGAATTTGCTCACATTCAGTCAATTCATAACAGAGATTTAATTCCAATAACAATGCCGGATGATGTCGATCCAGCGGTAACAATGGGTCATCATCATTTTCTACTTTGCAATCCTGCAAATGGCAGCTGACAAGTACCAAATCCAAGATAACATTATTTACATTACGAACATAATTCATTTGTAAAAGGTTTGTAAAGGATAAAAAACTTTTAAAATCACATACACGCTCACTGGGAAGATTCAAAACAAGGTCAGGCAAATTAAAATCACCCAAAATTATACAATCACAGTATAAAAAATTAGACTCAATACAAGTATAAAATTTCCTATAAGTATTCAAATTACTATTAGGTACAAAATATACAACTACTATATAAATACATTTCTTTTGATTTACAGTTAGTTTCACACACAGTGCTTCTTGTTCATTGTCAAATATGTTATATTCCTTCACAGAAAATTTCCTATTGACTGCCAGTAAGACACCACCACCTTCCTTTTTTCCCGTCTCTATCTGATTTCTGTCTTTCCTAAATATATTCATACCACAATTAAACTCACTATTATAAACAGTACTATTCAGCCAAGTCTCAGTTAAGGCAATTATATCTGCGCTATTATTTAACATGTTAAGTCTTAATATTTCTAGTTTAGTTTTAACGCCCCTACAATTTTGATAATATATTCTCATTGAACCTAAGTGATTGGCAGTTGATTGATGTCCTTTAGAAAATTTGAACCATCAGTATCAGTTGACTCATCATTCAGGTTACTAACACTCGTAATATTATTATCTAGTCTAGATTCATCATTTGCTTGAATACAACTATTTTTCATACCACTACTATCTAGCATACTCTCAGGCTCAGAGTTTATATCTAATGCTACTCGATCACCATCAACACCAGATACAGCAATGTGTATTAAATTTTTTACTTTACATTTTATTGAGGCTGCTTCCAAAATGGCGCTATACAGTAACCGAGAAACATCAAAATTACTTAATTTATCATTAAAATCATCACATACATTAACATACCCTACACAATTTTCAGTAAACCTGTTTGCAAAAGTTAAAAAATTACAGAGTTTTTTATTATACATTTCAACCTGTTGGAGATATCTTTTATTCGCTGACTTCGTTGAGAGAAACAGAAGATTTGTATGCATACAATCTTTAAGTGTTTTATTTATATTACGCATTCGTGGATATTTGCCACATGATAAATCATTGGTTCCACATCCAATTATCACAAAATCATATTTGGTAAAATATTTTGTTAGGTTTACTATGTCTTCCAAAACATTTTCCTGCCTAGCATAAGGTTTAACAATAGCTTGAATTTTAGTGTCATCACCATACACACGTCGCAAATGTTTATCCAAGTTTTTGACCATTTGATCACCCAATACCAAAATATTCTTAGGGCCAATAATAGTTTTTTTAGGAGGCCTAACTTTGCTTTTCTGTGAAATACCACAATACTCAACTTCCGTTTGAGTATCGACGTTTCTTTTCTCAGCGTTTTGTTTTGCCTTTATTTCAAACAAGTCATTATTTGCCTTTTTCGAGCTTGTCATATACATTTCATTTTCAGCGGATAAAACCTCGATACTTGTTAATAATTTAGTTTTAAGGTCATTCAGTTCGTCTAATTCCTTTAATAGCACATTAGATCTAGTGTGAAGCTCAATAATTTGTTTGGATAGCTTACTATTTCTCTCTGTTAGC
Organism: Diaprepes abbreviatus; assembly: GCA_034092305.1. Taxonomy (NCBI): domain Eukaryota; kingdom Metazoa; phylum Arthropoda; class Insecta; order Coleoptera; family Curculionidae; genus Diaprepes; species Diaprepes abbreviatus. The sequence goes on along the minus strand of JASJET010000323.1, from coordinate 727,734 downwards.
TGTATAATCTCTTTATTAGCCTCTGATATTTCAAGTTGTTGCTCTTTGATTTTTTGTACATTCTGGTTATTGTCCGCAAAAGCCAAATTCTCATTAATACCAACATTCCTGTCTCTGACATCCTCACTTAATTGTTCAATTTCTGTATTTACTATATCATATTTGTCCCTATATTGCCCTTGTAGCTGTTCTATGTATAGATTTTTTTTACCCAATTCTGCTTTAGTTTCTTCTAATTTTTCTATTAATAATATCTTCTCCTGTTTTAAATCTTTCAGGACTTTCCTACAACTTGGGCAATAAAAAATCAAAACACGTTGCGATAGTGCTACGGCATGTGCTTGTGTTGTATTAATTTCAGAGCATTCTTTACAATAAAAAGCTTCACATGAATCACAACTAGCTCCAAAAAGTTCATCCTCTTTGGGTCTTGGTTTAAAAATGCATTGCCTTTTACATTTACTACATGTATTCATGGTTACTTTTCAATTAAAAAAATAGTTACAAAAAATTTCAAATAACAGCAAATGCGACTTTGCGTAACCTCTATGACAACTAAATATATCATCCTAAATGTGATATTTTAGGTTATCCCTGTGCCTCCCCCCAATGTAAGGCCGGTGAATTATTTGAATGGCAGGATTTTGGAAAACCCCCAAAGTGCTATCTATAAAAGTATTTTAACAAATGCTTTGATTATGAATCAACTTATAAAAGTTGTACAAAAGAAAGGTAAGTACAAGTACAGATCATGACATTTTTACACACTCAATCTTCTTTTTAATGTAGATTTTGTTTGATTTTATAAAATTTTACTTTTCTCCTTGCAGGAGACATAAATGTATTACCAACGCGGGAAGCAATGGAATTTTATGAAATTGCTAAGGGTGCTACGCCTATAGAAAAGTTAAATAACTGTTGGGAAGATTTACAGACTGATGTTAATGGGTTGCTTTCAAAAGATACGGGAAGAGTTAAGGAGGGAATTGGGTTAAAACAGGTAAAATTAAATTTTGTAGAAATTAGTTTTAAAAGGTTTTATCCAATTCTTGCAATTTTTGAAATTAATAGATCATAGAAAAGAAACAAGGTATAATCCGTCAACATATGATGGGAAAACGTGTGAATTTCGCTGCCAGGTCCGTCATCACTCCTGATCCTAATTTGGACGTGGGAGAAGTGGGAATCCCCGAAGCTTTCGCTAAAAAACTGACCTATCCTGTACCTGTAACTCCTTGGAATGTAGAACAACTAAGACAAGTAAGTTTCAACATGTACAGGGTGAGTCAACGATTGGATGAAGTAGGTTTGTGCCTTTTCGGTGAAATTAACAAAGAAACTATATTTATTGTTTGATACAGTTTATTTTTACGCAGATTTTAAAAATATTTAGGACTCTACAGGGTGAGCCAGAAAACTAGGACAGCATAAAGTTGTATTTTTTTAAATAGAACACCCTGTATATGAATCGTATTTTCGATTTAGCTTATAATTTTAAATCTTTTTTATTAAGGGTTTACTATAACAAAACTTTATAGTTTTTGAGATAATTAAGTTTAAAGAAAAAAAGTCACATTTTCAAGCATCAATTCAATCCTAAATAACGTTTTCAATTTTGTGACAAATATATTCAAATTTGGAATTTAGCAAGGCCAAGGACAAGTTAACATAATTTTTACCTAATATTTGCAATAAAAGCTACAGGGTGTTGAACACATCGGCTGAAATTTGAACAAGTTTAAATGAATAAATATCTTTTTTTTTTAAATGGTACACCCTATATATTTTCATGTTATTTAATAGAGTAATAAAAACCCTAAAAGTTTTGTTCAATATATCCTATACCTATTTATAATAGTTTTTGAGATATTTCAGTTTTTCTTATTTTCCATACTTTTTTACAGAAATAGTCTTCATTATCATAGTAGCCATGTAAAATAATAAAAAGAAACTACAGAAACAAACAGAATGTGGTTAAATATGATGAAATACATTATTCTTTATATTACAACGGCAATAGTTTAATTAAACATAATGTGAAAAAATTAACACATCAATAACGACAAGGCAAATACATATTTACTTTTATACTAAATTGAAACAAAAAAATTACCTATTAAATACTGAGATTAATTATTTCTTTTTAATAAGTGTTCGAATAAACGACTCTCTTGTGCAATGCACAAATTTAGTCTTTTTTGCAGATTTTCTCGGACTCTGGACAAAATTAGTGGCGTTATTGTTCTACCGGTATCCCTAATCCTGTTTCGCATATCTTCCACTGTTGTTGGTGGATTAACATACACCTTATTTTTAATATAACCCCATAGGAAGAAATCTAATGGGGTGATGTCGCAAGACCTTGGTGGCCACTCAATGAAACCCCCACGTCCAATCCATTTTTGTGGATATCGTTGGTCCAAAAACGCACGAACTTCACGATGGTAATGCGGAGGCACACCATCGTGCTGGAACCATATACTGTCGAGCTCATCCCTATCGAGACCTTGAAGCAGTTGGGGTAGTTCTTCTTGTAGAAAGTTCAGGTAACTATGGCCATTTAGTGGTTCATTAAAAAAGTGGGGTCTAATAATTCGATTATGATGAATACCACACCAAACATTTAATGACCAGTGGTTTTGATGTTGCACGTCTCTAATCCAAAATGGGTTTTCTGTGGCATAATAATGCATGTTGCGTCTATTTACGGCACCGTTACTTCTAAAAGTAGCTTCATCACTAAACATTACCTTGCATAATAAATTTGGATTTAATTGAATCTCCGCATTTATTGTACGACAAAAGTTTACACGACTTTCAAAATCCTGTCCATGCAATTCTTGGTGTAATTCCATGTGATATGGATGATACCTATATTTCTTGCTAGTACGATTAGCGGTGGATTGTGATGATTCACATAATGCTGCTAACTGACGGCTACCAATATAAGGATTTTCCTGAACATTTAACAGTACTTGTAGTTCTTTTTCTTCATTAGTTACTGGTTTGTTGACCACTTTACGTTTTGGATAATCAACAGTACCAGAAGAATCAAATCTTTGCATTAAGTTTTGAAAAGTATGGGTATTAGGCTGGCGTCGATCAGGATACTTCATTTTGTAAATTCTTTGAGCAAGAAGGCATTTTTTTTGAGCCTCTCCTATTGTATAAATCATATCTATTAACTCATTCTTTGGAAAATTCATTTTACAATATAAGATGAATGCAAAAAAAAACCAAACTACACTACATAAAAACCAAAAGAAGCGATTGCGGTTATAAATTTGACACACAGAAAAATGTTCTTTTACATTGTTTTTGCCATGGCTACTACGATAATGAAGACTATTTCTGTAAAAAAGTATGGAAAATAAGAAAAACTGAAATATCTCAAAAACTATTATAAATAGGTATAGGATATATTGAACAAAACTTTTAGGGTTTTTATTACTCTATTAAATAACATGAAAATATACAGGGTGTACCATTTAAAAAAAAATATATTTATTCATTTAAACTTGTTCAAATTTGAGCCGATGTGTTCAACACCCTGTAGCTTTTATTGCAAATATTAGGTAAAAATTATGTTAACTTGTCCTTGGCCTTGCTAAATTCCAAATTTGAATATATTTGTCACAAAATTGAAAACGTTATTTAGGATTGAATTGATGCTTGAAAATGTGACTTTTTTTCTTTAAACTTAATTATCTCAGAAACTATAGAGTTTTATTATAGTAAACCCTTAATAAAAAAGATTTAAAATTATAAGCTAAATCGAAAATACGATTCGTATATAGGGTGTTCTATTTAAAAAAATACAAATTTATGCTGTCCTAGTTTTTTGGCTCACCCTGTAGAGTCCTAAATATTTTTAAAATCTGCGTAAAAATAAACTGTATCAAACAATAAATATAGTTTCTTTGTTAATTTTACCGAAAAGGCATAAACTTACTTCATCCAATCGTTGATTCACCCTGTACAACTGTAATAGTTACTAAATAATAATAATTAAACAATTTTTCTTAAATTATACAGTGGTCAACAGAAATGTTGCATCGTAGGTTTAAAAAAGAAATCAAAATATTGCACAGTTTTTGCCCATCTTGAAATCATAACACACACTGAAACAAATTTGAAAAATTCTGCTGTGTACAGGGTAGAGGCAAAAACTAGACAGAAAAATTATTAAGAAAAGTTGCCCATATAGTGCAACTTTTCTGCTGATCATTGTACATATATTTTTTATTTTAGATGGTTAAAAATGGACCCGATGTTCACCCGGGTGCAGTTCTGGTGGAAATGGAAGACGGTAGCGTCAAAAAAATTAATCCCAAGAATAAAATTCAACAAGAAAGTTTATTAAAAGTGAGTTAATTGGAACGTTTTGATGTAACAAAAATTTTAAAATGCAATTTAAAAATCAAATAGTGACTGATCATCAAATTTGGCTTTAATCAATTACAGATTCTCCTGAAACCACCAGATCAACGCAAACGCGGTTTTCAAGGGGTCAAGATCGTGCATCGTCATTTGCAAAACGGCGACATTTTGCTCTTGAATCGGCAACCTACATTACATAAACCTTCCATTATGGCGCATAAAGCTAGAATTTTGAAAGGGGAAAAAACTTTGAGGTTACATTACGCCAATTGTAAGGTATGTAACAGTTACATATAAAAATGTTACACAACATTTAATGCTCTTAAAGTAATGACGACGTGGTTTTTGGCGTCAAAAATTCAATATCGACATATTGACGTGAAAAATATTTTATTCATTTAGTTTCACAGCATTCTTTGTTCATTGTTGTCTTTAAAATAAAATATTTTTTTATAAAGAGTGCTGTGAAAGATTATACCAATTTGTTTTTTATTGTATTCATCATTGTGCTTCAACTTCAATTATTTTGAATCTCAATTTTTGTTAGTGAACTTTAGAAACAGTTAAAGTTGAAATTATTAATGAATTTTTGTCTCTTGGGAATGCTTCTTGTGCGCTTCTAATTTATGACGTCATCAGTGAGGAATTTTATAAGCACAGCCTTGTTTTAGCGACTAAATTAATGCTCTTCAAATAACTCGATATTGTTTTTGACATATTGACATGAAAAATATTTTGTTTATTGATTTTTGTTCATTTGTTTTCCTAGTCATTCTTGGTTCGTGGGCGTTAAAATCAATTATCCTTAAGCCGCGTCCACATTAGTAAAAATTTACGTGGTATGGGCTCACATAAATTGAATATGAACGCACAAATTTTTGCCGCATGCCACACACAACGTAAATTTTTTACTAATGGGGACGCGGCTTTACAAGACGGTACTTTTTATATAAAGTGCCGTGATAGGTTTTATTAATATTTGTCGTTTTTTTGTTGTTTTCAATTGTTGTAAATTACAATTTTAATTGGTGCAGTTTAAATTGATTTCAAATTTATACATGAATTTTTATCTCATTGTTTTGTACTCTTTGGATGTCTTGTGCACTTCATTTATGACGTTTTGGGTGCGGAATTTTATAAGCATAGGCTTGTTTTAGCGATTTATTTAATGCTATTTAAATAATAACTCTACATTGTTTTTGCCATATTGACGTGTAAAATATTTTGTTTATTGATTTTTGTTCATTTGTTTTTATAGCGTTCTTTGTTCTTTAGCGTTAAAATCAATTATTTTTAGAGTACGGCTTTTCTTATAAAAAGTGCTGTTAAAGGTTAATTAAAATTTGTTTTTACTAATATTTGTCATTTTCCCGTCGTTTCCAATCCTTTCAAATTACAATTCTAATTGGTGCAGTTTAGAAACAATTGAGTTCGAATTAATGAATGAATTTTTATTTCATTGTTTTGTACTTTTTGGCATGTCCCTTGTGTGCTTCTAATTTATGACGTCATCGGTGAGGAATTTTATAAGCACAGTCTTGTTTTCGCGATTAAAATTGAAAATTAATTATTAATTTTTCGTTGTAATTCGTGACATTTCAATAATATTAGAGGGAGTTTTCCGTAAAACAAATTGATTTTATGTATTTCAGGCCTACAATGCAGACTTCGATGGTGACGAAATGAACGCCCATCTCCCGCAAGATGAAGTGTCTAGAAGTGAATCTTATAACATTGCCGAGGTAAAAAAACATAATTCGATTTTAATTTTTTGTACAATCTAAATAAATATTCGCATTATATTTATCGAAAAACTGTTTTGCAGGTTGCTCAACAATATTTGGTACCCAAAGACGGCACGCCGTTGAGCGGCTTGATTCAAGATCACATGATTGCCGGCGTGAAACTCTCGCTTAGAGGCCAATTTTTCAACAGGTAATTGCGCCATCTGTGCTTTCTTTTTCAAGTTTTTGTGGTGTTAAATACTAGAAATAATGAAGCTGCTACGAATTTCCATAAGTATGTACTAATATAACCTATTACTTTTAGAATGGACTATCAACACTTAGTTTTCCAAGCGCTATCTCACAAAACCGATGAAATCGTCCTCTTACCGCCGGCCATTTTGAAACCGAAAACTTTGTGGTCCGGCAAGCAAATTTTATCCACGGTTATAATAAACATTCTTCCAAAAGGAAAGGAGCGGATAAATCTGACAGCCACGTCCAAGATTTCCTCCAAGGCCTGGCAACGCGGTAAAGAGAGAAGGTGGAAAGCTGGCGGAACACCTTTTCGGTAAGAAAACAAGAAAAGCAAATGAAATAAAAAAAATTTATACATAGTTGAGTACGTTTACAAAGTTTCCTTTTCTTCCTTGGATGGTTGAAAATCTAAAGAAGCAAAGCCTACTTATCAAACGCACTCGACGATCACAAGCTGTTTCTCATTTCTCTGTTGTATGTATAAATGTCGCTGTACTGTTGATATTTTACAGTCCGGCATTAAAAATGTCGGCAGATGTAACATCTTACCGACATTTTGCGAAATGGGAATTTTTTTGTTTCGTAAATCTTGCTCTTGGTTGATGAGATTATTAGACGGTTAAACAGGTATAAAAAGAGAACCAGAGTGGAATTTAAATTTCCTCTAATGGTTTCAAGGAGAAAAACATGAAAAGTTCCTTTATTTTTTTAGAAACCAAAACTGTATGAGTGAAGCAGAGGTAATTATTAGAGAAGGCGAACTGTTAAGCGGCATTTTGGACAAGACTCACTATGGCGCCACGCCTTACGGTTTGGTTCACTGTGTATACGAGTTATACGGTGGTACTTACGCCATCAGGTTGCTCAGTTCTTTGGCGAAATTATTCACAAGGTACAAATAATAATTTTTAACATACAAGGTGTCCAAAAAAGCACTTTTCTGTCAAGATAATGCATTAGAGCCGACGACGTTTCGATTTAAAGGGAAAAATATACTTGTGTTATTTTTAGATTTCTTCAACAAGAAGGCTTTACACTCGGTGTCCATGATATTTTAACAGTCGCGAAGGCCGATAGAGGGCGCGCAAATGTGATAAACGAATCGCGACAAATCGGCAAACAAGCCGTAGCGAATGTTTTGGAGGTGCCCGTGGAGACGAGTTTGGAGGAGATGGTGGAGAAAATTGAAGAGAGGAGCGCGTCGGACAACAAATTTAGACAGGTGAGCAATCCAACTAACGACCTCTCTCTCTATCCTGTGTTGAATTATATTGATTTGTTTTCAGTTAAAATTACGATGAATATGTGAACGACGCCATTTTTTTTTTATATTTTTAACACTATACACTCACTTATTTTGCACGCTCTGTATATTTATTTTTAAAAACAATTTTAATTTTTTTCCTTCCTTAGCTATTGGACAGATCCTACAAATCCTGTATAGATTCCTACACCAACGCCATAAACAAGTGCTGCCTTCCAGCGGGATTACTGTGCAAATTTCCCGAAAACAACTTGCAACTCATGGTACAATCTGGGGCCAAAGGTTCTACGGTGAACACTATGCAGATCTCTTGCCTCCTGGGACAAATCGAGTTGGAGGGAAAGAGACCGCCAGTTATGATTTCAGGTAGAGAGAGAGAGAAAAAAACCAGAATATTTTTGCGACGTTGCCAGTTGTAATTATTTTTACCGGAAATAAATCTAAAAATTAATTTTAGGGAAGTCGTTGCCGAGTTTTCCGGCCTTCGAGTTCGCTCCGCGGGCCGGCGGGTTCATTGATGGACGTTTCATGACCGGAATACAACCTCAGGAATTTTTCTTCCATTGCATGGCTGGTAGAGAAGGACTTATTGATACCGCTGTCAAAACTAGTAGAAGTGGATATTTACAAAGGTATAGAGAAAAACGCGACGTTTCGTTTGTTGTTGTGTATCATCATCAGAAATTTATTTTTTAACGAGTTCACTATTTCTTATTTTAACTTTTTTTTTTTCATTTACGAAGGTATACGAAACAAAATGAGACGCGACGTTTCTTTTTTTCGTGTATATCATCAGAAATATGTTTTTTAACGAGTTAATATTTCTTATTGTAACTTTCTTTTTATCATTTACAAAGGTATACGAAACAAAATGCGACGTTTAATTTTTTTGTGTATCGTCATCAGATATAAATTTTTAAACGAGTCCAATATTTCATATTCTAATTTTGTTTTTCTCAGTTACAAAGATATTTGAAACAAAATGCGACGTTTCATTTTTTTATGTATCATCATCAGAAATGTTTTTAAACGAGTTCAATATTTCTTATTCTTAGTTTCGTTTTATTATTTAAAAAAGTATACAAAACATGTGTTTTTTTAATGAGTTAATATTTTTTATTGTAACTTTCATTTTATTAATTACAAAGGTATACGAAACAAAATACGGCGTTTCGTTTTTTTGCGTATCTTCATCAGAAATATATTTTTAAACAAGTTAATATTTCTTATTCTAGCTTTCTTTTTATCATTTACAAAGGTATACAAAGCGAAATACGTTTCGTTTTTTTTTGTATATCATCAGAAATATATTTTTAAACGCATTCAGCATTTCTTATTTTAACTTTCTTTTTATCATCCGCTATAGCAGAGCTCTTTAGAGCTTTTTTCTCCACAGTCTACACGCATGAGCATTGTGAGACCTGTACTTTTAATTACATGGAAACTGTAAATCTTAGTTTCCTTCAAGTTGAGCCGGTGGACGTGTTTAATGCAATAGATCACTTGAACAGTAAATTGGGTACCGGACCCGACGGGATACCAGTCATTTTTGTTAAGAATTGCCAGGGTGTTTTGTCTGCATTGTTGGCTCAGATTTTTAATATCTCTTTATCAACGGGTATTTTCCCAAAAGTATGGAAAACTACTTACATTACGCCAATCCATAAGAATGGAGACAGAGCCAACGTCGAAAATTATCGTGGAATTTCGAAATTTTCACTATTTAGTAAGATTTTTGAGGGTATTGTTTACCAAAAGATGTGTCCTCTTTTTAAGCATGTGTTAGCAACTTCACAGCATGGCTTTATGGCAGGTCGATCAACTACTACTAATCTGCTTGTTTATGAGCAGTACTTGGTGGAGGCTTTGGAGGGGAGGTGTCAAGTGGATGCTATTTACACTGACTTCTCCAAGGCTTTCGACAAAGTTAACCATCAACTTCTTATTTACAAGCTGGAAGCCTTGGACATCCACGGATCATTTCTACAATGGATAAATACTTCCCTGTCTGGTAGAGTACAGCGAGTAAAAATTAATAACTGAATCATCTGATATATGTGTTACCTCTGGTGTTCCTCAGGGTGCTCACCTCGCTCCGCTCCTTTTTAACTTCTTTATTAACGATATTGAGGACATCATAACTTTCAGTAGATGTCTTCTTTATGCAGATGATTTAAAGATATTTCGGGTTGTCGGGAGAAACAACGATTGTGAGTGCATTCAGCAGGATCTAGCTCGATTCTCTGAATGGTGTAAGTTAAATTTTATGCACCTCAATGTTAATAAATGCTCCATTATAAGTTTTTATCGTAAAAGGGATTAAATAACTTTTGATTAATTTCTTGATAATCACACGTTGAATGTGTGAAGGATCTGGGTGTTACATTTAATTGGGCCCTTTGCTTCGACACATATTGATAATATTGTGAACAGGGATTTGAGTTTGCTCGGGTTTGTGAAGAGAAAGCTTACAAATTTTAATAATGTAGAGTGTTTTAAAGTGATATACTGCTCTGTAGTTCGATCAATCTTAGAATATGCGTCCCAAGTTTGGTCACCTCATTATTTTACATACAAAGAAAAAGTAGAAAGAGTACAAAGAAAGTTTTTAAGTTTCATTGCCTTTAAACAGGGATTGCAACAGGAGCGGTTTGTATATGATGATATTGCCGATGCTTTGAGGTTGCTACCATTGTGTGTGAGACACATATATCTTGACCTCGTTCTACTTTATAAGATTGTTAACTCTTGTATTGATTCTCCTGAACTGCTCAATAATATTGGATTATCGGTTCCTCAAAGAGCTTTTAGAGCGCACAATTTGTTTGATGTGATATATCACCGAACGATTTATGGCATATAATATACTATTATTATTATTATCTACAAAGGTATACGAAACAAAATGCGACGTTTCGGTATTTTTTCTGTATTATCATCAGAAATATATTTTTAAACGAGTTCAATATTTCTTATTCTCACTTTCTTTTTATCATTTTCAGATGTCTTATAAAGCATTTGGAAGGGTTACATGTTGGTTATGATTTGACGGTAAGTACACCGACTAAAAGTTACGTTCAAAATTCGATGATGTATGTGCTACTACTACATTAAACCAAATTTGTTTAATATTAAAGTCAGAGCCGACGTTTCGTCACACTTCCTGGAAATTTCCATACTTGGTAGGAACACAAATCCACTATAGTGTGCAGAAAGCAATAATTTCATAAGTTGAGAAAAAATAATTGTAATACTCTTGCGCTAACGATGCCATAAAGAATGACGAAACGTCGGGGTTAATAATGACTTCTGTCCAAAAAGGCTGCTGTTTTCTTTCCATTCCCACAGTTGATGGACTGGAGTTTACCCACTGTTTTAATGATTTTATTTAATTTTTAGGTTAGGAACAGCGACCAAAGCGTTATACAGTTCATGTACGGCGAGGACGGTATGGACATCTTTAAGGCCCAGTTTTTCAACGAGAAGCAATTACAGTTTCTACAAGATAACGTAAAGTGTATCTTACAAAAGGATCTTGTAAAACAATTAGAAAGCGACGAAGGTCAAAAGGTAAAAATCTATTATCCATAAAACCTTTTGCATTTGTGGCGGTAATAGAACGAATGGGTTACTTTTAAAATTAACTTTTAGATTATGGAAGAACACAAGGCTAAACTAGAAAGCTGGATCGAAAAGAGGGGATCGGTACAGGACAAAGAAAGGACGTCGCCTTATTTGCATTTCGCGGAGGTGGCGAAAAGGAAACATGGAGAGAACATTAACACGAAAAAAATCGAAGAATTATGGCGAAACGCTGGCGATAATATTAAACAGGCTTTGAAGGACGATTTGACCTGTCCGGACCCGGTAAATTCGGTAAGTAGAGATCAAAAGCGCATCTTCTTTGCTGACATTTGTAGTCTATCAACATGTTACATGCTGCCCAAAATAATTGTATTCACCGTTGATTGTCAAGATTCAAGAAGAAGAGAGATATTATGTATTTCAACGTATATTTTTTAAATTATTTGCCAAGCGTTTTCACTCTTACTTGGACCATCCTCAGGGCTCAGACCCTAGAATCTTATTAACTTATATTTATGTCAAAATTCAATCTCTTTGATTCAAGTTTATTACTAAAAGTTATTGGTATCTTTTGCAATTTAACAACTAAATGAAATTGTACTAAATTTTTTTTTGCATAGAGATAGTTTTCAGCCTTCCGACCAAAAGTCACAATGGGCCCAAAGTCCTTGGGCGCTAGAATGTAAAGAAAATATATCTCAGCATAATACCATATACATATATATATATATATATATATATATATATATATATATATATATATATATATATATATATACAGGGTGATTCAAAAATCGATCACGAAACTTAAGGGGGTGATTCTACTTGACAAAATAAGGGTAGAGCTTCATATAATTTTTTTTCAAAATGTCATTCGTTTTCGAGTTACAAGCCGTCCAAGTTCAAGTTTTTATTTTTTGTTTTTTGAATTACTCGCTTACAGGAAAACCGATTTGACTAATATTTGAAAGATAGGCTAAGTCTTCTGCGCTTCATCATTTTAGTAACAATTCACATTGATTGTTTGCCGCTAGAGGGCACTTTACCTACATTGAAAATTGTTTTTTTGTCATAATTTTTTAGTGTTGACAGCTACAGTAGTTTTTGGCATAATTTCTGAAAGACTGATGCCAGGCCTTTAAAAAAGGTGCTCTTTATTTACATCGCTAAACCCAACGGTTTAGACGTAAATCACCCTTAAAAATTAAGTGGTAAATTTACTTTTCTCATTTCATTACCACCAGCTACCAGGTAAATAGCTATCAAAGTATACTAGAGCTGTCAGTTTAACATCAAATAAATTCGCTTTTTAAACTATTTAATTTATAATCTTAAAATAACTAATAATGGCTAATCACCAATATTCAAATATCGAATATTGTGATATCCATTTTTGTTATGGAAAAGCAAATGGTAATGCAGAGTTGGCAAGAATATATTATATGGAGAGTTATCCGGAAAGAAATATCCCTCATGCTCAAACATTTTCCAGTGTGCACAGGAGGCTTGCGGAATGTGGTTCCTTTAAAAGTTATAATGGAAATAGGGGAAGACCTAGAACTGCTAGAAACGTGCAACAAGAAGAAAGAGTGCTTGAAATTATTGAAGATAATCCAGGTATTAGTACTAGAAAAATTGGGAATGAAGTGCGGCTCTGTCAGGCTAGTTCATGGAGGATACTAAGAGAAGAACAACACTACCCGTTTCATTCAAAAAAGGTGCAGGCTCTTTATGACGATGATCGGCCGAGACGGTTGGAAATGTGCAATCAGATCCTAGCTAAGTATGAACACGATAATCGATTAATTGGCGTCATATTATTCACTGACGAAGCTGGTTTCACTCGTGATGGCATAACAAATCTACACAACATCCACACATATGCTTACGAGAACCCAAACAATGTGGTAGAAACGAAACATCAGCGTAGATTTTCACTAAATGTGTGGGCAGGGATAATAGGAGATTACCTTATTGGTGTATATCGCAATAATCCATAATATGAATATTTACTGATTAGCCATTATTAGTTATTTTAAGATTATAAATTAAATAGTTTAAAAAGCGAATTTATTTGATGTTAAACTGACAGCTCTAGTATACTTTGATAGCTATTTACCTGGTAGCTGGTGGTAATGAAATGAGAAAAGTAAATTTACCACTTAATTTTTAAGGGTGATTTACGTCTAAACCGTTGGGTTTAGCGATGTAAATAAAGAGCACCTTTTTTAAAGGCCTGGCATCAGTCTTTCAGAAATTATGCCAAAAACTACTGTAGCTGTCAACACTAAAAAATTATGACAAAAAAACAATTTTCAATGTAGGTAAAGTGCCCTCTAGCGGCAAACAATCAATGTGAATTGTTACTAAAATGATGAAGCGCAGAAGACTTAGCCTATCTTTCAAATATTAGTCAAATCGGTTTTCCTGTAAGCGAGTAATTCAAAAAACAAAAAATAAAAACTTGAACTTGGACGGCTTGTAACTCGAAAACGAATGACATTTTGAAAAAAAATTATATGAAGCTCTACCCTTATTTTGTCAAGTAGAATCACCCCCTTAAGTTTCGTGATCGATTTTTGAATCACCCTGTATATATATATATATATATATATATATATATATATATATATATATATATATATATATATATATATATATACCGGGTGTCAACGAATCTATTAGACAAGTCATAATTTCTAGAGTATTATGTGTATCAAAATGAGAATTGGTACAGGTAAATGGTATGTGAAGGGGAGAGTTTTCGCATATTTTCCACTTTCCGGCCACTTCCGGTTTCACCGGAAATGGCCCCGGTTTTGAATTTTTAAATGGAACACCCTGTATATTTTAACATTTTTGGATTTCTGAGACAATTCTAGATCAGAATGTGACATTTTAAAAACTTTTTACGTCTACTTCATTTTTTTAGAGCCACTTTTAAAATTGCATCTAGGTGGCCATGATCGGACGCAAACTAATCTAAGGTCCTTAGGTGATGTCAAAAAAATACAATCGCAAAGTTTTAGTTACTAGTATGAAAGACAGGAATAAGACAAGTTGACAAAATTACGTTTTCATTTCTAACTATTAATTTTCAAATTGCGACCCCTTTTTGACAACTACTTTTCGAAAAAAGCATTCTTTGACGAATCTAATGGTACTAATTTATTTGCGATTGGATTTGACATAAGAACAGAAATTAAATATTATTAGGCAAAATACTGGATAATTTATTTACTTATGACAAGTGCGCCATGGACAGCCATGATGCATAATAATTTGCAACTGTTTTTATCAAGTTTTCTTTGGAAAACAAAGCACTCACTTAAGTACTAAATGACAGTGACATACGCTTTAAGAACAGATGTAAAAGTTTCTTAATTTTCGTTAAGTTTAGTTTAAATTTTTACTACACTAAACTTTTTAACAAATTCAGCTACTGTACTTTCAAATATTTTAAGTGCGTCATCTAAGTTATTAGTTTATTTTGTTCGTTTTTTGTTAATTTTGTTAAATTTTTAATCCAATTCCTGTCTTTCATACTAGTCACTAAAACTTTGCGATTGTATTTTTTTGACATCACCTAAGGCCGTTAGATTAGTTTGCGTCCGATCATGGCCACCTAGATGCAATTTTAAAAGTGGCTCTAAAAAAATGAAGTAGACGTAAAAAGTTTTTTAAATGTCACATTCTGATCTAGAATTGTCTCGGAAATCCAAAGATGTTAAAATATACAGGGTGTTCTATTTAAGAATTCAAAACCGGGGCCATTTCCGGTGAAACCGGAAGTGACCGGAAAGTGGAAAATATGTGAAAACTCTCCTCTTCACCTAACATTTACCTATACTAATTCTCATTTTGATACACATAATACTCTAGAAATTATGACTTGTCTAATAGATTCGTTGACACCCGGTATATATATATATATATATATATATATATATATATATATATATATATACAATTTTTTAATTTCTTGGGTATAGGTTTTTACTTCAATTGTGACATCAAAGGCTGTTTAACGTTTCCCCTGTCGTGGCAGGCTTTTTCAAAAACATTTATTTTATTATTTACTTTTAAATTAAGTATTGTTTACAACTTACAAAAAGAGACAGATTTCAATTGAACATTATTTTAAAATATTGAAATTAATATAAAAAATATCTAAGAAGTCTGTAAAAATGTGTAGCGTGTTTGGAATAATTCTTGGTGGTTACACAGGTAAACTATAAGTTTTGACAATTGTTTAAAAATATTTTCAGCGGATTAAACTGTGGTAAATTAGGCTTAAATTGCTTATGTCTTGTTTGTCATTTACGACATGTTGCTTTCTTTTTATATGAATCATTTCTTTCACTAGAAGGTTATGATAGTTTTCATCTTGCGTTAAAATTTTAGTATTTACAAAATCAGACCCGTGCTTAAGGTTAGTTTCATGTTGGTGTAGAGCCGTAGATGCGTATATTTGTGTTCACTTAATCTATTGTCTAGGTATTGGATTGACATTCCTCGGCAGAGTAGGGTAGAAGAAGCTGAGGAATGAGTGAGGTAATTTGTGGGTGGCAGGGAAAGTGAGAAAAGATGGTGAAAGCATAGAAGAGTGGAGGAGGTGGGAACGAGGGAAGATTGTGGGAAGGGGAGAAGAATAGGGAAAGGGGGGATGAGGAAAAATATAGGTGGACGGGGAATAATGGGGAGGTTCTAAAATTTCATTTTGCACATGATGAGAGGTTATAAAATTACTGATTTATGAAATGGAAGCCCTCATCTTCAACAAAGCTATCTATATCGAAGTTATACTTGCTCACGGGAATTCCATCCAGTATATTTGACATGTTTACGTAGAGTAGAGTGGTTTTAAACTTTTTCTCGGATTCTGCCCCCCCCCCCCCCCAGGGTGGGCACTTCAGATTTTAGGCCCATTGCGACTTCTGATCAACATACTGAAAACTATCTTTCTGTAAACTTTCAACAACATTGACCAAAAGACCTTTTTCTACCAGCGAGTGTCCGAAAATGACGTCTCTTGAGGTGATTTTTCAATCTTGGCAAAAGGAAAAAATCGCAAGGACTCAAGTCGGGCGAATAAGGAGACTGAGTGCCATATGAGTGTTTTTACTAGCCAAAAGCTTGTTTGTTGAGATTGCTGTGTGACGAGACGCATTGTCGTGATGTAACATCCAGTTTTTTTTAGTATTTGATCTCGCACGCATGACCCTTTTTAGAAGTTTTTCAAGAATCTAAAGTGTTGATTGACCATTTGGCTTTAAGGCACAAACTCTTTGTGGACAATTTCCTGGCTATCAGGAGAGGATGTGTTCTTCGACTTGCTCATTCTTGTTTTTTGGGCCTTGAAGAGATTGAAGTATGTCATTCTGTGCTATGACGCTTGGTTCCCGTGTCGTACTCAAACATCCAGTAATGACACATTTCAGAAAATGAGGATTATTTTTAATCGATTCTAAAAAGTCAAGGCACCTCTCCCCTCTGATATCCTTTTGGTCCTGCAAAAAGTTTTTTGGGACCATTTTTCTTATTCACAATTCATCGGTCAAAATCTGGTGAAGGGTGGTGTGAGTCAAATTCAACTCTTCCCCGATCACTCCTACTGTGAGCCGATAATCTGAACATATAAGATCCCGGATTTTGGTATTTTCATCGGTTCTTGCAGATGAAGGTCTTCCGCTGCGTGGTTCATCTTTAATTTACTCTCTTCCTTTCTGAAAACGTCTTGAACCAGCGAAAAACCTGGGCCCTTAACAAAACAATCTCCGGGTTGTTGGAATCTGGCAAGGGTCAGATCGATATTTAAAAGGCTACCGTCCAATCTGCGTAATAGGTCCTTTTGCTAAGATCTTTGAAATACCAGTTTATACGAGACTTTTTTGCAGCTAAAATTGGCGCCTACTCCCCTTCAGCATAGTTTGTTCTCGTCTAGGTAACACTAGAACTTGTTTCACTTAATTTGTAAGTGGTGCATTGAACTGTCGACAGCCGATGAACGTCGTTTACATCAACCTTAGAAAGACCTTCGACAAGTTGAACAATTCCATTCGTATGGATGAACTTTCGAATATTGACTTTTCTGGATCTGTCTAATCTAACATAAAATACAAAAATATTACGACCCAGTATTCCAACACATGTCTCGAAATAAGCACGTTGACAAACGAGATCAATAATTGTTAAAATAATCATATTAATTGTTTTACTTAGACGACAATGTTATTGTAAATATTATTACGTTAGGAACATAGGTTAGAGATTTAATTTGTATATATATATATATATATATATATATATATATATACAGTGCCTTCATTTCAAAACGAACCATCCTTAATAACTTTGTTAAATAGAAAAATTTAAAAAAAAGAAAAAACACGTCAATTTAGATATACAGGGGGAAGTTTAATTTTGCATTTGTTAAAAGTCTGTCAATCACCTCCTCACCTCCAGCTAACCTCACTTTGATATGTCAAATGGGAACCCCCACCTTGTGACACATCATTGTAAGCAGCATAAAATTGTCTATCCAACCGTATAAAAAGAATTAAATCGGTTGACGTACAAGCGAACAGTGTGCAAAAATGTCTTGTAATAATGCATAATATATCGGCCTCGAACTTTAGTATGTCAAATGATTACCCTATAGTGTGATACATCATTTTAAAGGGCATACTATCTCCTATTTAGCCAATAAAAAAAACAAAATCTGTTGATGTACAAGCGAATAGTAAGAAAAGATGTGTGGTAATAATAGACACCTTATCACATTAAACTTTATTATGTCAAATGGCTACTTCATAGAGTAAAATATTATTTTAAATTTAAAATAAATATTTTTTTAAAATAATAAACAGTTAAAATATTTGCGAGAAAAAAACTAAGCCTGTTTTAAAATTCATTGCAAAATTCATTGCAGTCTAATCAATCTAGTGTATTTATTTCAATGATATTTTTTGCGGTACCTGATAGGTACAAGAAATCACTGCAATAAATAAAATTTTTAAGATCTTTAAACACCAGTTGTTTATTATTGTTAAAATTGTCATTGTGACGCCTAGTTGAAACGTGAATATAAATGGTGTATACGCTAGCCGAAAGAATAGAAATAATTTTTCTCTATGGAGCTGAAGATCGGTGCGCTCGTAGAACCGCCAGAGCATTTAACGAGAGGCATCAAGACAAAAACGTGGGCCATAAATATGTACTCGAATTGGTACGAAAGTTTGAAGAAACGGGATCCGTTTGTAATAAAAAATCTATTGAGAAAAGGGTTGTAGATGAAGCATGCCAAATCGAGGTACTAGGACAGTTTGCAATAGATCCAACTTTAACCATCTCAAAGGTCGCAGATTTAACCAACATTTCTGCTGGCTCTGTGCATAAAGTTTTAAAACAAAATAAGTTTTTTCCCTACAAAATTCAAATTCTTCAAGAACTCGGAGAAGACGATTTTGATAGGAGAATTCAATTTTGCGAATTAATGTGCCAACGAATTGACGAGGACCCCCATTTACCTAAGAATATCTGCTTTAGTGATGAATCAACTTTTTTTCTAAATGGACTGGTTAACAGACATAACTGCAGATACTGGGATAATGAAAATCCGCACCTTTTCCGAGAAGGGCATACTCAATATCCCGAAAAAATTAACGTGTGGGCAGGAATTTATGGCAATGAAATCATCGGGCCATTTTTTTTGGAAGATAATTTAACTGGGCAAATTTATTTAAACCTTTTAGAAAACACAATATACCCTGCCATTGTGCAATCTTTAGAAAATCAAGTGAATGAAAATGCTGTTATGGTACTAAATGAAAATAATTTGCATTTCCAGCAAGATGGAGCTCCCCCGCACTACGCTTTGGCAATTCGAGAGTGGCTTGATGAACATTTTCCAGGGACGTGGATTGGCAGACGTGGTGCAATTGAATGGCCAGCACGGTCTCCAGACCTAACCCCTCTAGACTTTTTTCTTTGGGGGTATTTAAAAAGCAAGGTTTATAAAACCCCACCTGAAAATATTGACGATTTAAAAGATCGAATTGTTCGGGAATGTAGAGGAATTAGCAGAGAAACCCTTGCCAATGTTCGTGGGGAATTTCAAAATAGGCTTTTTTATTGTCTCGCTAATAACGGCGCACATTTTGAACATTTAATAAAATAATTTTCTTCAACTGAATAAAACTGAATAAACTGCTTATATTTAACACACATTTTTGCATCCTAATTGCCTATAACGTCTATTAACTTAATTTTTTTTGACATCGTTGGATAGCAGATCGTACGTCCTTTAAAATGATGTATCACACTATAGGGTAATCATTTGACATACCAAAGTTCGAGGCCGATATATTATGCATTATTACAAGACATTTTTGCACACTATTCGCTTGTACGTCAACCGATTTAATTTTTTTTATACGGTTGGATAGACAATTTTATGCTGCTTACAATGATGTGTCACAAGGTGGGGGTTCCCATTTGACATATCAAAGTGAGGTTAGCTGGAGGTGAGGAGGTGATTGACAGACTTTTAACAAATGCAAAATTAAACTTCCCCCTGTATATCTAAATTGACGTGTTTTTTCTTTTTTTTAAATTTTTCTATTTAACAAAGTTATTAAGGATGGTTCGTTTTGAAATGAAGGCACTGTATATATATATATATATATATATATATATATATATATATATATATATATATATATATATATATATATATATATATACACCGTAAGTTTCGATAATAAATTATTAAACCAAAAGGGTTTTACTCACGACATTATCTATTGCAACCTATGGAGTAGCAACTATAACGGGTTGTTATAAATATTAGCAACTACCACAAAAACAATTGGTTAGTATAACCACTCTACTATAATTAAATATAAAGAGTTACTGCCAACATTAGTTAGTAAAACTAATAGAATCCCTTTGCAACCAAGTTATCTGTTTAATCACATGAAGTTTGTTTGTTGAGAAGAAGCTGGAATCAGTTACCGATTAAATAAAAAAAAATTACTGTTTATACATATTTTTTGTAGGTATTTCAACCGGATCATCATTTCGGAGCCCTAAATGAACGTTTAGAAACGCTAATGACGAAATTCGTCGAGGGTAAAAAGAAGAAAATTAAAAAATCGTTCCAGAACATGTTTAGATTGAAGGGGATGCAAAGTATGTGCGCTCCTGGTGAAGCAGTGGGACTTTTAGCCGCCCAGGTATGGCCTATTTTATTATTATTATTATTATTAATCCGCTTTAAATAAAACCTGTATTAAAATACCTTATTTTTAGTCCATAGGCGAGCCTTCCACTCAAATGACCCTAAACACGTTCCATTTCGCCGGTAGAGGTGAAATGAACGTCACGCTCGGTATTCCGCGTCTCAGGGAAATTCTGATGATGGCCTCGAAAAAAATCAAGACGCCGTCGATGGAAATTCCGTTTAAAAGCGTACCTAATCTAGAACAGAGGGCGGCAGAGCTGAGGAAGAGACTGACTAGAGCTGTGGTGGGGGATGTTTTGGAGACGATAGATGTCAGAGTCAAGTTGAATTTGCAACCTATTAGGTAAGAATGGATTGTTATGTTTTTATATGCGATGAATTCGATTTGTAAAGTTTACTATCTGCCTGTCTGTATGTCGTAGCCGTTTTTCATAGAAATTACAGATGTTAGGGCCTTGAAATTACTAGTCCAGGAGTCTGACTCAAATAATATATTTTTTTCTTTAGGTAGAAGGTGAAAGCTGACTTGTTACGCATTTTAAAACTCTTTTTCTCCCCTTGGATTCGTCCATGTACACTCTATTAATATAACTTACAAATGTGGATACATTATTTGAAGTATATCACTTTTTGTTTGCAGACAACACAAATATACCCTAAAATTCCAGTTTTTGCCACCCGAATGTTACAGCGAAGACTACTTGGCTTCGACAAAATCCATCCTGAGACACATGAAAAAGAGGTTTTTCAAAGAGATGTTTATAGCTATCGCTAAAGTTTCGAAAGTCAGATCAAATTTGTAAGTAAAAACACTTATTTTGGGGATATCGGGCTTCGGTTTCTGAAAATTTTTACCTAGCATATTAATTTTAGAGTTACCATGGAAGAGGCGCCGAAAACTAATTTAGGAGGAAGTAAAGATGCGGATGATAGCGAGGACGAGGGTACCGAAAAGAAAGAGAGAACTGACAAAGGAAAAGCTTCAAATGAAGATGGCGATAGCTCTGACGAAGAGGTAACATAAATTTGAAATGTCGATTCAGTATAATTCACCACTTTTTTTGATGAAATAAGCATTTGAGAATTAAATTATACTTTAAAATTACGTTTTTCTAAATATAGATAGAAGACGCAGAAGATGCCAAACTAACGACCAAATTTGAACAGCAACGTGAAGCTCAAGATCCTGAAGAAGATGAAGAAAAACAAGATGCTGAAAGTGGTAAGTTTTCTGTTTCCATCACCTGCTTGTTCTCTGCTTGATATCTCCGAAACGACAGAAGGAAAAATTAGAAAAACTAAAAACAATTTTTGAGATAGATTTATTTTAGGGTTTGTTCAAAATATCGACAGTGTTGCCAATTTTCCTTTAATTTCTAAGGTATAGGTTACAATTTAAAAATTGACTAAAATTAATTTCTGAAATAGATTTATTAACAGTGTTTCCAATTTTCTTTTAATTTCGACAGTATAGGGTAAATTCTAAAAATCGGTTAAAATTAATTTCTAAAATAGATTTATTTTTGGGGTTTATACAAAATATTAATAGTGTTGCCGATTTTCCGTTAATTTCTAAGATATAGGGTAAAATCTAAAAATCGGCTAAAATTAATTTTTGAAATAGATTGATTTTAGGGTTTGTTTGAAATATTGACTGTTGCCAATTTTCTTCCAATTTCTACAACATAGGATAAAATCTAAAAATCGGCTGAATTTAATTTCTGAAATAGATTTATCTTTAGAGTTTGTTGAAAATACTAACAGTGTTGCCAATTTTTATTTAATTTTTAAAATATAAGATACAATTTTAAATCTGCGAAATAGATTTATTTTTAAGATATGCTCAAAATACTGACAGTGTTGCCGAATTGTCATTAATTTCTAAAATGTAGGTGAAATCTAAAAATCGACTAAAATTAATTTCTCAAATAGATAATTTTTAGGGTTTGTTCAAAATACTGACGATTTGGCCAATTTTCCTTTAATTTCTAAGATATAGGGTAAAATTTAAAACCGACTTAAATTAATTTCTGTAATAGATTTATTTTTAGGGTTCTTCTAAAATAATGACAGTGTTGCCAGTTTTCATTTAATTTCCACGCTTTTGGGTAAAATGTAAAAATCAGCTAAAATGAATTTCCCAAATAAATTTACTTTTAAGGTTTATTCAAAATATTTACAGTGTTGCTAAATTTCTTTGAAATTCTAAAACTAAAAATCGACTAAAATTAAATTCTTAAATACATTTATTTTTAAGGTTTGTTTAAATCATTGACAGTGTTGCTAACTTTCCATTAATTTCTAAAGTGTAGGATAAAATCTGAAAATCGAAGAAAATTGATTTCGTAAATAAAGTAAAAAATATCAAAGTTAGAAGACAACTTTAGATGTAAAATTACGCAATACCATATGACGTAGCCGTTATGAATTTGACAGGCCAACCTCTATTTTTTAATTGCGGACCTGGATATTTTATTTCTAGTTTCGAAAGCATTCATTATCCCCAGTATAATGACAGTTTCGATGTTTTGGTTCTAAATATTCATCGTCATTCGAACGTCAGAAAAAGAAAAAAATCCAGGTCCGTATTTCAAAAATAGACGGTCGCGTCATATGATAACGAGAATAACGCCATTTTGTAGGTAAGAAAAATTATACAAATTTTGTATTTAAAGTTTTTTTTAACTTTCATATCTTTTTATTTATTTAAGTAATTAATTTTTGTCCTATATCTTAGAAATTAAAGGAAAATTGGCAACACTGTCAACATCTTTTGAACAAATCTTAAGATTGGAAACTTGTTTCTAGCTGATGAAACGTCTAAAATAAATACCCTGTTACTGTACAGGGTGAGTCAACGATTGGATGAAGTAGGTTTGTGCCTTTTCGGTGAAATTTACAAAGAAAGTATATTTATTGTTTGATACAGTTTATTTTTACGCAGATTTTAAAAATATTTAGGACTCTACAGGGTGAGCCAAAAAACTAGGACAGCATAAAGTTGTATTTTTTTAAATAGAACACCCTATATACGAATCGTATTTTCGATTTAGCTTATAATTTTAAATCTTTTTTATTAAGGGTTTACTATAACAAAGCTTTATAGTTTCTGAGATAATTAAGTTTAAAGAAAAAAAGTCACATTTTCAAGCATCAATTCAATCCTAAATAACGTTTTCAATTTTGTGACAAATATATTCAAATTTGGAATTTAGCAAGGCCAAGGACAAGTTAACATAATTTTTACCTAATATTTGCAATAAAAGCTACAGGGTGTTGACACATCGGCTCAAATTTGAACAAGTTTAAATGAATAAATATATATATTTTTAAATGGTACACCCTGTATATTTTCATATTATTTAATAGAGTAATAAAAACCCTAAAAGTTTTGTTCAATATATCCTATACCTATTTATAATAGTTTTTGAGATATTTCAGTTTTTCTTATTTTCCATACTTTTTTACAGAAATAGTCTTCATTATCATAGTAGCCATGGCAAAAACAATGTAAAAGAACATTTTTCTGTGTGTCAAATTTATAACCGCAATCGCTTCTTTTGGTTTTTATGTAGTGTAGTTTGGTTTTTTTTGCATTCATCTTATATTGTAAAATGAATTTTCCAAATAATGAGTTAATAGATATGATTTATACAATAGGAGAGACTCAAAAAAATTGCCTTCTTGCTCAAAGAATTTACAAAATGAAGTATCCTGATCGACGCCAGCCTAATACCCATACTTTTCAAAACTTAATGCAAAGATTTGATTCTTCTGATACTGTTGATTATCCAAAACGTAAAATGGTCAACAAACCAGTAACTAATGAAGAAAAAGAACTACAAATATTGTTAAATGTTCAGGAAAATCCGTATATTGGTAGCCGTCAGTTAGCAGCATTATGTGAAACATCACAATCCACCGCTAATCGTACTACCAAGAAATATAGGTATTATCCATATCACATGGAATTACACCAAGAATTGCATAGACAGGATTTTGAAAGTCGTGTAAACTTTTGTCGTACAATAAATGCGGAGATTCAATTAAATCCAAATTTATTATGCAAGGTAATGTTTAGTGATGAAGCTACTTTTAGAAGTAACGGTGCCGTAAATAGACGCAACATGCATTATTATGCCACAGAAAACCCATTTTGGATTAGAGAGGTGCAACATCAAAACCACTGGTCATTAAATGTTTGGTGTGGTATTCATCATAATCGAATTATTGGACCCCACTTTTTTAATGAGCCACTAAATGGCCATAGTTACCTGAACTTTCTACAAGAAGAACTACCCCAACTGCTTCAAGGTCTCGATAGGGATGAGCTCGACAGTATGTGGTTCCAGCACGATGGTGCGCCTCCGCATTACCATCGTGAAGTTCGTGCGTTTTTGGACCAACGATATCCGCAAAAATGAATTGGACGTGGGGGTTTCATTGAGTGGCCACCAAGGTCTTGCGACATCACCCCATTAGATTTCTTCCTATGGGGTTATATTAAAAATAAGGTGTATGTTAATCCACCAACAACAGTGGAAGATATGCGAAACAGGATTAGGGATACCTGTAGAACAATAACGCCACTAATTTTGTCCAGGGTCCGAGAAAATCTGCAAAAAAGACTAAATTTGTGCATTGCACAAGAGGGTCGTTTATTCGAACACTTATTAAAAAGAAATAATTAATCTCGGTATTTAATAGGTAATTTTTTTGTTTCAATTTAGTATAAAAGTAAATATGTATTTGCCTTGTCGTTATTGTTGTGTTAATTTTTTCACGTTATGTTTAATTAAACTATTGCCGTTGTAATATAACGAATAATGTATTTCATCATATTTAACCACATTCTGTTTGTTTCTGTAGTTTCTTTTTATTATTTTACATGGCTACTATGATAATGAAGACTATTTCTGTAAAAAAGTATGGAAAATAAGAA